>JBBDGP010003998.1:0-655906 GCA_037952835.1 Lithobates septentrionalis | reverse complement strand
ATAATCTCTATACTCCTCTCCTAAACATACTTCCCCCATAATAATCTCTATACTCCTCTTCTACACATACTCCCCCCATAATAATCTCTATACTCCTCTCCTAAACATACTTCCCCCATAATAATCTCCACACTCCTCTCCTACACATACTCCCCCATAATAATCTCTATACTCCTCTCCTACACATACTTCCCCCATAATAATCTCCATACTCCTCTCCTACACATACTTCCCCCATAATAATCTCCATACTCCTCTCCTACACATACTTCCCCCATAATAATCTCCACACTCCTCTCCTACACATACTTCCCCCATAATAATCTCTATACTCCTCTTCTACACATACTCCCCCCATAATAATCTCTATACTCCTCTCCTACACATACTCCCCCCATAATAATCTCTATACTCCTCTCCTAAACATACTTCCCCCATAATAATCTCCATACTCCTCTCCTACACATACTTCCCCCATAATAATCTCCACACTTCTCTCCTACGCATACTTCCCCCATAATAATCTCCACACTCCTCTCCTACACATACTCCCCCCATAATAATCTCCACACTCCTCTCCTACACATACTTCCCCCATAATAATCTCTATACTCCTCTCCTAAACATACTTCCCCCATACCCATAATAATCTCCACACTCCTCTCCTACACATACTTCCCCCATAATAATCTCCATACTCCTCTCCTACACATACTTCCCCCATAATAATCTCCACACTTCTCTCCTACACATACTTCCCCCATAATAATCTCCACACTCCTCTCCTACACATACTTCCCCCATAATAATCTCTATACTCCTCTTCTACACATACTCCCCCCATAATAATCTCTATACTCCTCTCCTAAACATACTTCCCCCATAATAATCTCCATACTCCTCTCCTACACATACTTCCCCCATAATAATCTCCACACTCCTCTCCTACACATACTTCCCCCATAATAATCTCCACACTCCTCTCCTACACATACTTCCCCCATAATAATCTCTATACTCCTCTCCTACACATGCTTCCCCCATAATAATCTAAACACTCCTCTCCTACACATACTTCCCCCATAATAATCTAAACACTCCTCTCCTAAACATACTTCCCCCATAATAATCTCCATACTCCTCTCCTACACATACTTCCCCCATAATAATCTCCACACTTCTCTCCTACACATACTTCCCCCATAATAATCTCTATACTCCTCTCCTACACATACTTCCCCCATAATAATCTCCACACTCCTCTCCTACACATACTTCCCCCATAATAATCTCCATGCTCCTCTCCTACACATACTTCCCCATAATAATCTCCACACTCCTCTCCTACACATACTTCCCCCATAATAATCTCCACACTCCTCTCCTACACATACTTCCCCCATAATAATCTCTATACTCCTCTCCTACACATACTTCCCCATAATAATCTCCACACTCCTCTCCTACACATACTTCCCCCATAATAATCTAAACACTCCTCTCCTACACATACTTCCCCCATAATAATCTAAACACTCCTCTCCTAAACATACTTCCCCCATAATAATCTAAACACTCCTCTCCTAAACATACTTCCCCCATAATAATCTCCATACTCCTCTCCTACACATACTTCCCCCATAATAATCTAAACACTCCTCTCCTAAACATACTTTCTCCATAATAATCTCCACACTTCTCTCCTACACATACTTCCCCCATAATAATCTCCATACTCCTCTCCTACACATACTTCCCCCATAATAATCTAAACACTCCTCTCCTAAACATACTTCCCCCATAATAATCTCCACACTTCTCTCCTACACATACTTCCCCCATAATAATCTCCACACTTCTCTCCTACACATACTTCCCCCATAATAATCTCTATACTCCTCTCCTACACATACTTCCCCCATAATAATCTCCACACTCCTCTCCTACACATACTTCCCCCATAATAATCTCCACACTCCTCTCCTACACATACTTCCCCCATAATAATCTCCACACTCCTCTCCTACACATACTTCCCCCATAATAATCTCCACACTCCTCTCCTACACATACTCTCCCCATAATAATCTCTATACTCCTCTCCTAAACATACTTCCCCCATAATAATCTCCATACTCCTCTCCTACACATACTTCCCCCATAATAATCTCCACACTCCTCTCCTACACATACTTCCCCATAATAATCTCTATACTCCTCTCCTACACATACTTCCGCCATAATAATCTCCATGCTCCTCTCCTACACATACTTCCCCCATAATAATCTCTATACTCCTCTTCTACACATACTTCCCCCATAATAATCTCCACACTCCTCTCCTACACATACTTCCCCCATAATAATCTCCACACTTCTCTCCTACACATACTTCCCCCATAATAATCTCTATACTCCTCTCCTACACATACTTCCCCCATAATAATCTCCACACTTCTCTCCTACACATACTTCCCCCATAATAATCTCCACACTTCTCTCCTACACATACTTCCCCCATAATAATCTCCACACTCCTCTCCTACACATACTCCCCCCATAATAATCTCTATACTCCTCTCCTAAACATACTTCCCCCATAATGATCTCCATGCTCCTCTCCTACACATGTAGACAGGTGTAGGTACTCTTCTGTCCTGTAGGTGGCACTGTACCATTGTTACAGGGAAAAAGGGGTCTATAGTGGGAGTTTGCCCCCTTAGACCTCATTGGTCCTCTCCTGGAAGGAAGGCGTCTGATTTCATGCTCAGGAGAGTTGAGGCGGCCATCTTAACACTGGAGGAGCTGCAGAGTTCCACAGCAGAGACTGGAGTATCTGTACATAGGACCACAATAAGCCGTACGCTCCATAGAGTTGGGCTTTATGGCAGAGTGGCCAGAAGAAAGGCATTACTTTCAGCAAAAAACAAATTGGCGCGTTTTGAGTTTGGTAAAAGTCATGTGGGAGAGTCCCGAAATGTATGGAGGAAGGTGCTCTGATGGTCTGATGAGACTAAAACTGAACTTTTTGGCCATCAAAGAAAACGCTATGTCTGGCGCAAACCCAACACATCCCATCACCCAAAGAACATCATCCCCACTGTGAAACATGGTGGTGGCAGCATCATACTGTGGGGATGTTTTGCAGCAGTCAGGACTGGGAAACTGGTCAGGGTTGAAGGAAAGATGGATGGTGCTAAATACAGGGATATTCTTGAGCAAAACCTGTAGCACTCTGTGTGTGATTTGAGGCTAGGACGGAGGTTCACCTTCCAGCAGGACAATGACCCCAAACACACTGCTAAAGCAACACTTGAGTTTATTTAAGGGGAAACATGTAAATGTGTTGGAATGGCCTAGTCAAAGCCCAGACCTCAATCCAATAGAAAATCTGTGGTCAGACTTAAAGATCACTGTTCACAAGCGCAAACCATCCAACTTAAAGGAGCTGGAGCAGTTCTGCAAAGGGAGGAATGGGGCAAAAATCCCAGTGGGAAGATGTGGCAAGACTCATAGAGACTTATCCAAAGTGACTTGGAGCTGTGATAGGCGGCTCTACAAAGTATTGACTTTAGGGGGGTGAATAGTTATGCACATTGACTTTTTATGTTATTCGTTGTTTGCTTCACAATAAAAAAAAAACATCTTTGAAATTGTGGGCGTGTTCTGTAAATTAAATTAAGCAAATCCTTTAACAATCCATGTTAATTCCAGGTTGTGAGGCAACAAAACACGAAAAATGCCAAGGGGGGTGAATACTTTTGCAAGGCACTGTAGATACCTATCATGTCACGCTTTAAAATTGTGCAGACAAACTACGGTATTTCAAAATCTCCACAGGTAACACTTTAAATTTCTTTTACAGGTTACCAGTTTAGAGTTACAGAGGAGGTCTAGCGCTAGTATTATTTCTCTCGCTCTGACGATCGCGGCGATACCTCACATGTGTGGTTTGAACACCGTTTACATATGTGTGTTTGACTTACGTATGCGTTCGCTTTTGCGCGTGAGCTCAGAGGGACGAGGCACTTTACGTTTTTTTTTCTTATTTATTTTACGTCACACCCTTGTGACTTCCTCGGGGAACCAGATTGGATGAAAGAGCCATCAATTTACATCAATTAGGCATGAAGTGACAAAACCGCCATTTTGTTGAAGACCAAAGGGTGTTTTAGCAACTACCTAAAACGGCCATTTCCTATCTTTACATTAATAAAAAATAGATGTGAAACATCTATTAAGGACATCTATTTAAAAAAAAAACGGGCATTTAATAAAGTTAAGATAAAAATAGATCACTTGGATATCATGATATAAATATTCCAGGTAAAAAAAAGGGTGAATCTCTGACATCAGATAGACATTCCAAACAATGCCATCTTGTGGATATTGACAGGAATGACTTCAGAGAAGATATATACTCTAACAAACAAAATAAATGATATTCCAGGCGTTTCAGACACTGCCATCTTGTGGAAATGCGCAGGAATTAGTTCTCTCAAAATGAAAAGAAAGAATTACTAATTGAGTAACATGCCATCTTGTGGACATTAGAAGGAATGACTTCAAAAATATATATGCTTTAACTGATAAAATATATATAAAAATATATAAAAAATACATTCTGCAATTATAGAATGTATAAGCCGATACCTCTGTATAAACAACACTAGCCTAATCACGACGTAAAAATTACGAATAAAAAAATTAAATAAAAAATAGGAATAAGGAATAGAGATAAAAATCGAAAAATGTATACTGCACACCGGAAATCAAATATGAGGTTCACAATAACACATTAATAGTCACTTATAAAACAATTCAAGTCAAAATCGATGTTTAACCCATCAGGGGCCAATGTTTTCATTTTATAAATCCACTTAGATTCTTTTTGACTGATGGTTCTGATTTTGTGGTCCCCTCTCCATGGTTTATTATATCTCTCTATACCCCCAAAAAGGTGAGCTCTGCTGGGTCATTTTTATGGACTGCAGCAAAATGCCTCGAAACACTATGTTTTGGGAATTCTTTCATTATAATTTGGACATGTTCTTTCACTCTAACTTTCAAAGCCCTTTTGGTTCTCCCTACATACTGTAATTTACACGGACATTGTAGAACATAAACCACCCCCTCTGCATGGCAGCTAATAAAATCCTTAATTGGATAAATATGACCTGTGCTGGTAGCTTGAAATTCCTTCTTTTTTCCTTGAAATTTTTTTGAATGCTGGAAAGCAAAACAATACTTGCAGAAAAAAAAAAAAAAAAACCTTTTCCACTGAAGAATGAAAATCGATTCTTTAAAGGAGGGTCAACTACATTTTTCACAATTAAGTCTCGTAATGTGGTGGCCCATTTAGATACAATGACCGGTTTATCAGGTAAAATGCTTTGTAGATGTTCATCTCCTTTCAGGATGTGCCAATGTTTCTTGAATATTTTTTCTATATCCTTATATTGGACATTATAAGGACCGCGGCTATGGAACGCTCTACCGACTTACATCCGCATGGAAGAAAACCATCAGGCCTTCAGAAAAAAAACTCAAGACCTACCTCTTCTAAGAAGCTGACAACACAGGACGGACCTAGCACCTTGAGGCGATTCAGTTCGCATTTGCAGCGCTATACAAATCATTCATTCATTCATAATCAAGCACTAGAGCTGGTGCTTCCGGGAGGGATTGAGCTTTCTTCTCTCCATGGATCATTTGCCGTATATCCATAGATGATTCCAATCCAATTTGCTTGTCTACGAATTGTTGAGTGTATCCTTTGTTTATGAATCTCTTGCCAATAAAGTCAGCCTGGGTTCTATAGTCTGAGTCTTTCGTACAGTTCCACCTAATTCTTACTAGCTGACCTTTCGGAATGTTGAACAACCAGGGTTTGTAGTGGCAACTTGTAATTGGTAAGTAGCTGTCTCTTGCTACATCTTTAGCGTGTGTTCTTGTGGTGAGTCTGTCACCTTCAATCCTTATCTCCAGATCCAAGAACTGTATTTCCTTCTCTTCAGTTTTCCAGGTAAGTATTATGTTCCTATCGTTTTGATTTTATTTACATAGGAATTTTTCCAGTGATTCTTTACTTCCGTTCCATACTATTAGTATATCATCAATGTACCTTTTGTATAGTCCTAGTTCCCAGGGTGGATTCTTATAAACCGCCTCTTCCTCCCATTGGGCCATAAAAGCATTGGCAACACTCGGGGCAAACTTGGCTCCAATAGCAATTCCAGTGGCCTGCCTATAATATGCCTGGTCATGCCAAAAATAATTATTTTTCAGAGAAAACTCAATGCATTTAATAAGGAACTTATACTTACTATATTTACTATACTTACTATATTTTCTCAAAACCCACTTCGTTGCTCCGCATGCTTGGTGATGTTTAATAATTGTGTACAGGGAGGAGACATCAGCTGTTGCTAATAATGTTCTTCCTTCTAAGACTGGTGGTGATTCCAAAAGCTGTAAAACATGCTTAGTGTCCTTAAGGTAGGATGTAGTCACTTGGTGTCCGGTACCCGGAGGAAGTCACGAGGGTGTGACGTGACGCGTAGGATGCAATAACATTACCGGAAGCCGTTTACCGCGAACCGGAAGTTTACCACGAACCGGAAGTTGTTACCGTGGACCGGAAGTGACATATGAGGTGGCAAAAAATGCAGTTTCTGGTCTCTGTTTGGCTTATTCTTCATCTTTTTGATGTAAGCATAATGTAGTTTTTTAATAAATTGGGTTTTTGTGGTCATACACTATTGGAGAGGCTATTTCTTTCCATGTGGATCCGGATACCGGATTGGAGGTGACCGATGCCTTTTCCATCAAGTACCCATCTCCTATCCTGACTGAGTCTGGGTCCCGTTATCGAGGTGTACGTCCTAGCAATGGACTAAGGCATTCATCTATGCCCTTGAGGTAAGAGCATTGAGAGCACATTGAAGGGGTGTTGTTACCATTTGAATCACAGTCAACATGATATGTCTCCTTCTATCTGATGGTGAAGATTTCTGAACTTTTTTGCACATTGGAATTTTATTTTGAACTTTGGTATCTTATTTGATACATTTGTTACAGCTTGCGTAGTAATAAGGAGAGCCAGCAAAACTGTAATGCTTGAAGTGTCCTTTATTGGTACAACAGAGTGACAATAAAACAGTAAAGTTGACGCGTTTCGGCAATAGCCTTAGTCAAATTCGTTACAGCTTGCACATTTCTTTTGAACATTTTTTGCACACTTTTGCATTGTTATTGAATATATTTTTTTGAACACTTTTTGAACACTTTTGCATTTCTATTGATAATTTCTTGAATATTTTTGAACATTTTTTGAACACTTCTGCGTGTTTATTGATTATTTCTTGCACATTGAAGCACATTGTTATATTAGTTTGTTATTGGTGTGAAGCCCTACATCAGCTTGTTTTTTTTTCCCACATACACGTGGTTTATTGTTTATGTTTTTTATATTATTTTTCACTATTATTATTATTTTTCTTAGTTTTCAACATTGTTATCATTAACACTTTCTTTTTTTTTTTTTTTTTAAATAAATTTTTATTGAAGGATGTAACATACAGGGAATGACATCAATAGACAGTATTGTGATTTTTTTTTCTTTTTTCCAAAGAAGGAAAATCCAAAGTAAACATTAGCTTTATACAAAATAGGAATATAAAACAGCTGATAAAGACAAAATATCCTGGGGAACGGGGAGATGGTACCTTCTATGCGGAAGGGAGGAAATAAAAGAGATGAAACTGGATGGATCTAGGTGGGGGGGGAGGGATTCCCTGAGATTTCTAGCAAAAAAAAAAATTACTGGATGTACCCCGCATAGGGTGGGGGAAGGGATGAGTGGGGGAAAACCAGGTAGATGTAGAATATCAACATCAAACATCAGAGGGGGGGGGTTAGGAGGGGAGAGCCTTGAGAGCGTGCTTTGGATGGTGTAGTGCAGCCTGTGGGTATAAAGTACAGGTTAAATGATAACTATAGGGTTGACATGATAAAGATAGTGATATTTACGATTTTAGTTGTATGGTATTGATGTCCTTTGTAGCGGTTCCGGTCTCCACCTTCCTACAAGAGGAGAACTAAGGGGTCCTGAGGACCACGAGGAAGTCCTGGATCGTGTTGTGATATTTGGTAGGAGTTGGGTTCCTTATGTTGAGGAATCTTGGTTTGGGGGGATCATTCCATCTGCGGTGGGGGGGGGGAGGTTCCTGATAGAGGAAAGAGAAAGTCTCAAGATGCGCTATATCCGTGGGGGAGAGTGTTGAGGTCATGAAAGCCCCCCATTTGTGGTGGAAGCGTGTCCTGGTTGTTTCGTTCGTAAAGTCCATGTTGATCCTATCTTTGTAAAGCAACTGTAGGAGGTCCCTTTTGATTTGAGAGGTATTGGGACATGCGTCGGAGATCCAGTTTTTTAAAATGGCTCTTCTGGCGAAAAGGAGGCATATCAGGATCCAATCCTTGTAGGAAGGGGCAGGGTTCGTAGACCAGGGTAACAATTGGGGGTCCCAGTGACCGAAAATGAGGAGGAGGGGGTCCTTAGGTATTTTCAGCAGGGTTACATCAAATATGTAGTGGAGGACCTTGTCCCAGAAACTGGAGATGTAGGTGCATGACCAGAAACGATGGGTCAAAGAAGGCCTGGGGTGTAGGCATAAGGGGCACGTGGAGGAGGTTTGAGGTTGATTGTTCGAGAGGAAGGGTATGTGGGCTCGATGGACGATCTTAAGTTGGGTTTCCCTCCAGGATTCGTTGGGCACCAGTTTGTGAATTGTGTTGAGGCCTTGAAGTATTTTGTCGACCAATTCGGCATCAGGGAAGTCTTTTGCCCAGTTAGCTGCTGAAGATGTCTTCAGTGAGGGAATGGCTTTTAGTAGGAGAGGCTGGTATATGTCTGAGATTTTGTAGGAGCCCTTTGCGAGAAGAGAGTCCGATAGGGACGTTTGAAATCTTTTGTGATCGTCTCTGCAGGCATTTTTGAGAAAGCTGATACATTGACCATAGTGGAACATGTGTGACTGTGGAAGTTGGAATGTCTCCGCTAATGACTTGAAAGGGACAGGGCGGCCAGTTTTTGAGTCACAAAGCGAAGAAAAGTTGGAGATGCCTTTCTGATGCCAGGTGATGTATGGCTGACGTTCCAGACCTGGGGGGAAGCTCGGGTTTCCTTGTATTGGAAGGTGTTTAGAAATAAACGGTGAGAGCTTGAGGCATTTCCGGATCTCCCTCCAGGCAATGGCTGTGTCCCGAAGTAGTAGGTTATGTTGAAGGGGTGGGGGGATGGATTTCCACTTGCAGTGTAGGAGAGCTACCAGGGAATATGGATTGACCATTTCGGTTTCCAGACAAAAGTTGGAGTATCGAGATGTTTGCGCTACCCAATCTAAACTTATCCTCAGGAGGCAGGCTAAATTATAAATTCTGACATTAGGGAGACTAATACCCCCTTCGCGCCTGGGAAGGTAAAGTTTAGTGAGTGCTATTCGCGGCCGCCTATTCCGCCATAAAAATTTGGATATTGCCTCGTTAAGAATTTTTGTGTCTTTATGCTGTAGGAGTAAGGGAATGGTTTGTAATGGGTAAAGTAGGCGGGCGAAGCTGACCATTTTCACTAGATGACATCTTCCCAGTAGCGAGAGGGGGAGATCCATCCAGTTTGTTAGTTCCTGAGAGATTTTTTTGAGTAAGGGTGGGTAGTTGAGGTGATAGAGAGAGGAGGGTAGTTTTCCTATTCTTATGCCTAAGTAGGTGATGTGGGAATGTGCTACCGAGAATATGGAATTCTGTGTCCAAGGGGGGTTGGACGCGGTGCCTAGGGGGAGGATTTCGCTTTTGTTGTAGTTTATGCGAAGGCCCGAGCATAATCTAAATTGGTCAAAGATAAGCTTAATCGTGAACATGTCAGAGGAGGGGTTTGCTGTGAATATAAGGACGTCGTCGGCAAATAGTGAGGTGCGAAGTTCCTGCTTGCCGATGGGGATGCCGTTTAGTGGGGCTACGTGTGATAAATATCTAGATAATGGTTCTAATGCTATGTTAAAGAGGAGTGGTGATAGGGGGCAGCCCTGCCGGGTCCCTTTGTGTAGGCGGAATTCCTCTGATAGGAGGCCTGCTGCTACCAGCCTAGCGGCTGGGGCGGTGTACATGGTGTTTATAAGATGAGCGAAGGAGCCGGAGAATCCCATTTTGTTCATGACCAGAGAAAGCCATTCGAAGCTTACGTTATCGAAGGCTTTCTCCGCGTCCAGAGTGATGATAGCATACTTTCCTTCTGAGTTGCATTTGGCATGTTCTAGGGCCATCATTACCTTCCTGATGTTCATGGTGGCAGTTCTGCCTTTCACGAACCCTGATTGGGCAGGGTGTATCAGAGAGGGTATGATGTCTGCTAATCTTGTGGCAATGATTTTGGAAAGGATTTTGACATCTAGGTTTAGAAGTGAGATTGGCCTATATGATCCTGGTTCTTGGGGGTCTTTACCTTTTTTGGCTAGTAATTTGATGGTGGCTTGATTGCCCGTGGGTAGGTATGTTCCCCCTGTCCAAATGTGCTGATATACTTCATGTAGTGTGGGTTCTACGAGTGGTTGTAGTGACTTGTAGAATTCTCCCGTGAATCCATCAGGACCTGGGGCTTTCGAGGGAGCTAGGTTTTTAATTGTAGTGGATATTTCGTGGAGGGATATTGGGGCGTTTAGAGCTTCTAACTGTGTGGGTGATACGTGCGATAGGGTTACCTTTTCAAGAAATGATTGTGCTGTCTCATGGTTTATGGGATCTGGTCCATATAAGGATGAGTAATATTGTAACATGGTATCATTTATGTCTGTTTGGGTGGTTTTTATGTTACCCCGAGAGTCCCGGAGAGATGAGATGTGTGTCGGATGGTAGGGTCCCTTACATAAATTGGCGAGGAGTTTACCTGCCTTATTGCCGAATTTGTGGAGGGTGGCATCCATGTGGGCTTTTTTCGTTTGTTCTAGGGTTTCGGCCCAAGTGTCAAACGATTGTTTTGCTGATTGCCATGCCTTCCTGTTATCATTGGAGTTATTTGTGTATAGTATTCTTTGGGCTAGGTGTAGTTGGGAGCTGGCTTGTTTGTATTTTTTGAGTGCGTTTCTTTTAAAGGATGCTGCATAGGAGATTATACGGCCTCTGAGGAATGCTTTGCCTGCTTCCCAGAATAAATTGGGGTTGTCGGAGTGTTCAGCATTTGTGGAAGTGTATTATGACCAGACGTTTTCGATGTATTGTCGAAAGTCAGCGTTGTTGTGGAGATAAGAGGGGAAACGCCATATTTTAGGATTTGGGTGTAAGTCAGGGTTATCAATCGTGGTCGAGATTGGTGCATGGTCGGATATGGCAATGTCGTGAATGTCCGCATCGGATATCATTGGTAATAGGTCGTCTGAGCAGAAGAGGTAGTCAATTCTGGTGAAGACATTGTGGGGATTGGAATAAAATGTAAAGTCTCTGTCAGCTGGGTGTCGGAGCCGCCAGATGTCGTGTAGATGGAGGGATTCCATTGTTGAGGCTAGTAGAGTTTGTGAATCTAGGTCTGAGGGGAGGAATGTGCGCTTAGAAGTGGATCTGTCGTCTATCGGGTGTATTGTGGAGTTAAAGTCTCCGCCCACTATGTGTGGGAGAGTCGGATCGCTGAGGAGCCATGTTGAGAGTTCACTATAAAATTGTTTTGTGGGGTTATTGGGCGCATAGATGTTTGAAATTATCATTTCCTTGGTTCCTAATTTGATGTGGGCTGAGATGAGGCGCCCCTGAGTATCTGCTTTGGTGGATAGGACCTCACATGGCAGGTTTTTGTGGATGAGTAACAGAACTCCTGCTTTGCGTCCATTGGAATCTGAGCCTATTACTGTACCTACCCATAATTTTTTCATTCGGTGGAAGTCAGGGGTGGAGAGGTGGGTTTCTTGTAGAAGGGCAATGTCGGTTTTGAGTCTTTTGAGGTGACGGAGGATTTTCATTCTCTTATTGGGTGAACGAAGCCCTTTAACATTCCAGGAGACTGGTTTCATATAGGGGGGGTCACTGGGGGGGTATGTGGAGATTTTGTATGGTTTTCACCTGTTGATATGTGGTGGTGTGGCGTGAAATTAGGCTGAGTTCTGGGGGGAGTTATTTTGTTTAAACGAGGGATTTTGTAACCGCTAAGGGCGTGTGTGCAATAAGGAGGGGGTGCATAGCTTAGGGAGGGGTACAGGAGGGGGAGGGTAGAAAAGAGAAACAATAAAACATATTCAGTAAACTTCACTTTTTTCCGCATGGAGTCGACTGTGTAGTCCAACTCCCAACGCAAGACTCAGAGACTGCTGTATTTGAGAACCCGCATTTAAGGGGGTGAAATGCATTGGCAGCTTTGTTTGCGCAACATTAAACGGAGGAGTTGGATACACAGGAGAGCCAGGGGAGAGAGACAATACCTTAGTTGTAACAAAAACCAAATTTATCTGTTAGTCAAATATAAATAATACGTATTAAACATGAAAGAAACTGCTTGGCCTACCAGTATCTGATTTGCCTGGTGAGGAAAAGTGGACAAGCTTGAAAGAGAAAAATTTTAACTTCGTCTCTTGAGTGGGATATCCCGCTAAGAGTTAGGCCACCATAGCCGTAGAGGCGGGGCGTAGAGTGGTAGCAATGTGTGACCATGCTCGTGGCCCTCAATGAGGAGTGGGACGGTGATGGTCCGGTGCCGAAGGTCTGAACCGTTTTGGAGAGTCTTTGCGTGGGCTCCTTTGGTCTAGGGGGCACGGTTGACAGGAGCCGCTCTAGGAGAGGGGCTGAGGTTGGGGCCTGAGCGTAGCGAACGCAGGAAAGCTTCTGCTTCTTTTGGGTCTTGGAAGGAGAGTTGGTCGCCATTTGGGGCTTTAAGTCAGAGGGTAGCTGGGAAAGCCAACGTGAATTTGAGTTGTTGATGGTGCAGTTCCGAGCAAATCTGTTGAAAGGCTTTTCTTTTTTGGGACACTTCAATAGAGTAATCTGCGAAAATCAGGATTTTCATGTCGTCAATTTGGAGAGTTCTGGATTGCCTGAATTTTTGCAAGATGTAAGCTTTATCTGAGTAGTTGAGATATTTTGCTATTATGGGACGGGGCGATTTGCGTTCTGCGTTGAAGGTTCCCATGCGATGGGCCCGTTCTACTGTGCAGGGGCCTGGCAGGCCTAGCGCTTCAGGGATGCGCCTGGCGCATAGGTCAGAGAGAGCTGAGGGTTGTAGCGATTCTGGGATGCCTACAAATCGCAAGTTGCTCCTTCTGGATCTATTTTCCAAATCGTCCAGCTTTTCAAGGATATATTTGTTGGTTTTGTCATGGGCCTGCATTGAGGATTGAGAGTGGTATAGATCTTCCTCAATATTAGCTATGCGGTGTTCTGCTTCATTCAGCCTGGAGGCATGTTCCCCTAGCTGGGCCTGGAGTTGTTGCATGCCTGCGTTAACTGCCTTCTCCACCGAGGCTGCAATCATTGGGGAGAGGAGGGCTGCTACAGCCTGTGCTATCCTTTCAGTGTTTGTGCTGGAAGGGCTTGTATGCTGTGCAGGTGTCTCAGTAGATGGGGAGGGGGCCGTAGCGCCGCTTACCTCCATGTCAGGCTCTGGCTCTGTGGGAAGCTCCGTGCAGGCCGAAGCCGGGGCCTCGATTTGCGGCTGTGGGGTCCGCGCCGCCGCGGCCGCGTACGATCGCGGGCCGTTTTTTTCCACAAATCGGTCCATCCTGTGACCGGGGATGGCGTGGGGTGGATGCCGGTGGTTTTTGGCGGGTTTGCCGGTTTTGTAGGCTGGTTTAGGAGTCGAGCTGCGGGAGCTGATGAGAAGAGCAGCTACTCCATGCGGCGCCGGAACCGGAAGTCCTAACACTTTCTTTTATTAGTGATTTTTATTGAGGTTTATGCGCAAGATCACATATAATTATTTATATACACTTTATTTACATTAGGTGATTAGTGATCACTGTTAGATTTTGCAGCATCTCCACTCTTTTTACTTTTTATATTTCAGTCTAATAGCGCAGAGTTTTTATTTTTATCTAAATTCACTTCCAAGGCCATAGAGTCGAGTGGGGGGGGGGGGGCATATTTCCCTCACTCGACTTCCTGCCCATCCCTCCAGCTGGTCGGATCGCTTCCACCTTTACCGATCTCTCCAGTAAAGGGGGCAAATGACCGGGAAGCGGTGGGAGGGGGGCACCTCTCCCACCACCTCTGAAACTGATCCTGCGGTGAATGCGTCACTGAAACCAATTTTATATTGTAGACAATCGCCCACAGAACAAGAAGATACCGGGATTATGGTAACTAGCTACTGCCATAACAAAGGTATTTAAACACTTTCGGACCCCGGTATACTCTTCTTCAGCGGGCGGTCCATTTCAAGATAAAAGTGGTCTCTGCGGCGGATTCGCCACAAGATCACTTTTATCGGCAGCGGGAGAGGGCCCCTCCTTCCCGCCGTGCACCGGTGCCCTCCGCCGCTTACCGGAGCCGCCAGCAGCAGCGGACGCGATCAGATCCTTTCCCTAGCCGGACATGGAGACGAGTGAGGGGAAGATGGCCCCCACCCGTCTCCATATCATTGCAGGGCGGAAGCAACGTCAAAACGTCACTTCCGCCCATAGCTCTTAAAGGGCCATTTTTTTTTTTAAATAATAAATTTTTTTTTTTTTTTTTTTGCATTTTAGTGTAAACAGGAGATCTGAGGTTTTTTTGACCTCAGATCTCATATTTAAGAGGACCTGTCATGCTTTTTTTCTATTACAAGGGATGTTTACATTCCTTGTAATAGGAATAAAAGTGACACATTTTTTTTTTTTAAAGAACAGTGTAAAAATAAAAAATAAAAGGAAAACTAAATAGGAATTTTTTTTTTTTTAAACGTGCCCCTTCCCGCCGAGCTCGCCTGCAGAAACGCCCGCATATGAAAACGGTGTTCAAACCACACATGTGAGGTGTCGCTGTGATCGGTAGAGCGGGAGCGATAATTCTAGAACTCCTCTGTAACTCAAAACATGCTACCTGTAGAATTTTTCAAACATCGCCTATGGAGGTTTTTAAAGGTAAAAGTTTGTCGCCATTCCACAAGCAGGGGCGCAATTTTGAAGTGTGACATGTTGGGTATTAATTTACTCGGCATAACATTATCTTTCACAATATATAAAAAAATTGAGCTAACTTTACTGTTGTCTTATTTTTTTAATTTAAAAAAAGTGTATTTTTTTAAAAAAAAAAGTGCGCTTGTAAGATCGCTGCGCGAATACGGTGTGACAGAAAGTATTGCAACGACCACCATTTTATTCTCTAGGGTGTTAGAAAAAAATGATATCATGTTTGGGAGTTCTAAGTAATTTTCTAGCAAAAAAAAAACTGCTTTTAACTTGTAAACAACAAATCTCAGAAAGAGGCTTGGTCCTTAAGTGGTTAACGCCAAATTAATGACGTAAATGTACTATGAGCGGTCAAAAAGTAGATAGAAAGACTTGTTTATCCTTAAAAAAATAATCTATGAATTACTTTGTTACCCTAATCATATTCAATTCCTTCCAGAAAGAGAGCACCAACCATCCCTTAATAGGCCCCACATTGCAAGTTCTTCAGACAACATGTAAAAGAACTGAACATATCCTCCTGCCCAGGCCCACTAACCCCTGCCGATAGAAATCCGGAATTCCCACCCAGGCCTCTCCAATCCCGCTACATTCTACCCAGATGCCAACGTCTCCAGCCGTGCTGAAGATTTCTTTGAAAAAAGGCAATATTATCTCACACAAGGCCAAGACCTCCCAACACCCAGGCCGACCCATTCCATTCTATTCTTACTTACAAATTAGACATCTCCTGCTCAGCTCCAAACCCCTCTCCACATGATGTAGAGACCGGACCCTCTGCGAAATATTATGCTGCAGATCTGAACCTCAAAGACATCTGATCTCTGACCTGTATACTCTCTTGTTTGCTAACAGTAACCCCAAAATGAACAAAGCCAATCAGCAATAGGAATGGGGGGGGGGGGGTTTAGCTTTAGACCTCTCAGTGGAGGACTGGGAACAGGTCTACACACATAAACACCAAGGTTCAACGAATGTTTCTGCGCAAGACAGCGGGTTTAAAGTTTACTCCCAATGATACACCAGACAGATTACACAAATTCTACCCCACGGTACCGCCTCAATGCTGGAGGTGGAATAACGAAATGGGTTGGCTACTTCACATATGGTGGAACTGCCCGCTATTTCCAACCATATCAGAAAGAGGTTCATCACCTCATCTCGCACATCACAACCTACTCTCCCGAATACTCGCCCCGCACAATATCTACTCCATCATACGTTTATACCAAAGTCGGCATATAAAAGATCCTGTAAAAGTCCAAGGCTTACTATGCATGCACCAATGGCACATTGCCGCAAGAGGAAATCCGTGCCAACTGAGCATGCACCAAAGATGCCTCAGGGCACCAACCCACACCTGCGCAGAAGACTTGATGGAAAATGGCAGGAAAATGCCCAGGACCAGCACAGGAAGTAACCACAACCTGATGGAAAAAGGCGGGAAAACACCCAGGAGGCGCACAGGAAGTGACATCAACCTGATGGAAAAAAGCGGGAAAATGCCCAGGAGGCACACAGGAAGTGGCCTGAAACTTTCCTATACAGTGGGGCAAAAAAGTATTTAGTCAGCCACCAATTGTGCAAGTTCTCCCACTTAAAAAGACGAGAGAGGCCTGTAATTGTCATCATTGGTATACCTCAACTATGAGAGATAAAATGTGGAAACAAATCCAATCACATTATCTGATTTGGAAAGAATTTATTTGCAAATTATGGTGGAAAATAAGTATTTGGTCAATATCAAAAGTTCATCTCAATACTTTGTTATATATCTGTAGCACTTACCCCCGAAGGAGCTGCTGTTTATATATTATATCCGTAAATCACGTTTTCCACCTAGCCCATCGCAGCCCATTTATTAATATAACATGAACTGGGATAGGAGAAGGATTTTCTGAGATGCTCTTTGGTTGCTTCATAATCTTTTCTTTGCCTCTCATGCAAAGACTTAGAACAATGCGGACTATGAGAAATCACTTTGGATGACTTCTTCAGTGGGGAAGACGGAAGTAGATTTACTAGAGAATTTATGGTAAAGAGTCACTCTGAATAACTTCTTCACCTGCAGAACTTTTTAAGAACAGTCTGTATCTCTACTTGTGCTGGGAGCTTTACTGCTGCCTTTTTACCACTACTTCCCGTCTGCGTGGTACTTCCAAGTTGAGCTAAGGAAGAGATTACTCTGAATAATTCCTCCTGCCTGGCTGATTGGAATCCCGGAGTATTGTTGATCCCAAAGTCACAGGCCATCTCCACCTGTCTCCCTGATTTGCGTACCAACATCCCTCAGCCTCTGGTAGTACCGTTCCCCTGGGCTTTCACTCACTTGATCGATAGTCCATGTTCCACTCATGAACAATCAACTGCCCAGATGTAGTCCACTTAGTTGTTACTTCTTCCATGAATGTTTCTCTGTACTTTCTCTCCTGCAAACTTGCACGCTCACTTTCCCATAGAGGCGTTCAGCGACACCCGCGACTACATACTGTCCGTTGTCATCAACTCTTCTGCGGGTCCCTGTCCCCCCATCCTCCCCATAGGGGGGGCTCCGTTTGGCTCCCCGCAGGGGAACCTCTCGTTGACGGCTCTCCCTTGCTGAACTCCCTAACAGTCATGTGACCCCAGCTTTTATGAGAGTCCCGTCTCCTGCCAAACAAATTAATGATTGGCCATAACTCACCTACAAGCTGCCTGTCACTCAGATCTCAAGTCCAACCCCTCTTCCAAAACCATTTCATTTGAAAGCAAGAGGAGGCCTCTCTGGATCCAAGCACAGGTGGCAACATCATGCACTACACTGACACTCCCAGTTCCCAAATAAACAATCAGGCCTGATTTAATAGTACAAGCCTGTCTAAACTTTACCTGGAACTGTAAGCTAGAAAAAGGAGTCACCTACATGAAAGTAGGTGCCCGCTACATATCCTTTGTTGGCAATGATAGAGGTCAAACGTTTTCTGTAAGTCTTCACAAGGTTGTCACACACTGTTGCTGGTATGTTGGTCCATTCGCTGAGCAACTGTCGCTGAGCAACACAGACTTTCAACTCCCTCCAAAGGTTTTCTATGGGGTTGAGATCTGGAGACTGGCTAGGCCACTCCAGGACCTTCTTACGAAGCCACTCCTTCATTGATCGGGCGGTGTGTTTGGTATCATTGTCATGCTGAAAGACCCAGCCACGTTTCATCTTCAATGCCCTTGCTGATGGGAGGAGGTTTGTACTCAAAATCTCATGATACATGGCCCCATTCATTCTTTCATGTACACGGATCAGTCGTCCTGTTCCCTTTGCAGAGAAACAGCCCCAAAGCATGATGTTGCCACCCCCATGCTTCACAGTAGGTATGGTGTTCTTTGGTTGCAACTCAGCATTCTCTCTCCTCCAAACACGATGAGTTGTGTTTCTACCAAACAGTTCTATTTTGGTTTCATCTGACCATATGACGTTCTCCCAATCCTCTTCTGGATCATCCAAATGCTCTCTAGCAAACCTCAGATGGGCCCAGACATGTACTGGCTTAAGCAGGGGGACACGTCTGGCACTGCAGGATCTGAGTCCCTGGCGGCATAGTGTGTTATTGATGGTAGCCTTTGTTACGTTGGTCCCAGCTCTCTGCAGGTCATTCACTAGGTCCCCCCGTGTGGTTCTGGGATTTTTGCTCACCGTTCTTGTGATCATTTTGACCCTGCGGGCTGAGATCTTGCGTGCAGCCCCAGATCGAGGGAGATTATCAGTGGTCTTGTATGTGTTCCATTTTCTAAATGTTGCTCCCTCAGTTGATTTCTTCACACCAAGCTGCTTGCCTATTGCAGATTCAGTCTTTCCAGCCTGGTGCAGGTCTAAAATTTTGTTTCTTTCCTTCGACAGCTCTTTGGTCTTCACCATAGTGGAGTTTGGAGTGTGACTGTTTGAGGTTGTGGACAGGTGTCTTTTATACTGATAACAAGTTCAAACAGGTGCCATTAATACAGGTAATAAGAGGAGGACAGAGGAGAGACAGAAATCTTGCTTGTTTGTAGGTGACCAAATACTTATTTTCCACCATAATTTGCAAATAAATTCTTTTAAAAATCAGACAATGTGATTGTCTGGATTTGTTTTCACATTTTGTCTCTCATAGTTGAGGTATACCTATGATGACAATTACAGGCCTCTCTCATCTTTTTAAGCGGGAGAACTTGCACAATTGGTGGCTGACTAAATACTTTTTTGCCCCACCATATAAGCTAAGCTCAGGCACTGCCAAATTGCTGGACTATCTTGAGTCCCCCTTGTTCCTGTGCTAGTGTGTGATCTGTCTGAACCTGTTGTGACCTGGAAACCTGTTTGACTACTCTTGATCGCTGCTTGCCTTTGACCTCAGATTTTTACCTTAAGCATTCTACTTCTTTGCCCCTTTTGTACTGACCCCGGCTTGGCTCACAACCATTCTTCTTCTGATTAACCCTTTTATGCTTCGTTGCCCAACTGGACTTGACCTCAGCTCAGATCCAGGACTAAGGCTTGCACGGTGCTCCGCAACCCTTGGCACCCATGCCACTCGGTGTCCCCACCAAGTCTCTGTCTCCATCTCCAGAGGCTTTAAGGACCCGAGGTGTAAGGGAGGCCTCCCCACTACTGCGGTCTCACATCAGGTACATGGCCCTCGTGACAGATCCCTTAATTTTTTTTTGCATCAAGAAGTCAAAAATTTGTTGAAATGTATAAATTTTATTAAGAAAAATTTCATGAGAAAAGCATTTGTTTGTATTAAAAACATGAGCTCTGAAAGTGAGACTAAAACATGTACATCATAATATGGGTACATATGGAAAAAACAAAGCATGATATAAATATTGTGATCATACCAGAAACCTCTGACGCGTTTCGATCTTATCAGTAGAGGTCTTCGGGGGGAAAAAGCAGAAAGTCTAGAGAAAGATACATTGTGACAGTAAGATCGTTTGAAGAACAACCACTATCGAAAACAATACAAGTTGATATTACACAAGAAATATATATTATTAAGATCTACCACTGACGGCTGAGAGGAATAGCCTCCTGATTGCTCTGTTTAAAAACTGCTGGAGGATCCGAACGATGCGGCAAGCACTCCTGCCAGAAAAGGGGAATGCATGTCAGGAAACCACCCCAGGGCCTACAAGAGGCTATAAAAGATCTCTGTCCCTTCACTTAATAAATGCAGCTAAAATGTGCATCCCTTCACACTGGAGAGACATTACCCATCCCCTGCTATAGTGGAATGGCTTCAAAGGGTAAAAAGAAAATTGCCGAAATGGATGAGCCGAACACCCCCCGGTTCGGTTCGCACCAGAACTTGCGAACGGACCGGAAATTTGCATGAACATTAGAACCGCATTGAAGTCTATGGGACTCGAACGTTGGAAATCAAAAGTGCTCATTTTAAAGGCTAATTTTCATGGTATTGTCCTAAAAAGGGTTTGGGGACCCGGGTCCTACCCCAGGGGACATGTATCAATGCAAAAATAACTTTTAAAAACGGCCGTTTTTTCGGAAGCAGTGATTTTAATGATGCTTAAAGTGAAAAAAAAAAAGAGTGAAATATTCCTTTAAATATTGTACCTGTGGGGTGTCTATAGTATGCCTGTAAAGTAGCGCATGTTTCCCATCTTTAGAACAGTCCCTGCACAAAATGTCATTTTTAAAGGAATAAAAGTCATTTAAAACTGCTTGCGGGTTTAATGTAATGTCGGGTCCTGGCAATATGGATGAAAATCAGTGAGACAAATGGCATGGGTACCCCCAAGTCCATTACCAGGCCCTTTGGGTCCTGTATGGATATTAGGGGGGACCCCGTACCTAAATTAAAAAAAGGAAAGACGTGGATCTCCCAGGCCCTATATACTCTGAACAGCAGTATACAGGCGGTGCAAACAAGACAGGGACTGTAGGTTTGTTGTTAAGAAGAATCTGTTTGTAATTTTGAACTGGTACATTTTTAAAGTGTAGCTCCAGCCAAAAAATCTATTTTTAAGCTTTTTGGAAAACATAGGGAAGGGTTATCACCCCTGTGACATTTGTTTTGCTGTCTGTGCTCCTCTTCAGAAGATTTCACCTCACTTTCTGTCCCAATGACAAATGTTTTTTGAAAATTTTGGGTTTTTAGTGAAACAAGGATTGGTGATAAAGCATCAGTGGAAAGGAAAAAAGTTTTTACCATATTAACTCTTACAGGAGAGAATTTCCCTTCCCAGGGGTAGATTTCATCTCACTTCCTGTTGTTTCCTTCCGTTTGCAAGTTGGATGTTTGAAAGTAGGGGCCTGCCCTATATACTCTGCAGAAATTGTGGCCTTAGGTTTTGGTGTTGCCACAACACTGTAAGCCCTCACAGGGCCCTGCTGTGAAATATTAGATCAAGAATTGTAATTACATGCCCCTGTTGAACAGGGACAGAAAAATTGGGCCTTAGGCACTGGTGCTGGTGCCACAACACTGCAACTCCTCACAGATACTCTAGTTGGAGCACAGGAACGGGCCCTACTGCAAAGAATTGCATCAAAAATTGTAATTGCACGCCCCTGTTAAAGAGGGGCAGAAAAATTGGGCCTTAGGCACTGGTGCTGGTGCCACAACACTGCAACCCTTCACAGATACTCTAGTTGGAGCGCAGGAACGAGCCCTGCTGCAAAGAATTGCATAAAAAATTGTAATTACACGCCCCGGTTAAACAGGGGCTGAAAAATTGGGCCTTAGTCACTGGTGTTGGTGCCATAACACTGCAACCCCTCACAGATACTCTAATTGTAATGCAGAAACGAGCCCTGCTGCAAAGTATTGCATCAAAAATTGTAATTACATGCCCCTGTTAAACAGGGGCTGAAAAATTGGGCCTTAGCCACTGGTGGCGGCGCCCAGAAGCAAAAATGTTCTTACAAGCTATCAGCATGATCATTGAGGAGGAAGAGGATAATCACTCAGCATAACAGGATAGTCACTCAGCATCAGCATAGGCAGTCTTGAAGGGATCTGACATTTAAAAACAAATTATTTGGTTACATCAGCATCAGGTGCTTGGTACCTGGTGATGATCCAAGACTGATTTATTTTTATAAAGATCAGTTGATCGACCGAGTCGGTGGACAGGCGAACCCTGTGATAGGTTACAAAGCCTCCAGCAGCACTGAATGTGCGTTCCGAAAGAACGCTGGATGCAGGACAGGCCAGTAGCTCAATTGCATACTGTGCAAGCTCTGGCCAGTGATCCATCCTCAAGACCCAGTAACCCAGAGGATTTTCGGTGGGAAAGGTGTCCAAGTCTGATCTTGCCCCTAGGTATTCCTGCACCATGTAAAACAGACGCTGGCGATGGTTGCTGGAACCGATCATACCTTGGGGCTGCGGACCAAAAAATTGTCTGAACGCATCGGTCAGACGGCCACCTTCTCCACCGCTCCTTCTTTGACTGACCGAAGCCTCGGCAACACGTTGTCCATGAACAGGAGTTTGTAACCTCCCAGTCTCTGGGAACGCATTGCACAGACCTTTCTGCAAGGCCTCCCGAAGATGTTTCATCCTCTGCTCCCTCTGCGATGGCAAGATAAGGTCCGCAACCTTACCCTTGTAACGTGGATCAAGGAGGGTTGCCAGCCAGTATTGGTCCTTCTCCTTGATACCACGAATACGAGGATCCTTCCGCAGGCTTTGCAGGATCAGGGAGGCCATGCAGCGTAGGTTTGCTGAGGCATTCGGTCCGGAGTCCTCTGAGTCACTAAGGACGACATGATCCGCAGCCACCTCCTCCCAGCCCCGTACAAGTCCATGGGTTTCTTGGGACTGTAAATGATCCCTTAAAGTGTGCTGCTGATGCTGAGTGCCAGGCTCCACCTCCATGCTGACACAATCCTCCTCCTCGTCCTCTTCCTGTGTGATTGGCGGGCACGCAGGAACACTGTCTGGATAAAGGGGGCCTTGAGAGCTAAGGAAGTTCTCCTCTTCCTGCCTCTGTTCTGCCTCAAGTGCCCTGTCCATTATTCCACGCAGCGTGTGCTCCAACAGGTGGACAAGAGGGACAGTGTCACTGGCACTGTAACTGCTCACCATCCTCGTGGCCTCCTCAAATGGTGACAGGACAGGGCATGCACCCCTGATCATGGCCCACTGGTGTGGGGAAAAAAAAAACAAGCTCCCCTGACCCTGTCCTGGTGCCATAGTCGCACAGGTACTCATTGATGGCCCTCTGCTGCGTGTGCAGCCGCTGCAGCATGGCCAACATTGAGTTCCACTTGGTGAGCATGTCACAGATTAGGCGGTTCTTGGGCAGGTTAAATTCCTTTTGGAGGTCAGCCAGCCTAGCACTGGCATTATATGACCAGCGGAAATGCACACAGACTTTCCTGGCCTGCCTAAGGACATCCTGTAAGCCTGGGTACCTGCCCAAGAACAGCTGCACCACCAAGTGAAAGACATGAGCCAAACAGGGCACATGGGTCAGTTGTCCCTGTCAGAGGGCAGAGAGGAGGTTGGTGCCATTGTCGCAAACCACCATTCCTGGCTTAAGTTGGCATGGCGTCAACCACCTCTGAACCTGCCCCTGCAGAGCTGACATAATCTCTGCCCCAGTGTGGCTCCTGTCCCCCAAGCACACCAGCTCAAGCACCGCATGGCATCTTTTGGCCTGCATACTTGCGTAGCCCCTTAAACGCCTATGGAGCACCGCTGGTTCTGAGTACAAAGCACAGGAAGAGGCCATGGAGGAAGAAGAAGAGGAGGGAGTGGAGGAGAGAGGTGTGTCAGAATCACCAGTAGTGGCATTTTGGAGGCGTGGTGGTGGAACAACCTCCAACACTACTGCACCTTGTCCTGCATCCTTCCCAGCTGCCAGCAGAGTCACCCAATGCGCCGTGAAACTTAGGTAACGTCCCTGTACATGTCTGCTGGACCATGAGTCAGCGGTAATATGCACCTTACCGCTGACCACCCTGTCCAGCGAAGCTGAGACATTGCCTTCCACATGCAGGTAGAGAGCCGTAATCACCTTCCGTGAGAAAAAGTGGCATTTGGGATCCTGCCACTGAGGAACCGCACTTTCCACAAACTCACAGAAGGGGGGAGAGTCTAAAAGGTAGCAGTTGAAGTGCTAGCAATTTTGCCAAGCTAGCATTCAACCGCTGGGCATGTGGATGGCTGGGAGCGAACTTCTTCTGCTGCGGTGCAGCAACTGGGGCAGGGAAATTTGCCTGGTCGGTGTACCGATAGCAGATTGCCCGCAAGTACTTGGCTGTGACACACCTAATTCTACATCTTCATTCCTCTCAGTGCAGGTCTCAGAGAGGACTGAAGGTATAGTGGGGTTGGAGATCCCAGCTGATGAGGAGCAAGGAGAGGTCCTCCTTGTTCTTTGGTGTGGGTCTTTTAGGTACGCTTGCCAACGAACTGCATGGCAGATCAACATATGTCTGGTCAAGCATGTGGTGCCCAAGTGGGAGATGTTTTGGCGACGCTTGAGACATATGTTGCAAATAGCAGCGGTGCGATCTGATGCACTTGTCTCAAAAAAGGCCCACACCAAAGAACTTTTGGAATAACCTGCAGAGACAGCAGCACTCTACACATGCAGAGCTCTACGGTGTGATGCAGTCAGTGTGCTGCCCTTAGGCTGGCCCCTGGAGGGCATCCTGCCTCGTTGGTGATGTGCCTCCTCCTCCTCTCTCCTATCAGGCACCCACGTGGAGTCAGTGACCTCATCATCCCCTCCCTCCTCAACACTGGAGCAAACATGGCAGTATGCTGTAGCAGGGTGAACATGACTGCCAGAATGCTGTCCTTCTTGGGCACCCCCTCTGTCTGGGCTCACGTTACTGTCTTCCTCTAGCTGAGTACCATCATCGGAGCCTTCAAAACGCTGGGCATCTTCCTGGAGCATGTACCCAACACTCTGGTCAAACAGTTCGAGGGACTCCTCAGGAGGACATGGTGGGGCAGGAAAGGAGTCATTGATGCCATTGAGCCGAGGGAAGAGACCGTGTTGGCCGCTGCTTTGCCAGACAAAGTACCCTGAGCCTGGGTGAGAGGGAAGGAGGAGGATGAGGACGGCTTGGTCATCCACTCGACCAAGTCCTCCACATGTTGTGGCTCAACGCGGCCAGCTGTCAAAAAAAGACCGCGTGCTGATGTACTGTGTACTGTGTACCCTACACAAGCACCTGGCTGCAGGTAGCTATACTGTAGGTGCAACTGTGCCGTTGCTCGTGGCTGACGGTCGCAATGACCGCCGGCCACGAGCGATCATGAGCAGAAGACACAGAACAGGGACGAGTGTATGTAAACACACAGTTCCCTGTTCTGTTCTGACAAGAGTGGCAGATCATGTGTTCCTATTAGCTAGGAACCACGATCCGTCACTTCCTCTAGTTAGTCCCCTCCTCCTTCAGTTAGAATCACCTCCCAGGCAACACAGTTAACCGCTTCACCGCCCCTAGTGTTAACCCCTTCACTGCCAGTGACATTTTTACAGTAATCAATGCATTTTTAATCGCACTGATCGCTGTATTAATGTCAATAGTTCTATCCCTGGTTAGATCCCTGGTGTCTATACTGTAAATGCAGGGATTTTAGATTTTGCATGGACTTCCACTTTAAACCTCTAGGTCTTGGTTGAACTTTAGAATGGCATTGCTGGTTTGTGCCATTATTTTCTCTTGTTATGTTGTATCCTGGAGCTTTTTATTTAAAAAAAATAAAAAAAAGTTAAATCCCCACACTACTGAGCCGAAATGGAGCCCATGATCCATAATGGATTTTGGCCTAACTAAAAAGTGGAATTAGTTATGAGGTTCTTAGGAGACTTGAGGGAAGCATTGGGAAGATCTTGGAATCCAAAATCTGTGTGTGTTTAGGGGCGAAAATTCTGTAATGTAGAACCACAATATTCATTGATATTCATTGATTATGGAGATGTTCTTCATCATAAAATCCACTCTTTAGGTAATATGGAGTAAATGAAGTATGTTAGCCTGGCTTTGAATATTTTATTATTAATATTATTATTATTATTTTTTTTTTGTTTCAATGTGTTTATTCGTTTTCAAAGATTAAAAAAACATACATAACAAAACAGGTAAGACAGTATGATACACGCATCTTGTTATCATATAGCATCTGTCATATTAATATCCATCAAGTAGTATATTATTGGTTACTGTATCTATTCGTCCAAATTACCCAGCTTCTATCGAACATTTTGCAAATCGTAGAGTTTATTGCTATGAGGCTTTCAAAGGTATAATTTCTATGTACATCTTTTATCACACCTGAAAGGTTAGTAGAGGCAGTATCCTTCCAGTGGCAGAGTAGTAAGTTCCTGGTTTCTAAGAGAATGTGGGTTACCACTGATCTAAAGTGTGGTGGGAACTTCTCTATGCCCAGATGTAGAAGTCCTAGTGCTGGGTTAGGAGGTGTGATGATACCCGTGAGAGATGAGATTAGTTGGAATATTTGATTCCAGAGACTTTTTATGCTCGGGCAATGCCAGAACATGTGTAGTAAATGTCCTGTGTTACCACAATTCCTCCAACAGAAGGGTGAGCGTTCTGGGAAGAACTTAGCTAGTCTATAAGGGGTGTAGTGACATCTATTTGTAATTTTGATTGTTAAGTCCCAGAAGTCCATGAAAGAGGTTATAAAAAAGAGATATCCCTTTGATGTTATTTTGGGGTGTAGAGTAGAATGCCCATACTTTGGTAGGCATCTTTGTCTTTGTGATAGGATTTGATGTGTGATGTTTGATATCCCAATGTTTCCAGTTGTCCCCCATGAGAAAAGTTTTTAGTTTCTTTGTTGGGATCTGTGTTTCTTCTATGTCCACCCATAATGGTCTATCATTTTCCTGAAACCAGTGTTTGAGTTGGTCCAATCTTACTGTCCATAGATAGTCATGCAAGTCTGTTAGGCCCGCCCCACCTATTTGTTTATGGGAAGTTAGATTGTGCTTGGGACATCTAGCTTTTTTGCCATTCCACAAAAATTTCCACATGAGGTTGGATAATGTTCTAAATATATAATGTTGAGGTATGTGGCTTGGCAATGTTCAAAAATATTTTATTATTTTGAATAGATAAATACAAGTAAAAATTCTAATAAAAAAAAAAATCTCAGGTTGCGGTGTTCCCACCATCAGACCATTTATCTGTGTGAATGGTGAAAAAAACTGTCTCTGGTTTTTGGCCATGGCAGGTATCTCTTCGGGTTGTTTCTTAACAAATTGTATCTTGTTGTTTTTAGGTTTAATGTAATTTCTAGGAATCGGTCAGAATGCCATCCATTGTGTATGGCTACAGATACACATATAGGAGTAGGTGAGAAGAAGTGTCCCACCAGAGAACATCAAGGACAAGAAGATGTCACTTAGACTAATAAAGGAGATAAAGATTCAGCATAAGTACGTCAGTGATGAGAGGACTGAATTGGAAATGAGTTGAACAAACAATGCAGAACATCATGAAACAGTAATGAACAATCCAAAACCAATAAAAAACACAATGGGTGTGTGGTTGGCGTACTCCTTCTGACGGGGTGAATAAATAACACCTGGACATGAGGTATCCCAATCACCTGACCCATTATACAAAAGTTCCCTGAAAGGTGAGTGGGAAAAGTAAGGCAGGAGGGTGAGTAGCGTCAGGATTTGGGGACTTCGGTGAAGAAAGTCAAAGTACAATTTTTTTAGGTGGAGGTGGGATAGCTCCCTCTGAAGTGATACTGTAATGGATGTGGTTGGAATATCATGATGAAATGTCTATTCCAATATATATATATAAGTATATGCTTCATGCCTTATGCTTTATATGCCTGACATATAAAGCTTTTGCTTATCAGTTATCAGCCTTAAAACATATTCAGTGGAATACTGTGGAACAGCAAGAGTTAACAGAAGAATCGCACCTCTTCCGAAAATACATTCAAAGTTAACACCAACGTTTCAGAAGAAGCAAGAACGTTGCAAGAACATAGCTGCTTCCTCATATGGATGACTCAGCTAAAGCTTATATTTTTTTGTCACAATTTATATATATATTTTGTGGTTGTTTTGTGGCTTGCATGCGCCAGCCTTATCTGACGTATCTTAATCTTAACGAAATGGTATATAAGTCTTGAAAAGAGGAAATTATAAAACAGAAAGTATTTTACTCTAAACTGAGTTTTTCAGCGTAATTACTTCAGCGCGTGCACGCTCTATATTTAATTTGACCAGGGGCAGAAATAATAATACTGGACCTTGGTTGGTTCTGATCCAATACAATACGTTTTCAGGGCTCGCCTAAAGGTAGATAGTTGGAAATATTGGGGTAGGGAGTTCAAGAGGATGGGAAAGGCCTCCGGACAACTCCTGGCGACAAGCATGGGAGGAGGTGACAAGGGAGCTAAACAGCAGGAAATATTCTTTATCAGGTGGAGGTGGGATAGGTCCCTCTGAAGTGATACGTTTTCAGGGATCGCCTAAAGGTAGATAGATTAGTAGATAGTTGGAAATATTGGGGTAGGGAGTTCAAGAGGATGGGAAAGGCCTCTGGACAACTCCTGGAGACAAGCATGGGAGGAGGTGACAAGGGAGCTAAACAGCAGGAAATATTGGGATGAGCAAAGAAGAAAGTTTGGGTGATATTTTTATGTCAAAATGTTTTATTTTGAAGTATAACAGACATATACAGTACATGCTTAACATCGGAACGACAGATGAGGTGCATTGTGTTACACAACGGGGAGTATTTCCAAAGAGTCTAGGAAGAGCTCCGCGAGCTAGTAATAAGAGCAGCATATCGACTTCATCTGTACATTGAAAATTCCTTAAAGTTGTTGTCGAAGCCCAAAACCTTTACACTATACATGCTGTAGTTTGTGTTGGGCATCCGAAGAGTAAACAGTTAGAACTTTACTGTGGTGAGATCCAGGCGGACCAGGGGAGTCCCCTTTTACGCCCGGCACCCCCAAGGGGATCAAGCTGTGCCAGGCGAGGGTCTCAACACCAGAACCAATCTCTCCAACCCACCACACGGCATTAGTTGATATAATATAATCAAGTAATTCCTATATGCGACTGAAACTCGCAACTGTTAACTGTCATTTAAAAACTTCTGTCATCCTACTTATTAGGAGATCATTGAAAGAGAACAATAGGATAGAGTAGGAAGTATAAAGAAAGAAAAAAAAGAGGAGAGAAATAAGGAGATAGGGATTGAGATTGCCTATCATCAAAATTTTGGGAAGAGTCTAAAGATATCTCAGTCTGGCGTAACGTTAGGTAGAAGGGAGATGCCAACATGTTGAGCCCAGGGTTCCCATGTGGCTTCAAACTTGTTGACAGTGTCTGACAGTATACCGGAAAGCTTTTCTTGGGACATTATCCACGAGTTTGGGTGATATTTTGAGACAAGGTTGGTGATGTAGCTTGTGGTTGAATTTGTATGTTAGTATTTTGAATTTTAAATATTGGATGATTGGAAAGCAATGGAGGGATTGGCAGAAAGGGCGGTGGACACCGAATGGTTGGTAAGGTGGATGAGTCTGGCAGCGGCATTCATGATAGACTGAAGGGGGAATAGCCTATGTAAAGATAGGCCAATGAGGAGAGGGTTGGAATAGTCAAGGTAGGAGATAATCAGTGAGGGATTTAGTAGCTTTGTGATGTTGTTGGTTAAGAAGGGGTGTGCTTTGGAGATGTTATAATGATAAAGGTGACAATATTTGGACAGTGATTGGATTTGGGGCTGAACGGAGGGTTCAGATTCCAGGATTACACCTAGCACCCTGGCATACGGGGAGGGACTGTGGGGGTGGAAATGTAATGAGCTCAGTTTTTGACAGATTGAGTTTGGAGAAGGTAGTGTGACATCCATATCAACGTGTCAGATAGTAAATTTGTGATTAGCAAAAAGACTGATGGGGAGAGCTAAATATAGCTACATGGTTAGGTTGAAAAAAAGACACAAGTCTATTTAGTTTAACCGCTTCCGGACCAGCCGCAGCAGTTATACTGCGGCAGGTTGGCTCCCCTGCGCGAAACCACGTAGCTATACGTTGGTTCGCGGGGTCCAGATAGCAGGCGCGCACACCGCCAGAGGCGATCGTGAGCAGGAGACACAGAACAGGGTCGAGTGTATGTATACACACACTTCCCTGTTCTGTTCTGACAGGAGTGACAGATCATGTGTTCCTATAAGCTAGTTAGAATCACCTCCCAGGCAACACAGTTAACCCCTTCACAGCCCCTAGTGTTAACCCCTTCACTGCCAGTGACATTTTTACAGTAATCAATGCATTTTTAATTGCACTGATCGCTGTATTAATGCCAATGGTTCCATCCCTGGTTAGATCCCTGGTGTCTATTGATGCAGGGATTTTAGATTTTCCATGGACTTTCACTTTAAACCTCTAGGTTTTGGTTGAACTTTAGAATGGCATTGCTGGTTTGTGCCGTTATTTTCTCTTGTCATGTTGTATCCTGGAGCTTTTTCTTTAAAAAAAAAAAAAAAAGGTTAAATCCCCACACTACTGAGCCGAATTGGAGCCCATGATCCATAATGGATTTTGGCCTAACTAAAAAGTGGAATTAGTTATGAGGTTCTTAGGAGACTTGAGAGAAGCGTTGGGAAGATCTTGGAATCCAAGATCTGTGTGTGTTTAGGGGTGAAAATTCTGTATTGTAGAACCACAATATTCATTGATTATGGAGATGTTCTTCATCATAAAATCCACTCTTTAGGTAATATGGAGTAAATGACGTACTCTGATACATGGACTAGTTATAGATTCCATCACTCAGCGAGAGTCTTGATAAGTGACGTTCTCCTGTAACACCTATTTCCTCATATCTTTTCCTCCAGCCTACATTGGTGGAATGTTTGGATTTGCTAAACGTTTGCTGATAAAGAGGCCTACATTGTCCTAATAACAAGCCTGGAGCTCTCCCCTGATTGGCTAAATGAGCGTATGTAAGCTGAACAGACCTTACAATCGTCCTCTTACCCAAGAAAAGCAGAAAATGACAACACTGTGGGTCCTGTCCTGTTCTGCCTGGTCCTGCTCAGCGGAGCCTATGGTGAGTACATGTATATGTTTTGTAGCACACTGTAATATATATATATACAGTATATTAGCCTGGCTTTGAATATTTTATTTATTTATTTTTTTGTTTCAATGTGTTTATTAGTTTTCAAAGATTAACATAACATACATAACAAAACAGGTAAGACAGTATGATACATGTATCTTGTTTTCATATAGCATCTGTCATATTAATATCCATCAAGTAGTAAATTGTTGGTTATTGTATCTATTCGTCCAAATTAGCCAGCTTCTAGCAAACATTTTGCAACGCGTAGAGTTTATTGCTATGAGGCGTTCAAAGGTATAATTTCTATGTACATCTTTTATCACACCCGAATAGTTAGTAGAGGCAGTAGCTTTCCAGTGGCGGAGTAGTAAGTTCCTAGTTTCTAAGAGAATGTGGGTTACCACTGATCTAAAGTGTGGTGGGAGCTTCTCTATGCCCAGATGTAGAACTCCTAGTGCTGGGTTAGGAGGAGTGATGATACCCGTGAGAGATGAGATTAGTTTAAATATTTGATTCCAGAGACTTTTTATGCTCGGGCAATGCCAGAACATGTGTAGTAAATGTCCTGTGTTACCACAATTCCTCCAACAGAAGGGTGAGCGTTCTGGGAAGAACTTAGCTAGTCTATAAGGGGTGTAGTGACATCTATTTGTAATTTTGATTGTTAAGTCCCAGAAGTCCCTGAAAGAGGTTATAAAAAAGAGATATCCCTTTGATGTTATTTTGGGGTGTAGAGTAGAATGCCCATACTTTGGTAGGCATCTTTGTCTTTGTGATAGGATTTGATGTGTGATGTTTGATATCCTAATGTTTCCAGTTGTCCCCCATGAGAAAAGTTTTTAGTTTCTTTGTTTACATAGTGCTATTTACATAGTTAGTAAGGTTGAATAAAGACACCAGTCCATCCAGTTCAACCTGAGTGAGTACACCCTCACATCAGTCCCTACCCTCAAGAAACCCACAATCCAAGGTCCCCAACTCACTTGTTGGGATCTGTGTTTCTTCTATGTCCACCCATAATGGTCTATCATTTTCCTGAAACCAGTGTTTGAGTTGGTCCAATCTTACTGTCCATAGATAGTCATGCAAGTCTGTTAGGCCTGCCCCACCTATTCGTTTATGCGAAGTTAGATTGTGCTTGGGACATCTAGCTTTTTTGCCATTCCACAAAAATTTCCACATGAGGTTGGATAATGTTCTAATATAATGTTGAGGTATGTGGGTTGGCAATGTTCAAAAATATTTTATTATTTTGAATAGATAAATAAAAGTAAAAATTCTAATAAAAAAAAAAATCTCAGGTTGCGGTGTTCCCACCATCAGACCCTTTATCCGTGTGAATGGTGAAAAAACTGTCTCTGATTTTTGGCCATGGCAGGTATCTCTTCAGGTACGATTGTTTCTTAACAAATTGTATCTTGTTGTTTTTAGGTTTAATGTAATTTCTAGGAATCGGTCAGCTCAGAATGCCATCCATTGTGTATGGATACAGATACACATACAGGTATAGGTGAGAAGATGTGTCCCACCAGAGAACATCAAGGACAAGAAGATGTCACTTAGACTAATAAAGGAGATAAAGATTCAAGATAAGTACGTCAGTGATGAGAGGACTGAATTGGAAATGAGTGGAACAAACAATGCAGAACATCATGAGACAGTAATGAACAATCCAAAACCAATAAAAAACACAATGGGTGTGTGGTTGGCGTACTCATTCTGACGGGGTGAATAAATAACACCTGGACATGAGGTATCCCAATCACCTGACCCATTATACAAAAGGTCCCTGAAAGGTGAGTGGGAAAAGTAAGGCAGGAGGGTGAGTAGCGTCAGGATTTGGGGACTTCGGACAGGGGCGTAACTAGAAATCACAGGGCCCCATAGCAAAATGTTGTATGCCCCCCCCCCCCCCCCAAAAAAATGAACTAATGCCATTGAACAACAGATTACCACACTAGTTGGGAACCTCTTTAACCCTTGCAGCGCAGGCACAGCCCAGCTTTAAGTTCAGGGCAAAGTTCTGCTTTAAATGCGCTAACATAAAAATGACTGTTGCCCAGAGCAGCCAATCAGCATCCAGGTTTTATTTTCAAACTGCAGAAACACCAGCTGCAAACTTAATGGTTGCTATTGGCAACGAGAAATCTCCTCCAAAGGCACAGCCCCCTAACAACGTATGAAGTGGTACAGGTGAGCATAGTATAGAGAAGCCGAGCAGGTCACAAGGTCTGTGGAGCTCTGAGGGTACAGTCCCCCCTGGCCCTAGGAGCTGGCCTCTTTCATGCCTCTGACACCACTGTGCCCTCACCACCACCTCCCCATTACCCCCCACCACAGCCCTCACCTGCAGATTTGCCACTCAGCTTCACAAAGCGGATCAGTGGCTCCCCTCCGCCGGCTTCCACCTCCATCATACGCGGTGCACCAGCAAATTGTTCCACCCGGAAACACGGAGCAGCATAAAGTGTCTGCTTATCATCCGTACCCACAGGGGGCTGGCTAAAGCGGGGAATCCCACGCATGTGCTCATCATAGTGTGTCACAGGTGGCTCAGGTGACCACGCTGGACACCTCCGGACATGGATCAGCCCTGTCTGTGTATTTGGTACTGGAAATCATGCAGACATGGTGAAGGGGTTCAGACAGAACAGTTTGGATGGGGAATTGAGGCCCCACTCAGCAGCGGGCCTCTCTCGGCTGCGGGCCCCATAGCGCCCAAGTGGGTCGCTATGGCGGTAGTTCTGCCACTGACTTCGGACCAATCACTAGAAATGTATGAGGCTGGAGATTTGCCAGTTGGAGAGGGAGGGGTATCCTGCAATAGACCCCATACATGGAGGCTGGAGATATCATCATCATCATTTGGGTAAGATTTTATTTTGAGGAGAGTTAAGGACTTTAGTGGGATAGCCCCATTTGTAGGAAGTCTTCTGCACAGAGAGATCATCTATTACACATTATAATTGTTTCTGTTACTAAGTGTCAAATGCAAAAATATCTGAACATAGAGGGTCAAGACCTGGATCATCTATTGGTGGCAGAAAGATGTAGTTCCAGTGTCCACCAGCGGGTATCTCCCAACAGCCAGCAGTTTCTAGTAATCGTTGATGCTGGCTCCTCTTCTGCTGATTCTCCTTGCATGAGTGTTTTGATCTGCGTGCTGTGCTAGTCTGATGCTGTTGCCATTGCTCCTGCTCCCATTGTTCCCAATCCAAGTTCTTTTATCTCCCTTTGGTGGACACAGTGGGTGACAGGTCGCACCAGAATGGTGAATGTTCCGTTCAGTCGACATTTGTCTACAAGCAGGGTGGAAAGTGGTAATTATTCTCACTATCTCTTTGCTAATGATTGGACAATCCATAAGTCCAGCTTGGTGTGGATTAGGATTTGGAAAATTAAGATTTGTCAGAAAGCTCTGAAGAGAGGGCTCGACCTTAGCAGCCGGTTTTTGCTAAAGTTTGGTAGAAATTGTTGACGAATTTGTTTTAAGACCATGTACCTTCTGCCAGTTTAAAGTGGAAGTAAAGTTAAAACCTAACTAACTATAAACCTACTTTGCCACATTCTAAGCCTAATCTATCTAGCCTTGTAAAGCAAAAATCACTATACTTACCTATTCTGCAGTCGCTCTGGTCCAGTCTTCAGCGGCGGATGCTGTGTGCAGGAGAAAACCGACAATGGCTGTGAAATGCCTGGGAAGTGATGTCACCCATAGACCTACTACAGGGCTTCCATTGTTGGCTGCCTCTCCAGCACACTGAGGACACCGTTGACAGCTGATGCTGGGACCGTAGCATCTGCAGAATAGGTAAGTATAGCGATTTTTGCTTTACAGGGCCAGATAGATTAGGCTTAGAATGTGGCTGAGATTAGGATTAGAGTAATGGGGCGTACACACGGTCGGACTTTTCGTCTACAAAAGTCCGACGGACGCCGACGGACTAAAGCTGGCTGACAATCCGATCATGTGTGGGCTTCCCCGGACTTTCAGCGGACTTTCAGCGGACTTTTCAAGCCTCAAATCTGACAGACTTTAGATTTGAAACACGCTTCAAATCTTTACGTCGTAACTACGCCGGACCTAGAAATCCGCTCGTCTGTGTGCTAGTCCGACGGACAAAAACCCACGCTAGGGCAGCTATTGGCTACTGGCTATCAACTTCCTTATTTTAGTCCGGTGTACGTCATCACATGCGAATCCGTCGGACTTTTGTGTGATCGTATGTAGGCAAGTCCGTTCGTAAGAAAGTCTGCCGCAAGTCCGCCAAAAGTCCGCCAAAAGTCTGACAAAAGTCCGTCGAAAGTCTGTCGGACAGGCTGTCGGACTTTTGTAGATGAAAAGTCCGACCGTGTACGCCCCATTAGTTTTGACTTTACTTCCACTTTAAGTCTAGGTAATTCTGGAACATGGGGTCTAGGGTTCCATTTATTGGCCAAGAGAGATCCAAATTTATTTTGCCAAGTGAAAAGTCTGTGATGTGCCCACCGCGGTGACTTCTCTATTGTAGTAGTCAGACCTTTTACTCTGTGTGCACATATTCTGCTCTATGAAGAAGAGTAGGGATTGTTCTTCCCTACATGCCAGAAATCTCTGGGCAGTTCTGGGACATAGGTGTGAAGTAACCAAATAGGCAGCATGAATATTTATGCTGCCTTAGCCAATCCCTAGTCAGAATGGTGACCAGCAGGGGGCTGAGGTGTGCATAAATGGTTTGGGGCCTAGAACAGCAGGGTCCTTTGTCTGGTAGAGAGAGACCCAGCCTGGAGGCGCTGTCTCCCTTCCTGGACTATCCAGTAGGGACAGTTTAAACACTGTCCCAGCTCAGGGAGAGCTGGGGAGGGCTGATTGACTGCAAAGGATTTTCTTTTACTTTCACCTTCGGTGATAGGGAATCTCCTTATTGGGGACAGAAGTAGCAATATGATTCTAACAGGTGTTCTCATCCATCTCCAGTCTGTCCAAAACAAAGGAGTAAGGTTTTGCCCTATGTCCCTTAGCATTTATAGATGTTATCTCAACCATTTTGGATAATGTCTGTGATTCTTAGAAGGTTCTTCATGGGCCCCATGTATAAAGAAAAATATATCAAGCTAATATGCTTATAAAGGACATAAAGAACCAAGAGAGTCAATATACGTAAATCGGTGATGAGAGGGGAATGATTTGAACAAACAATGCAGAACATCATGAAACAGTAATGAACAATGAACTAATAAAATACACAATTGGCGTGTGGTTGGTGTCCTCCTTCTGACAGGGTGGATAAATAACACCTGAACAAGAGGTATCCCAATCTCCCGACCCATTATACGAAGGCTGCTGACTGGTGAGTGAGAAACGTAAGGCAGGAGGGTGAGTAGCATTACGTTTCGGGGACTTCTGATCAATCATTAGACATGTAGGAGGCTGGAGCTTTGCCTGTTGGTGGGGGAGAAGAAGAATCCTGCAATAGACCCTATACACTGAGGCATGAAATGCCATCATTCAGAGTCATGATGGGAAGGATTTTAGTTTGATGAGAGATAAGCAGCTTAGTTGAATATTCCCATTTGTAGGAAGTCTTCTGCCCCAGAGATCATTTGTTACACATTTGAATGGTTTCTGTTTCTCAATGCGGTAGATGCAGAAATATCTGAACATAGAGAGATGTTTCTATGGCTTTGGAAGTCTACCAGTTTTCCTGGAGGTGGACAGGAGTCGATTCTTTATGTGGAAGAAATGTTCTCTAGCTAGTCCATCTCTGGGGACCGCAGGTGGGATATGTTCAGGCTTAACAATTCTGTGTGCCCCATCAATGATAAGTTCCCAGGGAGAGCTCAAATGTAAAATGATTTCATAGAAGTGCAGAAGATTTGGAATCAGTTCAGTCTGGGTTATCTCCTCTGGTATGACCCTGAATTTAGGGTTTCTTCTTGATTTGTCCTCAAGATCAGCAATTTTATCCCTGAGCCCCCTTATCTAATGAGCTTGTGCCTGGTAAGCATCAACCAGCTCTTCTTCTACTTGGCCTATTTATGTTTGCATGTGGGGAAATGTAAGTTGTAAATCTTGTTGGATTTCCTGTGCAGGGACAGCAGTATATTTGTTTTGCCATGTTGGCAGAGGCTGGTGTGTGTGTGTGCAGCAGGGAGGTCAGATAGAAGGATGGAGCGATCAAGCTGATGTGGAAAGAAATTCAAGATTCGAGGTGCAATTCTCTGCCATGGCGGACACCCCCCCCCCTCCATATTATATTTCATTTTTTTGTTTCTTGACATTTTTTTCAAATTTTTTACCTGTTTTTTGAAACTCTACGGTAGCCTATATACTATTTATTTTAAAACGCACAAACCTCCACCAGAAGATGAAAGTATCACTAAAGGAAAACCTTTTTTTTTAACTTGTGGATAGAGTGAAGAGGGATTACAACCCTTTTCAGTTTGTATTGCTGTCTGTGTCCCCGTTAAAGTGGAGTTCCACCCACATTTGGCACCTTTCGGGGGGGGGGGGGGGGACGGGTACCTGTTTTTGACAGGTACCGATCCCCACTTCCGGGAGACTGGGCCGTGGCAACATCCCTCAGAAGTTAGGTCCCCTCCTCCTTCCTCTGCCGCTGGGTCAGTTAGAAAGCACAGCTTTGCGCATGCACAGTAGGCAACCAGCTGTGAAGCCAAAAAGCTTCACTGCCAGGTTTCCCCTACCACAAATGGTGGAGGCGGCAGAACCCAAGAGTGAAAATCAGCTGTGGTGCCTACATGGCGGGCTCTTTGGACAGGTAAGTGTCCTTATATTAAAAGTCAGCAGCTACAGTATTTGTAGCTGCTGATTTATTTTTTCCCCCAGGTTGGAACACTGCTTTACGGAGATTCCCCTCTCTATTAGTCCTGTTTACCATTGTCATTGAAAGTGAAGGAAATCCCAAATTTTGGGTTGTCATAGAGGGGAAATCTTCTGATGGGGACACTAGTTCTGGTGACCTGGGGGCCCCTTCAAGAAATTCCCTTAATTTACAGGGATTTCCTCTCACGTCCTGTTTGGTTATGGATGGGCTCAATTCAAGAAAGAATATCTCATGAGATAATTGAATCAGGTGACACATTTTCTCCAATTATCCCATAAGATAATAGTGAAGGGAAATCTCTGCAATGGGACACAGATGGCAAAAAAAAAAAAGTCTGACAGGTTAAAATCCTCCCTTTCTCTATCCAAAATGAAAAAAAAAATATGTTTTATCCAATGCATATTTTCAGTGCAAGCAAACACAATATGATACCCAATTTGTTGGTAATATATAAAAGATGCGGTTGCACCGAGTAAATAGATACCAAACATGTCAAGCCTAAAAATGACTCACTCCCGTGAAATTGCAAAAAAAAAAAAAATTAAGGTACTAAATTAAACTTAAATTAAGGGTAGGGCATTTATTTAAATAGGTGTGGTTCTAATACAGGCATATCATTAACTTACAGTGACTTGAAAATGTATTCATACCCCTTGAAATTTTCCACAGTTTGTCATGTTACAACCAAAAACGTAAATGTATTTTATTGGGATTTTATGCGATAGACCAACAGAAAGTAGCAAAGAAATGCTGCAGAGATCTGCAGCTCAGGTGTGAGAATCTGTCCACAGGACAACTATTAGTCGTGTTCTCCACAAATCTGCCCTTTATGGAAGATTGACAAGAAGAAAGACATTGGTTTCCCCCTCTTCAGTTCATCATGAATGCTGCTGCCAGACTCGCCCATCTTACCAGTCGTTCAGTGTCCACCACCCCTCTCTGCCAATCCCTACGCTCACCCAACTAATAAAGGTCAAGATACTAAAAACAACCTTCAAAGCTGTCAGAAACTCTGCACCCAGCTACATCACAATTCCAACCAAACCATTCTCTTTGCTTCTCCCAAGACCCTTCTGCTGTCTAATTTCCTTGTTAAATCTTCCCATGGCCATTTCCAGAACTTCTCCAGAGCCTTTCCGATTTTCTGGAACTCCCTACCCCAGTCTGTCTGATTATCTCCTACTCTGTTCTCCTGGTGGGGATTTTTGAAAACCCTTCCCTTCAAAGAGGCCTATCCTGTCCCCATTTTGTAAAGTGCCCTGAAAAATCTTGGCAATATATAAATCCTGTGTGATAATAATATGTAACTGATGTACTGTGATAAATGGAATAATCTGGGATTTCAAAACTCAGTGATAGTCTTTACAAGTAACCTTCTCCTGTCACACCTGATTCCTTATATCTTTTCTTCCATAGCAGGTTTGCCAAATTTGCTCAAGGTATCCGGATAGGTGTACGAAAATTGTCCTTATAGCAAGCCTGGAGCTCTCCCCTGATTGGCTGACTGAGTGTATGTAAGCTGTACAGACCTTACAATTGTCATCATAGCCAAGAATAGCAGAAAATGTCAATCCTGTGGGTCCTGTCCTGCCTGGTCCTGCTCAGCGGAGAATATGGTGAGTACACGCATTGTATGTTTGTGGCACATTGTAACATACTGTATGTAGGGATCAGCCCTTCATACAGAGACCAAGAACAGATTGGGTTGATTCTTGAGGGTCTCAAAATGGCTATGGGGAGTAACTATTTTGGTACAAAAAGAACTATCATGTTCGGACTAAGGGGGTGGCAATGGGAGCTTGTTACGCTCCCAGTGTCGCCAACCTTTTTATGAACATGTGGGAGGAGGAACACATCTATGAGAGTGAGTGACCACAATTAATATTCTACTGAAGATACATAGATGATGTTATTATCTTATGGGAAGGACTGGACATTTACACTATGAGTGTCCCTCCTTTCCATCCATCCATATGCTGATATCCCATAATTTAACACACCATGGAAGAGGTCCCTGCATTGGATACCAGGAAAAAAGGCTGATCTGACTACATGCATCTTACCCCTGTAGGGGTGCAGCTATCTGGTGATTGTGGAACCTGAGAGGGGAGCACGAGTGTTGATCACTTTTTGCACAGTTGTGACCAGTCTGTCGTATACAGTCACTGTGGAATTCGGCACCGGTCACTTTGGAGAGTCACGTTTATGGAATTTGATTGCACAAGTCACTTTGGACTATTACAGGATATTACACATTTACTTTGTGTTGCTTTTTATACACATATATTTCCTTTACTAGCACTTCAATAGTTTGTTTATAGATGAAGATTTTGGTACATAGCGATTATTGCATATAACTCTCATCGTTTTACAAGGTAGTATCTGGATTTGATATAGTGGGCAGACGTGTCTGGAAGTTCTCCACTTTGACCACTGGGGGCACGGTAGTCCGTTTGTCCTCCCGTGGATCATGTTATTCTAAGTAAGCAAGTAGCTAGATGAAATAATGCTGTGAGAACTTTTAGTGCACTCCCAATGAGTTATATACAGTGGGGACGGAAAGTATTCAGACCCCCTTAAATTTTTCACTCTTTGTTATATTGCAGCCATTTGCTAAAATCATTTAAGTTCATTTTTTTCCTCATTAATGTACACACATCCCCCCATATTGTACACACAGCACCCCATATTGTACACACAGCACCCCATGTTGTACACACAGCACCCCATATTGTACACACAGCACCCCATGTTGTACACACAGCACCCCATATTGTACACACAGCACCCCATGTTGTACACACAGCACCCCATGTTGTACACACAGCACCCCATATTGACAGAAAAACACAGAATTGTTGACATTTTTGCAGATTTATTAAAAAAGAAAAACTGAAATTTCACATTATCAGCACTTTATTATGTTTACGGATGAAGATTTTTTTTGGGCACATAACACTATTTGCATTTTTGAAAACCACTTTTTACTCTTTATTTTTAATGATGACGTTTTTGGCACAATAGGATCATTCGGAGTCTTGGTAACAATTTGCACTTGCACATGCACTTTAGCACATTTTCAAGATTGCTCTGGTAAATCTATTACTAAGTCTCTTGGCAGTGCCACCTACCTCTTTATATTGCACTCTACTTCACGCGGTGAAGGTTCCAGGGGAGGCAGCAGCCATATTTACACCTGAGCGCGGAACTATACATATACAGTATATAGATGTTGTGTTGTATTATATGGTAGTGTGTAACAATGTATTACTGGCAGTTATAATAGGAATGTGTTTATTTTCTCAGATTTCGGCGTTCCTGTCATCAGGCCCTTTATCTTCGGCTACGTCAGGCTTGTGAATGGTGCAAGAACCGCCTCTTATTCTAGGCCATGGCAGGTGTCTATTCAGGTACAATCACTTCTTTCTGTAGGGGTCCCCCAAGGCTCTGTCCCTGGAACCCTTCTCTTCTCTATCCACACCTCCTCATTTTGTCATTTGATAACCTTCTACGGCTCCCAGTACCAGCTCTATGCTAATGACACCCAAATCTATCTCTCTACTCCCCACCGCACCCCTTCAGCCTCCTCTCACATTACTAACCTACTAACTGGCAAATCAGTATCACATCACACCACTTCTTCAAACTCAATATTTCTAAAACTGAGCTCATAATTCTCGCCAACCCTTCCCCCACCCATGCCCACGTCCCTTACTTTCAATAAAGATCAATAATATTTGAGTCCCCCCACTCAGGGCAGGGTGCTATGTGACATCCTGGACTCTGACCTGTCCTTTCAGCCCAGAATCCAATCACTGTCCTAACTTTGTAGACTTCACCTCAACATTATCTCCAAAATCTGCCCCTTCTCAGCCAATGAAACCACTAAGCTACTCATTCACTACCTTGTTATCACTCACCTTGACTATTGCAGTTCCCTTCTCATACGACTGCCTCAGCATAGGCTATCCTCCCTTTAGTCTATCATGATTGCTATTCCCATGGTCATTTCGCTTACCAGCTTCTCAGGGTCTCTGTCAATCTTTCCACTGGCTTCCATTCCATGTCTGCCACTTTTCTCTGCCAATCCCTCCAACGGCCTCCATTCAGTGTCCTCCACCCCTCTCTGCCAACCCCTCAACTGGCTTTCATTCAGTGTCCTCCACCCCTATCTGCCAATCACTCCATTGGCTTCCATTCAGTGTCCTCCACCCCTCTCTGCCAATCCCTCCAACGGCCTCCATTCAGTGTCCTCCACCCCTCTTTGTCAGCTCCTTCACTGGCTTCCATTCAGTGTCCTCCACCCCTCTCTGCCAATCCCTCCGCTGGCTTCCATTCAGTGTCCTCCACCACTCTTTGTCAGCTCCTTCACTGGCTTCCATTCAGTGTGATCCACCCCTCTCTGCCAATCCCTCTACTGGCTTCCATTCAGTGTCCTCCACCCCTCTCTGCCAATCCCTCCACTGGCTTCCATTCAGTGTCCTCCACCCCTCTCTACCAATCCTTCCACTGGCTTCCATTCAGTGTCCTCCACCCCTCTTTGTCAGCTCCTTCACTGGCTTCCATTCAGTGTCCTCCACCCCTCTCTACCAATCCCTCCACTGGCTTCCATTCAGTGTCCTCCACCCCTCTCTACCAATCCTTCCACTGGCTTCCATTCAGTGTCCTCCACCCCTCTCTACCAATCCCTCCACTGGCTTCCATTCAGTGTCCTCCACCCCTCTCTACCAATCCCTCCACTGGCTTCCATTCAGTGTCCTCCACCCCTCTTTGTCAGCCCCTTCACTGGGTCCATTCAGTGTCCTCCACCCCTCTCTGCCAATCCCTCCACTGGCCTCCACTCAGTGTCCTCCACCCCTCTATGCCAATCCCTCTACTGGCTTCCATGTAGTGCCCTTCACCCCTGTCTGTCAATTCCCTAACAAAAAAAAATTCTAAATGCTAACAACAACATACCAAGCCATCCACAACCCAATTAACATCTCCAGTCTTGTCTCAATATATCACTCAAGCCGTCCTCTCCAATAATCCCAAGACCTCCTGCTCTCTATAATCTTCCTTGTGACCTTCTTCAATGCTCACCTTCAGTAAAGGGGTGGAGGGGTAGGTGAGAAAATGTATCATGCCAAAGAATGTCAAGGGGCACAAGATGGCACTAGAAGTACCTAGGAGATGAGCCGTTGGCAAACTGAGAAGGTAGACGCCTGCCAAACATCAAAGAGTGAAGCTTTCTTCTTCTATCCCCAATGGCAAAACCTCTCTATATTCCAAGAAAAGAATACAGTCTTGCTGGCATAGATACATATAACCAATAGGAGGGCTGAAGGTGCTGCTTTGGATTTCTGCCAGTGTTAGCAGCATGTCTGACTGCCTAGATAATTACAGTGCCTTGAAAAAGTATTCATACCCCTTGCAATTTTCCACAGTTTGTCATGTTACAACCAAAAACGTAAATGTATTTTACTGGGATTTCAAGTGATAGACCAACACAAAGTGGCACATAATTTTTTTACAAATAAATATGTGAAAAGTGTGGGGGACATTTGTATGGCGCCCCCCCTTAGTCAATACTTTGTAGAACCCCTTTCTCTGCAATTACAGTTGCAAGTCTTTTTGGGGGTGTCTCTACCAGCTTTGCACATCTAGAGAGGACATTTTTGCCCATTCTTCTTTGCAAAATATCTCAAGCTCTGTCAGATTGGATGGAGAGCGTCTGTGAACAGCAATATTCAAGTCTTGCCACAGATTCTCAATGTGATTTAGGTCTGGACTGTGACTGGGCCATTCTAGCACATGACTATGCTTTGATCTAAACCATTCCATTGTAGCTCTGGCTGTATGTTTCGGGTCGTTGTCCTGCTGGAAGGTGAACCTCCCCCCAGTCTCAAGTCTTTTGTAGACTCTAACAGGTTTTCTTCTAAGATTGTCCTGTATTTGTCTCCATCCATCTTCCCATCAACTCTGACCAGCTTCCCTGTCCCTGCTAAAGAAAAGCATTCCCACCACATGATGCTGCCACCACCATGTTTCACAGTGGGGATGGTGTGTTCAGGGGGATGTGCAGTGTTAGTTTTCCGCCATACATAGCATTTTGCTTTTGGGCCAAAAAGCTCAATTTTGGTCTCATCTGACCAGATCACCTTCTTCCACATGTTTGCTGTGTCCTCCACATGGCTTCTGCCAAACCGCAAACGGGACTTCTTATGGCTTTATTTCACCAATGTCTTTCTTCTTGTCACTCTTCCATAAAGGGCAGATTTGTGGAGAACACGACTAATAGTTGTCCTGTGGACAGATTCTCCCACCTGAGCTGTGGATCTCTGCAGCTCCTCCAGAGTTACCATGGACCTCTTGGCTCTTCTCTGATGAATGCTCTCCTTGCCCGGCCGGTCAGTTTAGGTGGATGGCCATGTCTTGGTAGGTTTGCAGTTGTGCCATACTCTTTCCATTTTCCGATGATGGAATGAACAGAGCTCCGTGAGATGTTCAAAGCTTGGGAGATTCTTTTATAACCTAACCCTGCTTTATACTTCTCCACAACTTTATCCCTGACCTGTCTGGTGTGTTCCTTGTCCTTCATGATGCTGTTTGTTCACTAAGGTTCTCTGACAAACCTCTGAGGGCTTCACAGAACAGCTGTATTATAAATACTATAAATACTGAGATTAAATTACACACAGGTGGACTCTATTTACTAATTAGGTGACTTCTGAAGGCAGTTGGTTCCAATAGTTTTTAGTTAGGGGTATCAGAAAAAAAGGGGGCTGAATACAAATGCACGCCTCACTTTTTCAATATTTATTTGTAAAAAAAATTTGAAAACCATTTATCATTTTCCTTCCACTTCACAATTATGTGCCACTTTGTGTTGGTCTATCACATAAAATCCCAATAAAATACATTTACGTTTTTGGTTGTAACATGACAAAATGTGGAGAATTTCAAGGGGTATGAATACTTTTTCAAGGCACTGTAGTTATGTGATCTTAAGCTAAAGGAAAGTTTTGGAGTCCAGAACGGCTGGTCCTTTTCTCCATGGGGTAGGTGAAGTGGCCTGTATATAAAACAATGACTTCATGATTCTTCTTCCACAGATCAGCGAAAAATCCCACTTTTGCGGTGGTTCCCTTCTAAACAATCACTGGGTTGTCACTGCTGCCCACTGTGGAGTCACGTGAGTCTTATATGATAATATTCTACTACAAAGTCAGTGTTCACTCCAATGCTTCACTGGTAATTTGTCCTTCCAGAGCCTCTGGTTTATAGACCGGATACTTCCTAAATATAGAGCCATCTATCCAACTGTCCATCCAGAGCCTCTGGTTTATAGACCGGATACATCCTAAATATAGAGCCATCTATCCAACTGTCCATCCAGAGCCTCTGGTTTATAGACCGGATACATCCTAAATATAGAGCCATCTATCCAACTGTCCATCCAGAGCCTCTGGTTTATAGACCGGATACATCATAAATATAGAACCATTTATCCAACTGTCCATCCAGAGCCTCTAGTTTATAGACCGGATACATCATAAATATAGAGCCATTTATCCAACTGTCCATCCAGAGCCTCTGGTTTATAGACCGGATACTTCCTAAATATAGAACCATTTATCCAACTGTCCATCCAGAGCCTCTGGTTTATAGACCGGATACATCCTTAATATAGAGCCATTTATCCAACTGTCCATCCAGAGCCTCTGGTTTATAGACCGGATACATCCTTAATATAGAACCATTTATCCAACTGTCTATCCAGAGCCTCTGGTTTATAGACCAGACACATCCTAAATATAGAACCATTTATCCAACTGTCTATCCAGAGCCTCTGGTTTATAGACCAGATACATCCTAAATATAGAGCCATTTATCCAACTGTCCATCCAGAGCCTCTGGTTTATATACTATGAAAGGTAATGTTACGCCGAGTAAAATGATACCCATCGCGTCACGTTTTAAAATTGCGCACACTTGTGGATTAGCGTCAAACTTCAGTACAGTTGAACCTTGGATTACGAGCATAATCCGTTCCAGGAGAATGCTTGTAATCCAAAGCACTCGCAAATCAAAGCGAGTTTCCCCAGAGCAGTCAATGGAAACGAAGATAATTTGTTCCGCATTGACTTCTATTGCATCCAATATCGCATGTGGCCAGAGGTGGGGGGGCGCCGGAGAGCCTCGGAAATACTCGGGGACAGCTCGGCTGAACGTGGAAAGCCTCGGAAAGGCTCAGAAACACTCAGGGAACGGGGAATTTCCGAGTGTTTCCGAGTATTTCCGAGTGGTTCTGAGTAATTCCGTACGGCTCCGAACGGCTTTGAACCATTCCGAGTGTCACCGGCGCCCCCCCCGCACCTCTGGCCAAATGCGGTACTGCACACCCCATTAGCTTGAATTCTGCTCGTTTTGCAAGACAACACTCGCAAACCGAGTCAGAATTTAAAAAAAAATGTTGCTCGTCTTTCAAAACGCTCGTTAACCTCGTTACTCGTTAACCAAGGTTCAACTGTACTTAAAAATCTCAATAGGTGACGCTTTAAAATGTATACAGGTTACATGTTTACAGTTACAGAGGAGGTCTAGTGCTAGAATTATTGCTCTCGCTCTGACGATGGCGGCGTATGTAACCCGTGTGTATCTGGTTCTGATACCAGCCAGTGCCCTCACCAGCCACTCACCTCACCGCACCTCCCTGGTATATAGAGTACACTTCATGGCTTTTGGTAGTAGGGAAATCCAGACCAGGCCAGAATATCTTAAAATGATAAGACTCCTAATCCTCACAGTAGGTAACGTTTGTGTTTTCTCTTCCATCCAGAACTTCCGGTGTTGTACATCTTCCTGATTCATTTTTTGGGATCCAAAACAAGAGCTTGAGGAATGCTCGGGTAAGTTCTGATTACTGAGAGGAGCTTTTTTTTTGTATTTTATCCACTCCAATACCGGACACTTTCACCCCCTTCCTGCCCAGGCCAATTTTCAGCTTTCTCGCTCTCACACTTTGAATGACAATTACTCATGGAACACTGTGCCTAAATGACATTTTTATTATATTGTTTTGAGACAGATAGAGCTTTCTCTTGGTGGTGGTATTTAACCACTTCAATACCGGGGGGCACTTAGACACCTTCCCGCCCAGGCCAATTTTCAGCTTTCAGCGCTGTCGCAATTTGAATGACAATTACGCGGTCATCCATCACTGTACCCAAACTAAATTTTTTATCATTTTGTTCCCACAAATAGAGCTTTCTTTTGGTGGTATTTGATCACCTCTGTGGTTTTTATTTTTTGTGCAACAAATAAAAAAAGACCGAAAATTTTGGAAAAAAAAAAGTTTTTCTTTGTTTCTGTAAAAATTTTTGTAAATAAATACGTTTTCTTTTTCAATGATGGGCACTGATATGGCTGCACTAATGGACACTGATACGGTGGCACTGATGGGCACCAATGAGGTGGCACCAATGCGTTGGCACTGATGAGGTGGCACTGATGAGGTGGCATTGATGGGCACTGATGATGGGCACTGATAGGCAGCACTGATGGCACTGAGAGGTGGCACTGGTATGCAGCACTGATGGGCACTCATAGCTGGCACTGATGGGCACTCATAGGTGGCATTGATGGGCACTCGTAGGTGGCATTGATGGGTACTTATCAATGGCACTGATGGGTACTTATGGGTGGCACTGATGGGCACTGATAGGTGGGCACTGATGGGCACGGATGGGCACTGATGGGTGGCACTGATGGACACTGATGGGTGGCACTGATGACACAGATTGGTGGCACTGATGACACTAATGGGTGGCATTGCTGGGCATCACTGAAATATAATGGTGGCAATTAGTGCCCATTTGTGGGCACATGTGGATGGCCATGGGGTACATACCTGGCCATCCACATGTTGCCCCCTTCCCTGGTGGTCCTGGCGGCTTCCCTGGTGGTCTAGTGTGGGCATCCGAGGGGGGGCTGCGCTGATAACCAATCAGCGCAGACCCCCCATGTCAGGAGCGCCGCCGATCGGCTCTCCTCTACTCACGTCTGTCAGACGCAAGTGAGGAAAAGCCAATCAATGGCTTTTCCTATTGACATCGTGATCAGCCGTGATTCGCCCGAATCTCTTTACCAAGATCGGTGGAGCGGTGTGTCAGACTGACACACCGCTCCACTGATTGCCGCGATGCGCGCCCCCATGGGTGCGCGGTGGCATGTTATCCTGCTGGACGTCATATGATGCCCAGTCAGGATAACTGAACCACCGCCCGGCCGTCAATCTGCTATAGCCTGGGCGGGAAGTGGTTAATCACCACTGGGATTTTTTTTATTTTGTGCTATATAAGATTTTGTGAAAGTTGTAGAGTTTGCAATCAATGGTATATACAGTATATATACCGTATTTACTCGAGTATAAGTCGTCCCGAATATAAGCCGAGGCACCTACTTTTATCACAAAAAATGGGAAAACTTATTGACTCGAGTATAAGCCGAGGGTGGGAATGCTGCAGCTACTGTAAGTGGAAAAGAGGGTCAACAATGCCCATCTGCAGCCTCACTGTGTCCACCTGCAAGCCTCATGCCTAAGTCTCATGCCTCATGCCTCTGCCTCATGTCTCAACCTCATGCTTCATGCCTCAACCTCATGCCTCATGCCTCAACCTCATGCCTCAACCTCATACCTCATGCCTCAACCTCATGCCTCATGCTTCAACCTCATGCCTCATGCCTCAACCTCATGCCTCATGCTTCAACCTCATGCCTCATGCCTCAACCTCATGCCTCAACCTCATACCTCATGCCTCAACCTCATGCCTCATGCTTCAACCTCATGCCTCATGCCTCTACCTCATGCCTCATGCCTATGCCTCAAGCCTCAACCTCATGCCTCATGCCTCGTGCTTCAAGCCTCAACCTCATGCCTCAACCTCATGCCTCATGCCTCAACCTCATGCCTCATGCCTCAACCTCATGCCTCAACCTTATACCTCATGCCTCAGCCTCATGCCTCATGCCTCAGCCTCATGCTTCAGCCTCAAGTACCTTGATCGGCGTTGTGCCGGCGTTATCTCCTGGCGCTGTGCCCATCTGCAGTCTTATCCCCCGGCGCTGTGATACATTCAGTCTAATCGGCGGCCATGCAGTGTAACCAAGCGCCGCCTCCTCCTCGTCCTCCTCGTCCGTGATAGGACATTTGGGACAGAGGGAAATTTTGGGACTTTAAATGAGGTGTAAATGACTCGTATAGAAAACGTGGTTGGTTTTATTAGAGTTATAAATTATAAATGCATGTGAATGGTAAACATCATATGGAAAAATGGGTCATGAAGTGTTATCATATTGATACATATGCATACTGAATATAAATACAGATCAATAGTAAAATTCATATACAGAAGTCAATGAGTAAATGTCATAATAATGTCCGTGATAGGCTGAACACTGACTCACTGCTGGGAAACCGAGTCAGTGTTCCGTCATGGAGGAGGACACAGAGGACGAGGAGGAGGAGGCGGCGCTTGGTTACACTGCATGGCCGCCGATTAGACTGAATGTATCACAGCGCCGGGGGATTAGGCTGCAGAGGAGGACTCGAGTATAAGCCAAGGGGGGCATTTTCAGCACAAAAAAAAAAAAAATGTGCTGAAAAACTCGCTTATACTCGAGTATATATGGTATATATATATTTATTTATTTTTTCTTTTCTTTTTCTTTTTCTTTTCTTTTTCTTTTCTTCTGGTGGTGTATATATCTAATACCTCTTCTGTCAATGTTTAACCTTTTCCCCTATTTACTGTTAACACACCTTACCTTGTTGCCTAATGTCGTGTACACACGACCATTTTTTCCGTCGGAATGAACTCTGAACGACTTTTAGACGGAGTTCCGCTGAAACTGTCGTGCCTACACATGATCACACCAAAGTCCAACTGTCTAGAATGCGGTGACATACAACACGTACGACGGGACTAGAAAAAGGAAGTTCAATAGCCAGTAGCCAATAGCTTCCGTCTCGTACTTGCTTCGTACATGCGTCGTTTTTGGTCTGTCGGAACAGCTTACAGACGATCGGTTTTCCAGGAAGGAATTGGTTCCGGAATTTGAAACATGTTCTATTTCTAGGTTCATCAGAATTTTTGAAAGTAAAAGTCCGATGAGGCCTACACACGATCAGAATGTCCGATGAAAAGCTTCCGTCAGACTTTTCCTGCCGGAAAGTCCGACCGTGTGTACACGGCATTACACTTTTGGAATTTTATTATTCTTTTTTTTTTTTTCACTTTTATGTCTTCTATGTTTTTTTGTTGACCATTTTCTTGGGGGACTAGCTGTAAAGTTTTTTATTTATAGGAGTCAGGCCGGGTTCACATTATTTGTAAATTGGATGAGGGTTTCCCCCCACATCCAATTCGCAATAGCAGGAGATTTTGACCGGCTCTCTATGGAGCCGGTTTTCATATCTCCACTGTGGATCCGGTGCAAATTCCTGTGCGTCTTTTTGTTCCATTTCAGGTCCGAATTCAGCCAAAATTTAGGGCTGTAATCGGATCTGAAATGGTGAACGTGGACGCACAGGACCAAGGCTGGTGCAAGGATTTTTGACACCCTAGGAAAAACCTAATTTTTCCGCCCCCCTGGCTCCACCCCCTTTGCCCTGCCCATGTATACCCCTCCTTTTTAATGAGCAGCAAATGCAGCTCACCAGCGCCCAACAAATGCAGCTCACCAGTTCCCATCAAATGCAACCTCACCAGCGCCCATCAAATGCAGCTCACCAGCGCCCATCAAATGCAGCCTCACCAGTTCCCATCAATGCAGCCTCACCAGCGCCCAACAAATGCAGCCTCACCAGCGCCCAACAAATGCAGCCTCACCAGCGCCCAACAAATGCAGCCTCACCAGTGCCCATCAATGGAGCCTCACCAGCACCCATCAAATGCAGCCTACCAGTGCCCATCAATGGAGCCTCACCAGCACCCATCAAATGCAGCCTACCAGTGCCCATCAATGGAGCCTCACCAGCACCCATCAAATGCAGCCTACCAGTGCCCATCAGTGGAGCCTAGCAGCGCCCATCAATGCAGCCTCACCAGCGCCCATCAATGCAGCCTCACCAGCGCCCATCCAAAACAGCCTACCAGCGCCTATCAAATGCAGCCTACCAGCGCCAATCAATGAAGCCTAGCAGCGCCCATCAATGCAGCCTACCAGCGCCCATCAATGAATGTTTGCTTGCTTTCATTCAACACAGACACAGTCCTCCTTCGCCACTGCGCCTCTGACACTACGTGCGAATGGAGCGGCGGCTGCCTGCTGATTCTGAAACTTAGTTGCTTGCTGCAGAGAGAAGAAAGTAGGAACACCAGTGGCCGGGCGTCCTAGGCAGCAGTAGTTTGTCTAGTGGTAGCACCAGCCCTGCACAGGACCCCCTGCCAGGAGCCACATTGTGAAGATAGTGTGAACCCAGCCTGAATCAAGTCTATAGGGCCTGCACCCAAGTTCCACCTCTTCCTTGTTCCTCCTTTGTTCCCCTTGGTTTGCTCGTGGGCTGACTCTCCTGTTTCCACAGCCCCCCCGAGACAGACACCCAGTTGTGGGTTTCCCTAATGTTGGAATTGTTCGTTTTTTTCCCGCGGGTTGCTACAATGATTGCTTGTAGCCGCTTCCTCATTCACTTCTTTTTTTTCTCAGACATTTTGTTCTTCATGTTGTAGATTTAACTATAGACACCATGCCAGTGACATCCAACTCCTGATGAAGTGAACTGTGTTTGAAGAAACGCGTCTTCCATTCTTCGGTGTTGGTTTACAAACCGTTTATTGCACATTTGTATGAAGAAATTTGTGATTATGTACCAAGAAGGAATATTTGCAACACTCATGTCTCTTTCTGGTGCACTTTTTTGCTCCTTCATGACCAGGCCATTTGTTGCTACCCTGTTTCCCCTAAAATAAGACCTAGCGTGACTGTCGGCGATGGCCTCAATATAAGCCCTACCCCCCAAATAAGCCCTAGTTAAAGTCTTTGTAGGTCTTATTTTCAGGGTAGGGCTTATTTTCGGGGAAACAGGGTAGGGCTTATTTGGAGGGTAGGGCTTATATTGCAGCCATCACCGACAATCACGCTAGGTCTTATTTTAGGGGAAACAGGGTATGTGGCACTGCGTTATTTTAACTGGGGATTGCGCGGTCATGCAACCCTGTACTCAAATGAAATTTATATAATTTTTCTCACACAAGTAGAGCTTTCTTTTGGTGGTATTTGGTCACCATTGGGTTTTTTTATTTTTTGCGAAATAAAAACAAAAAAAGGTGAACATTTTTTAAATAAATATTTTTTAATTTCCCCCATAAAACACGGCCAATTAAAAAAAAATGAATTTCTTCATAAATTTTAAGCAAAATGTTTCCTGCTAACTTTTTTTGATAAACAAAATCCCAAAAGTGTATAATGTTTAGTTTCACTCAGCCTGTACCAGAAGCTGGCGCTATACAATAAACATCGTCTTATGTGGTTCTGCTCCGCGGCCAGATCTTTCCTCTATCACCGCCTAGATATGTGCACTGCTGAAAAATGTATTAATTTTCCTTTCATTCATTTTTTTTGTTTTATTTTTTTCGGGTCATTCATTATGATCAAAAATCCGAAATTCAAAAATTCGGAAATTCGCAAATTTTAAAATTCGGAAATATGAAAATCCTTACATTGGAATGAAAATCCAAAAATTTGAAAATCCAAAAATTCGGAAATCAGAAAATTTGAGAATCCGAAATAGTAACTAACTAACTAATTATAACTAACTATTAAATTTTACGTATTTGAATTTCCTTTCAAATGTGGCTGTTAGTGAACATAACGAATATGAATTTATCCGAAGTTACGAATCATCCGAAATAATGAATGCCGCATCTAAACAAATGGAACGTAACAAATTTTATAATAATAAATATTAATAAAACGTTTTTTATTATTATTTATATAAAATTATAAAATAATTTTAAATAAAAATATAATATATAAATATATATATATATGTATATATATAAATATAAAAATAAAAATGTAATTATTTTTAATTCATTATGTTTCATTCGTTTAGAATGAAATTCATTCGTGTCATTCATTATTTCGGATAATTCCTAACTTCGGATAAATATGTATTCCTTATGTTCACTAACAGCCAAATTAAAAAAAAGGAAATTCCAATACCTATAATTTAATAGTTATTATTATTAGTTAGTTATTATTTCTGACTTTTTTCAGGTTTTCGAATTTTCGGATTTTCATTCTTATTTTCGGATTTTCATTCTTTTGAATATTCAGATTTTCATTCTTATTTTAGGATTTTGAAATTTTCTGAATTTTCGAAATTTCCGAATTTTCACATTTTTGGATTTTCACACTTTTTTTCGGAAAAATTTGTTAAAGCATTTTTTGTTAATTGGAATATTTCCCAATGAACGAATTTGTCGAATTTCATTGAAAAACAAATTTGGAACAAAATAAATTGCACATGTCTAATTCCGGCTCCATCCTAGAGCAGGAGGCTGAAGGCCACATCAGAGCGCTCTGGTTGGGCATCTCTGGGTAAAGAAGACTTTTTGCAACAAGAAGTGAAATGGGGATTTCGGCAGCCCAACATGGCATATATTGTACAAACTCAGCGTTATATAAATTGTATTTAGTATATGTAGAACATCTGCACCACTTCCAGGGTCAATAGAAAGTCACAACCTCACCAGGCCTTCCTAGAAGATTGTCCAAGTATTTGCTGTTCCCATTACCATTCTATTCCTCACTATGGCGCCTATCTGAAGGCACATTTCTCATATTTACATTTATAAGAAAATGAAGTCATGTATTCTAGAAAATGAGTTCTGATTTATTAAAAAATTAATAAAAATGCTTAACAAAAACTTTTCTAGGTCTTTGAACACCCCGAGTACAACTCCAAGACCTCCACCAATGACATCGCTCTGATCAAGCTGTCCAGTCCTCTCACCATCAATGAAGCTGTGTCCCTGGTTTCTCTGGATTCTGGCTCTGACACCGTGAACAAAGGAGACAACTGCGTCACCACCAAATCGGGATACGCCACTGATTCCAGTAAGGGAATATGATATCCTCCAAAAAAAAAACAGATTAACCAATTAAAGTCCTAGGGCATGCCTCATGTCTGGGTCTCTTCCCATGTTGTCCCCATCCTGTCACCAATATTGGTAAGACCCGGCTGGCTGTGTGTTTTTTTGTTTTTTGTTTTTTAATGAAATCCCTTATTTATGTGTATGTAGTGTAGTAAACAGTTACAGATCTGCCTGATTTATCTTTTGCAGTTTGTGTATCATTGGAGGGGAATTATTATGGAATATTTCTCCTTACATCATTTAGTTTCCCCAGAACAAGAAAGTCTTTACTGTTCTTTTTGATGATGTCATTGTTATTTGATGATATCACTGTTCTTTTTGATGATATCATTGTTATTTGTTGATGTCACCGTTATTTGATGGTATCACTGTTCTTTTTGATGATGTCACTGTTCTTTTTGATGATGTCACTGTTATTTGATGATGTCATTGTTATTTGATGATATCATTGTTATTTGATGACATCACTGTGTTTTGATGACATCACTGTTCTTTTTTCATGATATCACTGTTATTTGATGATGTCACTGTTATTTGATGATGTCATTGTTATTTGACGATGTCACTGTTCTTTTTGATGACATCACTGTTCTTTTTTTGATGATATCACTGTTATTTGATGATGTCACTGTTCTTTTTTGATATCTCTGTTATTTGATGATATCACTTTTATTTGATGATGTCATTATTAAAGTGGTTTTTTTTTGGACTTTTGTGCCTACAGGTAAGTTTATAATAAGAATAACCTGCAGTTACAAATGAGATATGGGGTAGAGCTCCCCCCACTAGTACTGCGTAGTAAAACACACTGATAATGTATAATACGACACCCTAAGAGCACACTACATCTGAGGTCCTCATAAGAACCAAATACAATGTGTGGAATATTGAAATAATAAACATCAAAAAACACATTAACCACTTCCGGACCGCCCACCGTCGTTTATACGTCGGCACTTTAAAGAGGAGTATCATTGTTGTGGCAGCAGATAGCTACCATAACCCCGGTATCCTCTTCTTCAGCAGGCGGCAGGGATGAGCTGAACACCCCGCTGTTCGGTTCGCACCAGAACATGCGAACAGGCAGAAAATTTGTTCGAACACGCGAACACCATTAAAGTCTAAGGGGCACGGACATGAATAATCAAAAGTGCTAATTTAAAAGGCTTATATGCAAGTTATTGTCATAAAAAGTGTTTGGGGACCCGGGTCCTGCCCCAGGGGACATGAATCAATGCAATGATTTTATTTAATGCTTAAAGTGAAACAATACCAGTGTAATATTCCTTTAAATTTCGTACGGAAAGAAGAAGACTTTAAATAAAGGAATTGTCAAAAACTGTCTTTTGTCATTTTTAAAATTTTTGACACTTTTTTTGTGAAATGGTAGGGGTACTTTTGTACCCCCTTACCATTTCACACAGGGGGGCAGGATCTGGGGGTCCCCCTGTTAAAGGGGGCTTCCAGATTCCGATAAGCTCCCCGCCCACCGACCCCCACTTTTACTCGAGTCAGGGTCCTGAGTGAGGGTCTCGAGTGAGGGTGCAGCCTCACTGTGTCCATCTGCAGCCATACCTTTGATAACTAAAACAGCGGGTGTCTCCCGCTGTGTCTTGCAGTCTGTTCGGTGGCCATCCCTTGTAATAAAGCCCCGCCTCCTCCTTGTGCGTGATAGATGGAACGGATACAATGCTGGGAAACTGTATCAGTGTTCCGTCTATCATGGACGAGGAGGAGGCGGGGCTTTGTTACAATGAACAGCCGCCGAACAGACTGCATGACACAGCGGGAGACACCCACTGTTTTAGTTATCAAAGGTATGGCTGCAGATGGGCACAGTGAGGCTGCAGATGGGCACAGTGAGGCTGCAGATGGGCACAGTGAGGCTGCAGATGGGCACAGTGAGGCTGCAGATGGGCACAGTGAGGCTGCAAATGGGCACAGTGAGGCTGCAGATGGGCATTGTTTACCCAGTAGCTGCTGCATTTCCCACCCTAGTCTTATCCTCGAGTCAATAAGTTTTCCTCGTTTTTGTGGTAAAATGAGGTGCCTCAGCTTATATTCGGGTCGGCCTATACTCGTGTATATGCAGTAACCAATGAATTTGGTCAAACACTTTCTCTGCATCTACGGATAAGAGTAGAGAAGGAGTTTTACTGAACTCTGCATGGCTAAGTACATTTAGAATGTGTCTAGTTGCATCAGATTCTTGTCTCCACATGGTGAAGTAAGTTTGATTGGGCTTGATCAAGGTGGGAAGGACATCAATAAGGCGTTTAGCTAAGATTTTGGTGTAAGATTTCACGTCGGTATTCAGTAATGAGAGGGGGCCTTAAATTGGCAAGGGATAGTAGGTTCCTTACCAGGTTTGGGCAAAGTTACAATGTTGGCTGACAGCATCGCCGAAGGATTTTTGTGTAGCTGCTTCAGAAAAAAAGTTTTGTCATGTATGGAGATAAAACTTCAGCAAAACACTGTTAGTATTTCTTCGTAAGACCATCTGGTCCTGGAGATTTACCTGCAGGTAAAGATTTAATTGAAATGGCTATTTTTTTTTATCTACAAATGGGGCATTTAATATCTCTGGTTGGGCCAGAGGAGAGAGATGGGAGTTTGATCTGATTCAAAAGTGGTCTTCAATTTTAGGTTGGGGGGTTGCAGAGTCATCTTTTAAGTTGTACAACACCTTATAATAGTCAGCAAAGGTGTGCGCAATTTGCTGGGGATTACTGAGTTTTTGTTTTGTAAAAGGGTGAACGATGCCGTAAATAATGATCATGTTGGGAGCATAAGAGAAACCGCAGCCCATAACGTAGTAAAAGAAGAGTAGCAGATGTGGAATCAGATGGCATTTGTTTGTGACAAGATTCAAGCTCATGTATCGATTTCTATATTTCCGTCAGTCTGCTGTCATGCTACCTTTTTGATCCGGTGCTCATTTGTAGAATTAGCCAATGAATACAGGCCTTATATGCATTCCATAAGGAGAAAAGATTTATATCGGGAGTATCGTTATTTTGGAAGTATTTGCGGAGATGTTGTGTAAGCCTTGATTTGTGTTTTTGACAATTCCTTTAGTAAAAAAAAAAGGTTCCCGCAATGTTCATCCATCTTCAATCACGCTGCCCAACGGACCCGAAAAATAGAAAAAAAATGAAAAAACTCAGTCCATCAGGCGGCGTGATTGAAGATGGATGGACATGCGGGACACTTTTTTTTTCTTTTTTAATAAAGGAATTTTCAAAAACTGTCTCTTGTGGTTTTTACTTTTTTGACACTTTTTTAGTGAATGAGTAGGGATACAACGTGCAATTCAATTTGTTCCGTATTCGTTTTATAACAAATTTCGACAAATTCATTAATTCGGAGATTTTGGTCAAAATTCGTAAAAAAAACCCGTTTAACAAATTTTTCCAAATATTCGGAAATTGGAATATTCGAAAATTTGTAAGTTCGTACATTCGTAAATTTGTACATTCATAAATTAGTAAATTAGTGAATTCGTAAATTTGGAAATTTGGAAATTCAGAAATCTGAAATAATAATTAACTAATAATCACTTAACTATTACTAACTATTAAATTATAGGTATTGTAATTTCCTTTCAAATTTGGCTGTTAGTGAACGTAATGCCACGTACACATGAGCAGACTTTCCGGCATACTTGATCCGGCGTACCGGAGTCCGTCGGACAATTCGAATGTGTGTGGGCTCCAGCGGACTTTGTTTTCTCAAAAGTTTGACGGACTTCGATTTGAAACATGTTTCAAATCTATCCGACGGACTCGAGTCCGGTCAAAAAGTCCCCTCGTCTGTATGCTAGTCCGACGGACAAAAACCAACGCTAGGGCAGCTATTGGCTACTGGCTATGAACTTCCTTGTTTTAGTCCGGTCGTACGTCATCACGTATGAATCCGTCGGACTTTGGTTGATCGTGTGTAGGCAAGTCCGTTTATTCAGAAAGTCCATCGTAAAGTCTGTCAAAAAGTCCGCCGGGCAAAGTATGCCGTAAAGTCCGGTCGTGTGTACGCGGCATAACACATACAAATTTATCCTAAATTACAAATTATCCGAAATAACGAATGCCGTATCCAAATGCATGGAACGTAATGAATTAATAATAATTAATAACAATAATAATAATAATAAAAACTTTTTATTATTGTTATTTATTATTAATTTGTTCCGTTCCATTTGTTTAGATGCAGTGTTCGTTATATCGGATAATTCGTAACTTCGGATAAATTCATATTTGTTACGTTCACTAACAGCCAAATTTGAAAGTAAATTACAATACCTATAATTTAATAGTTAGTTACTACTTCAGATTTTCGAATTTTCGGGTTTTTGGATTTTCAAATTTTGAATTTACAAATTTTCTAATTTTCTAATTTACAAATGTACAAATTTACGAATATACAAATTTTCTACTTTACGAATTTACGAATGTACGAATTTACGAATGTAGGAATGTGCGAATGTACACATGTATGAATATAGGAATTTACGAATGTACGAATGTGCGAATGTATGATTGTATGAATTTACTAATGTGCGAATGTATGAATGTACGAATTTACGAATGTAAGAATGTAAGAATTTACGAATTGCGATCATAACGAATGACCCAAAAAATGAAAAAAAAACAAACGAATGAAACGAAAACAAACTCATTTTTTGGCAGTGCACATGTCTACATGTACCCAATACCCATTCACATGGGTGGGATGGCATCTGGATGCCCCCTTATTAAAGGGGGCTTCCATATTCCGATAAGCACCCCACCCGCAGACCCCAACAACCAATGGCCAGGGTTGACGGGAAGAGGCTCTTGTCCCCATCAACATAGGGACAAAGTGTTTTGGGAGGGACCCCAAACCACCCTCCCCATGTTGAGGGCACGTGGCCTGGTTCAGGAGGGGGGGGTGCTCTCTCATCCCCCCTCTTTTCCTGCAGCCTGCCAGGTTGCGTGCTCAGATAAGGGTCTGGTAACACCAATTTTTTTTAATTTTTGGCGTGTAGTTCCCCTTAAAATCTATGCCAGACCCATGGGCGTCCGCACCATAGGGCAAGGGGGGTCATTTGCCCCCCCCCTGGAATCTGTGTGTTGAAATCCCTGTCTTGCAACGGCTGCCGTGGCCACCTCCACGGCAGCTGTGGTGATTTTTCTCAAAGCCTGGCTGCTGCTGGGGCTGTCTTTTCCGACTACATCCGTGCGTGACCGTCCCTTCCTCCTCACCCCTGGCCGAGCATCAGATTGGCTCTGCCGCTCAAGCCTCTGCGCTCGCCGCTCTGCTTAATGTTACACTGAGCCGCCTCAATTGGCTGCTGCCTCTGCCTGTGTAAAATATGCTGTGCCTGCTATGCCGATCCGGCCGGCGCGGCGCCGGCTCCTCCCACAGGTCACAGCTGCGTGACCTGTGCCCGGGATGACAGGGAATACACTGCCTGAGTGACTGCCAGTGCCTGGACTATCCCGACCCTGAAGAACCACAGGTAACAGCAGTGCCTGTATACCACTATGTACAATTTTTTTGTATTTCAATACAACTGGAACTGTTGTGGCCATATTTGGTCTTGATGGAAGCAGCTATACAGACTGTATTATACAGTCTGTATAGCTGTTTTCATCAAGATCAAAATATGGCCACAACACAATGGCGGCCCGTGCATTAAGGGTGCACGGGAGCGCCGCCCCCCTCTCTCCTGCCACCCCTCTATCACCTATAGATAGATTCATGCATTGCATGAATCTATCTATGGCCACCGCTGCCACCCCCTACTCAGGCACCCGGCCCCTTTTCGGGGGCAGGACGCCTGAATTACATTGGCGGGGGGTGTTTTTTAAGCACCTGATTAGTGCCATAGGCTCTAATAGGCGTCAAAAATGGTGACCTACAAGCGCCATGGGGTCACTCAGCTGTGTTAGAAAAGCAAATGACTATTCACTTTCCTAACACTAAACCGCCTCTCCGCAGCATTTGATGGCACAGTGACAGCATTTGATGGCACAGTGGCAGCGTTTGATGGCACACTGGCAGCATTTGATGCCACACTGGCAGCGTTTGATGGCACAGTGGCTGCGTTTGATGGCACAGTGGCTGCGTTTGATGGCACAGTGGCAGCGTTTGATGGCACAATGGCAGCATTTGATGGCACAGTGGCAGCGTTTGGCACAGTGGCAGTGACTAAGCCCCTCCCTTCATGACATTGTCGAAAAGGGGCCGAGCATGGGTGTCCATAAAATGATGCCCCCCCCCCCCCCCCCCCCGAAAAAAGTTCTGCGGACGCCCATGGCCAGACCCAAAGGGCCTGGTATGGATTTTAGGGGGGACTCCACACTTTTTTTCCCTTAATTTGGAGTGGAGTTTCCTTAAAATCTATACCAGGCCCAAAGGACCCGGAATTGATTTTTGGGAGGACCCCATGTTGTTTTTTATTCTTAAATCTGTCATAGGGTTCCCCTTAACCACTTTAATGCACTGTATTGTATACTCTGCACTGACTGCACTGTATATATATATATATATATATATATATATATATATATTAGACTGCTTGCACTGTATATATAGTCTACACTGAATGCACTGTATAAATATATATATATATATATATATATACTATATATACACTGCAAGCAGTCTAATATATATATATATATATATATATATATATATATATATATATATATATATATATATATATACAGTGCAGTCAGTGCAGAGTATAAAATACAGTGCATTGAAGTGGTTAAGGGGAACCCTATAACAGATTTAAGAATAAAAAACGATAGCTAGACAACGGGGGACGCTGCCAGGGTTGGGGGCCACCGATGTCATGGAAACGTATGACGTCAGGAGACCCCGCCCACCTAGGCAGATTGTGTCCACCCAAAAAACAAGGGGAGTGAAGGAAACAGTGAATGTGAAAGGTGTAAGTGCGTAGAGAGAAATGAAGCCATCAGATCGGGAGAGCAAATAGGGAAAGGAGATAAAGAAGGAAAACGGGTGAAAGAGAAAAGGCAGACCAAGGAGTAATGGAGGACACAGGAAAGTGTAAATAGATAAAGATGAATAGCGGCAAAAAGGAGATATAAAAGGGGGGAGGGGGGAATGGGGGAGAAGAACAGATAGAAAAAAAGCGGGACATATAAAGAGAAAAAAGGAAAAGAGAGAAAAGCAACAGAAATAAAAGACAAAGGAGAAAAAAATAAGAGAAAAAAAAACACGAGTGAAAAATAAAAAAGGATGAACATGGAGAAGTGAGAATAGGAAAAAGGAAGAAATGAGTGGGAAAATGAAGCAAATTAAGAGGAAGAGGTGCAACTGAGAAAAATGTTGTAAAATAAACTGAAAAAAAAAGAAAATGACCTAAGTAAAAAAAATTGATAAAATGTGAAAAAATAATAAAAAAATGAAAAACTAAAAATGAAAAATAAATTAAAATAAAATAAAAAAATAAAAAGCAGTCTTTTGTGATTGTCACATGATAAATTGCGACAAACAGCTTTGCGTGAAGCTTGTTACCCCAAAAGAAGCTCCTGCTCTTTTTGGAGTGACAAGCTTCGAGCGATGTGGTTGGACTTTCATTTGGTGGCAATGCCACACTTGTGGAGGAGAACTTTCATAATAATTAATATTGTCATGTTAATCTCTCCTTTTCTCTCGACAGAAGCCACCTCAGAAGACTCTCAGGAGGTGACTGTTCCTATCCTGACCAGCAATGAGTGCCAGAAACTATGGGGAACCAAGAGCCAAAGAAACACAATCTGCACTGGTGTCTCCTCCTGCATGGTATGATGGCCTAAAACCTTTATTATTGACCAGTGTTGGTTCTCTTCAGTCAGCTTGGGGAACAGAACAATATTCTTCTGGATCAGATTCCCTCTAGTTGGATCTTTAATAAGTAGAACTGTTTCCAACCTCACAATCTTGCATACATAGAGTATAATAATTTATTGATAGCAAAATATATATTTATATAAAGTATTAAAGGATTAGGAATGAAACCAGTCCTTGTTAGTGACTAGTAAAGGATTTGCTCCACCATTGATCTTTACAGAGATGATTGAAAGTCCAAATCTTGGAAATTAAGTCATCGGGTCATCTTATGTATGATCTCTACGCCGACGACACACAAATCTATCTCTCTTCTCTCCTTGTCTCACTACTTCAGTCTCCTCCTGCATTACTAACCTACTGTAGACAATAGGAAATGGTCTGAGTGGCTCTAAAATATCATGCAACTCATCCTGTTTAATGAAAATCATGAAAGAGGAGGATTGGGATTATTGCGGTGCCTGTAATAAATGATACATATAGAGTTAGAAAAAAATATATATTTCTTTATTGGTCCAAAAAAAAGAGAAAAAGCAAAACTATCAATTAAAACCGATATAGAGCATATACATAATACATGTACGGAGTCGCTGGAGTCCCAAGAAAAGAAGGTGGTAATAGATAGATGTTAAATCCCAACATGTTTCGCCAGTGATGGCTTCCTCAGGGAATAATGAGAGATTACTAACCTACTATTTGACATATCAATATGGATGTCACACCACTTCTAGGTCAGTCCCCTCCCCCTACAGTTAGAAACACACACAGTTAACACAGTTAACCCCTTGATCGCCCCCTAGTGTTAACCCCTTCCCTGCCAGTGACATTTTTACAGTAATCAGTGCATTTGTATAGCACTGATCGCTGTATAAATGCCAATGGTAACAAAAATGTGTCAAAAGTGTCCAATGCGTTCGCCACAATGTTGTAGTCCTGATAAAAATCGCAGATTGCTGCCATTACTAGTAAAAAAAATAAATAATAATAAAAATGCTATAAATCTATCCCCTATATTGTAGACACTATAACTTTTGCGCAAACCAACCAATATACGCTTATTGCGATTTTTTTTACCAAAAATATGTAGAAGAATACACTGAGGAAAACATTTGTTTTTTTTAAAAAAATAGGGATATTTATAATACCAAAAAGTACGAAATATTGTCAAAATTGTCGCTCTTTTTTTGTTTATAGCGCAAAAAATAAAAACCGCAGAGGCGATCAAATACCACCAAACGAAAGCTCTATTTGTGAGAAAAAAGGACGTCAATTTTGTTTGGATACAACGTCGCACGACCGTGCAATTGTCAGTTAAATCAACACAGTGCCGTATCGCAAAAAATGGCCCGGTCATTCAGCAGCCAAATCTTCTGGGGCTGAAGTGGTTAAGTTGAAGTGATTTAGGAAAGGACCCAAAGGGCCCCCAAACATTATAACTGCTATTGATATATTGAACTCCCATGGGACACTTTTCCCAAGTGAAATAGCACTTGTGCATGTTATATTAGTAGGTGATAGTGCAGTCTCAATTATTGAATATACTGTTTGGTGGTTTTTACATCATATAGATAGCAGCTGCACTGAGAATAGGAACTTTTATTATTCTTTCTTTATTTTATCCTTCTCACAATTCTGACATTTTTCTAAACCATTCACCATGAATTACTAATTCCCTGATAAGTGAACAATCTGTTAATTACCTTTTAGAGGGCCTTTTTGGATGTAAACATCCCTTGTAATAGAAGCAAGCATGACAGGTCGTCTTTATTGAGAGATCTGGGGTCCAAAAGACCCCCAAATCTCTCCTTTACCTTTTAAAGCAAAATAGAAAAAGAAAAAATGTTGACACTTTGACTTAAAAAAAAAAAAGCCTTTAGGCCTGAGAACCAAAAGTGACGTCAGAGGTCGCTCCAGTCCTCCAAGGGCATAGAGCCTAGTGGGGTGGGCATCTTGCCCTCACTCGTATTCCTGCCTAGCTATCAGCCATATCGGATCACTTCTGGGTTTACCCGGAAACGACAGGAAAGCGGCAGGAGGGGGAGGGCACCTCTCCCGCCGACCTCTAAAAGTGACCCCATGGGGAATCCGCCGCCAGGATGACTTTTAGCAGAGCAAAATTATATCATAACCCCTATATTAAACGTCAAAATAATGACGTATATATACTGTGGGCGGTCAGGCAAGTGGTTAAATATGGCATATGCATACCACGCAGAAATACACTCAAAGGAAATAAAAAAGTCACAAAATGACTATTGTATCGCACCAAAAAAGAGCATATCAGCAAGAAATGTATAACTTGCAACAGCACACGTACTACCTATATGTGGAATGCACTTGTGGCTACCAGTATACATGGAGCACTACTAGAAAATTAGTGTATCTAATCATCTTAGAACTACACACAGTAGGGATCTCAGTCGTTTAAAATTTTATTCTATAGATACAATAGGGGGACTAATTTAGGAAGGTGGTGTCATGCAAAGAGACATTTTGGATTTTTGAATTGGAAAGCTTGGCCCCAAATGGCCTTAATATTGATTTAGACATTTTTTTAAAAATAATTATTAGTGTTAGATAGACAAATGCAGAATTAAAAAAAAATTGTTTTGTTTTGATTCGTTAGTATACACATAAATACGTTCAGTTAAGTTTGTTGAATTCCTTTTTGGAATTCGTTTTATTTATTCGAATTTGAAACGATTCCAATTTTCGAACTCCATTCGAATTCAATTCAAGTTGGAATTGAATTCCATCTGAATTTGAATCAAATTCCATTTGAAATCGAATTTATTCTTTCATTTTTTCTACTCTATTATTTTATTTTCAATTTTTATTTATTTATTTTCTATTCTATTCTTTTTTATTCTATTCAAATTTATTCCATTTGAAATTCAAATTTGGAAAAACGGTTTATATTGGTAAATTCTTTCCATCCTATTCTGGAAATGGTTATATTTTTTTCTATTCTATTCTATTATTTTCTATTCTATTCAAATTTGAATTTATTCTATTTGAATTTCAGAAAATGGTTATATTCTATTTAGTTGTATTCTATTTTTTATTATATTCTATTCTATTCCTTTATTGTATAATCTATTTTGTTCTGTTTCACTCTATTCTTTTATTTTCTATTTTCCCCTTTTTTTCTATTCTACATTTTTCTATTCTTTTATTTTCTATTCTATTCTTTTCTATTCTATTCCTTTATTTTCTATTCTATTTTATTCTCCTCAGAAATTCGAATGTGATATGAAAAAGATTTGAATTCAATTAGAATTTTTTCTTTTTGAAATTCGCATTTCAGAAAATGGTTATATTCTATTTAATTGTATTCTATTTGTTAGTATATTCTGTTCTGTTCCTTTATTTTATAATCTATTTTGTTCTGTTTTACTCTATTCTTTTCTATTTTTTCCCTTTTTTCTATTCTATGTCTTTCATTTTCTATTCTGTTCTGTTTTACGCTATTATATTCTGTTCTTTTATTTTCTATTCTATTCTATTCTTTTCTATTCAATTCTTTTCTATTCTATTCCTTTATATTCTATTCTGTTTTATTCTCTTCAGAAATTCAAATGCGATATGAAAAAGATTTGAATTAGATTTGAAAACTTTTCAAATTCAATTAGAAATCTATTTGAATTCGAATTTCATCCAAAGTTGTAATTTTGTTTACATTTGTTACTATTCAAAAATTTGGATACATCCGAAAATACGAAAATAACAAAAAATCCATCCCAGTTTAGATTCAGAACGAAACAAAACACAGATGTCTAGTGTTAGAACCTATTTTTATATTGGGAATATTTCGTATACATTTTGTAAATTTATATAATGTACTGATTTTTGAATATACCAAGTGGGGTGTATAATAGTATATGGTGGGTGGGGAATTGAGGAATTAGATCCTATGTAGAACTAATTGACTGGGTTTTCTGAATTATTTTAATACATATTTTTTATGAACACATAGAAAATTGATTGGATTTTGTGGGGGTTGGCTTAAATGGGGATCACCTTCCCTGCGAAAAACGTAGTCCAAATGAAAGGTCTCTCTTAAAAGTCTGGCCTGTAGTCAGATTTATTTAATAGGTTGCATGAAAATCAAACAAAACAGAAAAATAAATCTTTGCCATCCAAATACTAAACATTTCAGGTTCCTTCCTCACAGGTGAAGGGCTTCTCCCAATCACCACAAAAAAACGTAATGGAAACCTTCCTTTCTCATACGGAGCAATGACAACATCTACAGCTCTTTCAGGTTTGGCTTCCTGAGTCCCAGGCCAAGAGTAACCTCTTGCTCCAGTCCTTCCTTATTTATACCACCTGGTGCTGGTCACAGGTGAAGAGAAAAATCTGGTTTGCAACCCACACTGCCAAGGTGGCCTGGAAAACCTGGACCGAATTCCACAGGTCTGCTGTTTAAATTAATAGATGGGATTTGGGTACTTCTCCCAGTGTTACTATGGCTGAATTGGCACTTCCAGTATCTAGTTCTAGTGATAACTTAACACACAGGGTATAAATACCAAGAGTAAGATGACGCCTCTGGCTTCCTGATGACGCACTAGGTGTGCAAAACGCATTGAAGCGCAACAGCATGGTCCTGACGTCATTTCCAGCATCACCCGATACATAATTTTTTGGCAATTGGAACGCACAGCAGCCCGGGTTGTGGGAACGGCGGGAATTATGCCAGGAATTATAGATAACAGAACTGCATGCCGACAATGTATAGGAGTGGTCCAAGTGGTCAAACAGCAAATAGTACTTCAAGGCATAGACACCCTGAACGCAATAACCACCAAGCTGGACCTATGTGGCTTGTGCTCAGTGAAGGAATCTAAAATTATGATTAAGACAAAGTTATCTTTATTACAAAATTACCAGATTACAAAAATAGTATAGTTTTATTAAACCACAACCAATATCTTCCCCACAAAGACAACGTTGGGGCTCAAATCATTGCATTTGAGGGAGCTGAAAGCATTTACAAACTGAGCACCCTTCGATTGGCTTTGAGGGCTTATGGTGACCTTCTAACACCTCAGAGCCTATTTAAAAATACCCTGTCACTGGACCCATTGGGACAAAGTGACGATGTCTATGTAAAAGGTTCTCCCTGAACACCTGTGTCACGTACCTGGTTGAAGCCGAGCTGACAAGAGGGCTTCCCTTTACACCTCCTGCCCTCTTTGTCCTGGAAGTGATGACAGGATATAACAAGGCAGAGAGTGGCACAGAGAACCATAAGAACCTTGCAGCAGGTGCCGATCTGGCTGATGAGAAGACACTGTAGCTGGTGCAGAACCATGGGCAGCAAACAGGCAGGCCAGCAGGCTAATGTAAAAAAAACTCTTGCAGATGCGGAGGCACTGCAGCAGAAAAAGCAGGCAGCAAGCAGTTTTGCAAGCAAGCAGATGCAGGATCTTGGGTGGTCAGGCAGGCAAGAGTCGGTATCAGAAGGGCAGAAGAGGTGCAGAATCAGGAACTAAAGCAGAGCCAGGCCGGGGGTGATATTGGGTGAGCAGAGAAGGTACCAAAACAGCAGGCAGAGTCAGGTCACAAGCCAGAATCAGCAATGGGGTATCAGGAACAAGTAGGGTCAAGACAAGCTGGGAAGTACAGAATCAGACCACAAAGCTGACAACCACTCAGCAATCCTCTGGTCTCTGGAGCCACTTTAAATAGGCAAGTGAGAGGCAAGTATTCATGCAGGCTCACGGGCACGCACATAAATTAGGCACATCCGGTTGTCACTCGATTCAATTATGTCAATTACTATGAGCATGCGCATGAGTTAGGGGATGTCTACTTGTCACTCGAGAATTATTATGAGCATGTGCACATCTTCACGCACATCTTCGTGCACAACCATGCATGTGATTTCCCTGACAAGCTGACATTCACCAGTGCTCCACTTTCAATCCTGCCTCCATCACAGATGGCGCCGAAATCCTCGGTGCTGGTTGGTGTTGGACCGGACATGAAGGGGAGTGGTGATATCACTCCCTTAATCATGTGACAGTGTTCAGGACTAGTGATTGGCTGCTGCACCTATACACTGTCACATGGGAGGAGGCTATGCATTCCTTCAATACTTGGAAGCACCGCGTATTTTTGCCAACAGCAGCAAAGGTAAAGGATCCCAATCATCCCTGTGTGACTGGGACATGTTGGTGATGAGATGTCATTGCTGCGAGTACGTGACTGACCAAGAGGTACATGACTTCCATTGGTGACTGAGCCCACCAAACTCCCACCAGTAACTGAAATACATCTTTTCACTGACTTTATTCAATGCACTAACTGGTACAAAAAAATGAAGCAATCAGGAAGCCTTCCAATTGATATTGGGCGAGGAAGGAGGGGAATTTTCAGGTAGGAGGGATGTCCAGGTGTTAGCAGATATTTCTCTGGTTCCATAGTCCTGTAAAAACTGCCGACCAATAATGCATACCATGCATTCATTGAAATACTAATGGGAAACTTTCTTAGAACTTCTGATTTTGCTTCTTTTTCAGATGGACCGTGGTGCAGCCCTTGTGTGTGAGAGGAACGGAACCAAGATCCTGGCCGGTATTGCGTCCTCTTCCTGTTCTACATCTAATCCTGCCATCTTCACTGATATCTCCATGTACAGAGACTGGATAGACCAGACTATACAAGATAACTAAATATGGTTTAATCCATGTCTGATAGTCAATAAAGTGACATTGCATTGAAAGATCTCTGTGGATTTTCTGAATCGCGTTCATACATTCACAAAGAACACATTCTAATTGCGTAAAATAGATGTTATGAGATGTTGGCTTTATGTTGAGACAGTGACCAGGATGCAAGTCTCCATATTCCGTCTGTTTAATTGTCTTGTATCTGATAGTAAATGACAGCTGAAGGGACACAGACAAATGGGGACGGCCCAAATATCTATTATGCAAGAACAAAAAAATGTGCCACAGTCTCCCTAAATGGGTACGTTTCTAGAGTCTCCACTATAAACCACTTGCTTACTGGGCACCTAAACCCCCTCCTGCCCAGACCAATTTTCAGCTTTTAGCGCTGTCACTCTCTGGGTTTTTTATTTTTTGTTAAAAATATTTAAAAAGACCGATTTAAAAAAAAAAAAATACTAAAACGTTTTATATTTTGTTAATAAATTTTGCAAACAGGTAATTTTTCTCCTTCATTGATGTACGCTGATGAGGCAACACTGATAGGCTGCACTGATGGGCACCGATAGGCTGCACTGATAGGCTGCACTGATGGGCACCGATAGGCTGCACTGGTGGGCACTGATGAGATTGCACTCGTGGGCACTGATAGGTGGCATTGTTGGGCACTGAGAGGTGGCACTGATGGGTGACACTAATGGGTGGAACTGATGGGCAGCACTGAAGGGCATTGATAGGTGGCACAGAAGGGCACTAATAGGTGGCACTGATAGCTGGCGCTGATAGCTGGCACTGATGGGCACTGATGGGTGGCAGTGATGGGTACTGATCGCACTGGTAGGTGACACCAATAGGCAGCACTGCTAGGTGGCACTGATGAGGCACTGATTGGCACCACTGGTGGGTATTGATAGTTGGCACTCGTGGTCATTGATAGGTGGCACTGACTGCTGGCACTGATGTACTGGTGGGCACTGATTGGTGAGCACTGTGGGCACTGATTCTTGGCACTGGCAGGTGGCACTGGCAGGCGGTACTGGTGGGCACATATGAGGTGGCTTTGCTGCTTCCTCTTTGAGACAGATGTCCCTTCAACAGAAGCTGGTGATCCACTTTTTTTTCTCCTCATGCTTTAAGTGTGAGGAGAAAAAAAAATGATTACCGATCTTCTGTTTACATGAAGTGATCAGCTGTTATTGGCTGACAGCTGATCATGTGGTAAGGGGTCGGGATCAACCCCGTACTCCGATCTGTGATCACCCGAGTCTCACCGACTCGGGTGATCACAGCGTGCACCACGGGTGCCCTTCAGGGGGCGTGGCGAGCATGCAAAGGGGAGGACATCTATTGACGGCCTCCCGGCAAAGCATATCCGCACTGTAGCCATCATTCGGCTATAGCACGGATCTGAAGGGGTTAAAATCATTTAGGGTGAAATGCATTAGAGGGGTTACCTGTCAGAGGGGAGATTTGCTGTGAACTCAATGGAATGAATGTGCCTGGAGTGCGGCCTTTCCCCCCTTTTTATAATCTGTTGCAGACTGAGCACACCTGGAGCAGGAAAAATCTCTGGATTGAAGGTGAATATTGCAGCAAAGCTGGTTTTCATTTATTGGAGGATTTTTTTTTTACTATCTTTAAATAAACACATAAAACTCAAATGGGAAAGCATTGTAACAGCAATAAAAGCTACAGTAGGTCTGTCATAGAAATGAATGAGCTTATGTCTAAACCAAAACAGCAGATTTACTGCATAAGGGGTGGATGAAATACCAAAAACATGTCACCGTTATATCATTATCCATATGATTATATGGAGCCGATTCAGTCCCTCCTAGAAAGGTGTCCTGCAAGTCCCGGACTGTGTGTAGGGTTCTGCCGCCATGTTCTCCACAGGTGAAGTCTACTTTTCTATGAGGGTGAAGAAGGTAGAAATCTATTTCATACTTCAGACTACTTTATAAAGGTTTGTGAGACAGGTGGAATCCGTATTCAAGCCTGTACTAGGATCTACAATGTGGGTGCTCTGGCTCTCTGATGTTCTCCGACCATCAAACACAAACATCACCTATGAAAATAGTAGAGCCGGCAACTCCTCAGTCCATGCAAATTTCTTTATTGATAGATGGTAGTGAGTAAAAAAGCCAGGGGCTTATGTGTTTCGGCTGAAAGCCTTGATCACCGCACCTTTGCAGTGATCAAGGCTTTCAGCCGAAATGTGTAAGTCCCTGTCCTGTATAGATTGGTTCTCACTTAATAATAATAAACCTTTTATTTGCCTATTTTTTGTACTAATAAAATATATTTTTATATATAAATTCTCTGTTTCCAATATGTTGGCACCCAACCCCCCCCCCCCCAAAAAAACCCCTCTCTGTATCTATTGAATATTCAGGGATGTTGGCGCCTTTTTTGAATTTGCCACAAATCCATATCACCACCCTCTCTTCTGAATGTACCCAAGTTGAGAGCTGCTTGATGAATCCTATGCCTCCTACACGTCTGATAAAGGTATTGATGGATGGAGAAACCTGTAGTTCCACTTTGGAGCTTTTAGACACTGAGCTGATGTCTAAATGTGTCAAGGTAACTGCTTCCCGACCAGCCGCCGCAGTTATACTGTGGCAGGTTGGCTCCCCTGGGCGAGCCGCCGTAGCTGTACATCGCCGCTTTAAGACCACTGAGGGGGGCACACGCGAGCTCCCGCGGCTCAACGACTGAGCTGATGCACGTGCCCTGCGGTTGCGATGTCCGCCGGTCACCCATGATCGCTCCACACAAAGACAAAACAGAGGTCTGTCAATGTAAATAGACAGATCTCCATTATGTCAGGGGTGAGTAGACTGATCTGTTGTTCCTACTGCTTAGGAACAAGAATCCCCCCTCCCCAGGCAGTCCCATCCCCCCACAGTTAGAAACACTCCCTAGGACACACATTTACCCCTTGATCGCCTCCTAGTGTTAACCCCTTCCCTGCCAATGATATTTATACAGTAATCAGTGGCTGTTTTTAGCTCTGATCGCTGTATACATGTCAATGGTCCCAAAATAGTGTCAAAAGTGTTTGATCTGTCCGCCGCAATATTGGAGTCCTGCTAAAAATTGCAGATCACCGCAATTACTAGTAAAAAAAAAATAATAAAAATGACATAAATCTATCCCCTATTTTTTAGATGCTATAACTTTTGCGCAAACCAATCAATATACGCTTAATGTGGGGGGGGGGGGGATATTTATCATAGCAAAAGGTAAAAAATATAGTTTTTTTTACAAAATTGTCGCTCTTTCTTTTGGTTATAGCTGAGAAAATAAAAAATGCAGAGGTGATCAAATACCACCAAAAGAAAGCTCTATTTGTGGGAAAAAAAGGACGTCAATTTTGTTTGGATACAGTGTTGCACAATGGCGCAATTGTCAGTTAAAGCGTCGCAGTGCCATATCGCAAAAAATGGCCTGGTAATTAAGGGGTCAAATCTTCCGGGGCTGACGTGGTTAAAGGGGTTGTTAAGGTAGAAGGTGCATTCTATGCATTAAGATAATAAGCCTTCTGTGTGTAACAGCCACCTTCAGTCCCCCCTAATACTTATCTGAGGTCCATCTCTGTCCAGCAATGTCCACGAGTGTCTCAGTCATCCGAGATTCTCCCTACTGATGCCCTGTTGCAGGAAATGGAGTAGGATGGATGTCAGCAACCCGTAGATCATTATTTATCAGTAGATAACGGACAGGTGATTGGTAGGTCACAGTCTGGGCTTGCTGATGAGGGATGAGCTTTCTGTTCGGGTCAAGCATGAGTTCGACTCGAACATTGATTGTTCGCCCGTTCGTCGAAAACCGAACATTATGGGCTGTTTGTGCCAAATTTGAGCGGCACGTAACGCCCCATAATGCACTGCGGGAGCGCAGTGCATTGCTGTATGATGATTGGCCAGAGCATGCACCATGACCTGCATGCTTTGGCCAATCACAGCGCCCTCAGGTAAGAGAGCCATAATTGGCCAAAAACAGGGTGCCTTTTGCCAATCATGGCTCAGTCCACGCCCCACACTATATAAGGCTGCCTGCACATTGGCCTCCTGTAGTGTGTCGCTGGCGTGGACGGAGAGAGAGTGTCATATAGATTAAGCAGGCAGGCAGATTATTCAGTTAGCTGCAGTGTATTTAATATATATATACAGACAGTCTTGTATATATATATATATATATATATATATATATATATATATATATATATACATATATATATATCCACTGTCTCCAGTTTATCTGACTGCAGGCCGTTCCTGGTGTACTGTTTCTAATATACTTCAGGCGGTGTACACAATATACAGTGCTGTGCACCCATAGTGCAGTTGCTCATACTTTTCTGGTGCTCAATACAGTACATCCATAGTTGTTATTACACTTCTGTTGGTGTACACAGTACCGTGCACCCCTAGTGCACTTCCTACTACTTTCCTGGTGGTGTACACAGTACACAGTACACAATACAGTGTAGTGTTTTTTTGCTAAACAAAATTTACAGCATGTCCGGAAGGCCACCAAGGAGAGGCAGGAGCTCACAGGCCACTAAAAGAGGGCAAGCAGGCTCTGTGTCTACAGTCGACAGTGCTGGTTATGGACACCGTGCATCCTCAGCACGTGGCCATGGGGCACGCTTGTCCTTTTTTCCTGCAGCTGGCCGTGTCATTGAGCCACAACATGCAGAAGAGTTGGTGGAATGGATAACAAATCCATCCTCATCCTCCTCATCCTCTGTCACTCAGGCTCAGAGTAGTTTGCCTGCCAATGCAGTTGCCAAAGCAGCCTGTTCCATCAGTTCCGTGTCAACAGTCACTCCTTCCCTAGCCCCACCATCATGCATGGAGGAGCCCCCCGAACTATTCAACAACAGTGTCGGGTACATGCTGCAGAAGGATATGCATCGATATGAAGGCTCCAATGATGGTACCCAGGTTGAGGAAGGGAGTAACATCAGCCTATAGAGAGGGAGTGCCCAATAAGGTCAAGAAACTGGCAGTCATGTTCCCCCAGCTACAGCATACTGCCAAGTTTGCTCCAGTGATGAGGAGGGAGGGGATGATGAGGTCATTGACTCAACTTGGGTGCCTGATAGAAGAGAGGAGGAGGAGCCACATCTCCAACGAGGTAGGATGCCCTCTAGGGGGCAGCTTAAGGGCCGCCACCCTATTGCATCACACTGCACAGCTAAGCAGGTGCCGGGCGCTGCTGACTACCCACATATTTTGAAAAGTTCTTTGGTGTGGGCCTTTTTGGACACATGTGCAGCAGATTGCTGTTTGCAACATACGTCTGAAGCGTATCAAGCGTGGCCATAAAAGCAGGCGCTTGGACACCACATGCTTGACCAGACATGTGACGACCTCCCATGCAGTCAGTTGGCAACAGCATTTAAAAGACCCACATCAAAGAACAAGGTGGACCTCGCCTTGCTCCTCATCAGCTATGTTCTCCAACCCCACTATACCTCCAGTCCACTCAGAAACCTGCACTGAGAGGAATGAAGGTATAGCAACAGGTGTCCCAAGTACTTGCAGCCAATCTGCTATCAGTAAAGCTCCATCTGATTTTAGCAGGCAAATTTCCCTACCCCAGTTGCTAAACCGTCAAAAGAAATTCGGTCCCAGCCATCCACATGCTCAGCGTCTGAATGCTAGCTTGGCCAAATTGCTAGAACTGCAACTGCTGCCTTTTCAGCTGGTAGACTCTGCCCCCTTTCGTGAATTTGTGGAATGTGCGGTACCTCAGTGGCAGGTTCCCTTCTCCTAAGACAGGCCAGGAAAGTCTGGGGGCATTTCCGCCGGTCATATAATGCCAGTGCTCGGCTGGCTGACCTTCAAACAGAATGCAACTTGCCCAAGAACCGCCTCATTTGTGACATGCCCACTAGGTGGAACTCAACCTTAGCAATGCTGCATCAGCTGCACACACAGCAGATGGCCATCAATGAGAATCTGTGTCAATATAGCACCAGGACAGGGTCAGAGGAGCTTGGCTTTTTTTTGACATGCCAGTGGCTACTGATCAAGGATGCATGCACTGTCCTGTCACCATTTGAGGAGGCCACAAGGATGGTGAGCAGTGGCAGTGCATGCATCAGTGATACTGTCCCTCTTGTCTTCCTGTTGGAGCACACACTTCGTGGAATAATGGACAGGGCACTTGAGGCAGAACAGAGGGAGGAAGAGGAGGACTTCCTAACCTCTCAAGGCCTCTCAAGGATGAGGATTGTGCCAGCATGGAGGTGGAGCCTAGCACTCAGCATCAGCAGCAATCTTCAAGGGATCATTTTCAGTACCCAGAAACCCATGGACTTGTACGTGGCTGGGAGGAGGTGGCTGTGGATCATGTTACCCTTAGTGATCTAGAGGACTCCAGATCGAATGCCTCAGCAAACCTTTGCTGCATGGCCTCCCTGATCCTGCAAAACCTGCAAAAGATCCCTCGGATTTGTGGTATCAAAGAGAGGGATCATTACTGGCTGGCAACCCTTCTTGATCCATGTTACAAAGGTAAGGTTGCGAAACTTATCCAGCCTTTGCAGAGGGAGCAGAGGATGAAACATCTTCGGGAGGCCTTGCAGAAAGGTTTGTGCAATGCGTTTCCAGAGCCTGGGAGGTTACAATTTCCTGGTTCTCTTGGACAATGTGTTGCTGAGGCTTCGGTCAGTCACAGAAGGAGCGGTGGAGAAGGTGGCCATCTGACTGATGCGTTCAGACAATTCTTTAATCCACAGCCCCAAGGTCTGATCGGTTCCAGCAACCATCGCCAGCATCTGATTTACATGGTGCAGGAATACCTAGGGGCAAGATCAGACTTGGAGACCTTTTCAACCGAAAATCCACTGGGTTACTGGGTCTTGAGGATGGATCACTGTCCAGAGCTTGCACAATATGCAATTGAGCTACTGGCCTGTCCTGCATCCAGTGTTCTTTCTGAACACACATTCAGTGCCTCTGGAGGCTTTGTAACCGATGATGTCACCCATTATTCTGACTAGCTCTTTGCTAATGATCGGACGGTCCATAAGTCCAGCTTGGTGTGGCTTAGGATTTGCAAAATCAAGATTTGTTAGAAAGCTCTGAAGAGAGGGCTCGGCCTTAGCAGTGAGTTTTTGCTAAAGTTTGGTAGAAATTGTTGAAGAACTTGTTTTAAGATCGTGTAGCATCTGCCAGTTTAAAGTGGACGTTGAGTCAAAACCTAATTAACTATAAACCTACTCTGCCACATTCTAAGCCTAATCTTTCTAGCCTTCTAAAGCAAAAATCACTATATTTACCTATTCGGCTGTCGCTCCGGTCCAGTCTTCAGCGGCGGATGGTGTGTGGAGGAGAAAAACCGACAATGGCTGTGAAATGCCTTGGAAGTGACATCACCTACTATGGGGCTTCCATTGTTGACTGCATCTCCAGCACACCAAAGCCACCGCTGACAGCTGATGCTGGGACCATAGCATCTGCAAAATAGGTAAGTATAGGGATTTTTGCTTTACAGGGCCAGATAGATTAGGCTTAGAATGTGGCTGAGAGTAGGGTTAGAGTTAGTTAGGTTTTGACTTTACTTCCACTTTAAGTCTAGGTAATGCTGGAACATGGGGTCTAGGGTTATTTATTGGCCAAGAGAGATCCAAATTTATTTTGCCACGTGAAAAGTCTGTGATGTGCCCACCGCAGTGACTTCTCTAATGTAGTAGTCAGACCTTTTACTCGGTGTGCACATGTTCTGTTTTATGAAGAAGAGTAGGGATTGTGTTGGCTTACCAAAGCTCAGCAGGCCTTACTGTAGGTGTAGACTCCATGAGCTTATTATGAGCCTTCTTCAGTCATGAGAAACGTTGGATAAGGAATCCTCTGATAGAAGTTTAATGTGCCGCCCAGTTTATAGAGGGAGAAGTATCATCTGTTTTATTAACTGCAAAATTAGTTTTAAGGCGTAGATCAATATGAATGCAATAGGAATTGGTATCCCATTAAGAATTAATTTAAATGCCAATGAAGTCCTTTAAGTGTGGTTGTGAGATTGGAGATTCAACCACCATATTGTGTTTTTTTTCCCTCCTAGTTAGAAGAGTTAGGCAAATTTCGTTTTTGATTCCTCTATAGCATGTAGAGCAGGTTAATTGCTTTTGGCTGTTCTACATTCCACAGGTTGCAGGTTTGATTGTTCTTCCCTACATTCCAGAACTCTCTGGGCAGTTCTGGGACATAGGTGTGAAGAAACCAAATAGGCAGCATGAATATTTATGCTACCTCAGCCAATCCCTGGTCAGAATGGCGACCAGCAGGGGGCTGAGGTGTGCATAAATAGTTTGGGACCTAGAACAGCGGGATCCTTTGTCTGGTGGCGAGAGACCCAGTCTGGAGGGGGCTATCCGGTAGGGACAGTTTAAACACTGTCCCAGCTCAGGGAGAGCTGGGAGGGCTGATTGCTGAAGCTGCGGTAACTGTCTGGAGTAGAGTCCACTGAGGATCTGGCCAGGAGGCTCATGGTGCAAAATCTGGTTGATGCTGGCAAGAAGGATCCATGTATACAGGGACACAGCGAGTAAACGCCTGAGAGATTCTGGAGAGACTGTTGCTTTGTTGTCCTCTATTTGTGATTGGTACATATTTGCTGGTTCAGGTCTGTTTCTATTGTGAATCTGAAGCTGTTTGTCCACATCCTCTTACACTAGTGGCCTACTTTGAAGAAGTTAAATCCACTAGAGGGTGTTTTCTACTTTGCATTAGCTCTGCAGTATCCCAAGTTCTTCAACCAATAAACCCAAAAAAGAAACTTCTGTTTGGTTATTGTGTGGAGAGACTGAGAAACTGCTGTGGCCCGGCTCCCATGCACCTAGTAGGGAGTAGAAACTGGGACAAACAGTGGGACCAGCTTGGAATGGTTATAGACCTCTGTCAGTTTTTTGCCATCCGTGTCCCATTGGGGAGATTTGCTTTCACTTTCTGTCCCATTGCCAAAACAGGAAGTATGAGGAAATCCCTCCAAAGTGAGGAAATCCCTGCTAATTAAGGGAATACATACCCCCCCCCCCCCTCCCAGCAGAACTAGTGTCCCCATCGGAAAAAATTTCCCCTCGATACTGTTCTGGGGAATAACCCAAAGTTTAGGATTTTCTTTTACTTTCACCTTTGATGATAGGGAATCTCCCTAACGGGGGCAGAAGTAGCAATATGTTTCTAACAGGTGTTCTCATCCATCTCCAGTCTGTCCAAAACAAAAGAGTAAAGTTTTGCCCTAAGTCCCTTAGCATTTATAGATGTTATCTCAACCATTTTGGATAATGTCTGTGATTCTTAGAAGGTTCTTCATGGGCCCCATTTACAAAGAAAAATATATCAAGCTAATATGCTTATAAAGGACATAAAGAACCAAGAGAGTCAATATACGTAAATCAGTGACGAGAGGGGAATGATTTGAACAAACAATGCAGAACATCATGAAACAGTAATGAACAATGAACAATGAACTAATAAAATACACAATGGGCGTGTGGTTGGTGTCCTCCTTCTGACGGGGTGGATAAATAACACTTGAACAAGAGGTATCCCAATCTCCCGACCCATTATACAGAAGGCTGCTGACTGGTGAGTGAGAAACGTAAGGCAGGAGGGTGAGTAACATTACGTTTTGGGGACTTCTGACCAATCATTAGAATTGTAGGAGGCTGGAGCCTGTTGGTGGGGGAGAAGAAGAATCCTGCAATAGACCCTATACACTGAGGCAGGAGATGCCATCATTCAGAGTCATTATGGGTAGGATTTTATTTTGATGAGAGATAAGCAGCTTAGGTGGATATTCCCATGTGTAGGAAGTCTTCTGCCCCCAGAGATCATTTGTTACACATTTGAATGGTTTCTGTTTCTCAATGCAGTAGATGCAGAAATATCTGAACATAGAGAGATGTTTCTATGGCTTTGGGAGTTTACCAATTTTCCTGAAGGTGGACAGGAGTCGATCTTTTATGTGGAAGACATGTTCTCTAACTAGTCAATCTCTCGGGATCATTGATGTGTGCCCCATCAATGATAAGTTCCTGGGGAGAGCTCAAAAGTAGAATGATTTCATAGAACTGCTGAAGATTTGGAATCAGTTCAGTCTGGGTTATCTCCTCTGGTATGACCCTGAATTTAAGGTTTCTTCTTGATTTGTCCTCAAGATCAGCAATTTTATCCCTGAGCCCTCTTATCTAATGAGCTTGGGCCTGGTAAGCATCAACCAGCTCTTCTTCTACTTGGCCTATTTATGTTTGCATGTGGGGGAATGTAAGTTGTAAATCTTGTTGGATTTCCTGTGCAGGGACAGCAGTATTTGTTTTGCCATGTTAGCAGAGGCTGGTGTGTTTTGTGCAGCAGGGAGGTCAGATAGAAGGATGGAGCGATCAGGCTGATGTGGAAAGAAATTCAAGAATCGAGGTGCAATTCTCTACCATGGCAGACACCCCCCCATATTATATTTCATTTTTTTTGTTTCTTGACATGTTTTCTTATCTTTTACCTGTGTTTTAAAACTCCTCAGTAGTCTATAAACTGTTTATTATAAAATGCACAAACCTCCACCAGAAGATTAAAGTATTACTAAAGGCAAAACTTTTTTCTTAGTTTTGGATAGAGTGAAGAGGGATTACAACCCTTTTCAGTTTGTATTGCTGTCTGTGTCCGCGTTAAAGTGGAGTTCCACCTAAAAGTTGAAGTACAGTATTTGTAGCTGCTGATTTTTAATTATTTTTCCCCAGGTTGGAACACCGCTTTACGGAGATTCCCCTCTCTATTAGTCCTGTTTAACATTGTCATTGAAAGTGAAGGAAATCCCAAATTTTCAGTTGTCGTAGAGGGGAAATCTTCTGATGGGGACACTAGTTCTGGTGACCTGGGGCCCCCAAGAAATTCCCTTAATTTACACAGAATTCCATTCACGTCCTGTGGGCTCAATTCACGAAAGAATATCTCATGAGATAATTGAATCAGGTGACACATTTTCTCCAATTATCCAATGAGATAATAGTGAAGGGAAATCTCTGCAATGGGACACAGATGGCAAAACAAAACAAAAAATCTGACGGGTTAAAATCCTCCCTTTCTCTATCCAAAATGAAAAAAATATATATTTTATCCAATGCATATTTTCAGTGCAAGCAAACACAATATGATACCCAATTTTTTGGTAATATATAAAATTTGGGGTTGCACCGAGTAAATAGATACCAAACATGTCTAGCCTAAAAATGACTCACGTGAAATTGCAAAAAAAAAAAAAATGATGGTACCCAAGATTCTCCATAAGAGATGATTTAAAAGCCTTTACAGGTTATCAGTTTAAAGATAGACGTAAAATCTTATTTATGTTTACATACACGTGCTTGCCTTATACCGCATTTTTTATATGAGGTGTGTACAGGGGGGATGGAGTGCTTTACATTTTTATATTATTTTTACTCATCTTATACAATGTTTTATTTTTTACACTTTTTTTTTACTTTATTAGTATCACAAGTGGGCTAACAAGACCTCTATGCATAGTTGTCAATTTCTTTTTTAAATTTTTTTTCCCAGAGACACCTTTTTTTTCTGTGTGTCAAGCCACCCACTGAAGGGGAAGTATGAACTTACATTAAGGGTAGGGCATTTATTTAAATAGGTATGGTTCTAATACAGACATATCATTACCTTACAGTGCCTTGAGAAAGTATTCATAACCTTGAAATTTTCCACATGTTGTCATGTTACAACCAAAAACGTAAATGTATTTTATTGGGATTTTTTGCGATAGACCAACACAAAGTAGCAAAGAAATGCTGCAGAGATCCACAGCTCAGGTGGGAGAATCTGTCCACAGGACAACTATTAGTCGTGTTCTCCACAAATCTGCCCTTTATGGAAGAGTGGCAAGAAGAAAGACATTGGTGAAAGAAAGCCATAAGAAGTCCTGTTTGCAGTTTGTGAGAAGCCATGTGGAGGACACAGCAAACATGTGGAAGATGGTACTCTGGTCAAATGAGATCAAAATTCAACTTTTTGGCCTAAAAGCACAATGATATGTGTGGTAGAAATCTAACACTGCACATCACCCTGAACACACCATCCCCACTGTGAACCATGGTGGTGGCAGCATCATGTGGTGGGGATGCTTTTCTTCAGCAGGGACAGGGAAGCTGTTGTTGGAAAGATGGATGAAGACAAATACAGGGCAATCTTAGAAGAAAACCTGTTAGAGTCTACAAAAGACTTGAGACTGGGGCGGAGGTTCACCTTCAAGCAGGACAATGACCCGAAACATACAGCCAGAGCTACAATGGAATGATTTAGATCAAAGCATATTCATGTGTTAGAATGGTCCAGTCACAGTCCAGACCTAAATCCAATTGAGAATCTGTGGCAAGACTTGAAAATTGCTGTTCACAGACGCTCTCCATCCAATCTGACAGAGCTTGAGATATTTTGCACAGAAGAATGGGCAAAAATGTCCCTCTCTAGATGTGCAAAGCTTTGCCCAATCAGGGCTCAGAATGCACTGTGAAGCATGCAGTGCATTGTGGGGCACTCAGCAGGCAAACATCACGCTGGACTCCCAGCAAATTCGGTTGTTCGCCGAATGGGGGAACAGGCGATGTTCGGGCCAAACTTTTGATCGGCCCGAACCATTCACCCAACACTACTGGTTACAGGTTCATAGCCAAATATCAATTAGCCCTCTGGAGAGATATTTCCTTTCCTCTGGTAATTGTTGTCAGTTCTGACTGGTCAATCCTGGGAGCCCTCTCTGTGAGAACATAAAAAATTGGTGATGCCCCCAGTCGTTTAATATGGATACTTAAAAATATTTGACAAGAAAGGGTCAGACTCTCTTCCTCCACACTGTATTTATTATTGTCCAGTTGAACTTCTACCCAGAGATTCCATTCATCTGAATCGTCCCTTTATCAGATGATTATTGATGAGAATATTGATAAAGGTTCATTAATCCTGCTTCTCCTTGGGGCACAATCACAATATCTGTTGAAAGCCGTGGAAAGGAATGACTCCTTACCTTTTTATCAGTTACATGGTCCTCAACAAAGTAACAATAAAGACAATAGCAACTCCTATTAGTTCCCAAGGTTTTCCCAAGATTGAGGTCCTCTAAGGTTTTCACCAAACTTAACTTCTAAGAGTCCTGGGGGTAGATGAATGAAAGACAAAATTTTGCATCCAGTTTGTCTGAGTACACCACGATGCCCTTTGGGCTCTGTAATGCCCCTGAAACACACAACCAATCACTGTCCAGGTCATTCTGCCTCAACCTTTGTAACATCTCCAAAATAGACCCCATCTTAGCCAATGAAACCACAAACCTTCTAATTCTTTCTCTGGTTATCTCTTGCCTCGACTATTGCAATTCCCTGCTCATTGGTCTACCTCTACAGAGGCTTCCCCCTCTTCAGTTCATCATGAATGCTGCTGCCAGACTCACCATCTTATCAGTTGTTCAGTGTCCACCACCCCTCTCTGCCAATCCCTACATTGGCTTACGCTCACCCAACTAATAAAGGTCAAGATACTAAAAACAACCTTCAAAGCTGTCCACAACTCTGCACCCAGCTACATCACAATTCCAACCAAACCATTCTCTTTGCTTCACCCAAGACCCTTCTGATGTCTAAATTCCTTGTTAAATCTTCACATGGCCATTTCCAGAACTTCTCCAGAGCCTTTCCCATTTTCTGGAACTCCCTACCCCAGTCTGTTTGATTATCTCCTACTCTGTTCTCCTGGAGGTGGTTTTTGAAAACCCTTCCCTTCAAAGAGGCCTATCCTGTCCCCATTTTGTAAAGTGCCCTGAAAAATCTTGGCAATATATAAATCCTGTGTAATAATAATATGTAACTGATGTACTGTGATAAATGGAATAATCTGGGATTTTAAAACTCAGTCTTATAGGGCGTACACGCGGTCGGACTTTGTTCGGACATTCCAACAACAAAATCCTAGGATTTTTTCCGACGGATGTTGGCTCAAACTTGTTTTGTCTACACACGGTCGCACAAAGTTGTCGGAAAATCCGATCGTTCTAAACGCGGTGACGTAAAACACGTACGTCGGGACTATAAACGGGGCAGTGGCCAATAGCTTTCATCTCTTTATTTATTCTGAGCATGCGTGGCACTTTGTCCGTCGGATTTGTGTACACACGATCGGAATTTCTGACAACGGATTTTGTTGTCGGAAAATTTTATCTCCTGCTCTCCAACTTTGTGTCGGAAAATCCGATAGAAAATGTCCGATGGAGCCCACACACGGTCGGAATTTCCGACAACACGCTCCGATCGGACATTTTCCATCGGAAAATCCGACCGTGTGTACGGGGCAATAGTCTTTACAAGTAACCTTCTCCTGTCACACCTGATTCCTTATATCTTTTCTTCCATAGCAGGTTTGGCAAATTTGCTCAAGGTATCCGGATAGGTGTACGAAAATTGTCCTTATAGCAAGCTTGGATCTCTCCCCTGATTGGCTGACTGAGTGTATGTAAGCTGAACAGACCTTACAATTGTCATCATAGCCAAGAATAGCAGAAAATGTCAATCCTGTGGGTCCTGCCCTGCCTGGTCCTGCTCAGTGGAGCCTATGGTGAGTACACGCATTGTAAGTTTGTGGCACATTGTAACATACTGTATGTAGGGATGAGCCCTTCATACAGAGACCAAGAACAGATTGGGTTGATTCTTGAGGGTCTCAAAATGGCTATGGGGAGTAATTATTTTTGGTACAAAAAGAACTATTATGTTCGGACTAAGGGGGTGGCAATGGGAGCTTGTTACGCTCCCAGTGTCGCCAACCTTTTTATGAACATGTGGGAGGAGGAACACATCTATGAGAGTGAGTGACCACAATTAATATTCTACTGAAGATACATAGATGATGTTATTATCTTATGGGATATCCTTTTTATTCATCCACATGCTGATATCCCGTAATTTAACACACCGTGGAAGAGGTTCCTGCATTGGATACCTGGAACAAAGGCTGATCTGACTACATGCGTCTTACCCCTGTAGGGGTGCAGCTATCTAGTGAGTGTGGAAAATGAGAGGGGATCACGAGTGTTGATGACTTTTTGCACAGAAGTGAACAGTCTGTCGTATACAGTCACTGTGGAATTCGGCACCGGTCACTTTGGAGAGTCACGTTTATGGACATTGATTGCACAAGTCACTTTGGACTATTACAGGATATTACACATTTATTTTGTGTTGCTTTTTATACACATATATTTACTTTACTAGCACTTCAATAGTTTGTTTATAGATGAAGATTTTGGTACATAGCAATTATTGCATATAATTCTCATAGTTTTACAAGGTAGTATCTGGATTTGATATAGTGGGCAGACGTGTCTGGAAGTTCTCCACTTTGACCACTGGGGGCACGGTAGTCCGTTTGTCCTCCCATGGATCATGTTATTCTAAGTAAGCAAGTAGCTAGATGAAATAATGCTGTGAGAACTTTTAGTGCACTCCCAATGAGTTATATACAGTGGGGACGGAAAGTATTCAGACCCCCTTAAATTTTTCACTCTTTGTTATATTGCAGCCATTTGCTAAAATCATTTAAGTTCATTTTTTTCCTCATTAATGTACACACAGCACCCCATATTGTACACACAGCACCCCATATTGTACACACAGCACCCCATGTTGTACACACAGCACCCCATATTGTACACACAGCACCCCATGTTGTACACACAGCACCCCATATTGTACACACAGCACCCCATGTTGTACACACAGCACCCCATATTGTACACACAGCACCCCATGTTGTACACACAGCACCCCATATTGACAGAAAAACACAGAATTGTTGACATTTTTGCAGATTTATTAAAAAAGAAAAACTGAAATTTCACATTATCAGCACTTTATTATGTTTATGGATGAAGATTTTTTTTGGCACATAACACTATTTGCATTTTTGAAAACCACTTTTTACTCTTTATTTTTAATGATGACGTTTTTGGCACAATAGGATCATTTGGAGTCTTGGCAACAATTTGCACTTGCACATGCACTTTAGCACATTTTCAAGATTGCTCTGGTAAATCTATTACTAAGTCTCTTGGCAGTGCCACCTACCTCTTTATATTGTACTCTACTTCACGCGGTGAAGGTTCCAGGGGAGGCAGCAGCCATATTTACACCTGAGCGCGGAACTATACATATACAGTATATAGATGTTGCGTTGTATTATATGGTAGTGTGTAACAATGTATTACTGGCAGTTATAATAGGAATGTGTTTATTTTCTCAGGTTTCGGCGTTCCTGTCATCAGGCCCTTTATCTATGGTTACGAAAGGCTTGTGAATGGTGGAAACACCGTCTCCCATTCTAGGCCATGGCAGGAGCCTATTCAGGTACAATCACTTCTTTCTGTAGGGGTCCCCCAAGGCTCTGTCCCTGGAACCCTTCTCTTCTCTATCCACACCTCCTCATTTTGTCATTTGATAACCTTCTACGGCTCCCAGTACCAGCTCTATGCTAATGACACCCAAATCTATCTCTCTACTCCCCACCGCACCCCTTCAGTCTCCTCTCACATTACTAACTTACTAACTGACAAATCAGTATCACACCACACCACTTCTTCAAACTCAATCTTTCTAAAACTGAGCTCATAATTTTCGCCCACCCCTCCCCCACCCATGCCCACCTCCCTTAATTTCAATAAAGAGCAACAATACAACTATAAGTCCCTCCCCTCATGGTAGGGTGCTATGTGCAATTCTGTCCTTTCAGCCCCAAATCCAATCACTGTCCTAACTTTGTAGACTTCACCTCAACATTATCTCCAAAATCTGCCCCTTCTCAGCCAATGAAACCACTAAGCTTCTCATTCACTCCCTTGTTATCACTCACCTTGACTATTGCAAGCTCCCTTCTCATACGACTGCCTCAGCATAGGCTATCCTCCCTTTAGTCTCTCTTGATTGATATTCCCATGGTCATTTCGCTTACCAGCTTCTCAGGGTCTCTGCCAATCTTTCCACTGGCTTCCATTCCATGCCTGCCACTTTTCACTGCCAATCCCTCCAATGGCTTCCATTCAGTGTCCTCCACCCCTCTTTGCCAGTCCCTTCACTGGCTTCCATTCAGCATGATCCACCCCTCTCTGCCAATCCCTCCACTGGCTTTCATTCAGTGTCCTCCACCCCTATCTGCCAATCACTCCACTGGCTTCCATTCAGGGTCCTCCATCTCTATCTGCCAATCACTCCCTTCTTATCACTCACCTTAACGATTGCAGCTCTCTTCTCAAGGTATTCTTTGCCAGTCCCTTCACTGGCTTCCATTCAGTGTCCTCCACCGCTCTCTGCCAATCCCTCTACTGGCTTCCATTCAATGTCCTCGACCCCTTTCTGTCAATCCCTCCACTGGCTTCCATTTATGGACCGCCACCTCTTTATGCCAATCCCTCCACTGGCCTCCACTCAGTGTCCTCCACCCCTCTCTACCAATCCCTCTATTATTATTATTATTATACAGGATTTATATAGCGCCAACAGTTTGCGCAGCGCTTTACAACATGGGGGCAGACAGTACACTTATAATACAAATCAATACAGGAGGGATCAGAGGGCCCTGCTCGTTAGAGCTTACAATCTAGAAGGGAGGGTCAAGTGGAGACAAAAAGGTAATAACTGTGGGGTATGAGCTGATGGAAAAAATTAAAATACAGTTGTTAGGTGTGGGTAGGATAGGCTTCTCTGAAGAGAAGGGTTTTCAGGGATCGTCTGAAAGCTAATAAGGTAGGAGATAAGCGGACAGATTGGGGTAGGGCATTCCATAGGATTGGAGAGGCTTTGGAAAAGGCCTGGAGACGAGCATGGGAGGAGGTGACAAGGGAGCTAGAGAGCAGGAGGTCTTGAGAGGAACGAAGAGAGCGAGTAGGTTGGTATTTAGAGACTAAGCTAGTGATGTAGCTGGGGGCTAAATTGTGGATGGCTTTGTACGTAGTTGTTAGAATTTTGAATTTAATTCTTTGGCCGAGCGGAAGCCAGTGGAGGGATTGACAGAGAGGAGTGGCAGACACAGAGCGATTGGTAAGGTGGATGAGTCTGGCAGCGGCATTCATAATGGATTGAAGAGGTGATAGACTATGTAGATGTAGGCCAATGAGAAGGGAGTTGCAGTAGTCGAGGCGAGAGATGACCAGCGAGTGAATTAAGAGCTTTGTTGTGTCATTGGTTAGAAAGGGGCGTATTTTGGAGATGTTGCGGAGGTTGAGGCGGCAGGTTTGGACAGTGATTGGATGTGTTGCTTGAAGGAGAGTTCAGAGTCTAGGACTACACCTAGAACCTTGGCATGTGGGGATGGGCTTATAGTTGTGCCATTGATTTTGACAGAGAGATCAGGGGAAGAGGCATATGGGGGAGGAAAAATTATAAGTTCGGTTTTGGCTAGATTGAGTTTGAGGAAGTGGTGTGACATCCAGACTGATATATCTGAGAGTAAATTGGTGATACGTGAGGAGACAGAGGGAGTGAGCTGAGGGGTAGAGAAATAGATTTGGGTGTCGTCAGCGTAGAGGTGGTATTGGAAGCCATGGGAGGCTATCAGTTGACCCAGGGAGGAGGTGTAGATGGAAAACAGTAGAGGTCCAAGAACAGAACCCTGAGGGACCCCAACAGAGAAAGGAAGAGGAGAGGAGGAAGTAGAGTTATAAGAAACGCTAAAGGTGCGGTTGGATAAGTAGGAAGAGAACCAGCGAAGTGTACAGTCACGGAGACCAAAGGCGTGTAGTTTTTTGAGGAGGAGGGGGTGGTCAACCGTATCAAAGGCAGCAGAGAGGTCCAGGAGCAGGAGTACAGAATAGTGTCGATTGGTTTTGGCCGTTAGTAGATCGTTTGTTAGTTTTAGGAGAGCAGTTTCTGTGGAGTGTTGAGGACGAAATCCAGACTGAAGGGGTTCAAGAAGGCCATTGTCAGCGAGGTGGACGCTCAGTCGGTTGTAGACCAGACGTTCCAGGAGTTTGGATAAGAAGGGGAGCAAGGAGATGGGGCATAGGTTGTGAAGATTGGATGGGTCCAGTGAGGGCTTTTTAAGTATGGGTCTGACAAGTGCATGTTTTAGAGAGTTAGGGAAGATGCCAGAAGAGAGGGAGAGATTGTATCTACTGGCTTCCATTCAATGTCCTCGACCCCTTTCTGTCAATCCCTCCACTGGCTTCCATTTATGGTCCGCCACCCCTTTATGCCAATCCCTCCACTGGCCTCCACTCAGTGTGCTCCACCCCTCTCTGCCAATCCCTCTACTGGCTTCCATTCAATGTCCTCGACCCCTTTCTGTCAATCCCTCTACTGGCTTCCATTCAGTGTCCTCCACCCCTTTATGCCAATCCCTCCACTGGCTTCCATTCAGTGTCCTCCACCCCTCTCTGCCAATCCCTCCTCTGGCTTCCATGCAGTACCCTTCACCCCTCTCTACCAATCCATCTACTGGCTTCCAATTCCCCAACAACAACAAAAAAATTCTCAATGCTAACAACAACATACCAAGCCATCCTCAACCCAATTAACATCTCCAGTCTTGTCTCAATATATCACTCAAGCCGTCCTCTCCAATAATCCCAAGACCTCCTGCTCTCTAGAATCTCCCGTGTGACCTTGTTCAATGCTCACCTTCAGTAAAGGGGTGGAGGGGTAGGTGAGAAAATGTGTCACGCCAAAGAATATCAAGGGGCATACGATGGCACTAGAAGTACCTAGGAGATGAGCCGTTGGCAAACTGAGAAGGTAGACGCCTGCCAAACATCAAAGAGTGAAGATATGTGGAGAAACTTTCTCTTTCTATCCTCAATGGCAAAACCTCTCTATATTCCAAGAAAAGAATACAGTCTTGCTGGCATGGATACATATAACCAATAGGAGGGCTGAAGGTGCTGCTTTGGATTTCTGCCATTGTTAGCAGCAGGTCTGACTGCCTAGAAAATTACAGTGCCTTGAAAAAGTATTCATACCCCTTGACATTTTCCACATTTTGTCATGTTACAAACAAAAACGTAAATGTATTTTACTGGGATTTTATATGATAGACCAACACAAAGTGGAACATAATTGTGAAGTGAAAGGAAAATGATAAATGGTTTTCAAATTTTTTTTACAAATAAATATGTGAAAAGTGTGGGGGAGGGGCATTTGTATGGCGCCCCCCTGAGTCAATACTTTGTAGAACCGCCTTTCACTGCAATTACAGCTGAAAGTCTTTTTGGGGATGTCTTTTGCAGCTTACACATCTAGAGAGGGACATTTTTGCCCATTCTTCTGTGCAAAATAGCTCAAGCTTTGTGATTGGATGGAGAGCGTCTGTGAACAGCAATTTTCAAGTCTTGCCACAGATTCTCAATGTGATTTAGGTCTGGACTGTGACTGGGCAATTCTAACACATGAATATGCTTTGATCTAAACCATTCCATTGTAGCTCTGGCTGGATGTTTAGAGTCGTTGTCCTGCTGGAAGGTGAACCTCCGCCCCAGTCTCAAGTCTTTTGCAGACTCTAACAGGTTTTCTTCTAAGATTGTCCTGTATTTGGCTCCATCCATTTTCCCATCAACTCTGACCAGCTTTCCTGTCCCTGCTGAAGAAAAGCATCCCCACCACATGATGCTACCACCACCATGGTGTGTTCAGGGTGATGTGTAGTTTTCCGCCATACATAGCATTTTGCTTTTGGGCCAAAAAAGCTCAATTTTGGTCTCACCTGACTAGAGCACCTTCTTCCACATGTTTGCTGTGTCCTCCACATGGCTTCTGCCAAACTACAAACAGGACTTCTTATGACTTTCTTTCACCAATGTCTTTCTTCTTGTCACTCTTCCATAAAGGGCAGATTTGTGGAGAGCACGACTAATAGTTGTCCTGTGGACAGATTCTCCCACCTGAGCTGTGGATCTCTGCAGCTCCTCCAGAGTTACCATGGACCTCTTGGCTGCTTCTCTGATGAATGTTCTCCTTGCCCGGCCGGTCAGTTTAGGTGGACGGCCATGTCTTGGTAGGTTTGCGATTGTACCATACTCTTTCAATTTTCTGATGATGGATTGAACAGAGCTCCGTGAGATGTTCAAAGCTTGGGAGATTTTTCATAACCTAACCCTGCTTTATACTTCTCCACAACTTTATCCCTGACCCGTCTGGTGTGTTCCTTGTCCTTCATGATGCTGTTTGTTCACTAAGGTTCTCTAAACTACCTCTGAGGGCTTCGCAGAACAGCTATATAAAAACAGCTACTATAAATACTGAGATTAAAGTACACACAGGTAGACTCTATTTACTAATTAGGTGACTTCCGAAGGCAATTGGTTCCACTAGATTTTAGTGATATCAGAATAAAGGGGGCTGAATACAAATGCACACCTCACTTTTTAGATATTTATTTGTAAAACATTTTGGAAACCATTTATCATTTTCCTTCCACTTCTCAATTTTGGTTGTAACATGACAAAATGTGAAAAACTTCAAGGGGTATGAATACTTTTTCAAGGCACTGTAGTTATGTGATCTTAAGCTAAAAGGAAAGTTTTGGAGTCCAGAATGGCTGGTCCTTTTCTCCATGGGGTAGGTGAAGTGGTCTGTATATAAAACAATGACTTCATGATTCTTCTTCCACAGACATCTTCCCACTTTTGCGGTGGTTCCATTATAAACAGTCTCTGGGTTGTCACTCCTGCCCAGTGCACATTCAGGTGAGTCTTATATTATTATTATTATCATTATTATACAGGATTTATATAGCGCCAACAGTTTGCGCAGCGCTTTACAATGTCAGGGCAGACAGTACAGTTACAATACAAATCAATACAGGAGGGATCAGAGGGCCCGGCTCATTAGAGCTTACAATCTAGAAAGAAGGGTCAAGTCGAAACAAAAAGGTAATAACTGTGGGATGAGCTGATGGAAAAAATGAAAATACAGTTGTTAGGTGTTATATGATAATATATTATTATATGATAATATTCTACTACAAAGTCAGTGTTCACTCCAATGCTTCACTGGTAATTTGTCCTTCCGGAGCCTCTGGTCTATAGACCGGATACATCCTAAATATAGAGCCATTTATCCAACTGTCCATCCAGAGCCTCTGGTCTATAGACCGGATACATCCTAAATATAGAGCCATTTATCCAACTGTCCATCCAGAGCCTCTGGTTTATAGACCGGATTCATCCTAAATATAGAGCCATTTATCCAACTGTTCATCCAGAGCCTCTGGTCTATAGACCGGATACATCCTAAATATAGAGCCATTTATCCAACTGTCCATCCAGAGCCTCTGGTTTATAGACCAGATACATCCTAAATATAGAGCCATTTATTAAACTGTCCAGAGCTAAAAAACACAAAGAATTCTGCGAGCCACCAAGAACCAGATGCCCAGTAAATATAGAAAAAGAAAGAAAAAGCTGCCGGCATTAAACACGTCTCGTAAATCGTGCAAACATAAACAAGTAAATACTACGCCGCGCTATACAAGTGATCTCGTCATGTAAATAGATAAAAAAAGGTATTGGATCGATATAAGATACAACAGCTAAAATCAAAATAATTCATTAAATGAGGAGAGTGCTGTGTTAGGTATTATGCACTACAAACAGGAATAAGATACCAAATGTTTAACATAAAAACACACAAATATTGATCAGTAGTGAAGTGCCAACAAATAAATAAGGGAGTGGAAAATCAAATCACAGAAAGTATATAGTGCTCATGTGAAAAAACATATATATACATAAAATACATAAAAGTCCATAAATTGTGTATATATAAAATATAAAAAAATAATAAAGTGCTCATGTGCAGACAAAGTGTCCTGCTGTGCTTCTAATCAATACGCTGAGTAGTCTGGTAGGTGATCAAATGTGCCAAATGTGCCAAGGTGTCCTCCCTTCGGTGATCCCCTAGGTAGTGAGCGCTCACCTTGGAGCGTACGACTTTGCAATTAAGCTGAGTCTAAACACGCATTTGAACCTCCTCTGGGCTCAGAAGGGAAAAAACTGCATCCAGGGCTCCTCGGTGAAAATACCTCCGTTTTATGTAAAAAAATAAAAGCGCTTGATAGTGTAATGAAGCTTGAACAATTTATTGAACACAAGTAAAACAAACCCCAATGCAGGGTACTCACATTTAAAAAGTACGTCTGGTGCACCACTCTATTGCCAGCAATAATCACTGGAATAAGATACCGGAAAGGTATGGGGGTGATGTGCGTCTCCTCCTAAAGCATGTAGACTGCTTTTCGTGCCGTCCTGTCCCCTCCCTGATGCGTATTCGAAACAGGGAATTACATATCTACTTCAGGCGGAATAAATTGGACGGCAGATGTCTCATTCATATATAGCGCCGGCAGCCAGAGCCTCTGGTTTATAGACCGGATACATCCTAAATATAGAACCATTTATCCAACTGTCCATCCAGAGCCTCTGTGTCATGACCTTGCAGTAATACATTCATGACCTGTCTGTCTCTTACTTGGTCTGTGTATCAGCCTTGAGGCTTGTACTCTCACACCTGCATGCTTAAGTAATCTTCCCTCTGTGTGGCTCCACCCTAGCCTCAACAGGATCCACTATTTAACACCGTATTCTCTAAGCCTGCCTTGCTGTGCAATATTGTGTGTTTGGCTTCCTGTTTGCCGTGTGCTCAAAGTTTGTCTCTGTCTCTGTTACCGATCTTGGCGTGTTCCCGACTATTCCTGTCTGTTTGTGACCCTGACCTTTGGCGCGTTCTCAAATATCCCTGTTTGCCTGTGACCCTGACTTTTGGCGTGTTCTCTGTTATCCTTGTCTGCTAGTCGCCCCGACATTTGGCTACCTCCTTACTATTCCTTGCTGTCCTGGGCTGCTGTTTCCTCTCCATCCTCCTGTAGCCTACCGTGAGCGTGAGCTGGGAGACCCTGGGGGCCACGACCTGGAGCCAGTTGCAGCCCAGTCCATCCTCACCACTAGAGGCTCTGGTGAACACCAACTGGCTCTTAGACTCCGCGCCCTGGGGAATCTACGCTCTAACTCACTGTGGGATCCGTGTTGGTGCTCCAAGGGACCTGCCTTCCTGAACCACCCCGAGTTCCATCTGCAGCAGTGAGCCTTAGGGTCCACTATCATAACAAAAAGAGAGAAGAGAAAGCGGGACTTTAACGAGACATGTCAATGCATAAATATTAATTAATTGGCCAGGCACATATAGAGTTGGCCTGTATCCAATATAAGTATAATCCGGACATCAATATTCTATAACCAAGGAGACACTGGGCGTAATCACAAAGGATTTACAGCAATATGCATATTGCTGGCAACTTTATGGAGAACTTCATCTTCCATGAACCTTACCCTTTTACCCCTCACCACTCCATTGGTGGTCTCGGCGATTGATGGCACTGTTCTTCCAGAGGGGCCTATCCGCTTCCAGACCCCTCCTGTTAAGATGTCGGTAGGGATACTCCACCAGGAGTGGATATCCTTTCTTATCCATCCTAAGGTCTCAACCCCTATCGTATTGGGGCTTCCTTGGTTGCAGCTCCACTCTCCACACATTGACTGGACTTCTGGGCAGATCCTGGCTTGGGGTCCCTCCTGTTTCTCTTCCTGCCTACTCAAGGTTGCCCCTAAGGGGAGACTTCCCGTGGCTACCACCTCAGTATCCTCTGCCCTTCTTGCTGCATATAGCGATTTCCAGGATGTGTTCTGTAAAAAGTCAGCTGAGGTGCTTCCTCCTCACAGGTCCATTGACTGTGCCATTGACCTTGTTCCCAGGGCAGTTCTACCCAGGGGTCGTACCTACCCTCTGTCCATCCCAGAGACCCAGGCCATGTCTGAGTATGTTGCAGAAAATCTAGAAAAAGGATTCATCCGGAAATCCTCATCGCCTGCAGGAGCAGGGTTCTTTTTTGTTGCCAAAAAGGATGGTACCCTAAGACCCTGCATTGACTACCGAGGCCTAAACGCAGTAACGATCAAAAATTGATACCCTCTACCCCTAATATCGGAACTATTTGACAGGTTGAAAGGTGCCTCCATTTTTACCAAGTTGGATCTCAGGGGTGCATACAATTTGATCCGAATACGGGAAGGAGATGAATGGAAAACTGCGTTTAACACTAGAGATGGGCATTACGAGTACTTGGTCATGCCCTTTGGTTTGTGTAACGCCCCAGCGGTGTTCCAAAACATTATTAACAAAATCTTCAGGGATCTGCTTTACCAATTTGTTGTCATCTACCTGGATGACATTCTCATCTTTTCGGATAGTCTGTCGGTTCACAGAGACCATGTCCGGATTGTACTTCAGCGCCTTAGAGAAAATAATCTGTACGCCAAGCTGGAGAAATGTTCTTTTGAATGTTCTGAATTCCTGTTTCTGGGATGCTTCGTCTCTAACTTCGGTCTTCGTATGGATCCTGGGAAGGTCTCGGCCATTACCAACTGGCCTCTTCCTGCCGGCCTCAAGGCCATGCAGCGCTTTCTTGGGTTCACTAATTATTACAGGCAGTTCATTAGGAATTACTCCTCTATTGCTGCGCCAATTATCGCCTTGACCAAGAAGGGTGCTAATGCCAAGGAGTGGTCCCCCGAAGCTGTCTCTGCCTTTCATGATTTGAAACAGGCCTTCATTTCTGGACCTTTGTTGAGGCGACCTGACCCGAGGGATCCATTTTTTATTGAAGTGGACGCTTCCTCAACTGGGGTGGGAGCTGTGCTTCTTCAATCCTTTGGGAAAAAACGTCTACCATGTGCGTTTTTCACCAGAAAATTTTCTTAGGCGGAGAAGAATTACGCTATTGGTGATCGGGAACTTCTTGCGATTAAATTGGCGTTGGAGGAGTGGCGTCATCTCTTGGAGGGTTCCCCACATTCCATAACAATTTTCACTGACCATAAAAATCTGCAGTACTTACAGAATGCCAAGCGATTGAATCCCAGACAAGCCAGGTGGAGTCTTTTCTTTTCCCGTTTTAACCTCACCATTACATTCAAACCTGGTTCCTGCAACAGTCGGGCTGCACGCTCTAGATCTTTTGACATTAAGGATGAGGAGCCTACCATTGAACCTGAGCCAATTATCCCTACTTCATGCATCCTTGCCCATTCAACCACCCTGAAGTCAAAAATTCCTCCTGGCAGGACCTTTGTCCCCACTGAGCTAAGAGCTAAGATCCTTCGTTGGGGACATGACTCCAAGGTGGCAGGTCATGCTGGGTTTCTTTGATCCTTCCTCCTCACCAGTCGCCACTACTGGTGGCCTACTCTCCGTTCGGATGTCAAAGACTATGTTAAGGCTTGTCATGTCTGTGCCCAGTCTAAGTCCTCCACGCAGCTCCTGCTGGTCTTCTCATGCCCTTGCCCATTCCCAAGGAGCCCTGGTCTCACATAGCCATGGACTTCATCACCGATCTTCCACCTTCTGAGAAGTATACGGTCATTTGGATGGTAATTGATCGATTCTCCAAGATGGCCCATTTTGTTCCTCTTCCTGGTCTCCCTTCTGCTCCTGCCTTGGTTCCCATTTTTGTACGAGAGATTTTCCGTCTTCATGGTGTCTCTTCCCATGTCATTTCAGATAGGGGTGTTCAGTTTACTTCTCGCTTTTGGAGAGCCTTTTGCAAATCCCTCAACATTACCTTGGATTTTACCTCTTCTTACCATCCCCAATGCAATGGCCGGGCTGAAAGGGTTAATCAGGAGTTGGAGGTCTTTCTCCGTACCTTGGTCTCGGCTCATCACGATGATTGGGTCTCATTACTCCCGTGGGCAGAGTTCTCCCACAACAATCATGTCAACATCAGTTCTCAGAAGACACCCTTTGTCACTGTTTATGGAAGACATCCTCAGCTCCCTCTTCCTATGACCTGTTCTTTTGACATCCCAGCTTTGGCTACTGTTCAGGAATCATTCAATTCCTTGTGGGCTGACGTTCATGATTCCCTCCAGAAAGCTGCCAACAAGTTCAAAAGTTTTGCTGACCGTCGCATGCGTAAGCCGCTATCATAGCGGTGCACTACTGACCCCAATGGGGTGCATCTGTCACCTGGATACAGGTGGCCTGACACTCTGGTTTGTAGACCAGATACATCCTAAATATAGAGATATTTATCCAACTGTCCATCCAGAGCCTCTGGTTTATAGACCGGATACATCCTTAATATAGAGCCATTTATCCAACTGTCCATCCAGAGCCTCTGGTTTATAGACCGGATACATCCTAAATATAGAACAATTTATCCAACTGTCCATCCAGAGCCTCTGGTTTATAGACCAGATACATCCTAAATATAGAGTCATTTATCCAACTGGCCATCCACAGCCTCTGGTTTATAGACCGAATACAGCCTAAATATAGAGATATTTATCCAACTGTCCATCCAGAGCCTCTGGTTTATAGACCGGATACATCCTAAATATAGAACCATTTATCCAACTGTCCATCCAGAGCATCTGGTTTAAGACCAGATACATGCTAAACATAGAACCATTTATCCAACTGTCCATCCAGAGCCTCTGGTTTATAGACCAGATACATCCTAAATACAGAGCCATCTTACCAACTGTCCCTCCAGAGCCTCTGGTTTATAGACCAGATATATCCTAAATATAGAACCATTTATCCAACTGTGCATTGAGAGCCTCGGGTTTATAGACCGGATACATCCTAAATCTAGAACCATTTATCCAACTGTCCATCCAGAGCCTCTGGATTATAGACCGAAACATACGAAATATGGAGTAATTTATCTAGTTGACATACCACTGTTAGCTTCCACCAGTATATAGCAGGGAGGTGCAGTCAGTGGAGTCAGGTGGCAGAGCCTCTCCTGCCATGAACATGAAAAAAAAAATTGAGCTGGGGCTCCTGTCATCTATGGTTCTGGAGATACCGGGCTCCTTGCACAGCCTGTCAGAAGATACATACAGAGCAGCCAGTTTAAATCCAAGCCGGCACACTCTGTTTGCATAAGACTGAGAGGATGAGCTCACAGTGCCTCTCCTCACTTCTCAAAGAGAGAACTCGCTCTAGGCGTCTGTACCTGACTAATACCTTCCTTGCCAAGGGTGCCGGCTCAGAATGTAGAATGCATAGGAGCAAATAAAGATCTGGGTAGCCAAAAACAGATTAAAATTGCAACCCCTAACGCGTTTCACACGACTCTCACTGGTGCTTAATCAGAGCTGTGAGAGCAGTGTGAAATGTGTTAGCAGTTTGCAACTTTAATCTGTTTTTAACCTACAGGTTTCACCGGAAGCTTCCCGCTTCGTCAGGGCCATTAAAGCAGCACAGAAAGCATGTAAATATTAGAAATCTCCTAAAGATACACACGGGTTACATACACCGCCATGGTCAGAGCGAGAGCAATAATTCTAGCACTAGACCTCCTGTGCAACTCTAAACATGTAACCTGTTACAAAATTTTAAAGCGTCGCCTATGGAGATTTTTAAGTACTGAAGTTTGGCGCCATTCCATGTGTGTGCGCAATTTTAAAGCGTGACGCATTGGGTATCTTTTTATTCAGCGTAACATCCTCTTTCATAGTATATCAAAAAAATTGGGATAACTTTAGTGTTCGTTTTTTTTTTTTATTATTATTATGCATGAAACAGTATCTTTAAAAAAAAACGCATTTGAAAAATTGCAGCGCAAATACCGTGTGACATAAATAGTTGCAACAAGCGCCATTTTAATCCCTAAGGTGTCTGCTAAAAATATATATATGTGTATATATATATATATATATATATATATATATATATAATGCTTGGGGGTCCTGAGTAATTTTCTAGCAAAGAAATTGATGATTTTTACATATAGGAGAGAAGTGTCAGAATTGGCCTGGGTGGCAAGGGGTTAATTACCATAAATAAGTAATATACAAATAATTATTATAAATTGTTTTTAAGGTAATTTACTGTATTTTCACAATCTGTACTCAAGCAGGTGGCTTAACGGATAAATTACTGAAGTTTGAACACAAGAAGGGATAACGGGGGACTTTACATGTGCCTCAGTGGAGGATGAGTAATAATTTAGAACACAGTTTTAAAAAGTATAGAAAAACTTTATTTGCCATCCATGGATGGAGACTTTTAAAACATATTACAGTTAAAAGGGGAATACAGTTTACTATTTCTTCGGTCCAGGGTGTGCAGATCCTGGTATAAGATGTTAGGGATACGGCTTACGCGTTTCGCAGGAAGCCTCGCTTCATCGGGGCCTTTAAAGCAGCACAGTAAGCATGTAAATATTAGAAATGTCCTAAAGATACAGAATTACAGAATTAGCTACATTGTAAAGTAAATATGGAAGAAACAATTGTGATTTTTTTTTAGGTGCAGAATAATTTACAGCAATAACAAATATAATGGTAAAAGATTTTTTTATTTTGAAAGGCAAAATAAAAAATATTAAAAAATAACAGTTGGCAAATACAGGTTAGCACAATTCTGACGGTACAGAACCACAGAATAAACTTCCCAACATGTTTCGCCCATGTATCGGGCTTCTTCAGGGATGCTGTCTGATTAAGAAGTATAAGAAACATTTTATATATATATATATGTATATATATATATATATATAATATATATATATATATATATTTTAGATATTTTAGCAGACACCTTAGGGATTAAAATGGCGGTTGTTGCAACTTTTTATGTCACACGGTATTTGCGCAGCAATTTTTCAAATGTGTTTTTAAATTTTTTTAAAGATACTGTTTCATAAATAAAAAAAACCCCAAAAAACGAACTCTAAAGTTAGCCCAATTTTTTTGATATACTATGAAAGATGATGTTACGCTGAGTAAAAAGATACCCAATGCGCCACGCTTTAAATTTGCACACACTTGTGGAATGGCGCCAAACTTCAGTACTAATCTCCATAGGCGACGCTTTAAAATTTTAACAGGTTCCATGTTTAGAGCTACAGAGGAGGTCTAGTGCTAGAATTATTGCTCTCGCTCTGACGATGGCGGCGTATGTAACCCGTGTGTATCTGGCTCTGATACCAGCCAGTGCCCTCACCAGCCTGTCACCTCACCGCACCTCCCTGGTATATAGAGTACACTTCATGGCTTTTGGTAGTAATTTCTGAGAAATCCAGGCCAGGCCAGAATGTATCCAGGCCAAGAATATCTTAAACATGATAAGACTCCTAATCCTCACAGTAGGTAACGTTTGTGTTTTCTCTTCCATCCAGATTTTCCGATATTGTAGCTCCTGATTCAATTTTTGAGATCCAAAACAAGAGCTTGAGGAATGCTCAAGTAAGTTCTGATTACTGAGAGGAGCTTTTTTTGTATTTTATCCACTTCAATACAGGACACTTTCACCCCCTTCCTGCCCAGGCCAATTATCAGCCCTGTCACACTTTGATTGACAATTACTCATGTAACACTGTACCTAAATGACAATATTTTTTTGAGACAGATAGAGCTTTCTCTTGGTGGTGGTATTTAATCACCACTGGGATTTTTATTTTTTTATTTTGTGCTATATAAGATTTTGTGAAAGTTGTAGAGTTTGCAATCAATGGTATATACAGTGGAACCTTGGATTATGAGCATAATCCGTTCCAGGACTATGCTTGTAATCCAAAGCACTCACAAATCAAAGCAAGCTTCCCCATAGAAGTCAATAGAAATGAAGATAATTCGTTCTGCATTGACTTCTATTGCATGCAATACCGCATGTGGCCAGAGGTGGGGGGGTCGCTGGAGAGCCTCGGAAATACTCAGGGACAGCTCGGCTGAACTCGGAAAGCCTGGGAAAGGCTCGGAAACACTTGGGAACTGAGTATTTTTGAGTGTTTACGAGTATCCACCTCTTCCTTGTTCCACGTTTGTTCCCCTTGGTTTGCGCGTGGGCCGACTCTCCTTTTTCCACAGCCCTCAGGACAGACAACCAGTTGTAGGTTTCCCTGATGCTGGGATTGTTTGTTTTTTTCCCTGTGGTTTGCTACCATTATTACTTGTAGCCGCTTCCTCCTTCACTTCTTTTTTTTCTCATATAATTTGTTCTTCATTTTGTAGATTTAATTATAGACACCATGCAAGTGACATCATGATGAAGTGAACTGTGTTTGATGAAACGCGTCGAGATTATGATGTCTTCCATTCTTCGGTGTTGGTTTACAAACCGTTTATTGCACATTTGTATGAAGAAATTTGTGATTATGTACCAAGAAGGAATATTTGTAATACTCATGTCTCTTTCTGGTGCACTTTTCTGCTCCTTCATGACCAGGCCATTTGTTGCTATGTGGCACTGCACTACTTTAAGTGGGGATTGCGCGGTCATGCAACGCTGTACTCAAATTAAATTGATATCATTTTTCTCACTCAAGTAGAGCTTTCTTTTGGTGGTATTTGGTCACCATTGTTCTTTTTTATTATTTGCGATATAAAAACGAAAAAAGGTGAAATTTTTCAAATAAATATTTTTTAATTTCCTCCATAAAACACGGCCAATTAAAAAAAAAATTGAATTTCTTCATAAATTTTAAGCAAAATGTTTCCTGCTACCTGTTTTTGATAAACAAAATCCCAATAAGTGTATATTGTTTAGTATCACTCCGCCTGTGACTAGACATGTGCACACTGAAATATTTTGTTTCGGAATTTCGTTTTCGTCCAAAAAATAAATTTATTTAGTTACCCCCGAAATTCGTTTTTATTTATTTTGTTTCTTTAAAAAATGCATTCGTCCGAAAATCCGAAATAATTAAGGCTGAATCTGTCATTGGAGGCTCATGGTGTCTGTTGAATGTTCTAAGAAGATTTGACGGAGCAGCTAAACTGTACGACGCCGCAATCGTACATTTCCGGTCGAATGTTCCGCCTACAAGCTATAGTAGAATTCTAATGTTGTATGACACTAGTAATAATTATATTTATTCATTATTATTACTAGTCAACCAACCTTACAATTCTTCTATAGCCTATGGGCGGAGCATTTGACCATAAATAAACTGCTTCATCAAATCTTCATGTCGAATCTTTTCTCTCTATGCTGAATAATCTTGGACTAATAGAGTTAGGTTAGGCACATTCAACCTTTTTTGCTATTGTCTCTATAATGTTGAATCTTTTCTCTCTATGTCAGATCTTTTCTCACTATGTAGAATAATCTTGGACTAATAGAGCTAAGGTTAGGCACATTCGACCACAGGTTCGATGGACACAGATCGCTATTGTCAGCGTCATCTCGAATCTCCTATCTATATCGAACTGTTGTCGCAACGAAAATAAAGCATTTGTTTATGTCAGATCTTTCAGTTTTCAGATTCTGCAGGTTCGTTATCGTTAGTTAAAACAATAACGAAAATACCCAAAACAATATAGATAGATATGCACTGCACTGCTGAAAAAATTATTTGTTTTCGTTTCACTCATATTTTCTGTTTGTTTTATTTTTTCAGGTCATTCATTATGATCGAAAATCCGAAATTCAAAAATTTGGAAATTCGGAAATTCGAAAATTTGAAAATTCGGAAATTCGAAAATCCTTAAATTGGAATGAAAATTCGAAAATTTGAACATCCAAAAATTTGGAAATCCGAAAATTTGAGAATCCGAAATAGTAACTAACTAACTAATAATAACTAACTATTAAATTATAGGTAGGGATGAGCCGAACACCCCCCTGTTCGGTTCGCACCAGAACATGCGAACAGGAAAAAAGTTCGTTCGAACACGCGAACACCGTTAAAGTCTATGGGACACGAACATGAATAATCAAAAGTGCTAATTTTAAAGGCTTATATGCAATTTATTGTCATTAAAAGTGTTTGGGGACCCGGGTCCTGCCCCAGGGGACATGAATCAATGCAAAAAAAGTTTTAAAAACGGCCGTTTTTTCAGGAGCAGTGATTTTAATAATGCTTAAAGTCAAACAATAAAAGTGTAATATCCCTTTAAATTTCGTACCTGGGGGGTGTCTATAGTATGCCTGTAAAGGGGCGCATGTTTCCCGTGTTTAGAACAGTCTGACAGCAAAATGACATTTTGAAGGAAAAAACACATTTAAAACTACCTGCGGCTATTGCATTGCCGACAATACACATAGAAGTTCATTGATAAAAACGGCATGGGAATTCCCCACAGGGCAACCCCGAACCCTGGCCGGTGGTTGTGGGGGTCTGCGGGCGGGGGGCTTATCGGAATCTGGAAGCCCCCTTTAACAAGGGGACCCCCAGATCCCGGCCCCCCCCCCTGTGTGAAATGGTAAGGGGGTACTTACCCCTACCATTTCACTAAAAAACTGTCAAAAATGTTAAAAATGACAAGAGACAGTTTTTGACAATTCCTTTATTTAAATGCTTCTTCTTTCTTCCTTCATCTTCTTCTGGTTCTTCTGGCTCTTTTGGTTCTTCCTCTGGCGTTCTCGTCCAGCATCTCCTCCGCGGCGTCTTCTATCTTCTTCTCCTCGGGCCGCTCCGCACCCATGGCATTGGGGGGGAGGCTCCCGCTCTTCTCTTCATCTTCTTCATCTTCTTCTTCATCTCTTCTTCCTTCTTCATTTCTTCTCCGGGCCGCTCCGCAGCCATGCTGGCATGGAGGGAGGCTCCCGCTGTGTGACGGCGTCTCTTCGTCTGACGGTTCTTAAATAACGGGGGGCGGGGCCACCCGGTGACCCCGCCCCCCTCTGACGCACGGGACATGACAGGACTTCCATGTGGCATTCCCCGTGACGTTATTTTTATGTGTGTATATATATATAACTGTGTGTATATGTATATATGTGTATATGTATGTAGATATATATATATATATATATTTATATAAAAATGTAATTATTTTTAATTCATTACTTTTCATTCATTTAGATGCGGCATTCATTATTTTGAATAGTTCGTAACTTCGGATAAATTCGTATTCGTTATGTTCACTAACAGCCAAATAAAAAAAAAAGAAAATTCCAATTATTATTATTAGTTAGTTATTATTTCGGACTTTTTCGGGTTTTTGAATTATCGGATTTTCGTTCTTATTTTCAGATTTTCATTCTTTGGAATATTCAGATTTTCATTTTTATTTTTGGATCTTCAAATTTTCAGAATTTTCGAAATTTCCGAATTTTCAAATTTTTGGATTTTCACATTTCGAATTTCCAAATTTTTCGGAAAAATTTGTTAAACCATTTTTTGTTAATTTGATTATTTCTCAATGAACTAATTTGTCGAATTTCGTTGAAAAACGAATTCGGAACAAAACAAATTACACATGTCTAATTCCGGCTCTATCCTAGAGCAGGAGGCTGAAGGCCACATCAGAGGGCTCTGGTTGGGCATCTCTGGGTAAAGAAGACTTTTTGCAACAAGAAATGAAATGGGGATTTCGGCAGCCCAACATGGCATATATTGTACAAACTCAGCGTTATATAAATTGTATTTAGTATATGTAGAACATCTGCACCACTTCCAGGGTCAATATAAAGTCACAACCTCACCAGGCCTTCCTAGAAGATTGTCCAAGTATTTGCTGTTCCCATTACCATTCTATTCCTCACTATGGCGCCTATCTGAAGCCACATTTCTCATATTTACATTTATAAAAAAATGAAGTCATGTATTCTAGAAAATGAGTTCTGATTTATTAAAAAAATAATAAAAACGCTTAACAAAAACTTTTCTAGGTCTTTAAACACCCCGAGTACAACTCCAAGACCTCCACCAATGACATCGCTCTGATCAAGCTGTCCAGTCCTCTCACCATCAATGAAGATGTGTCCCTGGTTTCTCTGGCTTCTGGCTCTGACACCGTGAACAAAGGAGACAACTGCGTCACCACCAAATCAGGATACGCCACTGATTCCAGTAAGGGAATATGATATCCTCCAAAAAAATAAAAAATAACCAATTAAAGTCCTAGGGCTGTCTGGGTGGCGGATGGCTGTGTGTTTTTTTGTTTTTTATTTATGTGTATGTAGTGTAGTAAACAGTTACAGATCTGCCTGATTTATCTTTTGCAGTTTGTGTATCATTGGAGGGGAATTATTATGGAATATTTCTCCTTACAATATTTAGTTTTCCCCAGAACAAGAAGGTATTTACTGTTCTTTTTGATGATGTCATTGTTATTTGATGATGTCATTGCTATTTGATGATGTCACTGTTATTTGATATCACTGTTCTTTTTGATGATGTCATTGTTAATTGATGATGACATTGTTATTTGATGATATCATTGTTATTTGATGATATCACTGTTCTTTTTGATGATATCATTGTTATTTGATATCACTGTTCTTTTTGATGATGTCATTGTTAAAGTGATCTTTTTTGGGACTTTTGTGCCTACAGGTAAGTCTATAATAAGGATAACCTGCAGTTACAAATGACATATGGGGTAGAGCTCCCCCCACTAGTACTGTATAGTAAAACACACTGATAATGTATAATATGACACACTTAGAGCACACTACATCTGAGGTCCTATACATCATAAGAACCAAATACAATGTGTGGAATATTGAAATAATAAACATCAAAAAACACTTTAACCACTTCCGGACCGCCCACCGTTGTTTATACGTCGGCACTTTGAAGAGGAGTATCATTGTTGTGGCAGCAGCTAGCTACCATAACCCCGGTATCCTCTTCTTCAGCGGGGATCTGCTTCAAGATAAAAGAGGTCTCTGTGGCAGATTTGCTGCGAGATCACTTTTATCGGTGGTGGGAGAGGGCCCCCCTCCTGCCGCTCTCCAGTGCCCTCCACCGCTTACCAGAACCGTCGGTAGCGGCGGAGGCAATCAGATCCTCTCCCTAGCCTGTCATGGAGACGAGTGAGGGGAAGACGGCCCCCACCCATCTCCATATCATTGCAGGGCGGAAGCGACATCAAAACGTCACTTCCATCCATACTGTAGGTCTTAAAGGGACATTTTTTTGTTTTGTTTTTTATTTCATTTATTTTTATTTTTTGTATTGCATTTTAGTGTGTATTTTTGTGTGTTTTGTTTTAAAGAACAGTGTAAAAATAAAAAGTAAAAAAAAAAATTAAAGGCACCCCGTCCCGCCGAGCTCGTGTGCAGAAGAGAACGCATACCTGAACAGCGCCCGCATATGAAAACGGTGGTCAAACCACGCATGTGAGGTATCGCCGCGATCGTTAGAGTGAGAGCAATAATTCTAACCCCAGACCTCCTCTGAAACATGCAACCTGTAGAATTTTTTAAACGTCGCCTATGGAGATTTTTAAGGGTAAACGTTTGCCTCCATTCCATGAGCGGGGGCACAATTTTGAAGCGTGATGTGTTGGGTATCAATTTACTCGGCGTAACATTATCTTTCACAATATAAAAAAAATGGGCTAACTTTACTGTTGTCTTATTTTTTAATTAAAAAAAGTGTATTTTTTCCCAAGAAAGTGCGCTTATAAGACCGCTGCGCAAATACGGTGTGACAGAAAGTATTGCAACGACCGCCATTTTATTCTCTAGGGTGTTAAAAAAAATATATAATTTGGGGGTTCTAAGTAATTTTCTAGCAAAAAAGTTTTTAACTTGTAAACAACAAATCTCAGAAAGAGGCTCGGTCCTTAAGTGGTTTATCCCTTACGGACCTCCCCCACACAGATATACTGAGGTAGGAGCGCCCCTCCTGCGTGAAATCACGTACCTGTATGTGATTTTGTGCACAGACTCTGGGGCGCGCTCAAGCACGCAGCCGGCTGCCAGCTCCCGCTGTTATTGGACACAGCAGGAGCCAATCAGCGGGTCCAGCAGATGCAATGTGTGCCGGGGCCCGCTAATCCTTCTCAGGTGAGGCAGAACGGCGCTCTGCCTATGTAAAAAAGGCCGGCCGCCACTCTGTGAGAGGGGAAGATGGAGATCCTGTGTTTTTGCTCTTTATTCTCTTTTTTCTCCAGTCAAAGCTCCTCCCCCACAGTTAGAAAGCAACCCCCTAGGGACACATTTAACCCTTTGATCGCCCCTGATGTTTAACCCCTTCCCAGACAGTGTCATTAGTACAGTGACAGTGCATATTTTTAGCACTGATCACTGTATTGGTGTCACTGGTCTTCAAAAGGTGTAAAAAAAGTCAGTTAGGTGTCCGATTTGCCCGCCTCAATGTCACAGTCCCGCTAAAAATCGCTGACCAACGCCATTACCAGTAAAAAAAATTGTCCGCCGCAATGTCGCAGTCCCGCTAAAACTTGCTGATCAACGCCATTACTAGCAAAAAAATATTTGTCTGCCGCAATGTTGCAGTCCCGTTAAAAATCACTGATCACCGCCATTACCAGTAAAAAAAAAATTGTTCACCGTAATGTCGCAGTCCCGCTAAAAATTGCTGATCACCGCCATTACTAGTAAATAAATTAAATAAAAATACCATAAATATATCCCCTATTTTGTAGATGTGATAACTTTTGCACAAATCAATCAATATACGCTTATTGGTTTTTTTTTTTTACCAAAAACATGTAGCAGAATACATACTGGCCTAAATTAGTGAAGACATTCGATTTTTTACATTTTTTTTATCGGATGTTTTATAGTAGAAAGTAAAAAATCTTTTTTTTTTTTCAAAGTTGTCGGCCTTTTGTTGTTGAAAAAACAAAAATAAACCGCAGAGGTGATCAAATACCACCAAAAGAAAGCTCTATTTGTGGGAAAAAAGGACGTTTTGGATAAAACGTTGCACGACCGCGCAATTTTCAGTTAAAATAATGCAGTGCCGTATCGCAAAAAAAGGCCCGGTCATGAAGGGGGGGTAAAACCTTCCGGGGCTGAAGTGGTTGAATAAAACACCACTGTGATACCTAAACTAGTGATAATCAGTGATAGGCGTTTCCAGTGATAATCAGTGATAGGCGTTTCCAGTGATAATCAGTGATAGGCGTTTCCAGTGATAATCAGTGATAGGCGTTTCCAGTGATAATCAGTGATAGGCGTTTCCAGTGATAATCAGTGATAGGCGTTTCCAGTGATAATCAGTGATAGGCGTTTCCAGTGATAATCAGTGATAGGTGTTTCCAGTGATAATCAGTGATAGGCGTTTCCAGTGATAAACAGTGATAGGCGTTTCCAGTGATAATCAGTAATAGGTGTTTCCAGTGATAATCAGTGATAGGCGTTTCCAGTGATAAACAGTGATAGGCGTTTCCAGTGATAATCAGTGATAGTTGTTTCCAGTGATAATCAGTGATAGGCGTTTCCAGTGATAATCAGTGATAGGTGTTTCCAGTGATAATCAGTGATAGGCATTTCCAGTGATAATCAGTGATAGGCGTTTCCAGTGATAATCAGTGATAGGCGAAAGGGCCTGGTATGGATTTTGGTTGGACCCCACACTGTTTTTTTTAAATTTGGAGTGGTGTTCCCCTTAAAATCTATACCAGGCCAAAAGGACCCGAAATAGATTTTGGGGGCCCATGTCGTTTTTTATTCTTAAATCTGTCATAGGTTCCCCTTAACCACTTCAATGCACTGTATTATATACTCTGCACTGACTGCACTGTGTATGTATATATATATATATATATCTATATATGTATATACATATATATAGATATATATATGTATATATATATGTATATATATATATATATGTATATATATATATATATATATATATATATATATATATATATATATATATATATATATATATATATATATATAGATAGATATATCTATATATATAGATAGATAGATAGTGTCAGGCTACTACTTACCAGACCGGCGAGTCTACTCGGGCAGAGGGTAGGCTCCCTTACGCGTCCGACTAGCGGCCCCTGGTAGAGCAAACAGAAGGCACGAAAGTACGGAGTGGTATGAGAGCCTGTATGCACTGTCCAGATACTGCAGGGTTAACAGATGAGAGGGCTGAAACTGGCTGAAGCACAGGCACAAGACTGAGCAGGTTTGTCAGGAAGCAGGCTGAGTAGACAACAGACAGGCAGCTGGAGTCCAAGGGAACAGGCAGACGGATGGTCAGGAGGCAGGCCGGGTTCGGTAACAGACTGACGGCAAAGGTACAGTGGAGCAGGCAAACGGATGGTCGAACAAGCAGAAGTCAGGTACAGGCAGAGTTCAAGGGGAGGTCCAGGAGACAAGGCCGGGTCGACAGGTAATCAGGAACAGTTCAGATACAGGGTCAGGCACTGGGACGACAAGCTGTTGATCAGGCAGCACTGGTCACAGAGGCACGCCAGCTTAAATGCATCTTTTGGCGCCAAACGACGTGCACGCGCGCGCCCCAGCACACACAGGCGCGCGCACCCACCAACGCCCCCGCACGCCGGCGTGCACAGCAGGACGACCCCGGACACACACACCAGCTCCGCTAGGAACGCGCACAGCGGGGTCCACAGGAACGCGCGCGCCAACGCGCACCAACGCGCCCTGCCGCACACCGCCGTGAGCACCCTGCCCGCCGAGGTACGCTCTCTGACAGTGCCCCCTCCTCAAGGGCAGCCTCCGGATGCCCAGCTGGGCCAACCTGGTTGTGTGGGAGTCCTTGAAGGCTTGTAGCAATTCATCAGCATGGAGATTACTTTCTGGCTCCCAAGAGTTATCCTCGGGTCCATACCCCTTCCATTTAATGAGGTACTGGAACTGATTCTGCCTCTTTCTACAATCCAGGATTGCCTCGATTTCGAATTCCTCCTCATTGTTGATCATATTAGACTCCGGTGGCTTGGCCTTACGGTCAGAAAAGGAATCAGGAACAACTGGTTTCAACAATGATACATGAAAGACCGGGTGAATTCTAAGGGACTCCGGTAGATTAAGTTCATATGCGACATCATTCACTCTTCTTTTCACCTGAAAAGGACCCATAAACTTAGGTCCCAATTTCTTGGAGGGACAAGCCAATTTTAAGTTACTTGTGGATAGCCACACTTGCTTACCAGGTTCAAGGACAAGTTCTCCACGTCTTTTTTTGTCAAACATCTTCTTAAAGGATGCCTGGGACTGGGCCATGGTCTCCTGCAAGATCTTACAGTTATTAGAAAAGAACTCCATTGTTTCAGTCACCGCAGGCAGGGTACATTCCGGAATAGAGCTGGGAAGGAAGGAAGGGTTGAATCCATAATTGGCAAAGAAAGGAGTCTGGTTGATAGCTGAATGTAGGGAGTTGTTGTATGAAAATTCAGCGACTGGTAACAGGGACACCCAGTCATCCTGCGAAAACACAGAAAAGCAACGGAGGTATTGCTCCAGCATCTGGTTAGTTCTTTCTGTCTGACCGTTTGTCTGAGGGTGATAGGCCGAAGAAAATGCCAATTCAATTTCAAGAGCACCACACAGTGCCCTCCAGAACCGGGAGGTGAACTGGACACCCCGATCTGATACAATATTAGCGGGTACCCCATGTAGTCTCACTATTTCTTTGACAAAGATCTTCGCCGTTTCTAAGGCTGTGGGTGTACCCTTCATGGGGAGAAAGTGTGCCATCTTGGACAGTCTATCAATCACCACAAAGATGGTCGAGAAACCTTCAGATGGGGGTAGCTCCACGATGAAGTCCATCGATATCATTCTCCAAGGCCTGTCAGGAATCGGTAAGGGTTTCAACAAACCCCAGGCCCTTGTGCGGTTGCTTTTATTCCGAGCACAAGTGTGGCAAGAACCTACATAATTCTTACAATCCTCCAATAATTGTGGCCACCAAAAGGTGCGTTGCACCAGTTCAGTCGTTTTCCGGGCCCCGAAGTGACCTGCCAGCTTGTGGTCGTGGCACAATTCCAATACCAGCACTCTAAGTTTCTCAGGAACCAAAATCTTGCCTTCGTGCCAGAGCAACCCATCGCTTAAACTGGTCCCAGTAGGTTGGGGAATTTCTGAGGAAGCTTGCCTTATTCTGGAAATTAAATCTCCCTGGAGAAGTAAGAAATTTCCCACTGGCAGGACAGTGTCTGGGGGAGCAATTTTCTTGGAATCATGAAACATTCGTGACAAAGCATCTGGTTTCCCATTCTTGGAGCCGGGTCTGTACGTGATGTGAAAGGAGAAGCGGGAGAAAAAAAGTGCCCATCTAGCCTGTCGTGGTTTAAGTCTCTTGGCTGACCTTAGGTATTCCAAGTTCTTGTGATCAGTATAGATGAGAACAGGATGTACAGCACCCTCCAGAAGATAGCGCCACTCCTCCAGAGCTGCCTTGATGGCCAAAAGTTCCTGATCTCCCACATCATAATTCCTTTCTGACAATGAGAGTTTGCGGGAAAAGAAAGCTACTGGGAACAGAAGGGCTTTGGGGCCCTGGCGTTGAGAAAGTACTGCCCCCACTGCGATCTCCGAAGCATCAACTTCCAGCACAAACAGTAGAGCAGGGTCAGGGTGTTTAAGGATAGAGGCAGATGTGAACAGTCCTTTAAATTTCTCGAAAGCTGATTGTGCCCTGGACGTCCAACAGAATCGGGATCCCTGTCTTGTAAGTTCCGTAATGGGAGCAATGATTTTAGAAAAGTCTTTAATGAATTTCCTGTAAAAATTAGAAAATCCTACGAAGCGTTGGACCCCTTTCTTGTCTGTAGGTGCAGGCCAGTCCAGGATGGCAGACACCTTCTGTGGGTCCATCTTAATACCTTCTACAGAAATAATGAGTCCCAAAAATTGGATACTTTGAAGTTCGAATTCACATTTGTCAAGTTTAGCGTATAGGCCATGTTGCCTGAGCCGAGCAAGGACATTCCGGACGTGCCTGCGGTGATCAGCCAAGGAAGAGGAAAAGATGAGAATGTCATCCAGATAAACAATGACGTAGAGGTCCAAGAATTCTCTAAAGATGTCGTTCACAAAGTGCTGGAACGTGGCTGGGGCATTACAAAGACCGAAGGGCATAACAAGGTACTCGAAATGCCCGAAACGAGTGCGAAAGGCGGTCTTCCACTCATCTCCCTCTCGGATGCGAATTAGATTGTATGCACCGCGAAGATCCAATTTAGTGAAAATTCTGGTGGTGCCCAGCCTTTGGAATAACTCAGGTACCAGGGGAAGCGGGTAGCGATTCTTAATCGTTATCTTGTTCAATTCGCGGTAATCGATGCATGGCCGCAGAGAATGGTCTTTCTTCTCTACAAAGAATAAACCAGCACCGGCCGGGGAAGTGGACGGGCGGATAAACTTTTTCTTCAAGTTTTCATCTAGGTACTGCTTCAGGGTGCCCAGCTCCTGCTCAGTCAGTGGAAAGATCCGGCCGAAGGGTACCTCGGTTCCTGGTAGCAGTTCAATAGGACAGTCGTAGGGCCTGTGTGGAGGTAATAATTCTGCACCCTTTTTGCTAAATACATCCGCGAAATCTTGGTAGGGCTCAGGAATGGCTTGGAGCAGGTTAACATCAGGATGTAAACAGAGGAGTTGGGTAACCTCACGGTCGACCCTTTGCAGACAATGTTGTTGACAATATCCTGAGAGGAACTCAATACTACCAGCAGCCGAGTTGATTTGAGGGTTGTGAACCTGTAGCCATGGCATTCCTAGGATGACTGGAAAAAGGGGTGAGGAGATAGCATCCAAACAGAGATATTCCCGGTGCTGAGGGCCCATAATAGCTTCTAAGGGGGCGGTTTCTTGAGTGACCGGACCGGAACGGAGAGCAGAGCCATCTGCAAGATGAACAGCCAGGCTTTGAGTCTTGGGTTGAAGAGGTATGTCATGTTGAGAAGCGAAGGTCCGGTCGATAAAACAACTGCAGGCTCCTGAGTCAATAATGGCCGGAACTTGGATAGCCTTTCTGGGAAGCTGTAAAGTGACAGAGATAGTTAGATGTGCGCCAGCAGTGGGTAAAATAGTAGCACAGGTACGAACAGCAGAGCGGCACTTACGCGTCTTGTTGGGGCAACCGCTGGCGTAGTGCCTGGGTTCCCCGCAGTAGAGGCAAAGGTTATGTGCCCGTCTGTGTAATTTCTCTTCTGGGGTCAAGGAGGGACGAAGCAGACCAAGCTGCATAGGTTCTGGTGCATCACTGGCCGGAACTGGTGATGGAGCGGAAGATCTGCTGGGAGGACAGGGTACTTGTGGGAGCATCCAGGTGGGACGATAGGTACTGGTGGTTCTTTCGGTGCGTCGTTCTCTCAACCTACGGTCAATTTGAATGGACAGGTTGATTAGCTCTTCCAGGGTCTGAGGTACCCCTACCCATGCTAACTCATCCTTGACAGGATCTGACAACCCCATCCTAAACTGGTGGCGTAGAGCAGCGTCATTCCACGCCGTATCAGAGCTCCAGCGTCTGAACTCGACGGCATAATCCTCTGCCACTCTACGGCCCTGATGAAGGGAATGTAAGGTGGCTTCCGCGGTGGCAGTTAGCTGGGGGTCTTCGTAAAGTTGAGACATAGCCTCGAAGAAAGCATCCAGGCTTTCCAAGACAACAGACTTTTGCTCCAAAAGTCGGTGGGCCCATGTTTGAGGTTCGCCAGATAGTAAGGAGATAACGAAGCCCACTTTAGTGGCTTCTAGAGAGAATGTGCGTGGCTGGAGGGCAAAGTAGAGATTACAGGCATTCCGGAAAGCTCGATACCTACTTCGGTCTCCAAGGAATCTTTCTGGTACTGGTACCTTTGGCTCTGGAGGTAGCATGACCACGGAGGGTGCTGAGGTTGCGGCTGCGGACCCCTGAGGGCCGGAAGGTGCAGATAAGGCCTGTACACGCTCTTCCAGGCTTGAATATCCCTCCTGTAGGCTTTTTACCTCTTGGGTTAGACCCGCCAGATGTCTGCAGAGTTCATCCATGGGGGAAGCCCCCTGCCCGGACTCGGTCATGGCTGCCTGATACTGTCAGGCTACTACTTACCAGACCGGCGAGTCCACTCGGGCAGAGGGTAGGCTCCCTTACGCGTCCGACTAGCGGCCCCTGGTAGAGCAAACAGAAGGCACGAAAGTACGGAGTGGTATGAGAGCCTGTATGCACTGTCCAGATACTGCAGGGTTAACAGATGAGAAGGCTGAAACTGGCTGAAGCACAGGCACAAGACTGAGCAGGTTTGTCAGGAAGCAGGCTGAGTAGACAACAGACAGGCAGCTGGAGTCCAAGGGAACAGGCAGACGGATGGTCAGGAGGCAGGCCGGGTTCGGTAACAGACTGACGGCAAAGGTACAGTGGAGCAGGCAAACGGATGGTCGAACAAGCAGAAGTCAGGTACAGGCAGAGTTCAAGGGGAGGTCCAGGAGACAAGGTCGGGTCGACAGGTAATCAGGAACAGTTCAGATACAGGGTCAGGCACTGGGACGACAAGCTGTTGATCAGGCAGCACTGGTCACAGAGGCACGCCAGCTTAAATGCATCTTTTGGCGCCAAACGACGTGCACGCGCGCGCCCCAGCACACACAGGCGCGCGCACCCGCCAACGCGCGCGCGCGCCCCTGCACGCCGGCGTGCACAGCAGGACGACCCCGGACACACACACCAGCACCGCGAGGAACGCGCACAGCGGGGTCCACAGGAACGCGCGCGCCAACGCGCGCCGACGCGCCCTGCCGCACACCGCCGTGAGCACCCTGCCCGCCGAGGTACGCTCTCTGACAGATAGATAGATAGATATATATCTATCTATCTATATAGATAGATATATATAGATATATCTATATATATCTATCTATAGATATATATATCTATCTATATATATAGATATATATCTATATAAATATACTGTATATATATATATATATATATATATATATATATATATATATATATATATATATATATATATATGTTAGACTGCTTGCACTGCATATATATTCTACACTGAATGCACTGTAGTATATATATATATATATATATATATATATATATATATACTAAACTGCCTACACGCCACTAACTAACCTGCCTAATCTAGCTTAAGTTCTCTCAATCTCCTCCACATAGCACACTACACAGCCCCCGTGTAAGCAACCTTATATAGTGTGGGGCGTGGACTTAGCCCCCCTGAGCCATGATTGGCCAAAGGCACCCTGCCTTTGGCCAATCATGGCTCTCACAGCAGATCGCGCTGTGATTGGCCAAAGCATGCAGGTCAGCTGCATGCTTTGACCAATCAGTTCTCCCTAACAGGATCCTTACCGGCCTCCTATTCTCCTCTTATTTCTGATTCCACCACAATTAGCACCACGTCTTTTTGAGATTGTCACAAGGAAAATGTTTGCCAGCACATCATGGATCAACAAGGAAGCGTCCAAGCAAATTATTTAAGGCATGATTTTGGAGTCACGCAGGACCCCTTCGTCGGGCATGTGATAAATGTGAAATTACAGTGACAAGTATTTAAATAGCCATCAACCAAAGGAAAGCAAGAAAAAAGGATCCAACCACCCCTTGACAGGTGTGAAGTCACAAGTCCCACCAAATGTATGTTTAAAAAAGTGTCACAGACTAAATGAAAACAAGAATAGCCAGAAATAATGTTAATGCTAGTTGTTGCTAGGCAGCAGGGTGCAGGAATCCGTGGTTGCTAGGCAGCAAGTTGGATTCAATTGAAACAGCGATCGTTGTCTAGAGATAGCTAGGCAACGGGGGACGCTGCCAGGGTTGGGGGCCACTGATGTCATGGGACGTCAGCAGACCCCGCCCACCTAGGCAGATTGTGTCCATTTAAAAACAAGGGGAGTGAAGGAAACAGTGAATGTGAAAGGTGTAAGTGCATAGAGAGAAATTAAGCCATCAGATCGGGAGAGCAAACAGGGAAAGGAGATAAAGAAGGAAAATGGGTGAAAGAGAAAAGGCAGACCAAGGAGTAATGGTGGACACAGGAAAGTGTAAATAGATAAAGATGAATAGCGGCAAAAAGGAGATATAAAAGGTGGGGGGAGAGGGGGGAAAGGGGGAAAAGAACACGTATAAAAAATGGAGATATATAAAGAGAAAAAAGGAAAAGAGAGAAAAAAAGAAAAAAAGGAACAGAAATAAAAGACAAAGGAGAAGAAAATAAGAGAAAAAAAATACAACGAGTGAAAAATAAAAAAGGATAAACATGGAGAAGTGAGAATAGGAAAAAGGAAGAAATGAGTGGGAAAATGAAGCAAATTAAGAGGAAGAGGTGCAACTGAGAAAAATGTTGTAAAATGAACTGAAAAAAAAACAAGTAAATAAAATGACCTAAGTAAAAAAAAAAAAATGTGAAAAAATAATAAATAAATGAAAAAATAAAAGTTAAAAATAAATAAAAATAAAATAAAAAATAAAAAGTAGTCTTTTGTGATTGTCACATGATAACTCGTGACAAACAGCTTTGCGCGAGTGACAAGCTTTGAGTGATGTGGTTGGACATTGGGTGGCAGTGCCACACTTTTGGGGGCAAACTGTGGTAATAATTAATGTTGTCATGTTAATCTCTCCTTTTCTCTCGACAGAAGCCATTTCAGAAGACTCTCAGGAGGTGACTGTTCCTATCCTGACCAGCGATGAGTGCCAGAAACTATGGGGAACCAAGAGCCAAAGAAACACAATCTGCACTGGTGTCTCCTCCTGCATGGTATGACGGCCTAAAACCTTTATTATTGACCAGTGTTGATTCTCTTCAGTCAGCTTGGGGAACAGAACAATATTCTTCTGGATCAGACTAAATGACGTATATATACTGTGGGCGGTCAGGCAAGTGGTTAAATATGGCAGATGCATACTATGCAGAAATACACTCAAAGGAAATAAGTCACAAAATTTCTATCGTATCACACCAAAAAAGAGCATACCAGTAAGAAATGTATCACTTGCAACAGCACACATACTACCTATATGTGGAATGCACTTGCGGCTACCAGTATGCATGGAGAACTACTAGAAAATTGGCCACTAGAATAAGGGAACATATTATTACAGTGTATATAATCATCTTAGAACTACACACAGTAGGGATCTCAGTCATTTAAAATTGTATTCTATAGATAAAATAGGGGGACTAATTTAGGAAGGAGGTGTCATGCAAAGAGACATTTTGGATTTTTGAATTGGAAAGCTTGGCCCCAAATGGCCTTAATATTGATTTAGACATTAATTGTTTTTTTTAAAATAATTATTAATGTTAGATAGACATGTGCAGAATTAAAAAATATATATATTTTGCTTTGATTTGTTTTGATTTGTTATTCACATAAATTCATTCAGTTAAGTTTGTTGCATTCCTTTTTTGGAATTTGGTTTGTTTATTCAAATTTTAAAACTCCATTCAAATTGCATTCAAGTTGGAATTGAATTCCATCTGAATTTGAATCGAATTCCATTCAAAATTGAATTTATTCTTTCATTGTTTTTTTCCATTCTATTCTTTTATTTTCTATTTCATTTATTTATTTTCCATTATATTCTAATCTTTTTTATTCTATTCAAATTTATTCCATTTGAAAAACGGTTTATATTGGTATATTCTTTCTATTCTTTTCTGGAAATGATTATATTCTTTTTTTCTATTCTATTCTATTATTTTTTATTCTATTCAAATTTGAAGTTATTCTATTTGAAATGTGAATTTCAGAAAATGGTTATATTCTATTTAATTGTATTCTACTTTTTTAATATTCTATTCTGTTCCTTTATTTTCTAATCTATTCTGTTTTACTCTATTCTTTTATTTTCTATGTTTTCCCTTTTTCTGTTCTATGTTTTTCTATTCTTTCATTTTCTTTTCTGTTCTGTTTTACTCTATTATATTTTGTTATTTTATTTTCTATTCTATTCTATTCTATTCTTTTCTATTCTATTCTATTCCTTTATTTTCTATTATGTTTTATTCTCTGCAAAATTAGAATTCTTAATTTTGAACTCAATTTGAAAACTATTCAAATTCAATTAGAAAACTATTTGAATTCGAATTTCATCCAAAATTTTGGTTCCTTATTTTGGATTTGTTTAAATTTGTTACTATTGTAATTTTGATATTTGGATACATCTGAAAATTCCAAATAACAAAAAATCCATCTCATTTTCGATTTACAACGAAACAAAACACAGATGTCTAGTGTGAGAACCTATTTTTATATAGGGAATGTTTAGTATACATTTTGTACATTTATAATATGTACTGATTTTTGAATATACCATGTGGGGTGTATAATAATATATGGTGGGTGGGGAATTGAGGAATTATATCCTATGTAGAAATAGATGATTGGTTTTCTCAATTTATTTATTACATTTTTTTTATGAACACATAGAAAATTGATTGGTTATTGCGGGGGTTGGCTTAAATGGGGATCACCTTCACTGGGAAAAACGTAGTCCAAATGAAAGGTCTCTCTTAAAAGTCTGGCCTGTAGTCAGATTTATTTAATAGGTTGCATGAAAATCAAACAAAACAGAAAAATAAATCTTTGCCATCCAAACGCTAAACATTTCAGGTTCCTTCCTCACAGGTGAAGGACTTCTCCCCATCACCAAAAAAAAAAAACGTGATGGAAACCTTCCTTTCTCATACGGAGCAATGACAACATCTACAGCTCTTTCAGGTTTGGCTTCCTGAGTCCCAGACCAAGAGTAACCGCTTGCTCCAGTCCTTCCTTATTTATACCATCTGGTGCTGGTCACAGGTGGAGAGAAAAATCCGGTTCGGAACCCACACTGCCAAGGTGGCCCGGAAAACCTGGACCAGATTCCACCTTAGTTTCCCACACATAAAAGCATGCAAAGTGATACATAGCATTCCTTAATCACCTCGCCTTTCATATTGTCAGACTATCTTATCCTAATTTTAATAATTATATATATATAATATATTATTTTTTATTTAATTTCTTATTCTATTTCATTTTTAGGTACATAAAATTGTCTTATAGGAGAAGGAATTGCTAAACTAAATATCATGTTTGCATTGTTTTTTGTACATATATCCAAACTGTAATAGTTCATCCAGCTTTTGATACATCGCTGTTTAAATATACAGTAGATGGGATTCGGGTACTTCTCCCAGTGTTACTATGGCTAAATCTGCACTTCTGGTATCCTGTTCTGTCGCGGGGCATACCAGGCACTTAACACACAGGGTATACATACCAGGAGTAAGATGGCACCTCTGGCTTCCTGATGATGCACTAGGTGTGCGAAACACATTAAGGCGCAACAGCATGGTCCTGACATCATTTCCAGCATCACCCAATGTGTCATTTTTCAATGGAACGCACGCCAGCCCGGGTTGTGAGAACGGCGGGAATTATGGCAGGAATTATAGATAACAGATCTGCATGCCGACTCACAATGTATAGGAGTGGTCCAAGTGGTCAAACAGCAAATTGTACTTCAAGGCATAGACACTATGAAAGCAGTACCCACCAAGCTGGACATATGTGGCTTGTGCTCAGTGAAGGAATCTAAAATTATGTTTAAGACAAAATTATCTATATACAAAATGACCGGATTAGAAAAATAGTATAATTTTATTAAACCACAACCAATATCTTCACCACAAAGACAATGTTGGGGCTCAATTCATTGCACTTGAGGGAGCTGAATTCATTTACAAACTAAGCACCCTTCTATTGGCTTTGAGGGCATATGGTGACCTTCTAACACCTCAGAGCCTATTTAAAGAGACCCTGTCACTGGACCCATTGGGACAAAGTGACAATGTCTATATAAAAGGTTCTCCCTGAACAGCTGTGTCACGTAGCTGGTCAAGGCTGAGCTGACAAGAGGGCTTCCCCTTACACCTCCTGCCCTCTTTCTCCTGGAAGTGATGACAGGATATAAGAAGGCACAGAGTGGCACGGGTGCCTTGTAGGAGATCCTGGCCAGAAGAATCTTGCAGCAGGTGCCAAGCTGGCTGATGAGAAGACACAACAGCTGGTGCAGAACAATGAGCAGCAAACAGGCAGGCCAGCAGGCCAATGTAGAAAACTCTGGCAGATGCAGAGGCACTGCAGCAGGAACAGCAGGCAGCAAGCAGGTTTGCAAGCAGGCAGGTGCAAGATCTTGAGTGGTCAGGCAGGCAAATGTTGGTATCAGAAGGGCAGAAGAGGTGCAGAATCAGCAACCAAAGCAGAGTCAGAGCCAGGCTGGGGGTGATATTGGGCAAGCAGAGAAGGTACCAAAACAGCAGGCAGAGTCAGGTCACAAGCCAGAATCAGAAATGGGGAATCAGGAACAAGTATGGTCAAGACAAGCTGGGAAGTACAGAATCAGACCACAAATGGTAGAAGCTGATGACCACTCAGAAATCCTCTGGTCTCTGGAGAATAAAAGTGTAATATTTCTTTAAATTTCGTACCTGGGTGGTGTCTATAGTATGCCTGTAAAGTGGCACATGTTTCCCATGTTTAGAACAGTCTGATAGCAAAATGACATTTCTAAAGGAAAAAAAGTTATTTAAAAGTACTCGCGGCTATAATGAATTGTCGGTCCCGGCAATACACATAAAAGTTCATTGATAAAAAAGGCATGGAATTCCCCCCACAGGGGAACCCCGAACCAAAATTTAAAAAAAAATGCTTGGGGGTGCCCCCTCAAAATCCATACCAGACCTGATTTTAAGGGGAACCCCCTGCCAAAATTTAAAAAAAATGGCGTGGGGTCCCCCCCAAAAATCCATTCCAGACCCTTATCTGAGCATGCAACCTGGCAGGCCACAGGAAAAGAGGGGGGGATGAGAGCGCCCCCCCCTCCTGAAGCATACCAGGCCACATGCCCTCAACATTGGGAGGGTGCTTTGGGATAGCCACCCCAAAGCACCTTGTCCCCCCTTGAAGAAGAACACCGAAGGAAGACCAGAAGAATATGGAAGAATAAAGCGGGAAAAGAACACATTAATAAAGGAATTGTCTAAAACCGTCTATTGTCTTTTTTTGTCATTTTTGACACTTTTTATGTGAAATGGTAGGGGTACTTTTGTACCCCATTACCAATTCACACGGGGGGAGCGGGATCTAGGGGTCCCCATGTTAATGAAGGCTTCCAGATTCTGATAAGCCACTGGGCAAGGGTTGTGGGGATGAGGCCCTTCTCCCCATCAACATGAGGACAAGGTGCTTTGGGGGGGCTACCCCAAAGCACCCTCCCAATGTTGAGGGCATTGTGGCCTGGTACGGTTCAGGAGGGGGGGTGCTCTCTCATCCCCCCTCTTTTCCTGCGGCCTGCCAGGTTGCGTGTTTGGATAAGGGTTTGGTATGGATTTTGAGGGGGACCCCCACGCCATTTTTTTTTAAAATTTTGGTGTGGGGTTCCCCTTAATAACCATACCAGACCCCAAGGGCCTGGTATGAAATTTGGGGGGACCCCCACGCATTTTTTTTTTAAATTTTGGTTCGGGATTCCCCTGTGGGGGAATCCCATGCTGTTTTTATCAATGAAATTTTATGTGTATTGCCGGACCGACAATTTATTATAGCCGCGAGTAGTTTTAAATTTCTTTTTTTTTTTAGAAATGTCATTTTGCTCTCAGACTGTTCTAAACATGTTCGAACAAATTTTTTGCCTGTTCGCATGTTCTGGTGCGAACCGAACGGGGGGGATGTTTGGCCCATCCCTACTTGGAGTACGTGACTGACCAAGAGGTACATGGCTTTCATTGGTGACTGAGTGTCATGGCTATGCAATAGAGTTTTCTGTCAGCTTACCTGTCTCCATGTGTTCATCTCTAAAGACCAGCTGCCTCTCACCTGACTGGTTATATAACCTCTCTTCTAAGCATGGCCCCACCCCAGGCCCTTTCAGGGAACCCTATATTAACCTGTGCACTGCAAGCCAGCAGTGCTGATCAACCATTGTGTGTTAGCCTCCGTGTGTACTTGCTGTGTTTCCTACGTCTGATTCCAGTTACCGACTTTGGCCTGTCTGCTCGTGACCCTGAAACTCTGTTGTCCTTGTCTGCTTGTGGCCCCGACCTTGGCTTGTCCCTTACTTTCTTTGTTCCAGCCTGCCGCCTCCTTCCTCTTCTCCTGTAGTCTACCGTGAGTGTGAGCTGTGAGACCCTGGGGGCCACGACCTGGAGCCAGACTGCAGCGCAGTCCATCCTCACCACTGGAGGCTCTGGTGAACACCTGCTGGCTCTTAGACGCCCTGGGGAATCTATGCTCTAGCTCCTAGTGGGATCTGTGTCAGTGATCCAGTAGACCTGCTTCCTGAACCTCCCAGGGTTCAAACCGCAGCAGTCAGTCCTAGGGTCCACTACCTTGCGGTGCACTTCTGACTCCTACAGAGTGCATCTGTCACCTAGCCTCAAGGTGACCTGACACTGAGCCCACCAAACTCCCACCAGTAACTGAAATACATCTTTTCACTGACTTTATTCAATGCACTAACTGGTACAAAAAAATGAAGCAATCAGGAAGCCTTCCAATTGATATTGGGTGAGGAAGGAGGGGAATTTTTAGGTAGGAGGGATGTCCAGGTGTTAGCAGATATTTCTCTGGTTCCATAGTCCTGTAAAAACTGCAGACCAATAATGCATACCATGCATTCATTGAAATACTAATGGGAACCTTTCTTAGAACTTCTGATTTTGCTTCTTTTTCAGGTGGACCATGGTGCTGGCCTTGTGTGTGAGAGGAACGGAACCAAGATCCTGGCCGGTATTGCGTCCTCTTCCTGCTCTACATCTAATCCTGCCATCTTCACTGATATCATTATGTACAGAGACTGGATAGACCAGACTATACAAGATAACTAAATATGGTTTAATCCATGTCAGATAGTCAATAAAGTGACATTGAATTGAAAGATCTCTGTGGAATTTCTGAATCGCGTTCATACATTCACAAAGAACACATTCTAATTGGGTAAATGAGATGATATGAGATGTTGGCTTTATGTTGAGGCAGTGACCAGAATGCAAGTCTCCATATTCTGTTTGTTTAATTGTCTTGTATCTGATAGTAAATGACAGCTGAAGGGAGACACACAAATGGGGCCGGCCCAAATATCTATTATGCAAGAACAAAAAAATGTGCCACAGTCTCCCTAAATGGGTACGTTTCTAGAGTCTCCACTATTAAACACTTGCTTACTGGGCACCTAAACCCCCCTCCTGCCCAGACAAATTTTTCAGCTATTAGCGCTGTCACTCTTTCAATGACAATTGCATGGTCATACAACACTGTACCTAAATGACATTGTTATAATTTTTTCCCACAAATAGAGCTTTCTTTTGGTGGTATTTTATCACCTCTGGGTTTTTTATTTTTTGTTAAAAAAATTTAAAAAGACCAACGTTTTTTAAAAAAAATACAAAACCGTTTTATATTTTGTTAATAATTTTTGCAAACAGGTAATTTTTCTCCTTCATTGATGTGCGCTAATGAGGCTGCACTGATAGGCTGCACTGATGGGCACTGATAGTCTGCACTGATGGGCACTGATAGGCTGCACTGATGGGCACTGATAGTCTGCACTGATGGGCACTGATAGGCTGCATTGATGGGCACTGATAAGGCAACACTGATGGGCACTGATAAGACTGCACTGATGGGCACTGATAAGGCTGCACTGATGGGCACTAATAGGTAGCACTGGTGGGCACTGATGAGGTGGCACTGGTGGGCACTGAAATGTGGCATTAGTGGGCACTGAGAGGTGGCACTGATGGGTGGCACTGATGGACATTGATAGGTGGCACTGAAGGGCACTAACAGGTGCCACTGATAGGTGGCGCTGATAGCTGGCACTGATGGGCACTGATGGGTGGCAGTGATGGGCACTGATCGCACTGGTAGGTGACACTGATAGGCAGCACTGCTAGATGGCCATTGATAGGTGGCACTTGTGGGCATTGATAGGTGGCACTATTTGCTGGCACTGATGTACTGGTGGGCACTGATTGGTGGGTACTGTGGGCACTGATTCGTGGCACTGGCAGGCAGTACTGGTGGGCACATATGAGGTGGCTTCGTTGCTTCCTGTTTGAGACCGATGTCCCTACAGCTGAAGCTGGTGAACCGCTTTTTTTTCTCGTCATGCATTCAGCGTGAGGAGAAAAAAAAATGATTACCGGTCTTCTGTTTACATCACGTGATCAGCCGTCATTGGCTGACAGCTGATCACGTGGCAAGGGGTCGTGGCCCCTTACTCCAATCTGTGATCACCTGAGTCTCACTGACTCGGGTGATCACAGCGCGTGCCGCGCGCGCCCTTCAGGGGGCGTGGTGAGCATGCAAGGGGGAGGACGTCTACTGACAGCCTCCCGGCAAAGCAGATCCACGCTGTAGCCATTATGAATCTGAAGGGGTTAAAACCATTTAGGGTGAGATGCATTAGAGGGGATAACTGTCAGAGGGGAGATTTGCTGTGCACTCCATGGAATGAATGTGCCTGGAGTGCGACCTTTCCCCTCTTTTTATAATCTGTTGCAGACTGAGCACACCTGGAGCAGGTAAAATCTCTAGATTGAAGGTGAATATTGCAGCAAAGCTGGTTTTCATTTATTGGTGGATTTTTTTTTTACTATCTTTAAATAAACACATAAAACACAAATGGGAAAGCATTGTAAAAGCAACAGTAGGTCTGTCATAGAAATGAATGAGCTTATGTCTAAACCAAAACAGCAGATTTATAAGGGTTGAACCAAATACCAAAAACATGTCACTGTTATATCAATATCCATATGATTGTATGGAGCTGATTCAGTCCCTCCTAGAAAGGTGTCCTACAAGTCCCGGACTGTGTGTAGGGTTCTGCCGCCATGTTCTCCAGAGGAGAAGTCTACTTTTCTATGAGGGTGAAGAAGGTAGAAATCTATTTCATACTTTTGAGACTATTTCAGACTACTGTATAAAAGTTTGTGAGACAGGTGTAGCACTCAGAGTAGTGGAATCTGTATGCAAGCCTTTACTAGAATCTACAATGTGGGTGCTCTGGCTCTCTGATGTTCTCCAACCAAACACAAACATCACCTATGCAAATAATAGAGCCGGCAACTCCTCAGTCCATGCAAATTTCTTTATTGGTACATGGTAATGAGTAAAAAAGCCAGGGGCTTATGTGGTTTGTCTGAAAGCTTTGATCACTGCACCTGTGCGGTGATCAAGGCTTTCAGACGAAATGCGTAAGCCCCTGTGCTGTATAGATTGGTTCTCACTTAGTAATAATAATAAACCTTTCAATTGCCTATTTTTTTGTACTAATAAAATATATTTTATATATAAATTCTGTTTCCAATATGTTTGTACTCACCCCCCCCCTCCCAAAAAAAACCCCTCTCTTTATCTATTGAATATTCAGGGATGTTGGCGCCTTTTTTTGTTTTTGCCATAAATCCATATCACCACCCTCCCTTCTGAATGTACCCAAGTTGAGAGCTGCTTGATGAATCCTATGCCTCCTAAACGTCCAATAAGGGTATTGATGGATGGAGAAACCTGTAGTTCCACTTTAGAGCTTTTAGACACTGAACTGAAGAGGGCCTATATACCCGTCCAGCAGCCAGCATCAACTAATTACTAGAAACTGCTGGCTGATGGGAGACACCCGCTGGTGTACACTGGAACTACAGCTTTCTGCCACTAACAGTTGATCCAGGTCTTGCCCCTCTATGTTCAGATATTTTTGCATCTACCACTTAGAAACAGAAACAATTAAAATGTGTTACAGATGATCTCTGTGTGCAGAAGACTTCCTATAAATGGGGCTATCCCACTAAGCTTCTTAACTCTCCTCAAAATAAAATCTTACCCATCATGACTCCAAATTATGATATCTCCAGCCTCCGTGTATGGGGTCTATTGCAGGATACTCCTCCCTCTCCAACTGGCAAATCCTCCTACATTTCTAGTGATTGGTCCGAAGTCCCCAAAACTTGATGCTACTCCTCCCTCCTGCCTTACTTCTCCCACTCACCTTTCAGGGACATTTGGTATAATGGGTCAGGTGATTGGGATACCTCATGTCTAGGTGTTATTTATTCACCCCGTCATATGGAGTACGCCAACCCCACACCCATTGTGTTTTTTATTGGTTTTGGATTGTTCATTACTGTTTAATGATGTTCTGCATTGTTTGTTCAAACCATTTCCCATTCAGTCCTCTCATCACTGACGTACTTATGTTGATTCATTATCTCCTTTTTTAGTCTAAGTGACATCTTCTTGTCCTTGATGTTCTCTGGAGGGACACTTCTTCTCACCTATACCTGTATGTGTATCTGTATCAATACACAATGGATGGCATTCTGAGCTGACCGATTCCTAGAAATGACATTAAACCTTGTTAAGAAACAATCGTACCTGAAGAGATACCTGCCATGGCCAAGAACCAGAGACAGTTTTTTCAACATTCATAACCCTGGCGTAGCCAGAGATAAAGGGCCTGATAGTGGGAACACCGCAAACTGAGATTTTTTTTAATTTGTATTTTTACTTGTATTTATCTATTCAAAATAATAAAATATTCAAAGCCAGGCTAATATACTCTATGTATATATATATATTACAGTGTGCTACAAAACATATATGTGTACACATTATAGGCTCTGCTAAGCAGGACCAGGCAGAACAGGACAAGACCCACAGTGTTGTCATTTTCTGCTTTTCTTGGGTAAGAGGACGATTGTAAAGTCTGTTCAGCTTACATACGCTCATTCAGCCAATCAGGGGAGAGCTCCAGGCTTGTTATTAGGACAATGTAGGCCTCCTTATAAGCCAACGGTTAGCAAATCCAAATGTTCCACCAATGTGGGCTGAAGGAAAAGATATGAAGAAACAGGTGTTACAGGAGAATGTCACTTATCAACACTCTCACTAAGTGATGGAATCTATTACTAGTCCATGTATCACTGTATGTCATTTCCACAATATTACCTAAAGAGTGGATTTTATTTACGATGAAGAACATCTCCATAATCAATGAATATTGTGGTTCTTCCATACAGAATTTTTACCCCTAAACACACACAGATTTTGGATTCCAAGATCTCACCAACGCATCCCTCAAGTCGACTAAGAACCTCATAACTAATTCCACTTTTTAGTTAGGCCAAAATCCATTATGGATCCTGGGCTCCATTTCGGCTCAGTAGTGTGGGGATTTAACCTCTTTTTTTCTTTTTTTTTAAAAAAAGGCTCCAGCATACAACATAACAAGAGAAAATAATGGCACAAACCAGCAATACAATTCTAAAGTTTAACCAAGACCTCGAGGTTTAAAGTGAAAGTCCATGCAAAATCTAAAATCCCTCCATCAATAGACACCAGGGATCTAACACTAACCTCTCTATTCCTGTAAAGAAAAGATTAGTATACATACGTTTTTTGGAAGCCGATCTGACCCGCTCTGACCCGAACTCCAGCACTGGAAGCTCTGCAGAGGACACGGTTGACAACGGCTGTGGAATGAATGGGAAGTGACGTCACCCATAGAGTTACTATGGGGCTTCCATTGTCCTCTGTCTCCTCTGCACCCCCCTCCACAGAGAAGTCACGGCTGACAGCTCAGCGTGGGACCTGGTAGGAGCAGGTCAGTAAGGCTTCCAAAAAGGTTTTTCTTTACAGGGATAGAGAGTAGGGATGAGCCGAACACCCTCCTGTTCGGTTCGCACCAGAACATGCGAACAGGCAAAACATTTGCTCGAACACATGAACACCGTTAAAGTCTATGGGACACGAACATGAATAATCAAAAGTGCTAATTTTAAAGGCTTATATGCAAGTTATTGTCATAAAAAGTGTTTGGGGACCCGGGGTCCTGCCCCAGGGGACATGGATCAATGCAAAAAAAGTTTTAAAAACAGCCGTTTTTTCCGGAGTGATTTAAAAAAAAGTGAAATATTACTTTAAATTTCGTACCTGGGGGGTGTCTATAGTGTGCCTGTAAAGGGGCGCATGTTTCCCATGTTTAGAACAGTCCGAGAGCAAAATGACATTTCTAGAAGAATAAAAGTAATTTAAAAGTGCTTGCGGCTGTAATGTAATGTTGGGTCCCGGCAATATGGATGAAAATTATTGAGGAAAATGGCACCTCCCCTCCCCCAGCCCATTACCAGGCCCTTGGGTTCTTGTATGGATATTAAGGGGACCCCGCACCCAAATTTAAAAAAGGAAAGGCATGGGGCCAAAAGGCCCTATATACTCTGAACAGCAGTATACAGGTGTTCCAAACAAGACAGGGACTGTAGGTTTGGTCTTAAGTAGAATCTGTTTGTAATTTGGAACAGGTACATTTTGTAAGTAAAGCTCCAGTCAAAAAATCTATTTTTAAGCTTTTTGGATAACATAGGGAAGAGTTATCACCCCTGTAACATTTGTTTTGCTGTCTGTGCCCCTGTTCAGAAGATTTCACCTCACTTTCTGTCCCAATGACAGTTGGATTTTGAAAAATTTGGGTTATTAGGGAAACAAGGATTCTTGATAAAGCATCAGTGGAGACACCTTTTTCCATATTAACTCTTACAGGAGAGAATTTCCCTTCCTTGGGGTAGATTTCCTCTCACTTCCTGTTGTCTCCCTCCATTTGTAAGTAGGAGTCGTTTGTAAGTCGGATGTTTGAAAGTAGGGGCCTGCCCTATATACTCTGCAGAAATTTGGGTTAGGTGTTGGTGGTACCAGAACATTGTAAGCCCTCACAGTTACTCTTGGTGGGCGCTGGAACAGGCCCTGCTGTATAATATTATATCAAGAATTGTAATTACATGCCCCTGTTGTACAGGGTCAGAAAAATTGGGCCTTTGGTGGTGGTGTGGTGGTGGTGCCACAACACTGTAAGCCCTCACAGTTACTCTTGGTGGGCACAGGAACGGGCCCTGCTGTGAAATATTAAATCTAAAACTGTAATTACATGCCCCTTTTAAACATGTGCAGAAAAATTGGATCTTAGGCAGTGGTGGTGGTGCAACAACACTGTAACACCTCACAGATTCTGTTGTTGAGCGCAGGAACAAGCTCTGCTGTGAAATATTAGAGCAAATATTGTAATTACACGCCCCTTTTAAACAGGGGCAGGAAAATTGGGCCTTAGGCGATGATGGTGGTAGTGGTGGCACAACACTGTAAAGTATCACAGATACTCTTGTTGAGTGCAGGAACAGGCCATGCTTTGAAATATTAGAGCAAATATTGTAATTGCATTGTAATTGCATGTAATTGCATGCCCCTGTTGAACAGAGGCAGAAAAATTGGGCCTTAGGCACTGGTGGTGGTGCCACAACACTGCAAACCCTCACAGATACTCTAGTTGAGCACAAGAATGAGCCCTGCTGCCAAATATTACAGCAAAAATTATAATTATACGCCCCTGATAAACAGGGGCAGAACAATTGGGCCTTAGGCACTGGTGGTCGTTCCGAGTATAAGTCGAGGCCCTAATTTACCACAAAAAAAATGGGAAAAACTTATTGACCCGAGTATAAGACGAGGGTGAGAAATGCACAGCTACTGTAAGTGGAAAAGAGGGTCAACAATGCCCATTTGCAGCATCACTGTGCCCATTTGCAGCCATAGGTCCCCTGAACTTCAAACTCGGTAGTTAAGGGTTCCTAGATGCCCCCTAGCTGCAGCCAAAATTTGGTGTCTTTGAACCCAAAGGGTCCGAAATGACATTGCTGCAGATGGACACAGTTGCCTGAATTTGGGGCCCTGTATCTTGGGGCCACTTAGTGCTAAGAACCCCAAATTTGGTGTGCAAACACAGTGGAACTAGCACCATAAAATTTCCAAAGCTGGTGTTTTTCTAGCACCAAGTGGCCCCGAGATACAGGGCCCCAAAATTCAGTTCAGAAAATGTCAAGCACTTTTCTGCAGCAGAGAATGACATTTTCCGAACCGTATTTGGGGCCCCGTATCTCAGGGCCACTTGGTGCTAGGAACACCAGCTTTGGATATGTTGTGGTACCAGTTCCACTGGGTTTGCGCACCAAATTTGGGGTTCCTAGTACCAAGTGGCCCTGAGATATGGGGCCCCAAATTCGGTTCAGAAAATGTCAAGCAATTTTCTGCAGCAGAGAATGACATTTTCCGAATCGATTTTGGGGCCTCGTATCTCGGGGCCACTTAGTGCTAGGAACTTCAGCTTTGGATATGCACACCAAATTTGGGGTTCCTAGCACCAAGTGGCCCTGAGATACGGGGCCCCAAAGTCGGTTCGGAAAATGAAATTTTTAGCTGCAGAAAAGTGCTTGACTCGAGTATAAGTCGAGGGGGGCACTTTCAGCACAAAAAAATGTGCTGAAAAATTCGACTTATACTCGAGTATATACGGTAGCTATTACAGGAGAGAATTTCCCTTCCTTTGGGTAGATTTCATCTCACTTCCATTGTCTCCTTCTGTTTGCAAGTAGGAGTCGTTTGTAAGTTGGATGTGTGAAAGTAGTGGCCTGCCCTATATACTCAGCAGAAATTTGGGCCTTAGGTGTTGTTGTGGCCACAACACTGTAAGCCCTCACAGGGCCCTGCTGTGAAATATTAGATCAAGAATTGTAATTATATGCCCCTGTTGAACAGGGGCAGAAAAATTGGGCCTTTGGTGGTGGCGGTGGTGCTAGTGCCACAACACTGTAAGTCCTCACAGTTACTCTTGGTGGGTGCAGAAATGGGCCCTGCTGTGAAATAGGGGCTGAGAAATTGGGCCTTAGGCACTGGTGCCACAACACTGCAACCCCTCACAGATACTCTAGTTGGAGCGCAGGAACTATCCCTGCTGCAAAGAATTGCATCAAAAATTGTAATTACACGCCCCTATTAAACAAGGGCTGAGAAATTGGGCCTTAGGCACTGGTGCTGGTGCCACAACACTGCAACCCCTCACAGATACTCTAGTTGGAGTGCAGGAACTAGCCCTGCTGCAAAGAATTGCATCAAAAATTGTAATTACACGCCCCTGTTAAACAGGGGCTGAAAAATTGGGCCTTAGGCACTGGTGGTGGTGCCCAGAACTAAAAATGTTCTTACAAGCTATCAGCATGATCATTGAGGAGGAAGAGGATAATTACTCAGCATAACAGGATAGTCACTCAACATCAGCATAGGCAGTCTTTGAAGGGATCTGACATTTCAAAAAAAATTATTCAGTTACATCAGCATCAGGTGCTTGATATCTGGTGGTGATACAAGACTGACTCATTTTTATGAAGGTTAGTCGATCGACAGAGTCGGTGAACAGACGCACCCTGTGATCGGTTACAAAGCCTCCAGCAGCACTGAATGTGCGTTCCGAAAAAACACTGGATGCAGGACAGGCCAGTAGCTCAATTGCATACTGTGCAAGCTCTGGCCAGTGATCCATCCTCAAGACCCAGTAACCCAGAGGATTTTCGGTGGGAAAGGTGTCCAAGTCAGATCTTGCCCCTAGGTATTCCTGCACCATGTATAACAGACGCTGGCGATGGTTGCTGGAACCAATCATACCTTGGGGCTGCGGACTAAAAAATTGTCTGAACGCCACCTTCTCCACCGCTCCTTCTTTGACTGACCGAAGCCTCGGCAACACGTTGTCGAGAAACAGGAGTTTGTAACCTCCCAGTCTCTGGGAACGCATTGCACAGACCTTTCTGCAAGGCCTCCCGAAGATGTCTCATCCTTTGCTCCCTCTGCGACGGCAAGATAAGGTCCGCAGCCTTACCCTTATCACGTGGATCAAGGAGGGTTGCCAACCAGTATTGTTCCTTCTCCTTGATACCACAAATACAAGGATCCTTCCGCAGGCTTTGCAGGATCAGGGAGGTCATGCAGCGTAGGTTTGCTGAGGCATTCGGTCCGGAGTCCTATGGGTCACTAAGGACGACATGATCTGCAGCCACCTCCTCCCAGCCACGTACAAGTCCATGTGTTTCTTGGGACTGTAAATGATCCCTTAAAGACTGCTGCTGATGCTGAGTGCCAGGCTCCACCTCCATACTGACACAATCCTCCTCCTCCTCGTCCTCTTCCTGTGTGATTACACACAGGAACACTGTCTGGATAAAGGGGGCCTTGAGAGCTAAGGAAGTCCTCCTCTTCCTGCCTCTGTTCTGCCTCAAGTGCCCTGTCCTTTATTCCACGCAGTGTGTGCTCCAACAGGTGGACAAGGGGGACAGTGTCACTGATGCATGCACTGTCAATGCTCACCATCCTTGTGGCCTCCTGAAATGGTGACAGGACAGTGCATGCATCCCTGATCATGGCCCATGGTGTGGGGAAAAAAACAAGCTCCCCTGACCCTGTCCTGGTGCCATAGTCGCACAGGTACTCATTGATGGCCCTCTGCTGCATGTGATGCCACTGCAGCATGGCCAACGTTGAGTTCCACCTGGTAGGTAGGTCACAGATTAGGCGGTTCTTGGGCAGGTTAAATTCCTTTTGAAGGTCTGCCAGCCGAGCACTGGCATTATATGACCAGCGGAAATGCACACAGACATTCCTGGCCTGCCTCAAGACATCCTGTAAGCCCGGGTACCTGCCCAAGAACCACTGTACCACCTAGTTAAGGAGTCAAACAGGGCACATGGGTCATTTTTCCTTTCAGGGGGCGGAGAGGAGGTTGGTTCCATTGTCGCAAACCACCATTCCTGCCTTAAGTTGGCATGGTGTCAACCACCTCTGAACCTGGCCCTGCATAGCTGACAGAACCTCGGCCCCAGTATGGCTCCTGTCCCCCAAGCACACCAGCTCAAGCACCGCATGGCATCTTTTGGCTTGTGTACTTGCGTAGCCCCTTGAACGCCTATGGAGGGGCAGGAAGAGGCCATGGAGGAAGAAGAAGAGGAGGGGGTGGAGGAGAGAGGTGTGTCAGAATCACTAGTAGTAGCATTTTGGAGGCGTGGTGGCGGAACAACCTCCAACACTACTGCACCTTGTCCTGCATCCTTCCCAGCTGCCAGAAGAGTCACCCAATGCGCCGTGAAAACAAACTGCATGGCAGGTCATCATATGTCTGGTTAAGCATGTGGTGCCCAAGCGGGAGATGTTTTGGCCACACAAGATACGCTTGAGACATATGTTGCAAATAGGAGCGATGCCATCTGATGCACTCATCTAAAAAAAGCCCACACCAAAGAACTTTTGTAATAACGCACAGAGGCAGCAGCGCCCTGCACATGCGGAGCTCTGAGGTGTGATGCAGTCAGTGTGCTGCCCTTAGACTGGCCCCTGGAGGGCATCCTGCCTCGTTGGTGATGTGCCTCCTCCTCCTCTCCTCCTCCTCCTCCTCCTCCTCTCTCCTATCAGGCACCCACGTTGAGTCAGTGACCTCATCATCCCCTCCCTCCTCATCACTGGAGCAAACCTGGCAGTATGCTGCAGCAGGGGGAACATGTCTGCCAGATTGCTGTCCTTCTTGGGCACCCCCTCTGTCAGTGCTCACATTACTGGCTTCATCTAGCTCAGTATCATCAGCAGAGCCTTCTAAATGCTGGGCATCCTCCTGGAGCATGTACCCAACACTGTGGTCAAACAGTTATAGGGACTCCTCAGGAGGACTTGATGGTGGTAGGGAAGGAGTCACTGATGCCATTGAGCCGAGGGAAGAGGCCGCGTTGGCAGCTGCTTTGCTAGACAAAGTACCCTGAGCATGGATTAGAGAGGATGAGGAGGTTGAGGACGGCTTGGTCATCCACTAGAGCAAGTCTTCCGCATGTTGCGGCTCAACATGGCCAGTTGCCGAAAACAAAGCCAATTGCGTCCCACGGCCACGTGCTAATGAGGATGCACTCTGTCCCCGAGCAGCACTGTTGCCTCTAGACACAGAGCCTGCTTGCCCTCTTTTATTGGCTTGTGGCTGTCTGCCTCTCCTTGTTGGCCTTCCAGACATACTAATGGCCTGCAGTGAGTTGTAGCTGCACTAAGCTGGGATATATATATATATATACTGATACTGCAGCTAGCAAATTGAACTGCCTGCCTGTAGTATTATTAGTATGAGAACACCACCAATCTTCTACAGGTAGCTTTAGCTGAACACTGTGCAGAGATCGCACTACACTAACTTGTAGTTTTAGCTGAACACTGTGCAGAGATCGCACTACACTAACGTGTAGCTTTAGCTGAACACTATGCAGAAGTTGCACTATACTAACTTGTAGCTTTAGCTGAACACTGTGCAGAGGTCGCACTACACTAACTTGTAGCTTTAGCTGAACACTGCGCAGAGGTCTCACTACACTAACTTGTAGCTTTAGCTGAACACTGTGCAGAGGTCGCACTACACTAAAAAATAATGTAACTGCCTGTGGTAGTGATAGGATCAGAAAAACACCACCAATCTTCTACAGGTAGCTTTAGCTGAACACTGTGCAGAGGTCGCACTACACTTACTGTAAATACTGTTGCTAATAGGACTGATAGGATCAGAAGAACACCAGCAATTTTCTTCAAATACTGTAACAACACAATTTGCCTGCCTGTCAGTAAGAAGATAACAGGAACGGATCTAGCTAAACTGAATACAGTGTATATATATATATATATATATATATATATATATATATATATATATATATATACAACACCTGGGATGCATATATATACACAATACACTGTAAGCTCAGCTAACTGACTGCCTGTCCTGCCTAATCTATCTAACTTAAATCAAATGACACTGTCTCTCTGTCTCTGTCTCTCAATGCCGGAACACACTACACAGGGCCGACGTGAAGGTGGCCTTATATAGTGTGGGGTGTGTACTAAACACCCTGAGCCATAATTGACCAAAGCCACCCTCTCTGTACAGATGGCGCTGTGATTGGCCAAGCATGCGGGTCATAGTGAATACTTGGCCAATCATAAGCCAGCAATGCACTGCGATGCGGCAGTGAATTATGGGCCATGACACGCCACTCGAATTTGGCGCGAACGGCCCATATTGCTCGCAATTCGGCGAACGGTCGAACAGACGATGTTCGAGTCGAACATGAAGCTCATCCCTACTGGCGATGGTTGCTGGAACCGATCAGACCTTGGGGCTGCGGACTAAAGAATTGAATGCATCGGTCAGACAGCCACCTTCTCCACCACTCCTTCTGTGACTGACTGAAGCCTCAGCAACACATTGTCCAGGAGGACCAGGAAATTGTAACCTCCCAGGCTCTGGAAACGCAGTGCAAAAACCTTTCTGCAAGGCCTCCCGAAGATGTTTCATCCTCTTCTCCCTCTGCAAAGGCTGGATAAGTTCCACAACCTTACCATTGTAACTTGATCAAGAAGGGTTGCCAGCCAGTAATGATCCCTCTCCTTGATACCACAAATCCGAGGGTCCTTTCGCAGGCTTTGAAGGATCAGGGAGGCCATGCAGCGAAGGTTTGCTGAGGCATTCTATCCGAAGTCCTCTGGGTCACTAAGGATGACATGATCCACAGCCACCTCTTCCCAGCCACGTACAAGTCCATAGGTTTCTGGGGACCTAAAACGACCCCTTGAAGACTGCTGCTTATACTGAGTGCTAGGCTCCACCTCCATGCTGACACAATCCTTATCCTCCTCCTCTTCCTGTGTGATCGACAGGCCCGCAGGAATATTCTCTGGATAAAGGGGGCCTTGAGGGGTAAGGAAGTCCTCCTCTTCCCCCCTCTGTTCTGCCTCAAGTGCCCTGTCCATTATTTCACAAAGTGTGTGATCCAACAGGAAGACAAGAGGGACAGTATCACTGATGCATGCACTGTCACTGCTCACCATCCTCGTGGTCCCCTCAAATGGTGACAGGACAGTGCATGCATTCTTGATCAGTAGCCACTGGCGTGGCGAAAAAAAGCAAAGCTCCCCTGACCCTGTCCTGGTGCCATACTCACACAGGTACTCATTGATGGCCCTCTGCTGTGTGTGCAGACGCTGCAGCATTTCCAACGTTGAGTTCCACCTGGTGGGCATTTTACAAATGAGGCGGTTCTTGGGCAAGTTGCATTCCTTTTGAAGGTCAGCCAGCCTAGCACTGGCATTATATGACCGGTGGAAAAGCCCACAGACTTTCCTGGCCTGCCTTAGGAGATCCTGTAAGCCTGGGTACCTGCACAAGAACCGCTGCACCTCCAAATTCAGGATGTGAACCAAACAGGGAACATGGGTCAAGTGTTCCTGTCGGAGGGTGGAGAGGAGGTTGGTACCATTGTCGCAAACCACCATTCCTGGCTTAAGCTGGCGTAGCATCAACCACCTCTGAGTCTGCCCCTGCAGAGCTGACAGAGTGCTTGTGTAGCCCCTTGAACGCCTACGGAGCACCGCTGGTTCAGAGGAGAAATCTTCACTAAAAGAGGGCAAGCAGGCTCTGTGTCTACAGTCGACAGTGCTGGTCATGGACACGGTGCATCCTCAGCACATGGCCGTGGGGCACGCTTGTCCTTTTTTCATGCAGCTAGCCGTGTTATTGAGCCACAACATGCAGTTTGGCGCCAAGGTGCCTTTAAAAGTGTGACAGCTGCACTCATGCGGTGCTGTTCTTCTGCAGCTCTGTACCTGTGTTCCTGTATCTGCCTGCTGATTGTTATTACTGTCTGACTCTTCTGCTATCTCCAATCCAACCCAGCCTGTCTGACTATGCTATCTTCTTGTGTCCTGCTGCCCAACTCCTGCTTGCCTGACTACTCTGTTATTACCCATTTGCATCATCTGCCTGATCTCCTGCCAAACTGGACTGTCTGGCTTCGCCTTTTGCCTGTGCCTTGTATTGCTGCATCCCGGCCTTCTCATCCAGCTCCAGGTGTTGCTGCTCCATTACCTCCTTATCTCCTGTGCCGGTCTCTGCAAAACCTTCACCAGGCACTCCTAACCACTGTGCTCACGAGACCACTGTTCCCACTCCAGTGGCTCCTGAACCAGCGTTGTAAGAGAGGTCTTCTCCTACCAGTCGGGGTCAACTACCAGGTATCTAACAGTGTGCACCACCACGAAAGTAGTAGCATCTGCACTAGGGGTGCACGGCACTGTGTACACCAACAGAAATGTAATAACAACTATGGGTGTACTGTATTGACCGCCAGAAAAGTATGAGCAACTGCACCATGGGTGCACAGCACTGTATACTGTGTACACCGCCTGAAGTATATTAGAAACAGTACACCAGGAACGGCCTGCAGTCAGATATAGATAAACTGGATACAGTGGATATATATATATATATGCGAGACTGTTTGTATGTATATATATTAAATACACTGCAGCTAACTGAATAATCTGCCTGCCTTCTCAATCTAAATGACACAATGACACTCTCTCTCCATCCACGGCATTGACACACTACACAAGGCTGACGTGTAGGCAGCCTTATATAGTGTGGGGTGTGGACTTAGTCCCCCTGAGCCATGATTGGCCTAAGGCATCCTGCCAAAGCATGCAGGTCATGGTGCATGCTCTGGCCAATCATCATACAGCAATGCACTGCGCTCCTGCAGTGCATTATGGGCCATTACGCGCCGCTCAAATTTGGCGCAAACAGCCCATAATGTTTGGTTTTTGACGAACGGGCGAACAGCCAATGTTCGAGTTAAACTCATGTTCGACCCAAACAGAAAGCTCATCCCTAGTTTTCATATACTGAGAAGACTTTTATTATAGTTTGTTATTTGCTTAATTTTCTCCTTATTTTTCAACACCGAAATCCTGAAATGCGTCGGGAAAACCATAAATGAGATCAACAGTTTTCAACCATATCAACTGTATTATTTTTTCTTTCTAAATTTATGTTCTAATCGGTGATGTCTGCACCTAGGAGTTTTTAACAATACTTTAAATACATTTTGTAAATTTTTTATACATATATATATATATATATATATATATATATATATATATATATATATATATATATATATATATATATATTTCGATTTTCTTACCAAGTTGCCTTAAAAGTCCCATGTGATTGGGGGGTACCCTTTCTTTGCAACTTTACAAGTAGTCCCTCTGCATTACACTCTGATGCTCTGGAATGGAGGGTCAGCATGCCCAGACTGTGACCTACCAGTCACCTGTCCGTGATCTTCTGGTAAATAACGATCTACGGGTTGCTGACCTCCGTCCTACTCCGTTTCCTGCAACAGGGCAACAAACTACTAACTAATCCAACTGAAAAATACAATCCTGTAAACCTGCTCACTCATCTCCTGGGTTGCCCAGTCAATGGTATCTACAGCTTAAAGAAATTAAAGTGATTGTAAAGTCTTGTTTTTTTTCCTATAAAAATAACAAACATGTTATACTAACCCGCTCTGTTGCAGTTGGATTTGCACAGAGCAGCCTGGATCCTCCTCTTCTCAGGTCCCTCTTCTGCGATCCTGGCCCCTCCCTCCTGTTCAGTGCTCACACATCAAGCAACTTGCTATGAGGGCACCCAAGCCCAGTCACAGCTTCCTGTGTCCATTCAGACACAGAGCCCCATCCCAGCCCCCCCCTCTCTCCTGATTGGCTAGCTGACTCTGACAGCAGCAGCAGCCAATGGCACCACTGCTGTGTCTCAGCCAATCAGTAGAGAGAATCTTGGACGACTGAGACACTCGTGGACATTGCTGGACAGAAATGGACCTCAGGTAAGTATTAGGCGGGGGGCTGAGGGCGGATGCTACACACAGAAGGCTTATTATCGTAATGCATAGAATGCACCTTCTACATTTACAACCCCTTTAACCACGTCAGCCCCGGAAGATTTGGCCACTTTTACTGACCAGAGCACTTTTTGTGATTTGGCACTGCGACGCTTTAACTGACAATTGTGACGTTGTACAAAAACAAAATTAAAGTCTTTTTTTCCCACAAATTTAGCTTTTTTTGGTGCTATTTGATCACCTCTGCGTTTTTTATTTTTTGAGCTATAGCCAAAAGAAAGTGTGGCAAATTTGTAAAAAAAACTATATTTTTTAACCTTTTGCTATAATAAATAACCCCCACATTTTTTTTTAAAAACAAATTTTTTCCTCAGTTTAGGCTGATATGTATTCTCCTACATATTTTTGGTAAAAAAAAAAAATCGCAATATGGGGGTAAATTGATTGGTTTGTGCAAAAGTTATAGCGTTTAAAAAATAAGGGATAGATTTATGTCATTTTTATTATTATTTTTTTTTTTTTTACTAGTAATGGCGGTGATCTGCAATTTTTAGCAGGACTCCAATATTGCGACGGACAGATCGGACACTTTTGACACTATTTTGGGACCATTGACATTTATACAGCGATCAAAGCTAAAAACAACCACTGATTACTGTATAAATGTCATTGGCAGGGAAGGGGTTCACACTAGGGGGCAATCAAGGGGTTAAATGTGTGTCCTAGGGAGTGTTTCTAACTGTGGGGGGATGGAACTGCCTGGGGGAGGAAAAAAATTGTTGTTCCTAAGCAGTAGGAACAACAGATCAGCCTACTCACCCCTGACATAATGGAGATCTGTCTATTTCCATTGACAGACCTCCGTTTTTGTCTTTGTGTGGAGCGATCATGGGTGCCCGGCGAAGATCGTGACCTCCGGGCACGCGTATCTGCTCAGTCATTGAGCCGCGGGAGCTCGCGTGTGCCCCCCTCACTGGTCTTAAAGCGGCCAATGTACAGCTACGACGGCTCGCCCAGGGGAGCAAACCTGCCACAGTATAACTGCGGCGGCTGGTCGGGAAGCAGTTACCTTGACACATTTAGACATCAGCTCAGTGTCTAAAAGCTCCAAAGTGGAACTACAGGTTTCTCCATCCATCAATACCCTTATCAGACGTGTAGGAGGCATAGGATTCATCAAGCAGCTCTCAACTTGGGTACATTCAGAAGAGAGGGTGGTGATATGGATTTGTGGCAAATTCAAAAAAGATGCCAACATCCCTGAATATTCAATAGATACAGAGAAGTTTTTTTTTTTTTTGGGGGGGGGGTTGGGTGCAAACACATTGGAAACAGAGATTTTATATATAAAAATATAATTTATCAGTACAAAAAATATACGCAATTGAAAGGTTTATTATTATTAGTAAGTGAGAACCAATCTATACAGCACAGGGGATTATGCATTTTGGCTGAAAGCCTTGATCACCGCACCGGTGCAGTATTCAAGGCTTTCAGACGAAACACATAAGCCCCTGGCTTTTATACTCACTACCATCTATCAATAAAGAAATTTGCATGGACTGAGGAGTTGCCGGCTCTACTATTTTCATAGGTGATGTTTGTGTTTGATGGTCGGAGAACATCAGAGAGCCAGAGCACCCACATTGTAGATCCTAGTACAGGCTTGAATACGGATTCCACCTGTCTCACAAACCTTTATAAAGTAGTCTGAAGTATGAAATAGATTTCTACCTTCTTCACCCTCATAGAAAAGTAGACTTCTCCTATGGAGAACATGGCAGCAGAATACTACACACAGTCCGGGACTTGTAGGACACCTTTCTAGGAGGGACTGAATCGGCTCCTTACAATCATATGGATATTGATATAACGGTGACATGTTTTTGGTATTTGGTCCACCCCTTATAAATCTGCTGTTTTGGTTTAGACATAAGCTCATTCATTTCTATGACAGACCTACTGTAGCTTTTATTGCTGTTACAATGCTTTCCCATTTGTGTTTTATGTGTTTATTTAAAGACAGTTAAAAATAAAATCTACCAATAAATGAAAACCAGCTTTGCTGCAATATTCACCTTCAATCCAGAGATTTCACCTGCTCCAGGTGTTCTCAGTCTGCAACAGATTATAAAAAGGGGGGAAAGGCCACACTCCAGGCACATTCATTCCATGGAGTGCACAGCAAATCTCCCCTCTGACAGGTAACCCCTCTAATGCATCTCACCCTAAATGGTTTTAACCCCCAAATAACGGCTACAGCGCGGATCTGCTTTGCCGGAAGGCCGTCAATAGAGATCCTCCCCCTTGCATGCTCGCCACACCCCCTGAAGGGTGCGCGCGGCAGGCGCTGTGATCACCCGAGTCAGTGAGACTCGGGTGATCACAGATCAGAGTAAGGGGTCAATCCCGACCCCTTGCCACGTGATCAGCTGTCAGCCAATGACAGCTGATCACGTGATGTAAACAGAAGATCGGTAATAATTTTTTTTCTCCTCATGCTAAAAGCATGAGGAGAAAAAAAAGGGGATCACCAGCTTCTGCTGTAGGGACATCGGTCTCAAAGAGGAAGCGGCGAAGCCACCTCATATGTGCCCACCAGTACCGCCTGCCAGTGCCCCCTGCCAGTGCCACTAATCAGTGCCCACCAGTACATCAGTGCCAGCAATCAGTGCCACCTATCAATGCCCACGAGTGCTACCTATCAATGGCACCTACTAGTGCGATCAGTGCCCATCACTGACACCCATCAGTGCCCATCAGTGCCAGCTATCAGCACCACCAATCAGTGGCACCTATTAGTGCCCTTCAGTGCCACCTATCAATGCCCATCAGTGGCCACCAGTGCCATCTCATCAATGCCCACCAGTGCTACCTATTAGTGCCCATCAGTGCAGCTTTTACAGTGCCCATCAGTGTCACCTTATCAGTGCCCATCAATGCAGCCTATCAGTGCACATCAGTGCAGCCTATCAGTGCCCATCAGTGTAGCCTCATCAGCGTACATCAATGAAGGAGAAAAATTACCTGTTTGCAAAATTTATTACCAAAATATAAAACGGTTTTGTATTTTTTTTAAATTTGGTATTTTAATTTTTTTTAACAAAAAATAAAAATCTCAGAGGTGATAAAATACCACCAAAAGAAACCCCTTTATGTGGAAAAAAAAATCATAACAATTTCATTTGGGTACAGTGTTATATGACCGTGCAATTGTCATTGAAAGAGTGACAGCGCTAATAGCTGAAAAATTGGTCTGGGCAGGAGGGGGGTTTAGGTGCCCAGTAAGCAAGTGGTTAATAGTGGAGACTGTAGAAACTTACCCATTTAGGGAGACTTGTTCTTGCATAATAGATATTTGGGCCGTCCCCATTTGTGTCTCCCTTCAGCTGTCATTTACTCTCAGATACAAGACAATTAAACAAACAGAATATGGAGACTTGCACCCTGGTCACTGCCTCAACATAAAGCCAACATCTCATAACATCTCATTTACCCAATTCGTTGAATGTGTTCTTTGTGAATGTATGAACCTGATCCAGAAAATCCACAGAGATCCTTTAATGCAATGTCACTTTATTGACTATCAGACATGGATTAAACCATATTTAGTTATCTTGTATAGTCTGGTCTATCCAGTCTCTGTACATGGAGATATCAGTGAAGATGGCAGGCTTAGATGTAGAGCAGGAAGAGGACGCAATACCGGCCAGGATCTTGGTTCCGTTCCTCTCACACACAAGGGCTGTACCACCGTCCACCTGAAAAAGAAACAAAATCAGAAGTTCTAAGAAAGTTTCCCATTAGTATTTCAATTAATTTATGGTATGCATTATTGGTCTTCAGTTTTTACAGGACTATGGAACCAGAGAAATATCTGCTAACACCTGGACATCCCTCCTACCTGAAAATTCCCCTCCTTCCTCGCCCAATATCAATTGGAAGGCTTCCTGATTGCTTCATTTTTTTGTACCAGTTAGTGCATTGAATAAAGTCAGTGAAAAGATGTATTTTAGTTACTGATGGGAGTTTGGTGGGCTCAGTCACCAACAGAAGTCATGTACCTCTTGGTCAGTCACGTACTCCCACTAGGGATGGGCAGAACATCCCCCCCGTTCGGTTCGCACCAGAACATGCGCACAGGCAACAAATTTGTGCGAACATGTTTAGAACAGTCTGACAGCAAAATGACATTTCCAAAGGAAAAAAAGTAATTTAAAACTACTCGCGGCTAGAATGAATTGTCGGTCCGGCAATACACATAAAATTTCATTGATAAAAACGGCATCGAATTCCCCCACAGGGGAACCCAGAACCAAAATTTTTTTTAAAAATGCGTGGCGGTTCCCAGAATTCCATACCAGGCCCTTCGGGTCTGGTATGGATATTAAGGGGAACCCCGTGCCAAAATTTTAAAAAAATGGTGTGGGGGTCCCCCTTAAAATCCATACCAGACCCTTATCCGAGCACGCAACCTGGCAGGCCGATGGAAAAGAGGGGGGATGAGAGAGCACCCCCCCTGAACCGTACCAGGCCACATGCCCTCAGCATTGGGAGGGTGCTTTGGTGTAGCCCCCCAAAGCACCTTGTCCCCATGTTGATGGGGAGAAGGGCCTCATCCCCAAAACACTTGCCCAGTGATTGTGGGGTCTGCGGGTGGGGGGCTTATCGGAATCTGGAAGCCTCATTAACAAGGGGACCCCTAGATCCCGCCCCCTGTGTGAATTGGTATTGGGGTACAAATGTACCCTACCATTTCACATAAAAAGTGTCAAAAATAACAAAAAAGACAATAGACAGTTTTTGACAATTCCTTTATTATTGTGTTCTTTCCCCGCTTCTTCTTCCATATTCTTCTGGTCTTCCTTTGGTGTTCCTCTTCAAGGGGGGGACAAGGTGCTATGGGGGGGCTATCCCAAAGCACCCTCCCAATGTTGAAGGCATGTGGCCTGGTATGGTTCAGGAGGGGGGGCGCGCACTCACCCCCCTCTTTTCCTGCGGCCTGCCAGGTTGTGTGCTAGGATAGGGGTCTAAAATGGATTTTTGGGGGGACCCCACACCATTTTTTTAAAAATTTTGGCACGGGATTCCCCTTAAAATTAGATCTGGTATAGATTTTGAGGGGGTCCCCCACACCATTTTTTTATTTTGGCGTGGGGTCCCCCTTAATATCCATACCAGACCCGAAGGGCCTGATATGGAGTTTGGGGGGACCCCCAAGCATTTTTTTTAAAAATTTTGGTTCATGGTTCCCCTGTGGGGAAATCCCATGCCGTTTTTATCAATTAACTTTTATGTGTATTGCTGGGAACGTCAATTCATTATAGCCGCGAGTACTTTTAAATGACTTTTTTCCTTTAGAAATGTCATTTTGCTGTCAGACTGTTCTAAACCTGGGAAACATGCGCCACTTTACAGGCATACTATAGACACCACCCAGGTACGAAATTTAAAGGGATATTACACTTTTATTGTTTCACTTTAAACATTATTAAAATCACTGCTTCCAAAAAAAGGCCGTTTTTAAAACTTTTTTTGCATTGATACTAGGGATGAGCTTCGTGTTCGAGTCGAACCCATGTTCGACTCGAACATCGGCTGTTCGACCGTCCGTCGAATTGCGAACGTTATGGGCCGTTCGCGCCAAATTCGTGTGGCGCGTCACGGCCCATAATTCACTGCGGCATCGCAGTGCATTGCTGGCTGATGATTGGCCAAGCATGCACTATGACCCGCATGCTTGGCCAATCACAGCGCCGTCAGTAGAGAGAGCTGTAATTGGCCAAAGCCAGGGTGGCTTTGGCCAATTATGGCTCAGGGGATTTAGTACACGCCCCACACTATATAAGGCCGCCTGCACGGCGGCCCTGTGTAGTGTGTTCCGGTGTGCTGATAGAGAGAGAGACAGACAGTGTCATTTGATTTGAGAGCTAGATTAGGCTAGATCTGTTCCTGCTCTTTACATTTAGTGCAGTGCGTCCTGCTCACAGTGTTCAGCTAGATCCGTTCCTGCTATTTACATTTAGTGCAGTGCGTCCTGCTCACAGTGTTCAGCTAGATCTGTTCCTGCTATTTACATTTAGTGCAGTCAGTGCGTCCTGCTCACAGTGTTCAGCTAGATCTGTTCCTGCTATTTACATTTAGTGCAGTGCGTCCTGCTCACAGTGTTCAGCTAGATCCGTTCCTGCTATTTACATTTAGTGCAGTCAGTGCGTCCTGCTCACAGTGTTCAGCTAGATCCGTTCCTGCTATTTACATTTAGTGCAGTCAGTGCGTCCTGCTCACAGTGTTCAGCTAGATCCGTTCCTGCTATTTACATTTAGTGCAGTGCGTCCTGCTCACAGTGTTCAGCTAGATCCGTTCCTGCTATTTACATTTAGTGCAGTCAGTGCGTCCTGCTCACAGTGTTCAGCTAGATCCATTCCTGCTATTTACATTTAGTGCAGTCAGTGCGTCCTGCTCACAGTGTTCAGCTAGATCCGTTCCTGCTATTTACATTTAGTGCAGTCAGTGCGTCCTGCTCACAGTGTTCAGCTAGATCCGTTCCTGCTATTTACATTTAGTGCAGTGCGTCCTGCTCACAGTGTTCAGCTAGATCCGTTCCTGCTATTTACATTTAGTGCAGTGCGTCCTGCTCACAGTGTTCAGCTAGATCCGTTCCTGCTATTTACATTTAGTGCAGTGCGTCCTGCTCACAGTGTTCAGCTAGATCCGTTCCTGCTATTTACATTTAGTGCAGTGCGTCCTGCTCACAGTGTTCAGCTAGATCCGTTCCTGCTATTTACATTTAGTGCAGTGCGTCCTGCTCACAGTGTTCAGCTAGATCCGTTCCTGCTATTTACATTTAGTGCAGTGCGTCCTGCTCACAGTGTTCAGCTAGATCTGTTCCTGCTATTTACATTTAGTGCAGTGCGTCCTGCTCACAGTGTTCAGCTAGATCTGTTCCTGCTATTTACATTTAGTGCAGTCAGTGCGTCCTGCTCACAGTGTTCAGCTAGATCCGTTCCTGCTATTTACATTTACTGCAGTGCGTCCTGCTCACAGTGTTCAGCTAGATCTGTTCCTGCTATTTACATTTAGTGCAGTGCGTCCTGCTCACAGTGTTCAGCTAGATCTGTTCCTGCTATTTACATTTAGTGCAGTCAGTGCGTCCTGCTCACAGTGTTCAGCTAGATCCGTTCCTGCTATTTACATTTAGTGCAGTGCGTCCTGCTCACAGTGTTCAGCTAGATCTGTTCCTGCTATTTACATTTAGTGCAGTCAGTGCGTCCTGCTCACAGTGTTCAGCTAGATCCGTTCCTGCTATTTACATTTAGTGCAGTGCGTCCTGCTCACAGTGTTCAGCTAGATCTGTTCCTGCTATTTACATTTAGTGCAGTGCGTCCTGCTCACAGTGTTCAGCTAGATCCGTTCCTGCTATTTACATTTAGTGCAGTCAGTGCGTCCTGCTCACAGTGTTCAGCTAGATCCGTTCCTGCTATTTACATTTAGTGCAGTGCGTCCTGCTCACAGTGTTCAGCTAGATCCGTTCCTGTTATCTTCCTACTGACAGGCAGGCTTGTCTGGTTACAGTATATAAAGCTACCTGAAGAAAATTACAGGTGTTCTATCCCAGCTTAGTGCAGCTACAGGCCATTAGTATGTCTGGAAGGCCAAGAAGGAGAGGCAGACAGTCACAAGCCAATAAGAGAGGGCAAGCAGGCTCTGTGTCTAGTGCTGGTCGTGGAGACGGTGCATCCTCATCAGCACGTGGCCATGGGACACGCTTGGCCTTTTTTTCGGCAGCTGGCCGTGTTGAGCCGCAACATGCAGAAAACTTGGTCGAGTGGATGACCAAGCCGTCCTCATCCTCCTCATCCTCTCTCACCCATGCCCAGGGTGCTTTGTCTGGCAAAGCAGCGGCCTCTTCCCTCAGCTCAATGTCATCAGTGACTCCTTCCCTAGCTCCACCATGTCCTCATGAGGATTCCCTCGAACTGTTTGACCACAGTGTTGGGTACATGCTCCAGGAGGATGCCCAGCGTTTGGAAGGCTCTGATGATGATACTGAGCTTGATGAAGGCAGTAACATGAGCACGGACAGAGGGGGTGCCCAAGAAGGACAGCAATCTGGCAGTCATGCTCCCCCTGCTGCAGCATACTGCCAGGTTTGCTCCAGTGATGAGGAGGGAGGGGATGATGAGGTCACTGACTCAACGTGGGTGCCTGATAGGAGAGAGGAGGAGGAGGAGGAGGAGGAGGCGGCACATCACCAACGAGGCAGGATGCCCTCCAGGGGCCAGCCTAAGGGCAGCACATTGACTGCATCACACCCCAAAGCTCCACATGTGCAGGGCGCTGCAGTCTCTGCGCGTTATTCAAAAAGTTCTTTGGTGTGGGCCTTTTTTGAGACGAGTGCATCAGATCGCACCGCTGCTATTTGCAACATATGTCTCAAGCGTATCTCGCGTGGCCAAAACATCTCCCGCTTGGGTACCACATGCTTGACCAGACATATGTTGACCTGCCATGCAGTTCGTTGGCAAGCATATCTAAAAGACCCACACCAAAGAACAAAGAGGATCTCTCCTTGCTCCTCATCAGCTGAGATTTCCAACCCCACTAGACCTTCAGTCCTCTCTGAGACCTGCAGTGAGAGGAATGAAGGTGTAGAATTAGGTGTGTCACAGCCAAGTACTTGTGGGCAATCTGCTTTTGGTACACCGACGCCAGATTGTACCAGGCAAATTTCCCTGCCCCAGCTGCTGCACCGCCGAAAGAAGTTTGCTCCCAGCCATCCACATGCCCAGCGGTTGAATGCTAGCTTGGCAAAATTGCTAGCACTTCAACTGCTGCCTTTTCAGTTGGTAGACTCTGCCCCCTTCCGTGAGTTTGTGGAATGTGCGGTTCCTCAGTGGCAGGTACCCAAACGCCACTTTTTCTCACGGAAGGCGATTCCAGCTCTCTACCGGCATGTGGAAGGCAATGTCCATGCCTCGCTGGACAGGGTAGTCAGCGGTAAGGTGCATATTACCGCTGACTCATGGTCCAGCAGGCATGGACAGGGACGTTACTTAAGTTTCACGGCGCATTGGGTGACTCTGCTGGCAGCTGGGAAGGATGCAGGACAAGGTGCAGTAGTGTTGGAGGTTGTTCCGCCACCACGCCTCCAAAATGCTGATTGTGACACACCTCTCTCCTCCACCCCCTCCTCTTCTTCTTCCTCCATGGCCTCTTCCTCGGAACCAGCGGTGCTCCGTAGGCGTTCAAGGGGCTACGCAAGTACGCAGGCCAAAAGATGCCATGTGGTGCTTGAGCTGGTGTGCTTGGGGGACAGGAGCCACACTGGGGCAGAGGTTCTGTCAGCTCTGCAGGGGCAGGTTCAGAGGTGGTTGACGCCACGCCAACTTAAGGCAGGAATGGTGGTTTGCGACAATGGCACCAACCTCCTCTCTGCCCTCCGACAGGGACAACTGACCCATGTGCCCTGTTTGGCTCACGTCCTTAACTTGGTGGTGCAGCGGTTCTTGGGCAGGTACCCGGGCTTACAGGATGTCCTGAGGCAGGCCAGGAAAGTCTGTGTGCATTTCCGCCGGTCATATAATGCCAGTGCTCGGCTGACGGACCTCCAAAAGGAGTTTAACCTGCCCAAGAACCGCCTAATCTGTGACATGCCCACCAGGTGGAACTCGACATTGGCCATGCTGCAGCGGCTGCACACGCAGCAGAGGGCCATAAATGAGTACCTGTGCGACTATGGCACCAGGACAGGGTCAGGGGACCTTGGTTTTTTTTCCCCACGCCAGTGGGCCATGATCAGGGATGCATGCACTGTCCTGTCACCATTCGAGGAGGCCACGAGGATGGTGAGCACTGACAGTGCATGCATCAGTGACACTGTCCCCCTTGTCCACCTGTTGGAGCACACGCTGCGTGGAATAATGGACAGGGCACTTGAGGCAGAACAGAGGCAGGAAGAGGAGGACTTCCTTAGCTCTCAAGGCCCCCTTTATCCAGACAGTGTTCCTGCGTGCCCGCCGATCACACAGGAAGAGGACGAGGAGGAGGAGGAGGAGGAGGAGGAAGATTGTGTCAGTATGGAGGTGGAGCCTGGCACTCAGCATCAGCAGTCTTTAAGGGATCAGTCCCAAGGAACACATGGACTTGTACGTGGCTGGGAGGAGGTGGCTGCGGACGTTGTTGTCCTTAGTGACCCAGAGGACTCCGGACCGAATGCCTCAGCAAACCTACGCTGCATGGCCTCCCTGATCCTGCAAAGCCTGCGTAAGGATCCTCGTATTCGTGGTATCAAGGAGAAGGACCAATACTGGCTGGCAACCCTCCTTGATCCACGTTACAAGGGTAAGGTTGCGGACCTTATCTTGCCATCGCAGAGGGAGCAGAGGATGAAACATCTTCGGGAGGCCTTGCAGAAAGGTCTGTGCAACGCGTTCCCAGAGACTGGGAGGTTACAAACTCCTGTTTCTGGACAACGTGTTGCTGAGGCTTCGGTCAGTCAAAGAAGGAGCGGTGGAGAAGGTGGCCGTCTGACCGATGCGTTCAGACAATTTTTTGGTCCGCAGCCCCAAGGTATGATCGGTTCCAGCAACCATCGCCAGCGTCTGTTTTACATGGTGCAGGAATACCTAGGGGCAAGATCAGACTTGGACACCTTTCCCACCGAAAATCCTCTGGGTTACTGGGTCTTGAGGATGGATCACTGGCCAGAGCTTGCACAGTATGCAATTGAGCTACTGGCCTGTCCTGCATCCAGCGTTCTTTCGGAACGCACATTCAGTGCTGCTGGAGGCGTGGTAACCGATCACAGGGTGCGTCTGTCCACTGACTCGGTCGATCGGCTGACCTTCATAAAAATGAATCAGTCTTGGATCACCACCAGCTACCAAGCACCTGATGCTGATGTAACTGAATCATTTTTTTCAGATCCCTTCAAAGACTGCCTATGCTGATGCTGAGTGACTATCCCTGAGTAATTATCCTCTTCCTCCTCAATCATCACGCTGATAGCTTGTAAGAACATTTTTGGTTCTGGGCGCCACCACCAGTGCCTAAGGCACAATTTTTCAGCCCCTGTATAACAGGGGCGTGTAATTACAATTTTTGATGTAATACTTTGCAGCAGGGCTCGTTCCTGCATTCCAACTAGAGTGTCTGTGAGGAGTTGCAGTGTTGTGGCACCAGCACCAGTGCCTAAGGCCCAATTTTTCTGCCCCTGTCTAACAGGGGCGTGTAATTACAATTTTTGATGCAATACTTTGCAGCAGGGCTCGTTCCTGCGTTCCAACTAGAGTGTCTGTGAGGGGTTGCAGTGTTGTGGCACCAGCACCAGTGCCTAAGGCCCAATTTTTCTGCCCCTGTCTAACAGGGGCGTGTAATTACAATTTTTGATGCAATACTTTGCAGCAGGGCTCGTTCCTGCGTTCCAACTAGAGTGTCTGTGAGGGGTTGCAGTGTTGTGGCACCAGCACCAGTGCCTAAGGCCCAATTTTTCTGCCCCTGTCTAACAGGGGCGTGTAATTACAATTTTTGATGCAATACTTTGCAGCAGGGTTCGTTCCTGCGTTCCAACTAGAGTGTCTGTGAGGGGTTGCAGTGTTGTGGCACCAGCACCAGTGCCTAAGGCCCAATTTTTCTGCCCCTGTCTAACAGGGGCGTGTAATTACAATTTTTGATGCAATACTTTGCAGCAGGGCTCGTTCCTGCGTTCCAACTAGATTGTCTGTGAGGGGTTGCAGTGTTGTGGCACCAGCACCAGTGCCTAAGGCCCAATTTTTCTGCCCCTGTCTAACAGGGGCGTGTAATTACAATTTTTGATGCAATACTTTGCAGCAGGGCTCGTTCCTGCGTTCCAACTAGAGTGTCTGTGAGGGGTTGCAGTGTTGTGGCACCAGCACCAGTGCCTAAGGCCCAATTTTTCTGCCCCTTTCTAACAGGGGCGTGTAATTACAATTTTTGATGCAATACTTTGCAGCAGGGCTCGTTCCTGCGTTCCAACTAGAGTGTTTGTGAGGGGTTGCAGTGTTGTGGCACCAGCACCAGTGCCTAAGGCCTAATTTTTCAGCTCCTGTTCAACATTACAATTCTTGATCTAATATTTCACAGCAGGGCCCTGTGAGGGCTTACAGTGTTTTGGCCACAGCAACACCTAAGGCCCAAATTTCTGCTGAGTATATAGGGCAGGACCCTACTTTCAAACATCTAACTTACAAACGACTCCTACTTGCAAACGGAAGGAGACAACAGGAAGTGAGATGAAATCTACCCCTAGGAAGGGAAATTCTCTCATGTAAGAGTTAATATGGGAAAACAATTTCTCCTTTCCACTGATGCTTTCCAATCCTTGTTCCACAAAAAAACCCAAATTTTCAAAAAACATTTTTCATTGGGACAAAAAAGTGAGGTGAAATCTTCTGAAGAGGAGGAAAGACGCAAAACAAATGTCACAGGGGTGATAACCCTTCCCTATGTTTTCCAAAAAGCTTAGAAAAGATTTTTTGGCTGGAGCTAAACACGTTAAAAATGTTCAAAATTACAAACAGATTCTACTTAACAACAAACCTACAGTCCCTGTCTTGTTTGCACCGCCTGTATACTGCTGTTCAGAGTATATAGGGACCTTTCCTTATTTTAATTTGGGTGCGGGGTTCCCCTTAATATCCATACAAGACCCAAAGGGCCTGGTAATGGACTGGGGGGTACCCATGCCGTTTGTCTCACTGATTTTCATCCATATTGCCAGGACCCGACATGACATTAAACCCGCAAGCAGTTTTAAATGAGATTTTTTCCTTTAAAAATGACATTTGGTGCAGGGACTGTTCTAAACACGGGAAACACGCGTCACTTTACAGGCATACTATAGACACCCCCCAGGTACGATATTTAAAGGAATATTTCACTTTTTTTTTTTTACTTTAAGCATCATTAAAATCACTGCTCCCGAAAAAACGGCCGTTTTTAAAAGTTTTTTTTGCATTGATACATGTCCCCTGGGGTAGGACCCGGGTCCCCACACCCTTTTTAGGACAATACCATGCAAATTAGCCTTTAAAATGAGCACTTTTGATTTCGAACGTTCGAGTCCCATAGACGTCAATGGGGTTCTAACGTTCGTGCGAACTTGCGGTCCGTTCGCGGGTTCTGGTGCGAACCGAACCAGGGGGTGTTCGGCTCATCCCTAATTGATACGTGTCCCCTGGGGCAGGACCCAGGTCCCGAAACACTTTTATGACAATAACTTGCATATTAACCTTTAAAATTAGCACTTTTGATTTCTTCCATAGACTTGCAGCGGAAACGCCAAATTGTTTGCTATTCGGCGAACGGGAAAACAGCCAATGTTCGAGTCCAACTCATGTTTGACCCGAACATAAAGCCCATCCCTAACTCCCAGCAATGACCATGTCATCACCAACATGTCCCAGTCACACAGAGATGATTGGAATCCTTTGCATTTGCTGCTGTTGGCAAATATACCAGGTGCTTCCAGGTATTGAAGGAACACATAGCCTCCTCCCATGTGACAGTGTATAGGTGCAGCAGCCAATCACTAGTCCTGAAAACTGTCACATGATTGAGGGAGTGATATCACCACTCCCCTTCATGTCTGGTCCAACACCAACCAGCACAGGGGATTTCAGTGCCATCTGTGATGGAGGCAGTATTGACAGTGGAGCATTGGTGCGTGTCAGCTTGTCAGGGAAATCATATGCATGGTTGTGCGTGAAGATTAGGGATGAGCTTCGAGTTCGACGCAAACATTGGCTGTTCACAAGTTCGCTGAACAGCGAACAATTTGGGGTGTTCACGGCAAATTCGAATGCTGCGGAACACCCTTTAAAAGTCTATGGGAGAAATCAAAAGTGCTAATTTTAAAGGCATATATGCAAGTTATTGTCATAAAAAGTGTTTGGGGACCTGGGTCCTGCCCCAGGGGACATGGATCAATGCAAAAAAAGTTTTAAAAACGGACGTTTTTTGGGAGCAGTGATTTTAATAATGCTTAAAGTCAAACTATAAAAGTGTAATATCCCTTTAAATTTCGTAGCTGGGGGGTGTCTATAGTATTCCTGTAAAGGGGCGCATGTTTCCCGTGTTTAGAACAGTCTGACAGCAAAATTACATTTCGAAGGAAAAAAGCCATTTAAAACTACTCGCGGCTATTGCATTGCTGGTCTGACAATACACCTAGAAGTTCATTGATAAAAACGGCATGGGAATTCCCCACAGGGGAACCCCGACCCAAAAAAAAAAAAAAAATGACATGGGGTCCCCCTAAATTCCATACCAGGCCCTTCAGGTCTGGTATGGATATTAAGGGGAACCCCTGCAAAAATTTAAAAAAAAAATGACGTGGGGGTCCCCCTAAATTCCATACCAGACCCTTCAGGTCTGGTATGGATTTTAGGGGGAACCAGGTGCCAAAAAAAAAACGGCGTGGGGTCCCCCCAAAAATCCATACCAGACCCTTATCCGAGCACGCAACCTGGCAGGCCACAGGAAAAGAGGGGGGGACGAGAGAGCACCCCCCCTCCTGAACCGTACCAGGCCACATGCCCTCAACATTGGGAGGGTGCTTTGGGGTAGCCCCCCAAAACACCTTGTCCCCATGTTGATGAGGACAAGGGCCTGATTCCCACAACCCTGGCCGGTGGTTGTGGGGGTCTGCGGGTGGGGGGCTTATCGGAATCTGGAAGCCCCCTTTAACAAGGGGACCCCCAGATCTCGGCCCCCCCTGTGTGAAATTGTAAGGGCCATTTCACTAAAAAACAGTCAAAAATGTTAAAAATGACAAGAGACAGTTTTTGACAATTCCTTTATTTAAATGCTTTTTCTTTCTTCTTTCTTCTCTTAATCTTTTTCTTCTTCTTCTTCTGGTTCTTCTGGCTCTTCTGGTTCTTCCTCCGGCGTTCTCGTCCAGCATCTCCTCCGTGGCGTCTTCTATCTTCTTTTCCTCGGGCCGCTCCGCACCCATGGCATGGGGGGAGACTCCCGCTCTTCTCTTTATCTTCTTCTCTTCTTCATCTTCTTCTTTTCTTCTCTTCTTATCTTCTTCATTTTCTTCTCCTGGCCGCTCCGCATTCATGCTGGCATGGAGGGAGGCTCCCGCTGTGTGACGGCGTCTCCTCGTCTGACGGTTCTTAAATAACGGGGGGTGGGGCCACCGGGTGGCCCCGCCCCCTCTGACACACGGGACAAGACGGGACATCCCTGTGTCATTCCCCGTGACATCACAGGGAAGTCCCGTCAAGTCACTGTGCGTCAGAAGGGGGCGGGGTCACCGCATGGCCCCGCCCCCCATTATTTAAGAACCGTCAGATGAGGAGACGCCGTCACACAGCGGGAGCCTCCCTTCATGCCATCATGGATGCGGAGCGGCCCGCGTGCTCATAATAATTCTCGAGTGACAACCAGATGTGCCCTAATTTACGTGCGTGCCCGTAAGCCCGCATGAATACTTGCCACTCACTTGCCTATTTAAAGAAGCTCCAGAGACCAGAGGATTGCTGAGTGGTCATCAGCTTCTACCATTTGTGGTCTGATTCTGTACTTCCCAGATTGTCTTGACCATACTTGTTCCTGATACCCCATTTCTGATTCTGGCTTGTGACCTGACTCTGCCTGCTGTTTTGGTATTGTACCTTCTCTGCTTGCCCAATATCACCCCCGGCCTGGCTCTGACTCTGCTTTGGTTCCTGATTCTGCACCTCTTCTGCCCTTTTGATACCAACATTTGCCTGCCTGACCACTCAAGATCTTGCATCTGTCTGCTTGCAAACCTGCTTGCTGCCTGCTGTTCTTGCTGCAGTGCCTCTGCATCTGCCAGAGTTTTCTACATTGGCCTGCTGGCCTGCCTATTTGCTGCCCATTGTTCTGCACCAGCTGTTATGTCTTCTCATTGGCCAGCTTGGCACCTGCTGCAAGATTCTTCTGGCGCCAGGATCTCCTACAAGGCACCCGTGCCACTCTGTGCCTTCTTATATCCTGTCATCACTTCCAGAAAGAGGACAGGAGGGGTAAGGGGAAGCCCTCTTCTCAGCTCGGCCTCAACCAGGTACGTGACACAGCTGTTCAAGGAGAACCTTTTACATAGACATTGTCACTTTGTCCCAATGGGTCCAGTGACAGGGTCTCTGTAAATAGGCTCTGAGGTGTTAGAAGGTCATCATAAGCCCTCAAAGCCAATAGAAGGGTGCTTAGTTTGTAAATGCTTTCATCTCCCTCAAGTGCAATGAATTGAGCCCCAACGTTGTCTTTGCGGTGAAGATATTGGTTGTGGTTTAATAAAATTATACTATTTTTGTAATCTGGTCATTTTGTATATAGATAATTTTGTCTTAATCATAATTTTAGATTTCTTCACTGAGCACAAGCCACATAGGTCTAGCTTGGTGGTTACTGCTTTCATAGTGTTTATGCCTTGAAGTACAATTTGCTGTTTGACCACTTGGACCACTCCTATACATTGTGAGTCGGCATGCAGATCTGTTATCTATAATTCCTGCCATAATTCCCGCCATTCCCACAACCCGGGCTGGCGTGCGTTCCAATTGCCGAAAAATGACACATCGGGCGATATTGGAAATGACGTCAGGACCATGCTGTTGCACCTTAATGTGTTTCGCACACCTAGTGCATCATCAGGAAGCCAGAGGTGCCATCTTACTCCTGGTATTTTTACCCTGTGTGTTAAGTTCCCAACTGGAACCGGATACCAGAAGTGCAGATTCAGCCATAGTAACACTGGGGGAAGTACCCAAATCCCATCTATTAATTTAAACAGCGATGTATCAATGGCTGGATGAACTATTACAGTTTTGATATATGTACAAAAAACAATGCAAACATGATATTTAGTTTAGCAATTCCTTCTCCTATAAGACAATTTTATGTACCTAAAAATGAAATAGAATAAGAAATTAAATAAAAAATAATATATTATATATATATATAATTATTAAAATTAGGATAAGATAGTCTGACATTATGAAAGGCGAGGTGATTGAGGAACCTTGCTTGTATCACCTTGCATGCTTTTATGTGTGGGAAACTAAGGTGGAATCTGGTCCAGGTTTTCCGGGCCACCTTGGCAGGGTGGGTTCCGAATCAGATTTTTCTCTGCACCTTTGACCAGCACCAGATGGTATAAATAAGGAAGGACTGGAGCAAGAGGTTACTCTTGGCCTGGGACTCAGGAAGCCAAACCTGAAAGAGCTGTAGATGTTGTCATTGCTCTGTATGAGAAAGGAAGGTTTCCAGCACGTTTTTTTTTTGCTGATTGGGAGAAGCCCTTCACCTGTGAGGAAGGAACCTGAAATGTTTAGCGTTTGGATGGCAAAGATTTATTTTTCTGTTTTGTTTGATTTTAATGCAACCTATTAAATAAATCTGACTACAAGCCAGACTTTTAAGAGAGACCTGTCATTTGGACTATGTTTTCCCCAGGGAAAGTGATCCCCATTTAAGCCAACCCCCGCAATAACCAATCAATTGTCTATGTGTTCATAAAAAAAATGTAATAAATACATTCAGAAAACCAATCAACTATTTCTACATAGGATATAATTCCTCAATTCCCCACCCACCATATACTATTATATACCCCACTTGGTATATTAAAAAATCAGTACATAATATAAATGTACAAATGTATACTAAACATTCCCTATATAAAAATAGATTCTAACACTAGACATCTATGTTTTGTTTCGTTCTGAATTGAAAATGAGATGGATTTTTTATTTGGAATTTTCAGATGTATCCAAATATCAAAATTACAATAGTAACAAATTTAAACAAATCCAAAATAAGGAACCAAAATTTTGGATGAAATTCGAATTCAAATAGTTTTCTAATTGAATTTGAATAGTTTTCAAATCAAATTCAAAATTCAGAATTCAAATTCTGAAGAGAATAAAACATAATAGAAAATAAAGGAATAGAATAGAATAGAATAGAAAAGAATATAATAGAAAATAAAATAACAGAATATAATAGAGTAAAACAGAACAGAATAGAAAATGAAAGAATAGAAAAACATAGAACAGAAAAAAGGGAAAACATAGAAAATAAAAGAATAGAGTAAAACAGAATAGATTAGAAAATAAAGAAACAGAAGAGAATATAAAAAAAAATAGAATACAATTAAATAGAATATAACCATTTTCTGAAACTCAAATTTCAAATGGAATAACTTCAAATTTGAATAGAATAGAAAATAATAGAATAGAATAGAAAAAAAGAATATAATCATTTCCAGAATAGAATAGAAAGAATATACCAATATAAACTGTTTTTTAAATTGAATACATTTGAATAGAATAAAACAGAATAGAATATAATAGAAAATAAATAAATGAAATAGAAGATAAAAGAATAGAACAGAAAAAAAAAATGAAAGAATAAATTCAATTTTGAATGGAATTCGATTCAAATTCAGATGGAATACAATTCCAACTTGAATGCAATTCGAATGGAGTTTGAAAATTTGAATAGTTTCAAATTAGAATGAACAAAACAAATTCTGAAAAGGAATTCAACAAACTTAATTGAATTCATTTATATGAATAACGAATCAAAACAAATCAAAACAAAATATATATTTTTTTAATTCTGCACATGTCTATTTAACATTAAAAATTATTTTTTAAAAAAACAATTAATGTCTAAATCAATATTAAGGCCATTTGGGGCCAAGCTTTCCAATTCAAAAATCCAAAATGTCTCTTTGCATGACACCTCCTTCCTAAATTAGTCCCCCTATTTTATCTATAGAATACAATTTTAAATGACTGAGATCCCTTCTGTGTGTAGTTCTAAGATGATTATATACACTGTAATAATATGTTCCCTTATTGTAGTGGCCAATTTTCTAGTAGTTCTCCATGCATACTGGTAGCCGCAAGTGCATTCCACATATAGGTAGTATGTGTGCTGTTGCAAGTGATACATTTCTTAGTGGTATGCTCTTTTTTGGTGCGATACGATAGAAATTTTGTGACTTATTTCCTTTGAGTGTATTTCTGCATAGTATGCATCTGCCATATTTAACCACTTGCCTGACCGCCCACAGTATATATACATCATTTAGTCTGATCCAGAAGAATATTGTTATGTTCCCCAAGCTGACTGAAGAGAATCAACACTGGACAATAATAAAGGTTTTAGGCCATCATACCATGCATGAAGAGACACCAGTGCAGATTGTGTTTCTTTGGCTCTTGGTTCCCCATAGTTTCTGGCACTCATCGCTGGTCAGGATAGGAACAGTCACCTCCTGAGAGTCTTCTGAAGTGGCTTCTGTCGAGAGAAAAGGAGAGATTAACATCACACAAGACTAGTTTTTATTTTGTATTTTAGTTTTATTTATTTTTCAGTTTTATTTTTTTCATTTATTTATTATTTTTTCACATTTTATTTTTTTTACTTAGGTCATTTTCTTTACTTATTTTTTTTCAGTTTATTTTACATTTTTCTCAGTTGCACCTCTTCCTCTTAATTTACTTCATTTTCCCACTCATTTCTTCCTTTTTCCTATTCTCACTTCTCCATGTTTATCCTTTTTTATTTTTCACTCGTATTTTTTTTCTCTTATTTTCTTCTCCTTTGTCTTTTATATTTGTTCCTTTTTTCTTTTTTTCCTCTCTTTTCCTTTTTTCTCCTTATATATCCCACTTTTTTTATGTGTTCTTCTTCCCCTTTCCCCCCTCTCCCCCCGCCTTTTTATCTCCTTTTTGCCGCTATTCATCTTTATCTATTTTCTATTTCCTTCACTCCCCTTGTTTTTTGAATGGACACAATCTGCCTAGGTGGGCGGGGTCTGCTGATGTCATACGTTTCCATGACATTGGTGGCCCCCAACCCTGGCAGCGTCCCCCATTACCTAGCTATCGCTAGACAACGATCGCTGTTTCAATTGGATCCAACTTGCTGCCTAGCAACCACGGATTCCTGCACCCTGCTGCCTAGCAACCACGGATCCCTGCACCCTGCTGCCTAGCAACCACGGATCCCTGCACCCTGCTGCCTAGCAACCACTAGCATTAACATTATTTCTGGCTATTCTTGTTTTCATTTAGTCTGTGACACTTTTTTAAACATACATTTGGTGGGACTTGTGACTTCACACCTGTCAAGGGGTGGGTGGATACTTTTTTCTTGCTTTCCTTTGATTGGTTGATGGCTATTTAAATACTTGTCACTGGAATTTCACATTTGTGACATGCCTGACAAAGGGGTCCTGCGTGACTCCAAAATGTTGCACTAAATAATCATGCCTTAAATAATTTGCTTGGACGCTTCCTTGTTGATCTTTGGTGTGCTGGCAAACATTTTCCTTGTGACAATCACAAAAAGACTGGCACCTCCGTTTAGGTGCCATTGAAAATGAATGGAACCTGAACAAGCATGGTTCTATTTGTGGTGGAATCGGAAATAAGAGGAGAATAGGAGGCCAGCTAAGGATCTTGTTAGGGAGAACTGATTGGTCAAAGCATGCAGCATATATATATATATATATATATATATATATATATATATATATATATATATATATATATATATATATATATATATATATATATATATACACACAGTGCAGTCAGTGCAGAGTATATAACACAGTGCATTGAAGTGTTTAGGGGGAACCCTATGACAGATTTAAGAATGAAAAAATGGCATGGGGTCCCCCCCAAAATCAATTTCGAGTCCTTTCGGCCTGGTATAGATTTTAAGGGGAACACCTCTCCAAATTAAAGAAAAAAAAAACAGTGTGGAGTCCAACCAAAATCCATACCAGGCCCTTTGGGTCTGGCATGGATTTCAAGGGGAACTACCGGCCAAACATTTTTAAAAAATTGGTGTTACCAGACCCTTATCCGAGCACACAACCTGGCAGGCTGCAGGAAAAGAGGGGGGATGAGAGAGCACCCCCCCTCCTGAACCATACCAGGCCTCCTGCCCTCAACATGGGGAGGGTGCTTTGGGGTCCCCAAAACACTTTGTCCCTATGTTGATGGGGACAAGAGCCTTTTCCCGACAACCCTGGCCATTGGTTGTTGGGGTCTTCAGGCGGGGTACTTATCGGAATATGGAAGCCCCCTTTAATAAGGGGGCATCCAGATCCCACCCCACCTATGTGAATGGGTATTGGGTACATTGTAGACATGTGCACTGCCAAAAAAATTGTTGGTTTTCGTTTCATTCGTTTAATTTTTTTTTCGTTTTTCGGGTCATTCATTATGATCGCAGTTCATAAATTCATACATTCTTACATTCATAAATTCGTACATTCGTACATTTGCACATTCCTACATTTGTAAATTCGTACATTCGTAAATTCGTAAATTAGAAAATTTGTATATTCGTAAATTTGTAAATTTGTAAATTAGAAAATTCGGAAATTTGTAAATTCAAAATGTGAAAATCCAAAAACCCGAAAATTCGATAATCTGAAATAGTAACTAACTATTAAATTATAGGTATTGTAATTTACTTTCAAATTTGGCTGTTAGTGAATATAACAAATACAAATTTATCCGTAACAAATACAGAAATAACGAATGCGGCGTCTAAACAAATGGAACGAAACTAATTAATAATAATTAAAGGTTTTTATTATTATTATTGTTATTTATTATTATTAATTCATTACGTTCCATTCATTTGGATACGGCATTCATTATTATGGATAATTGGTAACTTTGGATAAATTTGTATGTGTTACGTTCACTAACAGGCAAATTTGAAAGGAAATTACAATACCTATAATTTAATAGTTAGTAATAGTTAAGTTATTATTAGTTAATTATTATTCCAGATTTCCGAATTTCCGAATTTACAAATTTCCGAATTCACTAATTTACTAATTTATGAATTCACTAATTTACAAATGTCCAATTTTCCGAATTTCCAAATGTACGAATGTACGAATGTACGAATTTACAAATTTTCAAATATTCAAATTTGTCGAAATTCGTTAAAAAACTAATTTGTAACAAAACGATTTGCACATGTCTAGTACATTGTACCCCTACTCATTCACCAAAAAAGTGTCAAAAAAGTAAAAACCACAACAGACAGTTTTTGAAAATTCCTTTATTAGAAAAGAAAAAAAAAAGTGTCCCGCAATGTCCATCCATCTTCAATCACACCGCCTGATGGACTGAGTTTTTCATTTTTTTTTCTATTTTTTGGGTCCGTTGGGCAGCGTGATTGAAGATGGATGGACATCACAGGACACTTTTTTTTTTAAATAAAGGAATTGTCAAAAACACAAATCAAGGCTTACACAACATCTCCGCAAATACTTCCAATATAACGATACTCCCGATATAAATATTTTTTCCTTATGGAATGCATATAAGGCCTATATTCGCTGGCTAATTTTACAAATGAGCACCGGATCAAAAAGGTAACAGCAGACTGACGGAAATACTGAAATCGCTACATGAGATTGAATCTTGTAACAAACAAATGCCATCTGATTCCACATCTGCTACTCTTCTTTTACTACGTTATGGGCTGCGGTTTCTCTTATGCTCCCAACATGATCATTACTTACGGCATCTTTCACCCTTTTACAAAATAAAAACTCAGTAATCCCCAGCAAATTGCGGACTATTATAAGGTTTTGTACAACTTAAAAGATGCAACCCCCGAAACTAAAATTGAAGACCACTTTTGAATCAGATCAAACTCCCATCTCTCTCCTCTGGCCCAACTAGAGATATTAAATGCCCCATTTGTAGATTAAAAAAAATAGTAATTTCAATTAAATCTTTACCTGCAGGTATATCTCCAGGACCAGATGGTCCTATGAAGAAATACTACTGCCCCGTACACACGGTCGGATTTTCCGAAGGAAAATGTCCGATCGGAGCGTGTTGTCAGAAATTCCGACCGTGTGTGGGCTCCATCGGACATTTTCCATCGGATTTTCCGACAACAAAATCCGTTGTCGGAAATTCCGATCGTGTGTACACAAATCCGACGGACAAAGTGCCACGCATGCTCAGAATAAATAAAGAGATGAAAGCTATTGGCCACTGCCCTGTTTATAGTCCCGACGTACGTGTTTTACGTCACTGTGTTTAGAACGATCGGATTTTCCGACAACTTTGTGCGACCGTGTGTAGACAAAACAAGTTTGAGCCAACATCCGTCTGAAAAAATCCTAGGATTTTGTTGTCGGAATGTCCGAACAAAGTCCGACCGTGTGTACGCCCTATAACAGTGTTTTGCTGAAGTTTTATCTCCATACATGACAAAACTATTTTTCTGAAGCAGCTACACAAAAATCCTTCCCCATGGAGATGTTACATAGTTACATAGTAGGTGAGGTTGAAAAAAGACACAAGTCCATCAAGTCCAACCTATGTGTGTCAGCCAACATTGTAACTTTGCCCAAACCTGGTAAAGAAACCTACTATCCCTTGCCAATTTAAGGCCCATCTCATTACTGAATACCTATGTGGAATCTTACACCAAAATCTTAGCTAAACGCCTTATTGGTGTCCTTCCCACCTTGATCAAGCCCAATAAAACTTACTTCACCAAGGGGAGACAAGAATCTGATGCAACTAGACACATTCTAAATATACTTAGCCATGCAGAGTTCAGTAAAACTCCTTCTCTCCTCTTATCCGTAGATGCAGAGAAAGCGTTTAACCAAATTCATTGGTTACTGTATATACTCGAGTATAGGCCGACCCGAATATAAGCTGAGGTAACTAATTTTACCACAAAAACTGGGAAAACCTATTGACTCATGTATAAGCCTAGGGTGGGAAATGCAGCAGCTACTGGGTAAACAATGCCCATCTTCAGCCTCACTGTGCCCATCTGCAGCCTCACTGTGCCATCTGCAGCCTCACTGTGCCATCTGCAGCCTCACTGTGCCAATCTGCAGCCTCACTGTGCCCATCTGCAGCCTCACTGTGCCCATCTGCAGCCGTACCTTTGATAACTAAAACAGTGGGTGTCTCCCGCTGTGTCATGCAGTCTGTTCTGCGGCTGTCCATTGTAACAAAGCCCCGCCTCCTCCTCGTCCATGATTGACGGAACACTGATACAGTTTCCCAGCATTGTATCAGTGTTCCGTCTATCATGCACGAGGAGGAGGCGGGGCTTTTAATACAAGGGATGGCCGCCGAACAGACTGCATGACACAGCGGGAGACACCCACTGTTTTAGTTATCAAAGGCACGGCTGCAGATGGGCACAGTGAGGCTGCACCCTCACTCGAGACCCTCACTCAGGACCCTGACTCGAGTATAAGCCGAGGGGAGGTTTTTCAGCCTAAAAACTGTGCTGGAAAAACTTGGCTTATACTCAAGTATATACGGTATATATGAAAATGGTATTGCTTAAATTTGGATTCTCCGGACATATCTTATCTGCCATCTTGGTCCTGTATTCCACTCCCTCTGCACGAATCTACTCGTCCAGCCTTTTATCTAAACCTTTCCCTATAACTAAATGAACCAGACAGGGTTGTCCCTTATCTAGATCTATCTTTAACCTCTTGATTGAGCCCCTAGTCGAGACTATACGCTCAAATGCCTCCATCACAGGTTTCCACCTTAATAACCAATCTCATCTCATCAACCGCTTTGCGAATGATGTAATCCTCCTCCTTACTCATCCCAAAGAATCTCTCCCTCTTGCCCATCATCTACTATCGCAGTTTAGCTCTATATCTTATAATAAAGTGAGTTACTCTAAATCCCTTATCTTGGATTTAGGTGTCTCCAAATCCACCAGGACACATTTATCTGCACATCTACCCTATACATGGGAGAGCAAAAGTATTCCCTACTTAGGCATCCAACTCACTCCCTCCCCCTCACAATTGGCTGAAGCTAATTACAGATCGCTTATGGCAAAAATAACCAACAAATTAAACCAATATTCCCGCTGTGAACTAACGTGGATGGGTAGGTTATCTACTTTCAAAATTTGATGGTCTTGCCCCGAATTCTATATATATTTAGGACCCTTCCCATACCCATTAATAATGAATACTTACTCTCTCCTACTTCCCTCCTCAAAAGATTTGTGAGGCAAAACAAAAAAAGCAAGATGCTCCCACACACATCTCATCAAACACAAAAAGGCTGGCAGAGTGGGCTTTGTGGACCTTGCTGATTACTGCTACGCATCCATACTTACCCAGTTGAAATTTTTGGTTTCACCCCTCTCCAGATACGCTTTGGGTACATATGAAATCAGCCCTGTCTGGTACCACAGACCTCAAAGCTCTCCTTATGGCTGACATTTGGTCCCTTTCAACCTGGCAAATCTACCTCCTACTGTTCAGGCTTCCATCAGGGTCTGGAGAATAATAGCCCATGGATCTGTACATCACAACCCAAATTCTGATGTTTTAACCCCACTCTCATCCCTAGATATTCTTATCCCACATCTACAAACCAAATCATGGAGCAAACTTGGTATTCATTGGGAAAAAGACCTTCTTTACAATAATGTTCCCAAACCCTTCTCAGAATTGGTATCTGTATTTAATATTTCACTCAAAGATATATTCAGTTTCACGCGTATTTTACAGTTTTTGAACGCTACCCCTAAACCTATCTTTTACATCCACCCTCAGGCCTGGCAAGTTTAGGCAAACCCTAGTCTGCAATCGAAGAATCTCTCGCTATTTTGCTCCCTCTTACAGTGCAAAGATACATTCTCCAAAACTCCCCCCAGCCCCCCGGCTCATGTAAAAGGCACATCAGTCCCACACCCCAAAAGCCACTGCTGCTAAGCAGTGCCCACCAGTGCCACCTACTAGTGCCCACCAGTGCCACCTACCAGTGCCCATTAGTACTGCTAAGCAGTGCCCACCAGTGCCACCTACTAGTGCCCACCAGTGCCACCTACCAGTGCCCATTAGTACTGCTAAGCAGTGCCCACCAGTGCCACCTACTAGTGCCCACCAGTGCCACCTACCAGTGCCCATTAGTACTGCCAAGCAGTGCCCACCAGTGCCACCTACCAGTGCCCATCAGTGCCTCATCAACAGTACCACCTATCAGTGCTGCCTATCAGTGCCACCTACCAGTGCCCATCCATGCAGCCCATGTTTCCATCTGCTGTCGGGTGCTGCTGCCTCCATTGCAAGTGTAGCCTTTCGGCTTCACGTCGGGAGCCCTACTGCGCGTGCGCGAGGCTCTGCTCCTCTCTCCTACTGGCCCAGTGACAGCGGAAGGAGGAGGAGGGAAGAGCCCCAGCCATGACGTCAATACCTGTGGCTGAGGCTTCCGAAAGTTGGGAAAACATACCTGTGAAAGACAGGTATGCTGCCCCCCTCCCCCCCGAAAGGTGCCAAATGTGGCACCGGAGGAGGGGAGGAATACAATGAATGGAAGTTTCACTTTTGGGTGGAACCCCGCTGTAATAAAAATGTAATGTTTTTATTGAAGTGGTTTTATAAGCATTATGTCAGTTTTCTGATTTCTTTATGGGCTCTACCGATAAGGATTGTGGCAGGAGATCGAGGATTTACGTACCACTAAGGATCCGACCACCTACCAGAGGTTTCTTTAGCCCCTTAACCTCTTCCGGACCAATCCCATATACAGGGCGGCCCGGGTGCACAAAATCACGTACCTGTATGTGATTTCGTGCACACGTTTTGGGGGGTGTGCCACTCCCGCTGTGATTGGACACATCGGGAGCCAATCAGCGGGTCCGGCGGCCGCAATGTTTCAGCCAAGCTGAATCACGATCTCTATTTTCCTCCAGTGAATCCCCTCCCCCCCACAGTCAGAAACACCTCCCAGGGAACACATTTAACCACTTGGTGGCCCCCTAGTGTTAACCCCTTCCCTGCCAGTGACATTTATACAGTGACAGTGCATTTTTTTTTAGCTCTGATCAATGTATTGGTGTCACTGGTCCCCAAAAAGTGTCACTTGGGGTCAGATTTGTTCACCGCAATGTTGCAGTCCCCCTAAAAATCGCAGCTCGCCGTCATTACTAGTAAAAACAATTTAAAAAAAATGAAGTCCCTAAATCAATCCTCTATTTTTCAGACGCTATAACTTTTGCGCAAACCAATCAATAAACGCTTATTGGGATATTTTTTTAACAAAAATATGTAGAAGAATACATATTTATTGTGATAAATTTTATAGCAAAACAGTAAAAAAATATTTTTTTTTTCAAAATGGTCGCTCTTTTTTTGTTTATAGCGCAAAAAATACAAAACGAAGAGGTGATCAAATACCACCAAAAGAAAGCTCTATTTGTTTGGGGGGAAAAGACGTCGATTTTATTCTTGTGCAGCGCTGCCTGACCGCGCAATTGTCAGTTAAAGTAACACAGTGCTGTATCGCAAAAATGGCCTGGTCATGTAAAACCTTCCAGTACTGAAGTGGTTAAAGGTGGAAGGTGCATACTGACTTGTGGAAGGTCAGTAATGGAGGGGAGCGCATAGTTTGGAAGGTGGCGGGCACTGGAAATTGCTGTGAACCTCATATGGGACCCACGGACTATCCTCTTCACTATATTGGACTTTTTTGTGTTCCGAGCTTACTTTATATCACTGGGAACGCCTATCACTGGGAACGCCTATCACTGATTATCACTGGGAACGCCTATCACTGATTATCACTGGAAACGCCTATCACTGATTATCACTGGAAACGCCTATCACTGATTATCACTGGAAACGCCTATCACTGATTATCACTGGAAACACCTATCACTGATTATCACTGGAAACGCCTGTCACTGATTATCACTGGAAACGCCTGTCACTGATTATCACTGGAAACGCCTATCACTGATTATCACTGGAAACGCCTATCACTGATTATCACTGGAAACGCCTGTCACTGATTATCACTGATTATCACTGGAAACGCCTATCACTGATTATCACTGGAAACGCCTATCACTGATTATCACTGGAAACACCTATCACTGATTATCACTGGAAACGCCTATCACTGATTATCACTGGAAACGCCTATCACTGATTATCACTGATTATCACTGGAAACGCCTATCACTGATTATCACTGATTATCACTGGAAACACCTATCACTGATTATCACTGGAAACGCCTATCACTGATTATCACTGGAAACGCCTATCACTGATTATCACTGATTATCACTGGAAACACCTATCACTGATTATCACTGGAAACGCCTATCACTGATTATCACTGGAAACGCCTGTCACTGATTATCACTGATTATCACTGGAAACACCTATCACTGATTATCACTGGAAACGCCTATCACTGATTATCACTGGAAACGCCTATCACTGATTATCACTGGAAACGCCTATTACTGATTATCACTGGAAACGCCTATCACTGATTATCACTGGAAACGCCTATCACTGATTATCACTGGAAACAACTATCACTGATTATCACTGGAAACAACTATCACTGATTATCACTGGAAACGCCTATCACTGATTATCACTGGAAACAACTATCACTGATTATCACTGGAAACGCCTATCACTGATTATCACTGGAAACAACTATCACTGATTATCACTGGAAACGCCTATCACTGATTATCACTGGAAACAACTATCACTGATTATCACTGGAAACGCCTATCACTGATTATCACTGGAAACAACTATCACTGATTATCACTGGAAACGCCTATCACTGATTATCACTGGAAACGCCTATCACTGATTATCACTGGAAACGCCTATCACTGATTATCACTGGAAATGCCTATCACTGATTATCACTGGAAACGCCTATCACTGATTATCACTGGAAACGCCTATCACTGATTATCACTGGAAACGCCTATCACTGATTATCACTGGAAACGCCTATCACTGATTATCACTGGAAACGCCTATCACTGATTATCACTGGAAACGCCTATCACTGATTATCACTGGAAACGCCTATCACTGATTATCACTGGAAACGCCTATCACTGATTATCACTGGAAACGCCTATCACTGATTATCACTGGAAATGCCTATCACTGATTATCACTGGAAACGCCTATCACTGATTATCACTGGAAACGCCTATCACTGATTATCACTGGAAACGCCTGTCACTGATTATCACTGGAAACGCCTGTCACTGATTATCACTGGAAACGCCTATCACTGATTATCACTGGAAACGCCTATCACTGATTATCACTGGAAACGCCTATCACTGATTATCATTGGAAACACCTATCACTGATTATCATTGGAAACACCTATCACTGATTATCACTAGTTTAGGTATCACAGTGGTGTTTTATTGAACCACTTCAGCCCCAGAAAGTTTTACCCCCCTTCATGACCGGGCCATTTTTTGCGATACGGAACTGCGTTATTTTAACTGACAATTGCGCGGTCATGCGATGTTGTACCCAAAACGTCCTTTTTTCCCACAAATAGAGCTTTCTTTTGGTGGTATTTGATCACCTCTGCGTTTTTTTTTTTTTGTTTTTTTTGCGCTATCAACAAAAAAAGGCCGACAACTTTGAAAAAAAAAACAAGATTATTTACTTTCTACTATAAAACATCCAATAAAAAAAAAATTAAGAAATCTAATTTAAGGCCAATATGTATTCTGCTACATGTTTTTTGGTAAAACAAAATCCCAATAAACGTATATTGATTGATTTGTGCAAAAGTTATCACATCTACAAAATAGGGGATATATTTATGGTATTTTCATTTAATTTATTTACTGGTAATGGTGGTAATCAGCAATTTGTAGCGGGACTGCGACATTGAGGCGGGCAAATCGGACACCTAACTGACATTTTTGACACCTTTTGAGGACCAGTAACACCAATGCAGTGATCAGTGCTAAAAATATGCACTGTCACTGTACTAATGACACTGGCTGGGAAGGGGTTAAACATCAGGGGTGATCAAAGGGTTACATGTGTCCCTAGGGGGTTGCTTTCTAACTATGGGGGAGGAACTTTGACTGGAGGAAGATCTGTGTTCCTGCTTAGCAAAAACACAGGATCTCCATCTTCCTCTCTCACAGAGTGGCGGCCGGCCTTTTTTACATTCTGCCTCACCTGAGAATGATTAGCAGGTCCCGGCAGACACCGCTGATTGGCTCCCGCTATGCCCAATCAAAGCGGGAGCTGGCAGCGGGCTGCGTGCTTGAGCGCGCCCCAGAGCCTGTGCACAAAATCACATATGGGTACATGATTTTACGCAGGAGGGCCGCTTCTTCTGCAGTATATCTGTGTGGGGGAGGTCCGTAAGGGATTAACCACTTAAGGACCGAGCCACTTTCTGAGATTTGTTGTTTACAAGTTAAAACAGGGTTTTATTGCTAGAAAATTACTTAGAACCCCAAACATTATATATATATATTTTTTTTCCAACACCCTAGAGAATAAAATGGCGGTCGTTGCAATACTTTCTGTCACACCATATTTGTGCAGCTGTCTTAAAAGCGCACTTTTATTGGAAAGAATACAATTTTTTAAATTAAAAAATAAGACAACAGTAAAGTTAGCCCATTTTTTTATATTGTGAAAGATAATGTTACACAGAGTAAATTGATACCCAACATGTCACGCTTCAAAGTTGCGCCCCCGCTCGTGGAATGGAGAAAAATGTTTACCCTTAAAAATCTCCATAGGCAACGTTTAAAAAATTCTACAGGTTGCATGTTACAGAGGAGGTCTAGGGCTAGAATTATTGCTGTCGCTCTAACGATCGCGGCAATACCTCAAATGCGTGGTTTGAACACCGTTTTTATATGTAGGCGCTGCTCACGTATGCGTTAGATTCTGCACACAAGCTCGGCGGGACGGGGTGCATTTAATCTTTTTTTTTAACCTTTTATTTTTTATTTTTTACACCGTTTTTAAAAAAAACGCACTAAAATGCACACTAAAATGCAATAAAAAATAAAAATAAATGTAATAAAAAAAAAAGAGACCCTTTAAGAGCTATGGGTGGAAGTGATGTTTTAACGTCACTTCCGCCCTGCAATGATATGGAGATGGATGGGGGCCATCTTCCCCTCTCTTGTCTCTATGCCAGGCTAGGGAGAGGATCTGATCACCGTCGCCGCTACCGACGGTTCTGGTAAGCGGTGGAGGGCACTGGAGCCCGGCAGGAGGGGGGGCCCTCTCCCACTGCCGATAAAAGTGATCTCGCAGAGAATCTGCCGCAGAGACCACTTTTATCTTGAAGCAGATCCCCGCTGAAGAAGAGGAAACTGGGGTTATGGTAGCTAGCCGCTGCCACAACAACAATATTCCTCTTCGAAGTGCCAACGTATAACAATGGTGGGCAGTCCGGAAGTGGTTAAAGTGTTTTTTGATGTTTATTATTTATATATTCCACACATTGTATTTGGTTCTTATGATGTATAGGACCTCACATGTAGTCTGCTCTTAGAGACCTTGCACACTGGGGCGGGGGGTGGCGTCGGCGGTAAAATGCCGCTATTATTAGTGGCGTTTTACCGTCGGTCTGCGGCCGCTAGCGGGGCGGTTTTACCCCCCGCTAGCAGCCGAGAAAGGGTTAAATACCACCGCAAAGCGCCTCTGCAGAGGCACTTTGCCGGCGGTATAGCCGCGCCGTCCCATTGATTTCAATGGGCAGGAGCGGTAAAGGAGCGGTATACACACCGCTCCTTCACCGCTCCGAAGATGCTGCTGGCAGGACTTTTTTTACCGTCCTGCCAGCGCATCGCTCCAGTGTGCAAGCCCTCGGGGCTTTCACACTGGAATGCAAGGAGCGGCACTTTTGGGTCGGTTTGCAGGCGCTATTATTAGCGCAATAGCGCCTGCAAACCGCCCAAGTGTGCAAGGGCTCTTAGTGTGACATATTATACATTATCAGTGTGTTTTACTACAGAGTGTTTACAGTACTAGTGGGAGGGCGCTCTACCCCATATGTCATTTGTAACTGCAGGTTATCCTTATTATAGACTTACCTGTAGGCACAAAAGTACAAAAAAAATCACTTTAACAGTGACATCATCAAATAAAAGTGATATAATCAAATAACAGTGATATCATCAAAAAGAACAGTGACATCATCAAATAACAGTTACATCATCAAATAACAATGGCATCATCAAAAAAGAACAGTGATGTCATCAAAAACAGTGATATCATCATAAAAGAACAGTGATATCATCAAAAAGAACAGTGGCATCATCAAATAACAGTGATATCATCAAATAACAATGACATCATCAAATAACAGTGACATCATCAAATAACAATGACATCATCAAAAAGAACAGCGACATCATCAAAAAGAACAGTGATATCATCAAATAACAATGACATCATCAAAACGAACAGTGACATCATCAAAAAGAACAGTGATATCATCAAATAACAATAACATCATCAAATAACAGTGACATCATCAAATAACAATGACATCATCAAAAAGAACAGTGACATCATCAAATAACAGTGACATCATCAAAAAGAACAGTGACATCATCAAATAGCAGTGATTTCATCAAAAAGAACAGTGACATCATCAAATAACAGTGACATCATCAAATAATAATGACATCATCAAAAAGAACAGTGACATCATCAAATAGCAATCACATCATCAAATAACAGTGATATCATGAAAAAAGAACAGTGACATAATCAAATAACAGTGATATCATCAAAAAAGAAAAGTGATGTCATCAAAAAACAGTGATATCATCATAAAAGAACTGCGATATCATCAAAAAGAACATTGACATCATCAAATAACAGTGATATCATCAAATAACAATGGCATCATCAAATAACAATGACATCTTCAAAAAGAACAGTGACATCATCAAAAAGAACAGTGATATCATCAAATAACAGTGATATCATCAAAAAGAACAGTGACATCATCAAATAACAATGACATCATTAAAAAGAACAGTGATATCATCAAATAACAATGACATCATCAAAAAGAACAGTGACATCATCAAATAGCAATGACATCATCAAAAAGAACAGTGATATCATCAAATAACAATTACATCATCAAATAACAGTGATATCATCAAATAACAATGACATCATCAAAAAGAACAGTGACATCATCAAATAACAATGACATCATCAAAAAAACAGTGATGTCATCAAAAAACAGTGATATCATCACATAACAATGACATCATCAAAAAGAACAGTGACATCATCAAATAACAATGACATCATCAAAAAAACAGTGATGTCATCAAAAAACAGTGATATCATCAAATAACAATGACATCATCAAAAAAACCAGTGACATCATCAAATAACAATGACATCGTCAAGTAACAGTGATATCATCATAAAAGAACAGTGATATCATCGAAAAGAACAGGGACATCATCAACAAGAACAGTGACATCATCACATAACAGTGATATCATCAAATAACAATGATATCATCAAAAAGAAAAGTGACATCATCAAATAACAATGACATCATCAAAAAGAACAGTAAAGACTTTCTTGTTCTGGGGAAAACTAAATGATGTAAGGAGAAATATTCCATAATAATTCCCCTCCAATGATGCACAATCTGCAAAAGATAAATCAGGCAGATCTGTAACTGTTTACTACACTACATACACATAAATAAGGGATTTCATTAAAAAACAAATAACAAAAAAAAAACACACAGCCAGCCGAGTCTTACCAATATTGGTGACAGGATGGGGACAACATGGGAAGAGACCCAGACATGAGGCATGCCCTAGGACTTTAATTGGTTAATCTTTTTTTTTTTGGAGGATATCATATTCCCTTACTGGAATCAGTGGTGTATCCCGATTTGGTGGTGACGCAGTTGTCTCCTTTGTTCACGGTGTCAGAGCCAGAAGCCAGAGAAACCAGGGACACAGCTTCATTGATGGTGAGAGGACTGGACAGCTTGATCAGAGCGATGTCATTGGTGGAGGTCTTGGAGTTGTACTCGGGGTGTTCAAAGACCTAGAAAAGTTTTTGTTAAGCATTTTTATTATTTTTTTTAATAAATCAGAACTCATTTTCTGGAATATATGACTTCATTTTCTTATAAATGTAAATATGAGAAATGTGGCTTCAGATAGGCGCCATAGTGAGGAATAGAATGGTAATGGGAACAGCAAATACTTGGACAATCTTCTAGGAAGGCCTGGTGAGGTTGTGACTTTATATTGACCCTGGAAGTGGTTCAGATGTTCTACATATACTAAATACAATTTATATAACGCTGAGTTTGTACAATATATACCATGTTGGGCTGCCGAAATCCCCATTTCACTTCTTGTTGCAAAAAGTCTTCTTTACCCAGAGATGCCCAACCAGAGCCCTCTGATGTGGCCTTCAACCTCCTGCTCTAGGATGGAACCCGCAGTAGACATGTGTAATTTCTTTTGTTCCGAATTGGTTTTTCAACTAAATTCGACAAATTAGTTCATTCGGAAATATTCAAATTAACAAAAATAGTTTAACAAATTTTTCCGAAAAAATTGGAAATTCGAAATGAGAAAATCCAAAAATTTGAAAATTCGGAAATTTAAAAAATTCTGAGAATTTGAAAATCCAAAAATAAGAAATGAATAGGAGGTTGGGACTTTAAAATGAAGCAGTTGGGTAGTGGAGGTAAAGTAAACCATCTATAAATTACATTATGAAATATTTATTGATAGTAAAACATATAATACATAATAAAGGAGTATTGATTTCATATATAATAAAATAATTCATTACATATATATAGAAATGATGTACACATAATATAGGCATAATAAAGAATATACACACATAGCAGCATGAGATAGATGTTAATAAAAGAGGTAGAAAAGCATGATGTTGCTAGCAGCAACATGCCTGATCACGATACGTGCACCCACATTGTAAATGTGCATTAACTACGTAGGAAAATGGTTGATGTATTCAAAGGAAACCAATTAGTATACATGACTATGGTTCCATGTAGATTGTAGTTAGGGCATCAAAAGGCAAGGCTCAACGCGTTTCGTGGGTCTATACCCACTCATCAGGAGCTGATGTAAACAAATTTTCCTGTAAAGTATATATAAAAATATAATGAACCATAATGTCCATGTAAAAAAGTAAAAATATAGATAAATGAACATTCAATATATAGAGCAGGTAGTATTGGACGCACTCACCAACTCAGGCAGCAGGTGCAGTGCGTGGTGGTGGGAGCAAGGTGGGCCAGGGACATAGATGTTCCATCGAACACTCTCCACCTGGCCAGCATTCGTGCCTTAAGTGTGGTATCTGGGTGGTTGGGTGACGCCGGGCTCTCCTCTTTGCGGGAGTCGCGATGCGCCAGTGGGTCCTCCCTTTCTCCTCCCCATCCCTTTGGGACTGGGGGATTGGGCGGTCTCCACTCTGCGCATCGGCACCACGTACCCTACGCCAGACCTGTGACGTCATTCCCTGGCGTCACGGCCCGGACGTCTAGTGATTCCTTCTCGGTGTCTCCATGGAGAAGCCCCTTCGCGCCAAAAGCTGAGGTTTACTCGGCTCAGGTGCGGCGGCTCCTCCTCCATGCCACCCACGTGGTGTTGGCGGCGTATTTACATTCCCCATTTAGAGCTGGCAGTTTCCACGGCCGGTCTCTCTCTGGGGTTTCTGCACACCAGCCTTGCGGCTCTCGTTCGGCTGGTGGTGCCTTTAGTTGCCACAATTGGGTAGGTTATTGTCTTTTGTCTCTTTTCTCCTATTTCTCCCCTCACTTGATTCTGGCTTCTCTTGGTTTAAGTGCCTACTTCCTTGGTGAGTTTGCCTTATTAATTTCTCCAATGTTTTGCCACTTTTCATCTGCTACTTCTCACACATTAGTTATTATTAAACACCCATTTCACTCTGGCTACTTTCACATCTTTTTTTCTTATCACCCAATTTTTACAGATTTTCACATACACACTTATCCTACTGTAGCTATACTCATTATTCTCTTTGAAATTTACTGAGTTCACAATCTATTATTCCATTATTACTATTACTATAAATAAAACACCATAACTTATTATATGCACACTCAATGGAATATTTTTCTATTCTTAGATCTGGTTGTTTCCACGACATACATTCCTGCCTAGTAGACATACTCTGCCCCTATCCTTCGTTCTTCATTCCAGCCTGCCCAATGTCGCACCTATATCCACGCCTCGGCTCCCGTGGAGAGGCCATGTCCCTGGCCCACCTTGCTCCCACCACCACGCACTGCACCTGCTGCCTGAGTTGGTGAGTGCGTCCAATACTACCTGCTCTATATATTGAATGTTCTTTTATCTATATTTTTACTTTTTTACATGGACATTATGGTTCATTATATTTTTATATATACTTTACAGGAAAATTTGTTTACATCAGCTCCTGATGAGTGGGTATAGACCCACGAAATGCGTCGAGCCTTGCCTTTTGATGCCCTAACTACAATCTACATGGAACCATAGTCATGTATACTAATTGGTTTCCTTTGAATACATCAACCATTTTTCTACGTAGTTAATGCACATTTACAATGTGGGTGCACGTATCGTGATCAGGCATGTTGCTGCTAGCAACATCATGCTCTTCTACCTCTTTTATTAACATCTATCTCATGCTGCTATGTGTGTATATTCTTTATTATGCCTATATTATGTGTACATCATTTCTATATATATGTAATGAATTATTTTATTATATATGAAATCAATACTCCTTTATTATATATTATATGTTTTACTATCAATAAATATTTCATAATGTAATTTATAGATGGTTTACTTTACCTCCACTACCCAACTGCTTCATTTTAAAGTCCCAACCTCCTATTCATTTATTATCGAAAACCGGGATGGAGGAACACTATTGTTCTTCATTTAAAGTCCCAAAACCCCCTCATTTGACTCGATCCAAAAATAAGAATGAAAATCCGAATATTCAAAAGAATGAAAATCCGAAAACAAGAACGAAAATCCGAAAATTTGAAAACCCGAAAAAAGTCCGAAATAATAACTAACTATTAATAATAACTATTAAATTATAGGTATTGGAATTTCCTTTTTTTTATTTTACTGTTAGTGAACATAATGAATACAAATTTATCCGAAGTTACGAATTATTTGAAATAATGAATGCCACATCTAAACGAATGAAAAGTGAATTAAAAATAATTGCATTTTTATATAAATATTTCTATATTTTATATATATATATATATATATATATATAAAATATTTTATAGAAAATTATTTTATAATTTGATATGAATAATAAAAACATTTTATTATTATTATTATTATTTATTATTATAAAATTTGTTACATTCCATTCGCTTAGATGCGGCATTCGTTATTTCGGATAATTCGTAACTTCGGATAAATTTGTTATGTTCACTAACAGCCACATTTGAAAGGAAATTCCAATACTTATAATTTAATAGTTAGTTATTATTAGTTAGTTGGTTACTATTTCGGATTCTCAAATTTTCGGATTTCCGAATTTTTGGATTTTCAAATTTTCGGATTTTCTTTCCAATTTAAGGATTTTTGAATTTCCGAATTTTCAAATTTCCGAATTTCCAAATTTTTGAATTTCAGATTTTCGTTCATAACGAATGACCTGAAAAATAAAAGAAAAAAAAATGAGTGAAACAAAAACTAATAATTTTTTTCAGCAGTGCAGTGCATATCTATCTATATCGTTTTAGTCCAAATGCATTTTCGTCTGAATTTTGGATATTTTCGTTATCGTTTTAAAAAAACGATAACAAACAAATGGAGGTCTGTCCAATTTTAAGGTAAATTATAGTAATTCAGAAGCGATGGGAGTGGAGATGAAGGCATCCCTGCGACATCAGTTAACCTCTCAATTAGCCTTTAAATGGACAGACTCACATATATGCTATTTAGGGACTAAGATACCTATTAAATTAAATAGGGTATTCGAACTTAATTTTGCGCCCCTGGCACGACAGATTAAATTACAGCGATGGGATAAGGAGGTTTTTACGTGGTTTGGCAGAATTAATATCATAAAAATGAATGTAATGCCAAGATTGTTATACTTGTTCCAGACCCTACCCGTCAAGTTCCCCATAGGATATCTGAGGAATCTGAGAGCGAGGTTTGTTAAATTTATTTGGGTGGGAAAATCAGTAAGAGTGCGTAGGAATATTCTGACAATACCAAAAGAGAGAGGAGGGGTTGGATTCCAAGATCCAGTAGGATATTACGAAGCCTCCCATCTAGCAAGGGTAGTAGACTGGTGTAAGCCCCACAGAGACAAGCCGTGGATCCATCTGGAACAAGCAATGATAGCCGTACCACTGGGGGGTCTTGTATGGCTGGCGGAGGATGATATACCACAGGCTGTGAGGAAACATTCGGTGCGTGCCACTCTTCGAGTTACAAAAAAAAATACTTAAAAAAACTGAGATATCGCCATACCCGAGCCCTCTTATCCCAATCTTAGGTACTCCGAGATTTCAGCCAGGTATAACAGACAAGAGTTTTATTAATTTAAGGTGACAAGGAATCAGTAGGCTATTACATTTCTCGATAAATAATCAGATGATGTCCAGGGAGGAGATTGAACATGAATTTTCAATGGATCTGGACCCATGTAGGCAAATACAGCTTAACGCTTATATACGGTTGATGACATTGACTGTATTACGTATATTATCTAAATTTGATAAAATATGTCTAAACAAGGAACCACAAAGACACTTACTTTCAATCCTATATGCTTTGGTGATTGATTTAGATGCCCCACAAGAGCTCACCTTTATACAAGCATGGGAGAGGGATCTGGGGGTTACATTCTCCCAGGTACAAAAGAACGGGATTTTACTGTTTACGCACAAGGCGTCATTGTCAACAAGGTATCAAGAAGGTGGATATCAAATTCTAACCAGGTGGTATAGAACACCAGCAGTACTGCACAGAATATATCCACAGGTATCGAATGTTTGCTGGCGATGTCAGAAGTCTGAGGGCACATTGCTACACATATTCTGGGAATGTGCAGGGTTAAAAGAATTCTGGACTTTGCCTTTCGAAGATAACCGGAGTGGGTTTGGGTTAAGGAAAAGTCGCACAAAGGTTGCGTTGTTATAAATAAGATTATTATGAAAATATGAATAGGTAGGATAAGTTGAAGATTGGGAGTTTGATTAACTGCAATTAATAGGAGTCACAACAAGGTTGGGATTAGAAGAAAGAGGGGGAGGAGAGGGGAAGAGGAAAAAGAGAGAAGGAAGGTTGTGTTGAACTGGTGTATTTGCGAAAATTCTTTATTACCTTTGTGAAAAAAAATAAAGAATTTATATAAAAAAAAAAAAAAAAAAATCTCCTGCTGTTGCAAATTGCATGTGGGGGGAAACCCTCATCCAATTCGCAAATAGCGTGAAACTGGACTGACTTCTATAAATAAAAAGCTATACAGCTAGTTCCCCAAGAAAACACTTAACAAAAAAAATAGAAGGCATACAAGTGAAAAAAAATAAATAAAAATGAATGAATAATAACATTCAAAAAGTGTAAGGCAATAAGGTATGAAAGGTGTGTTAACAGTAAATAAGTGAAAATGTTAAACACTGACAGAAGAGATATTAGATATAAACACCACCAGAAGAAAAGAAAAGAAAAAGAAAATAATGGGACCCTAAAAAAATACAAAGACAAAGGATGTAAAGGAACCAAAAAATATATATACTGTACAGTTGAACCCTGGTTTACGAGTAACGCGATTAACGAGCGTTTTGAAAGACGAGTAACTTTTTTTTTTTTAATTCTGACTTAATGTGTTGTCTCGCAAAATGAGCAGAATTCAAGCTAATGGGGTATGCAGTACTGCATTTGGGGGGCGCTGGTGACAATCGGAATCTTTCGGAACCATTCGTAGCCATTCAGAAATACTCAGAATCACTCAGAAATACTCGTAAACACTCAGAAATACTCAGTTCCCGAGTGTTTCCGAGGCTTTCCCAGGCTTTCCGAGTTCAGCCGAGCTGTCCCTAAGTATTTCCGAGGCTCTCCAACGCCACCCCCACCTCTGGCCACATGCGGTATTGCATGCAATAGAAGTCAATGCGGAACGAATTATCTTCGTTTCCATTAACTTCTATGGGGAAACTCGCTTTGATTTGATTTGCGAATGCTTTGGATTACAAGCATTCTCCTGGAACGGATTATGCTCGTAATCCAAGGTTCCACTGTATATACCATTGATTACAAACTCTACAACTTTCACAAATTCTTATATAGCACAAAATTTAAAAAAATCCCAGTGGTGATTAAATACCACCACCAAGAGAAAGCTCTACCTGTCTCAAAAAATATTGTCATTTAGGTACAGTGTTGCATGAGTAATTGTCATTCAAAGTGTGACAGCGCTGAAAATTGGCCTGGGCAGGAAAGGGGTGAAAGTGTCCTGTATTAAAGTGGATAAAAAAAAACTCTCAGTAATCAGAACTTACTTGAGCATTCCTCGAGCTCTTGTTTAGGTTCTCAACCAATGAATCAGGAAGAAGAATTACAATATCGGAAGGTCTGGATGGATGAGAAAACACAAACGTTACCTACTGTGAGGATTAGGAGTCTTATCATTTTTAGATATTCTTGGCCTGGATACATTCTGGCCTGGTCTGGATTTCCCTACTACCAAAAGCCATGAAGTGTACTCTATATACCAGGGAGGTGCGGTGAGGTGAGTGGCTGGTGAGGGTACTGGCTGGTATCAGAACCAGACACACACGGGTTACATACGCCGCCATCGTCAGAGCGAGAGCAATAATTCTAGCCCTAGACCACCTCTGTAGCTCTAAACATGTAACCTGTAAAAATTTTAAAGCGTCGCCTATGGAGATTTTTAAGTACTGAAGTTTGGCGCCATTCCACAATTTTAAAGCGTGGCGCGTTGGGTATCTTTTTACATCATCTTTCATAGTATAACAAAAAAATTGTGCTAACTTTAGTGTTCGTTTCTTTTTTTTTATTCATGAAACAGTATCTTTAAAAAAAAAAAACGCATTTGAAAAATTGCTGTGTAAATACAGCATGACAACAACCGCCATTTTAATCCCTAAGGTGTCTACTAAAAATATATATATAATGTTTGGGGGTTCTGAGTAATTTACTAGCAAAAAAAATTGATGATTTTTACATGTAGGAGAGAAGTGTCAGAATTGGCCTGGGTGACAAGGGGTTAATTACCATAAATAAGTAATATACAGATAATTATTATAAATTGTTTTTGAGGTAATTTACTATATTTTCAAAATCTGTACTCAAGCAGGTGGCCTAACGGATAAATAAACTGTATTCTCCTTCAGACTGTAATATGTGGTAAAAGTCTCCATCCATGGATGGAAAATAAAGTTTTTTTATACTTTTTAAAACTGTGTTCTAAGTGATTACTCATACTCCACTGAGGCACATGTAAAGTCCCACTTTATCCCTTCTTGTAGTGGAATCTTGTATCTACCAGGGACGGTGCCTCTAATTACTTCACGTCTACCCCCACCCTTATATACTGGAGTTTGAAGTTATAAATTTCAACCAGTAATTTCACAGTAAATAGATAAATAATCAATTATTATGTTATAATAATATATGATTTATCTTGTACCTTTTCAGCAGCAGATTCTCATTCTCCCTCTTAACTGTGTGAGAAAAACATGGGATTGTGGGTAAATCTTATTCCCATTAATGTTTTTTTTCTTGTAGATAAGAGGGCTGGGCTGGAAGGGAGCATTTGTCTTTTAGACACGCCCCCTTCTATGACACCGCAGTGAGAGGCGTGCCTCCACTGCAGCATTTTTATTGGACAGCTTTGGCAAATGGTACTTTACCATTGGTCCAAGGCTCCAAGCTGTCCATTGAGCTCAGTGCCTCTGACAAGAGGTGAGGAGAATGCATATGAGCAAATAAAGACCCGGACAGATTACAATTGCAAACTGCTAACGCGTTTCACACTGCCCTCACAGCTCTGATTAAGCACTTGCCACCCAGGCCAATTCTGACATTTCTCTCCTGCGTGTAAAAATCATCATTTTTTTTTTAGAAAATTACATAGAACCCCCAAACATTATATATGTTTTGTTAGCAAAGACCGTAGAGAATACAATGGCGGTTGTTGCAACTTTTTATCTTGCATGGTATTTGCGCAGCAATTTTTCTAACGCCTTTTTTTGGGAAAGAAACAGTTTTGTGCTTTAAAAAAAAAATAAAAACAATAAAGGTAGCCCAATGTTTTTGCATACTGTGAAAGATGAAGTTACGCCGAGTAAATAAATACCTAACATGTCTAGGTTCTAAATTGCACACGCTCGTCGAATGGCGCCAAAGTTCAGTACTTAAAAATCCCCATAGGCGACGCATGAAATTTTTTTACTGGTTACATGTTTTGAGTTACAGAGGAGGTCTAGGGACAACATTTTTGCTCTCACTCCAACGTTCACATCAATATCTCACATGTATGGTTTAAACACCATTTTCATATGTGGGAGGGACTTATGTATGTGTTCGCTTCTGCGTGCGAGCACATGGGGACAGGGGCGCTTTAAAACATTTTTTTTATTGTTAATTATACTTTCTTTTTTTTATTTTGACACTTTTTTGAAAAAAAATATATATATAATTTTTATTTCTATTACAAGGAATGTAAACATCCCTTGTAATAGGAATATGACATGACAGGTCCTCTTTATAGTAAGATATGGGGTCAATAAGACCCCACATATCACCACTAGGCTGGTAAGCCTGAAATAAAAAAAAATAAACTAATCACCGCTTCTCAGCCAAAGCGGCGCCTTTTTTTGAATGCAGAGGCCGGGCGTGACGTTATAACATCGCTCCCGGCCTCCGACGATCATAGAGACTCCGGCGACCATCTGGTTCGCTGGAAATCATTATGATCAACATCCAAAGCTGGCGGATCCGCTCTCTGCCTCACCGATCGTAGCGGTGAGTCGGTAGAAGCACCGGAGGGTGGCGGGAGGGGGGGACGTCCCCTCTCACCTCCCGTAAGAACGATCAAGCAGTGGAAAGGCCGCTATGATCATTCTTATGGTGTAGGGAATCGCCGGCTGAAAACGGCAATATCTGAATGATGTCTGTAGCTACAGGCATCATTCAGATATACCCGCTCAAAATCCGTCACGTCATATGATGGCGGGCGGGAGTGAGGCGGTTAAGCACCAGTGAGAGAGAGCGGTGTGAAACCCGTTAGTGGTTTGCAATTTTAATCTGTTTTTGGCTACCCAGATCTTTATTTGCTCCTATGCATTCTACATTCTGAGCCGGCACCCTTGGCAAGGAAGGTATTAGTCAGGTACAGATGCCTAGAGCGAGTTCTCTCTTTGAGAAGTGAGGAGAGGCACTGTGAGCTCATCCTCTCAGTCTGCTGCAAACAGAGTGTGCCGGCTTGGATTTAAACTGGCTGCTCTGTATGTAGCTTCTGACAGGCTGTGCAAGGAGCCCGGTATCTCCAGAACCATAGATGATAGGAGCCCCAGTGGTGGGGTAGGACTTCAGCTACCTACCCCCCAAATATGGTGTCTCTGTGACCCATGGTCGCAGGGCTACGACCCTCGAAGCTCAATCTTTTTTTCTTATGTTCATGGCAGGTGAGGCTCTGCCACCTGCCTCCCCTCACTGCACATCCCTGCTATATACTGGTGGAAGCTAACAGTGGTATGTCAACTAGATAAATGACTCCATATTTAGAATGTTTACAGTCTATAAACCAGAGGCTCTGGATGGACAGTTGGAGAAATGGATCTATATTTAGGAAGTATCCGGTCTATAAAACAGAGGCTCCAGAAGGACAAATTACCAGTGAAGCATTGCAGTGAGCACTGACTTTGTAGTAGAATATTATCATATAAGACTCACGTGACTCCGCAGTGGGCAGCAGTGACAACCAAGTGATTGTTTATAACAGAACCCCCACAAAAGTGGTATTGATTGCTGGTCTGTGGAAGAAGAACCATGAAGTCATTGTTTTGTATACAGACCACTTTACCTACCCCATGGAGAAAAGGACCAGCCGTTCTGGACTCCAAAACTTTCCTTTAGCTTAAGATCACATAACTACAGTGCCTTGAAAAAGTATTCACACCCCTTGAAATTTTCCACATTTTGTCATTTTGTTACAACCAAAAACGTAAATGTATTTTATTGGGATTTTATGTGATACACCAACACAAAGTGGTACATAATTGTTAAGTGGAAGGAAAATCATCATTGGTTTTCAAATTTTTTTACAAATACATTTCTAAAAAGTGAGGCGTGCATTTGTATTCAGCCCCCTTTTTTTTCTGATACCCCTAACTAAAAACTAGTGGAACCAATTGCCTTCAAATTTAAATAGAGTCCACCTGTGTGTAATTTAATCTCAGTATTTATAGTATTTATAATACAGCTGTTCTGTGAAGCCCTCAGAGGTTTGTCAGAGAACCTTAGTGAACAAACAGCATCATGAAGGACAAGGAACACACCAGACGGGTCAGGGATAAAGTTGTGGAGAAGTATAAAGCAGGGTTAGGTTATAAAAAACTATCCCAAGCTTTGAACATCTCACGGAGCTCTGTTCAATCCATCATCGGAAAACGGAAAGAGTATGGCACAACTGCAAACCTACCAAGACATGGCCGTCCACCTAAACTGACTGGCCGGGCAAGGAGAACATTCATCAGAGAAGCATCCAAGAGGTCCATGGTAACTCTGGAGGAGCTGCAGAGATCCACAGCTCAGGTGGGAGAATCTGTCCACAGGACAACTATTAGTCGTGTTCTCCACAAATCTGCCCTTTATGGAAGAGTCACAAGAAGAAAGACATTGGTGAAAGAAAGTCATAAGAAGTCCTGTTTGCAGTTTGTGAGAAGCCATGTGGAGGACACACCAAACATGTGGAAGAAGGTGATCTGGTCAGATGAGACCAAAATTGAGCTTTTTGGCCCAAAAGCAAAATGCTATGTATGGCGGAAAACTAACACCGCACATCACCCTGAACACACCATCCCCACCGTGAAATATGGTGGTGGTAGCATCATGTGGTGGGGATGCTTTTCTTCAGCAGGGACAGGGAAGCTGGTCAGAGTTGATGGGAAGATGGATGGAGACAAATACAGGACAATCTTAGAAGAAAACCTGTTAGAGTCTGCAAAAGACTTGAGACCGGGGCAGAGGTTCACCTTCCAGCAGGACAACGACCCGAAACATACAGCCAGAGCTACAATGGAATGGTTTAGATCAAAGCATATTCATGTGTTAGAATGGCCCAGTCAGAGTCCAGACCTAAATCACATTGAGAATCTGTGGCAAGACTTGAATATTGCTGTTCACAGACGCTCTCTATCCAATCTGACAGAGCTTGAGCTATTTTAAGTATCTATTAAGTAGAATGAGCAAAAATGTCCCTCTCTAGATGTGCAAAGCTGGTAGAGACATCCCCAAAAAGACTTGCAGCTGTAATTGCAGTGAAAGGGGGTTCTACAAAGTATTGACTCGGGGGGGGGGGGGGGGCACCATACAAATGCCCCCCACACTTTTCACATATTTATTTGTAAAAAAAAGTGAAAAAAAAAATTGAAAAACATTTATCATTTTCCTTTCACTTTACAATTATGTGCCACTTTGTGTTGGTCTATCACTTGAAATCACTTCTCAGTTTGCCAATGGCCCATCTCCTAGGTACTTCTTTTCTCATGCCCCTTAACATTCTTTGGCGTGACACATTTTCTCACCTAGCCCTCCACCCCTTTACTGAAGGTGAGCATTGAAGAAGGTCACAAGGGAGATTCTAGAGAGCAGGAGGTCTTGGGATTATTGGAGAGGACGGCTTGAGTGATATATTGAGACAAGACTGGAGATGTTAATTGGGTTGTGGATGGCTTGGTATGTTGTTGTTAGCATTTAGAATCTTTTTTTTTGTTGGGGAATTGGCAGAGAGGGGTGAAGGGTACTGCATGGAAGCCAGTGAAGGGATTGGCATAGAGGGGTGGAGGACACTGAGTGGAGGCCAGTAAAGGGTTTGGCATGGAGGGGTGGAGGACATTGAATGGAGGCCAGTGGAGGGACTGGCAGAGAGGGGTGGAGGACACCGAATGGAAGCCAATGGAGGGATTGGCAGAGAGGTGGAGGACACTGAATGAAAGCCAGTGGAGGGACTGGCAGAGAGGGTGGAGGACACTAAGTGGAAGCCAGTGGAGGGATTGGCAGAGAGTGGTGGAGGACACTGAATGGAAGCCAGTAGAGGAATTGGCAGAGAGGGGTGAAGGACACTGATTGGAAGCCAGTTAAGGGATTGGCATAAAGGGTTGAAGGACCATAAATGGAAGCCAGTGGAGGGATTGACAGAAAGGGGTCGAGGACATTGAATGGAAGCCAGTAGAGGGATTGGCAGAGAGGGGTGGAGGACACTGAATGAAAGCCAGTGGAGTGATTGGCAGATAGGGGTGGAGGACGCTGAATGGAAGCCAGTAGAGGGATTGGCAGAGAGGGGTGGAGAACACAAAATGGAAGCCAGTGGAGTGATTGGCAGAGAGGGGTGGAGGACACTAAGTGGAAGCCAGTAGAGGGATTGGTATAGAGGGGTGGAGGACACTGATTGGGGGCCAGTGGAGGGATTGGCATAGAGGGGTGGAGGACATTGAATGGAAGCCAAGTAAAGGGACTGGCAAAGAATCCCTTGAGAAGGGAGCTGCAAAAGTCAAAGTGAGTGATAACAAGGGAGTGGTTGGCAGATAGGGGTGGAGGACACTGAATGAAAGCCAGTGGAGGGATTGGCAGAGAGGGTTGGAGGACACTGGATGGAAGCCAGTAAAGGGGGCTGACAAAGAGCTGTGGAGGACACTGAGTGGAGGCCATTGAAAGGATTGGCAGAGAAAAGTGGCAGACATGGAATGGAAGCCAGTGGAAAGATTGGCAGAGACCCTGAGAAGCTGGTAAGCGAAATGACCATGGGAATAGCAATTATTACTAAAAGGCTAAAGACTAAAGGAAGGATAGCCTTTGCTGAGGCAGTCGTATGAGAAGGGAGCTTGCAATAGTCAAGGTGAGTGATAACAAGGTAGTGAATGAGTAGCTTAGTGGTTTCATTGGCTGAGAAGGGGCAGATTTTGGAGATAATGTTGAGGTGAAGTCTACAAAGTTAGGACAGTGAATGGATTTGGGGCTGAAAGGACAGGTCAGAGTCCAGGATTGTACATAGCACCCTGCCATGAGGGGGGCACTTATAGTTGTATTGTTGCTCTTTATTGAAAGTAAGGGAGGTGGGCATGGGTGGGGGAGGGGTGGGCGAGAATAATGAGCTCAGTTTTAGAAAGATTGAGTTTGAAGAAGTGGTGTGGTGTGATACTGATTTGTCAGTTAGTAAGTTGAGAAGTAAGAGTAATGTGAGAAGAGACTGAAGGGGTGCAGTGGGGAGTAGAGAGATAGATTTGGGTGTCATTAGCATAGAGCTGGTACTGGGAGCCGTAGAAAGTTATCAAATGACAAAATGAGGAGGTGTGGATAGAGAAGAGAAGAGTTCCAGGGACAGAGCTTTGGGGGACCCCTACAGAAAGAAGTGATAGTACCTGAATAGACACCTGCCGTGGCCCAAAACCAGAGGCAATGTTTTTACCATTCACAAACCTTTTGTAAATGGAGTTAAGGGGCCTGATGACAGGAACGACGATACCTGAGAAAATAAACACATTCCTATTATAACTGCCAGTAATACATTGTTACACACTACCATATAATACAACACAACATCTATATACTGTATATGTATAGTTCCACGCTTAGGTGTAAATATGGCTGCTGCCTCCCCTGGAACCTTCACCACGTGAAGTAGAGTGCAATATAAAGAGGTAGGTGGCACGGCCAAGAGACTTAGTAATATATTGACCAAAGCGATCTTGAAAATGTTCTAAAGTGCATGTGCAAGTGCAAATTGTTACCAAGACAATGATCCTATTGTGCCAAAAACATCATCAATAAAAATAGAGGAAAAAATGTGTTTTTTAAAAGTGCAAATAGTGCTATGTGCCCAAAAAAATCTTCATCCATAAACAGAATAAAGTGCTGATAAGAATATATATATATATATATCTATATATAGATATATATCTATATATAGATATATATAACTCATTGGGAGTGCACTAAAAGTTCTCACTGCATTATTTCATCCAGCTAATTGCTTATTTTCGAATAACATGTGACCCAGTGGTCAAAGTAGGGAACTTCCAGACACGTCTGCCCACTATATTAAATCCAGATACTACCTTGTAAAACGATGTGAATTATATGCAATAATCTCTATGTACCAAAATCTTCATCCATAAACAAACTATTTAAGTGCTAGTAAAGGAAATATATGTGTATAAAAAGCAACTCAAAATAAATGTGTAATATCCTGTAATAGTCCGAAGTGACTTGTGCAATCAATCACGTCCATAAACGTGACTCTAACTTCTGTGCAAAAAGTGATCAACACTCGTGCTCCCCTTTCAGGTTCCACACTCACCAGATAGCTGCACCCCTACAGGGGTAAGACGCATGTAGTCAGATCAGCCTTTGTTCCAGGTATCCAATGCAGGGACCTCTTCCACGGTGTGTTAAATCACGGGATATCAGCATGTGGATGGATGGAAAGGAGGGACACTCATAGTGTAAATGTCCAGTCCTTCCCATAAGATAATAACATCATCTATGTATCTTCGATAGAATTTTAATTGTGGTCGTTCACTCTCATAGATGTGTTCCTCCTCCCACATGTTCATAAAAATGTTGGCGACACTGGGAGCGTAACGAGCTCCCATTGCCACCCCCTTAGTCCAAACATAATAGTTATTTTTGTACCAAAATAGTTACTCTCCATAGCCATTTTGAGACCCTCAAGAATCAACCCAATCTGTTCTGGGTCTCTGTATATAGGGCTCATCCCTACATACAGTATGTTACAATGTGCCACAAACATACAATGCGTGTACTCACCATAGGCTCCACTGAGCAGGACCAGGCAGGACAGGACCCTCAGGATTGACATTTTCCGCTATTCTTGGCTATGATGACAATTGTAAGGTCTGTACAGCTTACATACACTCAGTCAGCCAATCAGGGGAGAGCTCCAGGCTTGCTATAAGGACAATTTTCGTACACCTATCCGGATACCTTGAGCAAATTTGGCAAGCCTGCTATGGAAGAAAAGATATAAGGAATCAGGTGTTACAGGAGAAGGTTACTTGTAAAGACTATTACTGAGTTTTGAATTTCCAGATTATTCCATTTATCACAGTACATCAGTTACATATTATTATCACACAGGATTTATATAATGCCAAGATTTTTCACAGCACTTTACAAAATAGGGACAGGATAGGCTTCTTTGAAGGGAAGGGTTTTCAAAAACCACCTCCAGGAGAACAGAGTAGGAGATAATCAGACAGACTGGGGTAAGAAGTTCCAGAAAATGGGAAAGGCTCTGGAGAAGTTCTGGAAATGGCCATGTGAAGATTTAACAAGGAAATTAGACAGCAGAAGGATCTTGGGAGAAGCAAAGAGAATGGTTTGGTTGGAATTGTGATGTAGCTGGGTGCAGAGTTTCTGACAACTTTGAAGGTTGTTTTTAGTATCTTGACCTTTATTAGTTGGGTGAGCGTAAGCCAATGTAGGGATTGGCAGAGAGGGGTGGAGGACACTGAACGACTGGTAAGATGGGCGAGTTTGGCAGCAGCATTCATGCTGAGCTGAAGAGGGGGAAGCCTCTGTAGAGGTAGACCAATGAGCAGGGAATTGCAATAGTCGAGGCAAGAGATAACCAGAGAAAGAATTAGTAGGTGTGTGGTTTTATTGGCTAAGATGGGGTCTATTTTGGAGATGTTACAAAGGTTGAGGCAGAATGATCTGGACATTAATTGAATATGTGTTTCAGGGGCATTACAGAGCCCAAAGGGCATCATGGTGTACTCAGACAAACTGGATGCAAAATGTTGTCTTTCATTCATCTACCCCCAGGACTCTTAGAAGTTAAGCTTGGTGAAAACCTTAGAGGACGTCAATCTTTGGAAAACCTTGGGAACTAATAGGAGTTGCCAATGTCTTTATTGTTACTTTGTTGAGGACCATGTAATTGATAAAAGGGTAAGGAGGCCGGTCATTCCTTTCCACAGATATTGTGATTGTGCCCCAAGGAGAAGCAGTATTAATGAACCTTTTTCTATATTCTCATCAATAATCATCTGATAAAGGGAAGATTCAGATGAATGGAATCTCTGGGTAGAAGTTCAACTGAACAATAATAAATACAGTGTGGAAGAGAGTCTGACCCTTTCTTGTCAAATATTTTTAAGTATCCATATTAAACGACTGGGGGCATCACCAATTTTTTTATGTTCTCACAGAGAAGGCTCCCAGAGTTAGGGATGAGCCGAACACCCCCCTGTTCGGTTCGCACCAGAACATGCGAATAGGCAAAAAATTCCTTCGAACAAGCGAACACCATTAAAGTCTATGGGACACGAACATGAATAATCAAAAGTGCTAATTTTAAAGGCTTATTTGCAAGTTATTGTCATAAAAAGTGTTTGGGGACCTGGGTCCTGCCCCAGGGGACATGGATCAATGCAAAAAAAAGTTTTAAAAACTGCCATTTTTTCAGCTCAGCGAAGCTGGCCCCCCTACAATCAGCACAAATAAAAACTCAAGTGTGTTTCTTTAGTGCTACGTTTGTGCTGTTTTGTGCCGTAAAAATTTTCATTTGTGCTGCTTTTATTTTTAAGATATTAGCAATTGTTTTTTACAGACTATGACATCACCTAGCCCCCCTACAATGCCCAAATGACACAAAACTGGTCTCGTTGGTTAGTGCTACGTTTGTGCTGTTTTGTGCTGCTAAAAATTCCGTTCTATCTTTTATCGTTTTTGCGTTACTAATGATTTATTAAAGGTCACCAAAGGTCACTCAGCCCCCCTACAATGCCCAAATGACACAAAACTGGTCTCGTTGGTTAGTGCTACGTTTGTGCTGTTTTGTGCTGCTAAAAATTCTGTTCTATCTTTTATCGTTTTTGCGTTATTAATGATTTATTAAAGGTCACCAAAGGTCACTCAGCCCCCCTACAATGCCCAAATGACACAAAACTGGTCTCGTTGGTTAGTGCTACGTTTGTGCTGTTTTGTGCTGCTAAAAATTCTGTTCTATCTTTTATCGTTTTCGCGTTATTAATGATTTATTAAAGGTCACCAAAGGTCAGTCAGCCCCCCTACAACGCCCAAATGACACGAAACTGGTCTCGTTGGTTAGTGCTACGTTTGTGCTGGTTTGTGCTGCTAAAATTTTTATTTGTGCTGTTATGGTTTTTAAGTTATAACAGTTTTTTTTTTCAAACCCCACTCACTTTGCCCACCCTACAATCAGCACAAATAAAAACTCAAGTGTGTTTCTTTAGTGCTACGTTTGTGCTGTTTTGTGCCGTAAAAATTTACATTTGTGCTGCTTTTATTTTTAAGATATTAGCAATCGTTTTTTCCAGACCATGACATCACCTAGCCCCCCTACAATGCCCAAATGACACAAAACTGGTCTTGTTGGTTAGTGCTACGTTTGTGCTGTTTTGTGCTGCTAAAAATTCCGTTCTATCTTTTATCGTTTTTGCGTTATTAATGATTTATTAAAGGTCACCAAAGGTTAGTCAGCCCCCCTACAACGCCCAAATGACACAAAACTGGTCTCTTTGGTTAGTGCTACGTTTGTGCTGTTTTGTGCTGCTAACATTTCCGTTCTATCACTTATCGTTTTTGCGTTATTAATGATTTATTAAAGGTCACCAAAGGTCACTCAGCCCCCCTACAATGCCCAAATGACACAAAACTGGTCTCGTTGGTTAGTGCTATGTTTGTGCTGTTTTGTGCTGCTAAAAATTCTGTTCTATCTTTTATCGTTTTCGCGTTATTAATGATTTATTAAAGGTCACCAAAGGTCAGTCAGCCCCCCTACAACGCCCAAATGACACGAAACTGGTCTCGTTCGTTAGTGCTACGTTTGTGCTGGTTTGTGCTGCTAACATTTTTATTTGTGCTGTTATGGTTTTTAAGTTATAACAGTTTATTTTTTTTTCAAACCCCACTCACTTTGCCCACCCTACAATCAGCACAAATAAAAACTCAAGTGTGTTTCTTTAGTGCTACGTTTGTGCTGTTTTGTGCCGTAAAAATTTACATTTGTGCTGCTTTTATTTTTAAGATATTAGCAATTGTTTTTTCCATATAAATAAAGAGAGGGGGGGATTGGGAAAATTGGGACTTTAAATGAGGTTAATATGGCTGGGTAGAACCATGTGCCTCCATCCCTGTCATCTGTAATAAAATATACACTAAAGCGGCCGAAGCAACAAAGTGTATCCAAAATGGTGGGACTTTAAATGAAGCTCATGGTGACAAAAAAGAACAAAATGGTGGAAGATAGAGATTGTTTAATATTGCATAGAAACATAGTTAATCAACATAGAAATGCACATACATAAAGATGCACCCGTAACTGGGCGTCAAAATCCATAGTAGCAAAAATTGGTAATAACATGTTTGCAATCATATACAATAGTGGTAAAATTCAGGGGGTCCACCAGTGTTCAAGCAATGTAAGAACATTTAAAAGATAACAACTGCACAGTCAATAGTTCTAAATCCTTAATGAGTAGATTAGTAGAAACTTGCATATCATAATGAATATATAAATGGTTCACAACATCAATTAGCTCGACGCGTTTCGCGGCTTTAAACCGCTCTTCAGGAGCAGAAATGTGCATTGTCTGTAATGAAAAAATGTGTAGATACTCAGTATCAAAGTGGGGGGAATATGGGTAACATTCCTCCCGAAACCCGGGTAGGGCATATAGACTTACTAGGTAAGAACACCGAGACACCAGACGTCACGGTTCGCAGGCCGGCCCCAGGTCAGTGACGGGAGCCGAGGGGGCGCGTATAATGGAGGCAACCCACACAGACAGCAAACACGGCAGACCAATACTCCCAGGTTCACCTGATGTGAAAAAAGTGTGTGTTGTGAAACCTGAAGGAGTGGGGCAATAGGAAAACAACAAATGGGTGCAATGATGAGGGAATGGGGATGGGGGGGGGGTTGGAGAGGGGAGTGAAGGTGGGTGGTCAGCCAGGAGTGAGGGTAGGAGACCATGGTAGAAGGTCAACACCAAAACACCCTGTGTGGAGGAGACAAAGAGGTGATGGGAAATGCTGGGAAATGTACCTGAATGTGAAGGAACAGGTGGGCAATTCAACCAAAGCTGTGGATCCTATCTGTCAGGAAGCCAAAGGAGCACTGGAAGATGCCATGGCCGCCGCCTGCATATGAGCGCCGCCGAGAACCCGCCCCCAACGCCACACTACACGAAAAAAGAGGGGAGGGACATCCAATCGCCGACGCACAGGCCAGGAGAGGCTCGGCGACCGGCGCTGAGCCCTCCCACGGCTCGTGCAGATGAATAGCATCAGCCGGAAGGGCCGCGTCGAGGACGCCACACATCCGGCGTGCGTGTGTGACGTCGATGCGCAGTGGTGGTGTGGCCACGCCCCGAACGTCGTTCGACGGGCGGGGAGAGGAGGACCCCAGTGCGCATCGCGGCTCCCGCACTGAAACAACGGGCAGCCGTAAGGCCAAGACCATCCAGTGGCCGGTGCAACATACATAGAGGCATGATTGGGTATCAGACACACCATAGCTTACTCCAAGTTATACAATAAAGATTAACATGGTAGTCAGGGTAGTAAGGGAAGACAACTATTGGGCCAATACGGCTAATTGCAGAAAAAGGTTTGCACCAGTATATATGTAGATGTCACCAAGAGCTTCCATCCCTAATACATATAAAAATGTATTTATATGTATTAGGGATGGAAGCTCTTGGTGACATCTACATATATACTGGTGCAAACCTTTTTCTGCAATTAGCCGTATTGGCCCAATAGTTGTCTTCCCTTACTACCCTGACTACCATGTTAATCTTTATTGTATAACTTGGAGTAAGCTATGGTGTGTCTGATACCCAATCATGCCTCTATGTATGTTGCACCGGCCACTGGATGGTCTTGGCCTTACGGCTGCCCGTTGTTTCAGTGCGGGAGCCGCGATGCGCACTGGGGTCCTCCTCTCCCCGCCCGTCGAACGCCGTTCGGGGCGTGGCCACACCACCACTGCGCATCGACGTCACACACGCACGCCGGATGTGCGGCGTCCTCGACGCGGCCCTTCCGGCTGATGCTATCCATCTGCACGAGCCGTGGGAGGGCTCAGCGCCGGTCGCCGGGCCTCTCCTGGCCTGTGCGTCGGCGATTGGATGTCCCTCCCCTCTTTTTTCGTGTAGTGTGGCGTTGGGGGCGGGTTCTCGGCGGCGCTCATATGCGGGCGGCGGCCATGGCATCTTCCAGTGCTCCTTTGGCTTCCTGACAGATAGGATCCACAGCTTTGGTTGAATTGCCCACCTGTTCCTTCACATTCAGGTACATTTCCCAGCATTTCCCATCACCTCTTTGTCTCCTCCACACAGGGTGTTTTGGTGTTGACCTTCTACCATGGTCTCCTACCCTCACTCCTGGCTGACCACCCACCTTCACTCCCCTCTCCAACCTCCCCCCCCATCCCCATTCCCCCATCATTGCACCCATTTGTTGTTTTCCTATTGCCCCACTCCTTCAGGTTTCACAACACACACTTTTTTCACATCAGGTGAGCCTGGGAGCATTGGTCTGCCATGGTTGCTGTCTGTGTGGGTTGCCTCCATTATACGCACCCCTCGGCTCCTGTCACTGACCTGGGGCCGGCCTGCGGACCGTGACGTCTGGTGTCTCGGTGTTCTTACCTAGTAAGTCTATATGCCCTACCCGGGTTTCGGGAGGAATGTTACCCATATTCCCCCCACTTTGATACTGAGTATCTACACATTTTTTCATTACAGACAATGCACATTTCTGCTCCTGAAGAGCGGTTTAAAGCCGCGAAACACGTCGAGCTAATTGATGTTGTGAACCATTTATATATTCATTATGATATGCAAGTTTCTACTAATCTACTCATTAAGGATTTAGAACTATTGACTGTGCAGTTGTTATCTTTTAAATGTTCTTACATTGCTTGAACACTGGTGGACCCCCTGAATTTTACCACTATTGTATATGATTGCAAACATGTTATTACCAATTTTTGCTACTATGGATTTTGACGCCCAGTTACGGGTGCATCTTTATGTATGTGCATTTCTATGTTGATTAACTATGTTTCTATGCAATATTAAACAATCTCTATCTTCCACCATTTTGTTCTTTTTTGTCACCATGAGCTTCATTTAAAGTCCCACCATTTTGGATACACTTTGTTGCTTCGGCCGCTTTAGTGTATATTTTATTACAATTGCTTTTTCCAGACTATGACATCACCTAGCCCCCCTACAATGCCCAAATGACACGAAACTGGTCTCATTGGTTAGTGCTACGTTTGTGCTGGTTTGTGCTGCTAAAATTTTTATTTGTGCTGTTATGGTTTTTAAGTTATAACAGTTTTTTTTTTCAAACCCCACTCAATTTGCCCACCCTACAATCAGCACAAATAAAAACTCAAGTGTTTTTCTTTAGTGCTACATTTGTGCTGTTTTGTGCTTTTTAAATTTATGTTCTATCCTTTATCGTTTTTGCGTTATTAATTATTTTTTTAAAGGTCACCAAAGGTCACTCAGCCCCCCTACAACACCCAAATGACACAAAACTGGTCTCGTTGGTTAGTGCCTCATTTGTGCTGGTTTGTGCTGCTAAAATTTGTATTTGTGCTGTTATGTTTTTTTAGTTATAACAGCTTGTTTTTATATTTGTGCTTTTTTTGTGTCATAATAGTTAAAATTTGTGCTGCTTTTATTTTTAAGATAATAGCAATTTGTTTTTTCCAGATGATGACATCACCCCGCTCTCCTGTCACGTACCTGGTTAGTGAGCTCCTGGTTAGAAATCAGCCATAGGAGCACAGTGAGGTATGAGTGCCTGTGATCAGTCCAGTAGACTGTGTGGTGGCAGCAGTCAGCAGGTGGATGTGGCGGCAGAACCAGCCGGTGGCAGATGAGCTGGCACTGAGCTTGCCTGGTGGCAGACTGTGGGTAAGCAGCTGGAAGCAGGAGACCGATGAGACCTTGCTGGGCTGAAGAGCTGTAGCAGGCTGGATGAGCAGGATGCAGGGTCAGATGAGCCGGGTCCATAATGGTCAGGCAGATCAGGCATAGATGGCACACAACAGGATAGTCGGGTCACAAGCCAAGTCAGCAACAGGAGGTAGATCAGGCAAGAAGAGAAGGCAGAAGCAGAATCCAGAGACAAGCCAAGGTCAGGGCAGGTAGCAGTCAAACGGAGGTCAGGAGCAAGCTGGGTTAGGATCAGAGGTCAAACACAGGAATCAGGAATGAACACACAGAAGCAGCACACCAAATTGCAGCCTGTTTAAATAGTCTGTCTGGTGCCAGCATTGGTGACAGGCTCACGCTCATCTGCCCAGCCAGTTGCCAGTCTGCGCATGCGCATATGTATGTACAGGGAGACATCATTTGTGCTATGGGAAAGCCTTCCCTGACACCCCCTACAACAGCCAAACAAAATCAAAACGGGCTGGTTGGTTAGTGCCACGTTTGTGTTGGTTTGTGCCTATTTACTTTCCATTCTATCTCCCTTTGTTTTTTAGTTATTGTTGATTTAATAAAGGTCACCAAAGGTTACCCAGCCCCCCTACAAGAGACAAAAGGCATGCAACTGGGCTGGTTGGTGCCTCCTTTGTGCTGGTTTGTGCTGTTTAAATATCAGTTCTACTGCATATTGTTTTTCAGCTATTTACTATTTATTAAAGGTCACCAAAGGTCACTCAGCCCCCCTCCCACCTACACATGAAACTGGGTTGGTTGGTTAGTGCTGCATTTGTGCTGTTAAAATTATTATGTGTGCTGCTGTGATTGTTTAATTGCAAAAGTTTGTTTTTATTAGATCAAACCCCACCCACCCATCAAATCCCACCCCCTTGGCATCCCATGTTATTAGATACTATAACAATTACACCATTCATTTGTGCTGCATTTGTGATAACTTGTGAAAAAAATAACATTTGTGCTCTTTTGTTTTTGGAGAACTTGTACATTATATTTCATCAAACCCCCTCCACATGTGAGAATCACATGCTAATCATTTCTCTTTCACACAGACACCACTTCTTCAACAGTCTAAAACTATTCTTTCACATACAAAAAAAGAGTGCATGTGAAAAAAAATAAAAATGATTTTCATGTATGCTTGCATAAATATAATGGAGAATTCCAAGTTGTACTTATCTATTGGTTTGCTGGATAAAATATATAGAGGGCAACGAACATAATTTGTGTCTTGTTGTTTAACAATGCATGGAAACAGGTGAAAGAGGAGTGCAAGTTACACAAACACTTTTCACTAGTCAGTACATTTTTTTCTAAACTGTAAAATCCATATTGTAATAATAGCAAAAATGTTTACATTGTTTCTTGCTAGGCCCTATACCCAGCCTGTAGTTTATTTTGTAATGCTCCTCCTCTGTACCTGACTCTGTAAACACTGCACACAGTACCCTGGGGGAAGGCACTAATACAGCTTAACCTCCCTGGCGGTATGATTATTTCTGATTTTAGGTGCTGAAAGCGGTACAATTATTTTGCACAGAAATTTGGCGTTTTATATTGTAGGCCTGTAATTCTTAGGAATAACTCACTGAAATCTGTCCAAACCAGAGTCTAGTAGACATCCTGGGTATGATAAAGTTTGAAAAACGAAATAAAAAATTATAATATAATAAATAACTATATAGTTTTTGGTTGCTATGGACAATCTCCAGTTTCCTGGCAGAAAGAACAGTTTTATATATATAAAACTGCATGCAGGACACTGGGCAGACCACTAGGGACAAAGGGGATGTGTAGTTATTTGATACAGTACTGTAATCTGTAAGATTACAGTATGCTGTATCTATACTGTGTGTTTCACTTTTGAATTTACCGCCGAACTCCGTCCCCGTGCGACGCAACGCTCGCAGGGAACGGAGCTCGGCACTGTGAATCGAACGAGACACAGCGGCTCGCCGATCACAGCGGGGAGACATCGCAGGATCCAGGGGACAAGGTAAGTAAACTCTTCCTGGATCCTGCGATGCAAGCCCGAGTCTGGCTCGGGGATACCGCTTTTGGTATGAAAAATCCAACCCGAGCCAGACTCGGGAATACTTCCAGGGAGGTTAAGCAACCTCATGCTTGATGTTTTGACTGCTACCTGAGAGATTACAGGGTAAATTGAAGTTTAACCCACTTATTTTTACAGTTTATGCAACCTCATGTTTGATGTTTTGACTGCTACCTGAGGGCAAATCAAGTAAATGGAAGTATAGCCCACTTATTTTTACTTTTGTTGTGTTTGATAGTGATGCATTCATGTGTATACACTGTGGATCTGATAACGGCGGATGTCAGCGGACATGTCACCGCTGAAATCCGTTGCTCCATAGAGGTGAATGAAGTGTCCGATCAGGTACGCCTGAAAAACGAACATTTGGACCTGATCGGACAGCATGTGTGAAAGGGGCCTAAAACTAAATTTTGTTATGTTTTTTTGTTATGTGCAGACACATGAACATGGTTACAATGTAACACAAATAAAAGGTCTAAAAGTAACCAATTATAGCATGTAATATATCAATATACTGTACATAAAGTTACAGTTACATAAGTGACATAGGGAATAACAAAAGTTGCTTATATTTACATACAAATTGTACAAAAACATGGTGGAAAACTATAGTATATACTATATAAAAAAATAACTTAATATATCAAAACCTGAGAGAATGGATGTTTCACGTCCTTATGCTTTTATAGGGGGTGGCTGGGTTTTGATGGGTGGGTGGGGTTTGATCAAATAAAAACAAACTTTTAAAATTAAGAAATCAAAGCAGCACACATAATAATTTTAACAGCACAAACGCAGCACTAACCAACCAACCCAGTTTCATGTGTAGGTAGGGGGGAGGGGGGCTGCGTGACCTTTGGTGACCTTTAATAAATAGTAAATAGCTGAAAAACAAAATGCAGTAGAACTGATATTTAAACAGCACAAACCAGCACAAAGGAGGCACCAACCAGCCCAGTTTCATGCCTTTTGTCTCTTATAGGGGGGCTGGGTAACCTTTGGTGACCTTTATTAAATCAACAATAACTAAAAAACAAAAGGAGATAGAATGGAAAGTAAATAGGCACAAACCAACACAAACGTGGCACTAACCAACCAGCCCGTTTTGATTTTGTTTGGCTGTTGTAGGGGGTGTCAGGGAAGGCTTTCCCATAGCACAAATGATGTCTCCCTGTACATACATATGCGCATGCGCAGACTGGCAACTGGCTGGGCAGATGAGCGTGAGCCTGTCACCAATGCTGGCACCAGACAGACTATTTAAACAGGCTGCAATTTGGTGTGCTGCTTCTGTGTGTTCATTCCTGATTCCTGTGTTTGACCTCTGATCCTAACCCAGCTTGCTCCTGACCTCCGTTTGACTGCTACCTGCCCTGACCTTGGCTTGTCTCTGGATTCTGCTTCTGCCTTCTCTACTTGCCTGATCTACCTCCTGTTGCTGACTTGGCTTGTGACCCGATTATCCTGTTGTGTGCCGTCTATGCCTGATCTGCCTGACCATTATGGACCCGGCTCATCTGACCCTGCATCCTGCTCATCCAGCCTGCTACAGCTCTTCAGCCCAGCAAGGTCTCATCTGTCTCCTGCTTCCAGCTGCTTACCCACAGTCTGCCACCAGCCAAGCTCAGTGCCAGCTCATCTGTCACCGGCTGGTTCTGCCGCCACATCCACCTGCTGACTGCTGCCACCACACAGTCTACTGGACTGATCACAGGCACTCATACCTCACTGTGCTCCCATGGCTGCTTTCTAACCAGGAGCTCACTAACCAGGTACGTGACAGGAGAGCGGGGTGATGTCATCATCTTGAAAAAACAAATTGCTATTATCTTAAAAATAAAAGCAGCACAAATTTTAACTATTATGACACAAAAAAAGCACAAATATAAAAACAAGCTGTTATAACTAAAAAACCATAACAGCACAAATACAAATTTTAGCAGCACAAATGAGGCACTAACCAACGATACCAGTTTTGTGTCATTTGGGTGTTGTAGGGGGGCTGAGTGACCTTTGGTGACCTTTAAAAAAATCATTAATAACGCAAAAACGATAAAAGATAGAACATAGATTTAAAAAGCACAAAACAGCACAAATGTAGCACTAAAGAAACACACTTGAGTTTTTATTTGTGCTGATTGTAGGGTGGGCAAATTGAGTGGGGTTTGAAAAAAAAAACTGTTATAACTTAAAAACCATAACAGCACAAATAAAAATTTTAGCAGCACAAACCAGCACAAACGTAGCACTAACCAACGAGACCAGTTTCGTGTCATTTGGGCATTGTAGGGGGGCTAGGTGATGTCATAGTCTGGAAAAAACAATAGCTAATATCTTAAAAATAAAAGCAGCACAAATGTAAATTTTTACGGCACAAAACAGCACAAACGTAGCACTAAAGAAACACACTTGAGTTTTTATTTGTGCTGATTGTAGGGTGGGCAAAGTGAGTGGGGTTTGAAAAAAAAAAATAAACTGTTATAACTTAAAAACCATAACAGCACAAATAAAATTTTTAGCAGCACAAACCAGCACAAATGTAGCACTAACCAACGAGACCAGTTTTGTGTCATTTGGGCGTTGTGGGGGGGGCTGACTGACCTTTGGTGACCTTTAATAAATCATTAATAACGCGAAAACGAAAAAAAGATAGAACGTAATTTTTTTCAGCACAAAACAGCACAAACGTAGCACTAACCAACGAGACCAGTTTTGTGTCATTTGGGCATTGTAGGGGGGCTGAGTGACCTTTGATGACCTTTAATAAATCATTAATAACGCAAAAACGATAAGAGATAGAACGGAAATGTTAGCAGCACAAAACAGCACAAACGTAGCACTAACCAACGAGACCAGTTTCGTGTCATTTGGGCGTTGTAGGGGGGCTGACTGACCTTTGGTGACCTTTAATAAATCATTAATAACGCGAAAACGATAAAAGATAGAACGGAATTTTTAGCAGCACAAAACAGCACAAATGTAGCACTAACCAACGAGACCAGTTTTGTGTCATTTGGGCATTGTAGGGGGGCTAGGTGATGTCATAGTCTGGAAAAAACAATTGCTAATATCTTAAAAATAAAAGCAGCACAAATGTAAATTTTTACGGCACAAAACAGCACAAACGTAGCACTAAAGAAACACACTTGAGTTTTTATTTGTGCTGATTGTAGGGTGGGCAAAGTGAGTGGGGTTTGGAAAAAAAATAAACTGTTATAACTTAAAAACCATAACAGCACAAATAAAAATGTTAGCAGCACAAACCAGCACAAACGTAGCACTAACCAACGAGACCAGTTTCGTGTCATTTGGGCGTTGTAGGGGGGCTGACTGACCTTTGGTGACCTTTAATAAATCATTAATAACGCGAAAACGATAAAAGATAGAACGGAATTTTTAGCAGCACAAAACAGCACAAACGTAGCACTAACCAACGAGACCAGTTTTGTGTCATTTGGGCATTGTAGGGGGGCTGAGTGACCTTTGGTGACCTTTAATAAATCATTAATAACGCGAAAACGATAAGTGATAGAAGGGAAATGTTAGCAGCACAAAACAGCACAAACGTAGCACTAACCAACGAGACCAGTTTTGTGTCATTTGGGCATTGTAGGGGGGCTGACTAACCTTTGGTGACCTTTAATAAATCATTAATAACGCAAAAACGATAAAAGATAGAACGGAATTTTTAGCAGCACAAAACAGCACAAACGTAGAACTAACCAACAAGACCAGTTTTGTGTCATTTGGGCATTGTAGGGGGGCTAGGTGATGTCATAGTCTGGAAAAAACAATTGCTAATATCTTAAAAATAAAAGCAGCACAAATGTAAATTTTTACGCCACAAAACAGCACAAACGTAGCACTAAAGAAACACACTTGAGTTTTTATTTGTGCTGATTGTAGGGTGGGCAAAGTGAGTGGGGTTTGAAAAAAAAAATAAACTGTTATAACTTAAAAACCATAACAGCACAAATAAAAATTGTAGCAGCACAAACCAGCACAAACGTAGCACTAACCAACGAGACCAGTTTTGTGTCATTTGGGCGTTGTAGGGGGGCTGACTGACCTTTGGCGACCTTTAATAAATCATTAATAACGCGAAAACGAAAAAAGATAGAACGTAATTTTTTTCAGCACAAAACAGCACAAACGTAGCACTAACCAACGAGACCAGTTTTGTGTCATTTGGGCATTGTAGGGGGGCTGAGTGACCTTTGATGACCTTTAATAAATCATTAATAACGCAAAAACGATAAGAGATAGAACGGAAATGTTAGCAGCACAAAACAGCACAAACGTAGCACTAACCAACGAGACCAGTTTCGTGTCATTTGGGCGTTGTAGGGGGGCTGACTGACCTTTGGTGACCTTTAATAAATCATTAATAACGCGAAAACGATAAAAGATAGAACGGAATTTTTAGCAGCACAAAACAGCACAAATGTAGCACTAACCAACGAGACCAGTTTTGTGTCATTTGGGCATTGTAGGGGGGCTAGGTGATGTCATAGTCTGGAAAAAACAATTGCTAATATCTTAAAAATAAAAGCAGCACAAATGTAAATTTTTACGGCACAAAACAGCACAAACGTAGCACTAAAGAAACACACTTGAGTTTTTATTTGTGCTGATTGTAGGGTGGGCAAAGTGAGTGGGGTTTGGAAAAAAAATAAACTGTTATAACTTAAAAACCATAACAGCACAAATAAAAATGTTAGCAGCACAAACCAGCACAAACGTAGCACTAACCAACGAGACCAGTTTCGTGTCATTTGGGCGTTGTAGGGGGGCTGACTGACCTTTGGTGACCTTTAATAAATCATTAATAACGCGAAAACGATAAAAGATAGAACGGAATTTTTAGCAGCACAAAACAGCACAAACGTAGCACTAACCAACGAGACCAGTTTTGTGTCATTTGGGCATTGTAGGGGGGCTGAGTGACCTTTGGTGACCTTTAATAAATCATTAATAACGCGAAAACGATAAGTGATAGAAGGGAAATGTTAGCAGCACAAAACAGCACAAACGTAGCACTAACCAACGAGACCAGTTTTGTGTCATTTGGGCATTGTAGGGGGGCTGACTAACCTTTGGTGACCTTTAATAAATCATTAATAACGCAAAAACGATAAAAGATAGAACGGAATTTTTAGCAGCACAAAACAGCACAAACGTAGAACTAACCAACAAGACCAGTTTTGTGTCATTTGGGCATTGTAGGGGGGCTAGGTGATGTCATAGTCTGGAAAAAACAATTGCTAATATCTTAAAAATAAAAGCAGCACAAATGTAAATTTTTACGCCACAAAACAGCACAAACGTAGCACTAAAGAAACACACTTGAGTTTTTATTTGTGCTGATTGTAGGGTGGGCAAAGTGAGTGGGGTTTGAAAAAAAAAATAAACTGTTATAACTTAAAAACCATAACAGCACAAATAAAAATTGTAGCAGCACAAACCAGCACAAACGTAGCACTAACCAACGAGACCAGTTTTGTGTCATTTGGGCGTTGTAGGGGGGCTGACTGACCTTTGGCGACCTTTAATAAATCATTAATAACGCGAAAACGAAAAAAGATAGAACGTAATTTTTTTCAGCACAAAACAGCACAAACGTAGCACTAACCAACGAGACCAGTTTTGTGTCATTTGGGCATTGTAGGGGGGCTGAGTGACCTTTGGTGACCTTTAATAAATCATTAATAACGCAAAAACGATAAGTGATAGACCGGAAATGTTAGCAGCACAAAACAGCACAAACGTAGCACTAACCAACGAGACCAGTTTCGTGTCATTTGGGCATTGTAGGGGGGCTGAGTGACCTTTGGTGACCTTTAATAAATCATTAATAACGCAAAAACGATAAAAGATAGAACGGAATTTTTAGCAGCACAAAACAGCACAAACGTAGCACTAACCAACGAGACCAGTTTTGTGTCATTTGGGCGTTGTAGGGGGGCTAGGTGATGTCATAGTCTGGAAAAAACAATTGCTAATATCTTAAAAATAAAAGCAGCACAAATGAAAATTTTTACGGCACAAAACAGCACAAACGTAGCACTAAAGAAACACACTTGAGTTTTTATTTGTGCTGATTGTAGGGGGGCCAGCTTCGCTGAGCTCTTAGGGAGGGGTACAGGAGGGGGAGGGTAGAAAAGAGAAACAATAAAACATATTCAGTAAACTTCACTTTTTTCCGCATGGAGTCGACTGTGTAGTCCAACTCCCAACGCAAGACTCAGAGACTGCTGTATTTGAGAACCCGCATTTAAGGGGGTGAAATGCATTGGCAGCTTTGTTTGCGCAACATTAAACGGAGGAGTTGGATACACAGGAGAGCCAGGGGAGAGAGACAATACCTTAGTTGTAACAAAAACCAAATTTATCTGTTAGTCAAATATAAATAATACGTATTAAACATGAAAGAAACTGCTTGGCCTACCAGTATCTGATTTGCCTGGTGAGGAAAAGTGGACAAGCTTGAAAGAGAAAAATTTTAACTTCGTCTCTTGAGTGGGATATCCCGCTAAGAGTTAGGCCACCATAGCCGTAGAGGCGGGGCGTAGAGTGGTAGCAATGTGTGACCATGCTCGTGGCCCTCAATGAGGAGTGGGACGGTGATGGTCCGGTGCCGAAGGTCTGAACCGTTTTGGAGAGTCTTTGCGTGGGCTCCTTTGGTCTAGGGGGCACGGTTGACAGGAGCCGCTCTAGGAGAGGGGCTGAGGTTGGGGCCTGAGCGTAGCGAACGCAGGAAAGCTTCTGCTTCTTTTGGGTCTTGGAAGGAGAGTTGGTCGCCATTTGGGGCTTTAAGTCAGAGGGTAGCTGGGAAAGCCAACGTGAATTTGAGTTGTTGATGGTGCAGTTCCGAGCAAATCTGTTGAAAGGCTTTTCTTTTTTGGGACACTTCAATAGAGTAATCTGCGAAAATCAGGATTTTCATGTCGTCAATTTGGAGAGTTCTGGATTGCCTGAATTTTTGCAAGATGTAAGCTTTATCTGAGTAGTTGAGATATTTTGCTATTATGGGACGGGGCGATTTGCGTTCTGCGTTGAAGGTTCCCATGCGATGGGCCCGTTCTACTGTGCAGGGGCCTGGCAGGCCTAGCGCTTCAGGGATGCGCCTGGCGCATAGGTCAGAGAGAGCTGAGGGTTGTAGCGATTCTGGGATGCCTACAAATCGCAAGTTGCTCCTTCTGGATCTATTTTCCAAATCGTCCAGCTTTTCAAGGATATATTTGTTGGTTTTGTCATGGGCCTGCATTGAGGATTGAGAGTGGTATAGATCTTCCTCAATATTAGCTATGCGGTGTTCTGCTTCATTCAGCCTGGAGGCATGGTCCCCTAGCTGGGCCTGGAGTTGTTGCATGCCTGCGTTAACTGCCTTCTCCACCGAGGCTGCAATCATTGGGGAGAGGAGGGCTGCTACAGCCTGTGCTATCCTTTCAGTGTTTGTGCTGGAAGGGCTTGTATGCTGTGCAGGTGTCTCAGTAGATGGGGAGGGGGCCGTAGCGCCGCTTACCTCCATGTCAGGCTCTGGCTCTGTGGGAAGCTCCGTGCAGGCCGAAGCCGGGGCCTCGATTTGCGGCTGTGGGGTCCGCGCCGCCGCGGCCGCGTACGATCGTGGGCCGTTTTTTTCCACAAATCGGTCCATCCTGTGACCGGGGATGGCGTGGGGTGGATGCCGGTGGTTTTTGGCGGGTTTGCCGGTTTTGTAGGCTGGTTTAGGAGTCGAGCTGCGGGAGCTGATGAGAAGAGCAGCTACTCCATGCGGCGCCGGAACCGGAAGTCCTAACACTTTCTTTTATTAGTGATTTTTATTGAGGTTTATGCGCAAGATCACATATAATTATTTATATACACTTTATTTACATTAGGTGATTAGTGATCACTGTTAGATTTTGCAGCATCTCCACTCTTTTTACTTTTTATATTTCAGTCTAATAGCGCAGAGTTTTTATTTTTATCTAAATTCACTTCCAAGGCCATAGAGTCGAGTGGGGGGGGGGGGCATATTTCCCTCACTCGACTTCCTGCCCATCCCTCCAGCTGGTCGGATCGCTTCCACCTTTACCGATCTCTCCAGTAAAGGGGGCAAATGACCGGGAAGCGGTGGGAGGGGGGCACCTCTCCCACCACCTCTGAAACTGATCCTGCGGTGAATGCGTCACTGAAACCAATTTTATATTGTAGACAATCGCCCACAGAACAAGAAGATACCGGGATTATGGTAACTAGCTACTGCCATAACAAAGGTATTTAACCACTTCCCGCCCGCCCTATAGCGGATTGACGTCCGGGAAGTGGTTGTGTTATCCTGACTGGGCGTCATATGACGTCCTTCAGGATAACATGCCGCAGCGCGCCCCCGGGGGCGCGCATCGCGGCGATCGGTGGAGCGGTGTGTCAGTCTGACACACCGCTACACTGATCTTGGTAAAAAGCCTCCGGCGGAGGCTCTTTACCACGTGATCAGCCGTGTCCAATCACGGCTGATCACGCTGTCAATAGGAAGAGCCGTTGATCGGCTCTTCCTCACTCGCGTCTGACAGACGCAAGTAGAGGAGAGCCGATCGGCGGCTCTCCTGGCAGGGGGGGTCTGCGCTGATTGTTTATCAGCGCAGCCCCCCCGCAGATCACCCCACTGGACTACCAGGGATGCCACTAGGACCACCAGGGAAGGGGCAACGTGGATGGCCAGGTATGTACCCCATGGCCATCCACATGTGCCCAATCTGTGCCAATCAGTGCCCACAAATGGGCACTGATTGGCACTATTATGCCAAAGATCTGCCCAGCAATGCCCAGATCTGCCCAGCAATGCTATATCAGTGCCACCTGTCATTGCCCATCTGTGCCACCTGTCATTGCCCATCGGTGCCACCTGTCAGTGCCCATCTGTGCCCATCAGTGCCCACCTATCAGTGCCCATCAGTGCCACACATCAGTGCCACATATAAGTACCCATCAGTGCCACCCATATATGCCAATCAATGCCACCTACGAGTGCCCATCAGTGCCGCCTATGTGTGCCCATCGGTGCCACCTATGAGTGCCCATCAGTGCCGCATACCAGTGCCACCTATCAGTGCCACCTATCAGTGCCCATCAGTGCCGCCTATCAGTGCCCATCATCAGTGCCCGTTAGTGCCACCTCATCAGTGCCACCTCATTGGTGCCACCTCATCGGTGCCCATCAGTGCTGCCGTATCAGTGCCCATCAGTGCAGCTATATCAGTGCCCATTATTGAAGGAGAAAGCGTACTTATTTACAAAAAAATTTAACAGAAACAAAGAAAAACTTGTTTTTTTTCGAAATTTCCGGTCTTTTTTTATTTGTTGCGCAAAAAATAAAAACCGCAGAGGTGATCAAATACCACCAAAAGAAAGCTCTATTTGTGGGAACAAAATGATAAAAAAATTGTTTGGGTACAGTGTAGCATGACCGCGCAATTGTCATTCAAATTGCAACAGCGCTAAAAGGTGAAAATTGGGCTGGGCGGGAAGGTGTCTAAGTGCCTGGTATTGAAGTGGTTAAACACTTTCGGACCCCGGTATACTCTTCTTCAGCGGGCGGTCCATTTCAAGATAAAAGTGGTCTCTGCGGCGGATTCGCCACAAGATCACTTTTATCGGCAGCGGGAGAGGGCCCCTCCTTCCCGCCGTGCACCGGTGCCCTCCGCCGCTTACCGGAGCCGCCAGCAGCAGCGGACGCGATCAGATCCTTTCCCTAGCCGGACATGGAGACGAGTGAGGGGAAGATGGCCCCCACCCGTCTCCATATCATTGCAGGGCGGAAGCAACGTCAAAACGTCACTTCCGCCCATAGCTCTTAAAGGGCCATTTTTTTTTTTAAATAATAAATTTTTTTTTTTTTTTTTTTGCATTTTAGTGTAAACAGGAGATCTGAGGTTTTTTTGACCTCAGATCTCATATTTAAGAGGACCTGTCATGCTTTTTTTCTATTACAAGGGATGTTTACATTCCTTGTAATAGGAATAAAAGTGACACATTTTTTTTTTTTAAAGAACAGTGTAAAAATAAAAAATAAAAGGAAAACTAAATAGGAATTTTTTTTTTTTTAAACGTGCCCCTTCCCGCCGAGCTCGCCTGCAGAAACGCCCGCATATGAAAACGGTGTTCAAACCACACATGTGAGGTGTCGCTGTGATCGGTAGAGCGGGAGCGATAATTCTAGAACTCCTCTGTAACTCAAAACATGCTACCTGTAGAATTTTTCAAACATCGCCTATGGAGGTTTTTAAAGGTAAAAGTTTGTCGCCATTCCACAAGCAGGGGCGCAATTTTGAAGTGTGACATGTTGGGTATTAATTTACTCGGCATAACATTATCTTTCACAATATATAAAAAAATTGAGCTAACTTTACTGTTGTCTTATTTTTTTAATTTAAAAAAAGTGTATTTTTTTAAAAAAAAAAGTGCGCTTGTAAGATCGCTGCGCGAATACGGTGTGACAGAAAGTATTGCAACGACCACCATTTTATTCTCTAGGGTGTTAGAAAAAAATGATATCATGTTTGGGAGTTCTAAGTAATTTTCTAGCAAAAAAAAAACTGCTTTTAACTTGTAAACAACAAATCTCAGAAAGAGGCTTGGTCCTTAAGTGGTTAACGCCAAATTAATGACGTAAATGTACTATGAGCGGTCAAAAAGTAGATAGAAAGACTTGTTTATCCTTAAAAAAATAATCTATGAATTACTTTGTTACCCTAATCATATTCAATTCCTTCCAGAAAGAGAGCACCAACCATCCCTTAATAGGCCCCACATTGCAAGTTCTTCAGACAACATGTAAAAGAACTGAACATATCCTCCTGCCCAGGCCCACTAACCCCTGCCGATAGAAATCCGGAATTCCCACCCAGGCCTCTCCAATCCCGCTACATTCTACCCAGATGCCAACGTCTCCAGCCGTGCTGAAGATTTCTTTGAAAAAAGGCAATATTATCTCACACAAGGCCAAGACCTCCCAACACCCAGGCCGACCCATTCCATTCTATTCTTACTTACAAATTAGACATCTCCTGCTCAGCTCCAAACCCCTCTCCACATGATGTAGAGACCGGACCCTCTGCGAAATATTATGCTGCAGATCTGAACCTCAAAGACATCTGATCTCTGACCTGTATACTCTCTTGTTTGCTAACAGTAACCCCAAAATGAACAAAGCCAATCAGCAATAGGAATGGGGGGGGGGGGGTTTAGCTTTAGACCTCTCAGTGGAGGACTGGGAACAGGTCTACACACATAAACACCAAGGTTCAACGAATGTTTCTGCGCAAGACAGCGGGTTTAAAGTTTACTCCCAATGATACACCAGACAGATTACACAAATTCTACCCCACGGTACCGCCTCAATGCTGGAGGTGGAATAACGAAATGGGTTGGCTACTTCACATATGGTGGAACTGCCCGCTATTTCCAACCATATCAGAAAGAGGTTCATCACCTCATCTCGCACATCACAACCTACTCTCCCGAATACTCGCCCCGCACAATATCTACTCCATCATACGTTTATACCAAAGTCGGCATATAAAAGATCCTGTAAAAGTCCAAGGCTTACTATGCATGCACCAATGGCACATTGCCGCAAGAGGAAATCCGTGCCAACTGAGCATGCACCAAAGATGCCTCAGGGCACCAACCCACACCTGCGCAGAAGACTTGATGGAAAAGGGCAGGAAAATGCCCAGGACCAGCACAGGAAGTAACCACAACCTGATGGAAAAAGGCGGGAAAACACCCAGGAGGCGCACAGGAAGTGACATCAACCTGATGGAAAAAAGCGGGAAAATGCCCAGGAGGCACACAGGAAGTGGCCTGAAACTTTCCTATACAGTGGGGCAAAAAAGTATTTAGTCAGCCACCAATTGTGCAAGTTCTCCCACTTAAAAAGACGAGAGAGGCCTGTAATTGTCATCATTGGTATACCTCAACTATGAGAGATAAAATGTGGAAACAAATCCAATCACATTATCTGATTTGGAAAGAATTTATTTGCAAATTATGGTGGAAAATAAGTATTTGGTCAATATCAAAAGTTCATCTCAATACTTTGTTATATATCTGTAGCACTTACCCCCGAAGGAGCTGCTGTTTATATATTATATCCGTAAATCACGTTTTCCACCTAGCCCATCGCAGCCCATTTATTAATATAACATGAACTGGGATAGGAGAAGGATTTTCTGAGATGCTCTTTGGTTGCTTCATAATCTTTTCTTTGCCTCTCATGCAAAGACTTAGAACAATGCGGACTATGAGAAATCACTTTGGATGACTTCTTCAGTGGGGAAGACGGAAGTAGATTTACTAGAGAATTTATGGTAAAGAGTCACTCTGAATAACTTCTTCACCTGCAGAACTTTTTAAGAACAGTCTGTATCTCTACTTGTGCTGGGAGCTTTACTGCTGCCTTTTTACCACTACTTCCCGTCTGCGTGGTACTTCCAAGTTGAGCTAAGGAAGAGATTACTCTGAATAATTCCTCCTGCCTGGCTGATTGGAATCCCGGAGTATTGTTGATCCCAAAGTCACAGGCCATCTCCACCTGTCTCCCTGATTTGCGTACCAACATCCCTCAGCCTCTGGTAGTACCGTTCCCCTGGGCTTTCACTCACTTGATCGATAGTCCATGTTCCACTCATGAACAATCAACTGCCCAGATGTAGTCCACTTAGTTGTTACTTCTTCCATGAATGTTTCTCTGTACTTTCTCTCCTGCAAACTTGCACGCTCACTTTCCCATAGAGGCGTTCAGCGACACCCGCGACTACATACTGTCCGTTGTCATCAACTCTTCTGCGGGTCCCTGTCCCCCCATCCTCCCCATAGGGGGGGCTCCGTTTGGCTCCCCGCAGGGGAACCTCTCGTTGACGGCTCTCCCTTGCTGAACTCCCTAACAGTCATGTGACCCCAGCTTTTATGAGAGTCCCGTCTCCTGCCAAACAAATTAATGATTGGCCATAACTCACCTACAAGCTGCCTGTCACTCAGATCTCAAGTCCAACCCCTCTTCCAAAACCATTTCATTTGAAAGCAAGAGGAGGCCTCTCTGGATCCAAGCACAGGTGGCAACATCATGCACTACACTGACACTCCCAGTTCCCAAATAAACAATCAGGCCTGATTTAATAGTACAAGCCTGTCTAAACTTTACCTGGAACTGTAAGCTAGAAAAAGGAGTCACCTACATGAAAGTAGGTGCCCGCTACATATCCTTTGTTGGCAATGATAGAGGTCAAACGTTTTCTGTAAGTCTTCACAAGGTTGTCACACACTGTTGCTGGTATGTTGGTCCATTCGCTGAGCAACTGTCGCTGAGCAACACAGACTTTCAACTCCCTCCAAAGGTTTTCTATGGGGTTGAGATCTGGAGACTGGCTAGGCCACTCCAGGACCTTCTTACGAAGCCACTCCTTCATTGATCGGGCGGTGTGTTTGGTATCATTGTCATGCTGAAAGACCCAGCCACGTTTCATCTTCAATGCCCTTGCTGATGGGAGGAGGTTTGTACTCAAAATCTCATGATACATGGCCCCATTCATTCTTTCATGTACACGGATCAGTCGTCCTGTTCCCTTTGCAGAGAAACAGCCCCAAAGCATGATGTTGCCACCCCCATGCTTCACAGTAGGTATGGTGTTCTTTGGTTGCAACTCAGCATTCTCTCTCCTCCAAACACGATGAGTTGTGTTTCTACCAAACAGTTCTATTTTGGTTTCATCTGACCATATGACGTTCTCCCAATCCTCTTCTGGATCATCCAAATGCTCTCTAGCAAACCTCAGATGGGCCCAGACATGTACTGGCTTAAGCAGGGGGACACGTCTGGCACTGCAGGATCTGAGTCCCTGGCGGCATAGTGTGTTATTGATGGTAGCCTTTGTTACGTTGGTCCCAGCTCTCTGCAGGTCATTCACTAGGTCCCCCCGTGTGGTTCTGGGATTTTTGCTCACCGTTCTTGTGATCATTTTGACCCTGCGGGCTGAGATCTTGCGTGCAGCCCCAGATCGAGGGAGATTATCAGTGGTCTTGTATGTGTTCCATTTTCTAAATGTTGCTCCCTCAGTTGATTTCTTCACACCAAGCTGCTTGCCTATTGCAGATTCAGTCTTTCCAGCCTGGTGCAGGTCTAAAATTTTGTTTCTTTCCTTCGACAGCTCTTTGGTCTTCACCATAGTGGAGTTTGGAGTGTGACTGTTTGAGGTTGTGGACAGGTGTCTTTTATACTGATAACAAGTTCAAACAGGTGCCATTAATACAGGTAATAAGAGGAGGACAGAGGAGAGACAGAAATCTTGCTTGTTTGTAGGTGACCAAATACTTATTTTCCACCATAATTTGCAAATAAATTCTTTTAAAAATCAGACAATGTGATTGTCTGGATTTGTTTTCACATTTTGTCTCTCATAGTTGAGGTATACCTATGATGACAATTACAGGCCTCTCTCATCTTTTTAAGAGGGAGAACTTGCACAATTGGTGGCTGACTAAATACTTTTTTGCCCCACCATATAAGCTAAGCTCAGGCACTGCCAAATTGCTGGACTATCTTGAGTCCCCCTTGTTCCTGTGCTAGTGTGTGATCTGTCTGAACCTGTTGTGACCTGGAAACCTGTTTGACTACTCTTGATCGCTGCTTGCCTTTGACCTCAGATTTTTACCTTAAGCATTCTACTTCTTTGCCCCTTTTGTACTAACCCCGGCTTGGCTCACAACCATTCTTCTTCTGATTAACCCTTTTATGCTTCGTTGCCCAACTGGACTTGACCTCAGCTCAGATCCAGGACTAAGGCTTGCACGGTGCTCCGCAACCCTTGGCACCCATGCCACTCGGTGTCCCCACCAAGTCTCTGTCTCCATCTCCAGAGGCTTTAAGGACCCGAGGTGTAAGGGAGGCCTCCCCACTACTGCGGTCTCACATCAGGTACATGGCCCTCGTGACAGATCCCTTAATTTTTTTTTGCATCAAGAAGTCAAAAATTTGTTGAAATGTATAAATTTTATTAAGAAAAATTTCATGAGAAAAGCATTTGTTTGTATTAAAAACATGAGCTCTGAAAGTGAGACTAAAACATGTACATCATAATATGGGTACATATGGAAAAAACAAAGCATGATATAAATATTGTGATCATACCAGAAACCGCTGACGCGTTTCGATCTTATCAGTAGAGGTCTTCGGGGGGAAAAAGCAGAAAGTCTAGAGAAAGATACATTGTGACAGTAAGATCGTTTGAAGAACAACCACTATCGAAAACAATACAAGTTGATATTACACAAGAAATATATATTATTAAGATCTACCACTGACGGCTGAGAGGAATAGCCTCCTGATTGCTCTGTTTAAAAACTGCTGGAGGATCCGAACGATGCGGCAAGCACTCCTGCCAGAAAAGGGGAATGCATGTCAGGAAACCACCCCAGGGCCTACAAGAGGCTATAAAAGATCTCTGTCCCTTCACTTAATAAATGCAGCTAAAATGTGCATCCCTTCACACTGGAGAGACATTACCCATCCCCTGCTATAGTGGAATGGCTTCAAAGGGTAAAAAGAAAATTGCCGAAATGGATGAGCCGAACACCCCCCGGTTCGGTTCGCACCAGAACTTGCGAACGGACCGGAAATTTGCATGAACATTAGAACCGCATTGAAGTCTATGGGACTCGAACGTTGGAAATCAAAAGTGCTCATTTTAAAGGCTAATTTTCATGGTATTGTCCTAAAAAGGGTTTGGGGACCCGGGTCCTACCCCAGGGGACATGTATCAATGCAAAAATAACTTTTAAAAACGGCCGTTTTTTCGGGAGCAGTGATTTTAATGATGCTTAAAGTGAAAAAAAAAAAGAGTGAAATATTCCTTTAAATATTGTACCTGTGGGGTGTCTATAGTATGCCTGTAAAGTAGCGCATGTTTCCCATGTTTAGAACAGTCCCTGCACAAAATGTCATTTTTAAAGGAATAAAAGTCATTTAAAACTGCTTGCGGGTTTAATGTAATGTCGGGTCCTGGCAATATGGATGAAAATCAGTGAGACAAATGGCATGGGTACCCCCAAGTCCATTACCAGGCCCTTTGGGTCCTGTATGGATATTAGGGGGGACCCCGCACCTAAATTAAAAAAAGGAAAGACGTGGATCTCCCAGGCCCTATATACTCTGAACAGCAGTATACAGGCGGTGCAAACAAGACAGGGACTGTAGGTTTGTTGTTAAGAAGAATCTGTTTGTAATTTTGAACTGGTACATTTTTAAAGTGTAGCTCCAGCCAAAAAATCTATTTTTAAGCTTTTTGGAAAACATAGGGAAGGGTTATCACCCCTGTGACATTTGTTTTGCTGTCTGTGCTCCTCTTCAGAAGATTTCACCTCACTTTCTGTCCCAATGACAAATGTTTTTTGAAAATTTTGGGTTTTTAGTGAAACAAGGATTGGTGATAAAGCATCAGTGGAAAGGAAAAACGTTTTTACCATATTAACTCTTACAGGAGAGAATTTCCCTTCCCAGGGGTAGATTTCATCTCACTTCCTGTTGTTTCCTTCCGTTTGCAAGTTGGATGTTTGAAAGTAGGGGCCTGCCCTATATACTCTGCAGAAATTGTGGCCTTAGGTTTTGGTGTTGCCACAACACTGTAAGCCCTCACAGGGCCCTGCTATGAAATATTAGATCAAGAATTGTAATTACATGCCCCTGTTGAACAGGGACAGAAAAATTGGGCCTTAGGCACTGGTGCTGGTGCCACAACACTGCAACTCCTCACAGATACTCTAGTTGGAGCACAGGAACGGGCCCTACTGCAAAGAATTGCATCAAAAATTGTAATTGCACGCCCCTGTTAAAGAGGGGCAGAAAAATTGGGCCTTAGGCACTGGTGCTGGTGCCACAACACTGCAACCCTTCACAGATACTCTAGTTGGAGCGCAGGAACGAGCCCTGCTGCAAAGAATTGCATAAAAAATTGTAATTACACGCCCCGGTTAAACAGGGGCTGAAAAATTGGGCCTTAGTCACTGGTGTTGGTGCCATAACACTGCAACCCCTCACAGATACTCTAATTGTAATGCAGAAACGAGCCCTGCTGCAAAGTATTGCATCAAAAATTGTAATTACATGCCCCTGTTAAACAGGGGCTGAAAAATTGGGCCTTAGCCACTGGTGGCGGCGCCCAGAAGCAAAAATGTTCTTACAAGCTATCAGCATGATCATTGAGGAGGAAGAGGATAATCACTCAGCATAACAGGATAGTCACTCAGCATCAGCATAGGCAGTCTTGAAGGGATCTGACATTTAAAAACAAATTATTTGGTTACATCAGCATCAGGTGCTTGGTACCTGGTGATGATCCAAGACTGATTTATTTTTATAAAGATCAGTTGATCGACCGAGTCGGTGGACAGGCGAACCCTGTGATAGGTTACAAAGCCTCCAGCAGCACTGAATGTGCGTTCCGAAAGAACGCTGGATGCAGGACAGGCCAGTAGCTCAATTGCATACTGTGCAAGCTCTGGCCAGTGATCCATCCTCAAGACCCAGTAACCCAGAGGATTTTCGGTGGGAAAGGTGTCCACGTCTGATCTTGCCCCTAGGTATTCCTGCACCATGTAAAACAGACGCTGGCGATGGTTGCTGGAACCGATCATACCTTGGGGCTGCGGACCAAAAAATTGTCTGAACGCATCGGTCAGACGGCCACCTTCTCCACCGCTCCTTCTTTGACTGACCGAAGCCTCGGCAACACGTTGTCCATGAACAGGAGTTTGTAACCTCCCAGTCTCTGGGAACGCGTTGCACAGACCTTTCTGCAAGGCCTCCCGAAGATGTTTCATCCTCTGCTCCCTCTGCGATGGCAAGATAAGGTCCGCAACCTTACCCTTGTAACGTGGATCAAGGAGGGTTGCCAGCCAGTATTGGTCCTTCTCCTTGATACCACGAATACGAGGATCCTTCCGCAGGCTTTGCAGGATCAGGGAGGCCATGCAGCGTAGGTTTGCTGAGGCATTCGGTCCGGAGTCCTCTGAGTCACTAAGGACGACATGATCCGCAGCCACCTCCTCCCAGCCCCGTACAAGTCCATGGGTTTCTTGGGACTGTAAATGATCCCTTAAAGTGTGCTGCTGATGCTGAGTGCCAGGCTCCACCTCCATGCTGACACAATCCTCCTCCTCGTCCTCTTCCTGTGTGATTGGCGGGCACGCAGGAACACTGTCTGGATAAAGGGGGCCTTGAGAGCTAAGGAAGTTCTCCTCTTCCTGCCTCTGTTCTGCCTCAAGTGCCCTGTCCATTATTCCACGCAGCGTGTGCTCCAACAGGTGGACAAGAGGGACAGTGTCACTGGCACTGTAACTGCTCACCATCCTCGTGGCCTCCTCAAATGGTGACAGGACAGGGCATGCACCCCTGATCATGGCCCACTGGCGTGGGGAAAAAAAAACCAAGCTCCCCTGACCCTGTCCTGGTGCCATAGTCGCACAGGTACTCATTGATGGCCCTCTGCTGCGTGTGCAGCCGCTGCAGCATGGCCAACATTGAGTTCCACCTGGTGAGCATGTCACAGATTAGGCGGTTCTTGGGCAGGTTAAATTCCTTTTGGAGGTCAGCCAGCCTAGCACTGGCATTATATGACCAGCGGAAATGCACACAGACTTTCCTGGCCTGCCTAAGGACATCCTGTAAGCCTGGGTACCTGCCCAAGAACAGCTGCACCACCAAGTGAAAGACATGAGCCAAACAGGGCACATGGGTCAGTTGTCCCTGTCAGAGGGCAGAGAGGAGGTTGGTGCCATTGTCGCAAACCACCATTCCTGGCTTAAGTTGGCATGGCGTCAACCACCTCTGAACCTGCCCCTGCAGAGCTGACATAATCTCTGCCCCAGTGTGGCTCCTGTCCCCCAAGCACACCAGCTCAAGCACCGCATGGCATCTTTTGGCCTGCATACTTGCGTAGCCCCTTAAACGCCTATGGAGCACCGCTGGTTCTGAGTACAAAGCACAGGAAGAGGCCATGGAGGAAGAAGAAGAGGAGGGAGTGGAGGAGAGAGGTGTGTCAGAATCACCAGTAGTGGCATTTTGGAGGCGTGGTGGTGGAACAACCTCCAACACTACTGCACCTTGTCCTGCATCCTTCCCAGCTGCCAGCAGAGTCACCCAATGCGCCGTGAAACTTAGGTAACGTCCCTGTACATGTCTGCTGGACCATGAGTCAGCGGTAATATGCACCTTACCGCTGACCACCCTGTCCAGCGAAGCTGAGACATTGCCTTCCACATGCAGGTAGAGAGCCGTAATCACCTTCCGTGAGAAAAAGTGGCATTTGGGATCCTGCCACTGAGGAACCGCACTTTCCACAAACTCACAGAAGGGGGGAGAGTCTAAAAGGTAGCAGTTGAAGTGCTAGCAATTTTGCCAAGCTAGCATTCAACCGCTGGGCATGTGGATGGCTGGGAGCGAACTTCTTCTGCTGCGGTGCAGCAACTGGGGCAGGGAAATTTGCCTGGTCGGTGTACCGATAGCAGATTGCCCGCAAGTACTTGGCTGTGACACACCTAATTCTACATCTTCATTCCTCTCAGTGCAGGTCTCAGAGAGGACTGAAGGTATAGTGGGGTTGGAGATCCCAGCTGATGAGGAGCAAGGAGAGGTCCTCCTTGTTCTTTGGTGTGGGTCTTTTAGGTACGCTTGCCAACGAACTGCATGGCAGATCAACATATGTCTGGTCAAGCATGTGGTGCCCAAGTGGGAGATGTTTTGGCGACGCTTGAGACATATGTTGCAAATAGCAGCGGTGCGATCTGATGCACTTGTCTCAAAAAAGGCCCACACCAAAGAACTTTTGGAATAACCTGCAGAGACAGCAGCACTCTACACATGCAGAGCTCTACGGTGTGATGCAGTCAGTGTGCTGCCCTTAGGCTGGCCCCTGGAGGGCATCCTGCCTCGTTGGTGATGTGCCTCCTCCTCCTCTCTCCTATCAGGCACCCACGTGGAGTCAGTGACCTCATCATCCCCTCCCTCCTCAACACTGGAGCAAACATGGCAGTATGCTGTAGCAGGGTGAACATGACTGCCAGAATGCTGTCCTTCTTGGGCACCCCCTCTGTCTGGGCTCACGTTACTGCCTTCCTCTAGCTGAGTACCATCATCGGAGCCTTCAAAACGCTGGGCATCTTCCTGGAGCATGTACCCAACACTCTGGTCAAACAGTTCGAGGGACTCCTCAGGAGGACATGGTGGGGCAGGAAAGGAGTCATTGATGCCATTGAGCCGAGGGAAGAGACCGTGTTGGCCGCTGCTTTGCCAGACAAAGTACCCTGAGCCTGGGTGAGAGGGAAGGAGGAGGATGAGGACGGCTTGGTCATCCACTCGACCAAGTCCTCCACATGTTGTGGCTCAACGCGGCCAGCTGTCAAAAAAAGACCGCGTGCTGATGTACTGTGTACTGTGTACCCTACACAAGCACCTGGCTGCAGGTAGCTATACTGTAGGTGCAACTGTGCCGTTGCTCGTGGCTGACGGTCGCAATGACCGCCGGCCACGAGCGATCATGAGCAGAAGACACAGAACAGGGACGAGTGTATGTAAACACACAGTTCCCTGTTCTGTTCTGACAAGAGTGGCAGATCATGTGTTCCTATTAGCTAGGAACCACGATCCGTCACTTCCTCTAGTTAGTCCCCTCCTCCTTCAGTTAGAATCACCTCCCAGGCAACACAGTTAACCGCTTCACCGCCCCTAGTGTTAACCCCTTCACTGCCAGTGACATTTTTACAGTAATCAATGCATTTTTAATCGCACTGATCGCTGTATTAATGTCAATAGTTCTATCCCTGGTTAGATCCCTGGTGTCTATACTGTAAATGCAGGGATTTTAGATTTTGCATGGACTTCCACTTTAAACCTCTAGGTCTTGGTTGAACTTTAGAATGGCATTGCTGGTTTGTGCCATTATTTTCTCTTGTTATGTTGTATCCTGGAGCTTTTTATTTAAAAAAAATAAAAAAAAGTTAAATCCCCACACTACTGAGCCGAAATGGAGCCCATGATCCATAATGGATTTTGGCCTAACTAAAAAGTGGAATTAGTTATGAGGTTCTTAGGAGACTTGAGGGAAGCATTGGGAAGATCTTGGAATCCAAAATCTGTGTGTGTTTAGGGGCGAAAATTCTGTAATGTAGAACCACAATATTCATTGATATTCATTGATTATGGAGATGTTCTTCATCATAAAATCCACTCTTTAGGTAATATGGAGTAAATGAAGTATGTTAGCCTGGCTTTGAATATTTTATTATTAATATTATTATTATTATTTTTTTTTGTTTCAATGTGTTTATTCGTTTTCAAAGATTAAAAAAACATACATAACAAAACAGGTAAGACAGTATGATACACGCATCTTGTTATCATATAGCATCTGTCATATTAATATCCATCAAGTAGTATATTATTGGTTACTGTATCTATTCGTCCAAATTACCCAGCTTCTATCGAACATTTTGCAAATCGTAGAGTTTATTGCTATGAGGCTTTCAAAGGTATAATTTCTATGTACATCTTTTATCACACCTGAAAGGTTAGTAGAGGCAGTATCCTTCCAGTGGCAGAGTAGTAAGTTCCTGGTTTCTAAGAGAATGTGGGTTACCACTGATCTAAAGTGTGGTGGGAACTTCTCTATGCCCAGATGTAGAAGTCCTAGTGCTGGGTTAGGAGGTGTGATGATACCCGTGAGAGATGAGATTAGTTGGAATATTTGATTCCAGAGACTTTTTATGCTCGGGCAATGCCAGAACATGTGTAGTAAATGTCCTGTGTTACCACAATTCCTCCAACAGAAGGGTGAGCGTTCTGGGAAGAACTTAGCTAGTCTATAAGGGGTGTAGTGACATCTATTTGTAATTTTGATTGTTAAGTCCCAGAAGTCCATGAAAGAGGTTATAAAAAAGAGATATCCCTTTGATGTTATTTTGGGGTGTAGAGTAGAATGCCCATACTTTGGTAGGCATCTTTGTCTTTGTGATAGGATTTGATGTGTGATGTTTGATATCCCAATGTTTCCAGTTGTCCCCCATGAGAAAAGTTTTTAGTTTCTTTGTTGGGATCTGTGTTTCTTCTATGTCCACCCATAATGGTCTATCATTTTCCTGAAACCAGTGTTTGAGTTGGTCCAATCTTACTGTCCATAGATAGTCATGCAAGTCTGTTAGGCCCGCCCCACCTATTCGTTTATGCGAAGTTAGATTGTGCTTGGGACATCTAGCTTTTTTGCCATTCCACAAAAATTTCCACATGAGGTTGGATAATGTTCTAATATAATGTTGAGGTATGTGGCTTGGCAATGTTCAAAAATATTTTATTATTTTGAATAGATAAATACAAGTAAAAATTCTAATAAAAAAAAAAATCTCAGGTTGCGGTGTTCCCACCATCAGACCATTTATCTGTGTGAATGGTGAAAAAAACTGTCTCTGGTTTTTGGCCATGGCAGGTATCTCTTCGGGTTGTTTCTTAACAAATTGTATCTTGTTGTTTTTAGGTTTAATGTAATTTCTAGGAATCGGTCAGAATGCCATCCATTGTGTATGGCTACAGATACACATATAGGAGTAGGTGAGAAGAAGTGTCCCACCAGAAAACATTAAGGACAAGAAGATGTCACTTAGACTAATAAAGGAGATAAAGATTCAGCTTAAGTACGTCACTGATGAGAGGACTGAATTGGAAATGAGTTGAACAAACAATGCAGAACATCATGAAACAGTAATGAACAATCCAAAACCAATAAAAAACACAATGGGTGTGTGGTTGGCGTACTCCTTCTGACGGGGTGAATAAATAACACCTGGACATGAGGTATCCCAATCACCTGACCCATTATACAAAAGTTCCCTGAAAGGTGAGTGGGAAAAGTAAGGCAGGAGGGTGAGTAGCGTCAGGATTTGGGGACTTCGGTGAAGAAAGTCAAAGTACAATTTTTTTAGGTGGAGGTGGGATAGCTCCCTCTGAAGTGATACTGTAATGGATGTGGTTGGAATATCATGATGAAATGTCTATTCCAATATATATATATAAGTATATGCTTCATGCCTTATGCTTTATATGCCTGACATATAAAGCTTTTGCTTATCAGTTATCAGCCTTAAAACATATTCAGTGGAATACTGTGGAACAGCAAGAGTTAACAGAAGAATCGCACCTCTTCCGAAAATACATTCAAAGTTAACACCAACGTTTCAGAAGAAGCAAGAACGTTGCAAGAACATAGCTGCTTCCTCATATGGATGACTCAGCTAAAGCTTATATTTTTTTGTCACAATTTATATATATATTTTGTGGTTGTTTTGTGGCTTGCATGCGCCAGCCTTATCTGACGTATCTTAATCTTAACGAAATGGTATATAAGTCTTGAAAAGAGGAAATAATAAAACAGAAAGTATTTTACTCTGAACTGAGTTTTTCAGCGTAATTACTTCCGCGTGTGCACGCTCTATATTTAATTTGACCAGGGGCAGAAATAATAATACTGGACCTTGGTTGGTTCTGATCCAATACAATACGTTTTTAGGGCTCGCCTAAAGGTAGATAGTTGGAAATATTGGGGTAGGGAGTTCAAGAGGATGGGAAAGGCCTCCGGACAACTCCTGGCGACAAGCATGGGAGGAGGTGACAAGGGAGCTAAACAGCAGGAAATATTCTTTATCAGGTGGAGGTGGGATAGGTCCCTCTGAAGTGATACGTTTTCAGGGATCGCCTAAAGGTAGATAGATTAGTAGATAGTTGGAAATATTGGGGTAGGGAGTTCAAGAGGATGGGAAAGGCCTCTGGACAACTCCTGGAGACAAGCATGGGAGGAGGTGACAAGGGAGCTAAACAGCAGGAAATATTGGGATGAGCAAAGAAGAAAGTTTGGGTGATATTTTTATGTCAAAATGTTTTATTTTGAAGTATAACAGACATATACAGTACATGCTTAACATCGGAACGACAGATGAGGTGCATTGTGTTACACAACGGGGAGTATTTCCAAAGAGTCTAGGAAGAGCTCCGCGAGCTAGTAATAAGAGCAGCATATCGACTTCATCTGTACATTGAAAATTCCTTAAAGTTGTTGTCGAAGCCCAAAACCTTTACACTATACATGCTGTAGTTTGTGTTGGGCATCCGAAGAGTAAACAGTTAGAACTTTACTGTGGTGAGATCCAGGCGGACCAGGGGAGTCCCCTTTTACGCCCGGCACCCCCAAGGGGATCAAGCTGTGCCAGGCGAGGGTCTCAACACCAGAACCAATCTCTCCAACCCACCACACGGCATTAGTTGATATAATATAATCAAGTAATTCCTATATGCGACTGAAACTCGTAACTGTTAACTGTCATTTAAAAACTTCTGTCATCCTACTTATTAGGAGACCATTGAAAGAGAACAATAGGATAGAGTAGGAAGTATAAAGAAAGAAAAAAAAAGAGGAGAGAAATAAGGAGATAGGGATTGAGATTGCCTATCATCAAAATTTTGGGAAGAGTCTAAAGATATCTCAGTCTGGCGTAACGTTAGGTAGAAGGGAGATGCCAACATGTTGAGCCCAGGGTTCCCATGTGGCTTCAAACTTGTTGACAGTGTCTGACAGTATACCGGAAAGCTTTTCTTGGGACATTATCCACGAGTTTGGGTGATATTTTGAGACAAGGTTGGTGATGTAGCTTGTGGTTGAATTTGTATGTTAGTATTTTGAATTTTAAATATTGGATGATTGGAAAGCAATGGAGGGATTGGCAGAAAGGGCGGTGGACACCGAATGGTTGGTAAGGTGGATGAGTCTGGCAGCGGCATTCATGATAGACTGAAGGGGGAATAGCCTATGTAAAGATAGGCCAATGAGGAGAGGGTTGGAATAGTCAAGGTAGGAGATAACCAGTGAGGGATTTAGTAGCTTTGTGATGTTGTTGGTTAAGAAGGGGTGTGCTTTGGAGATGTTATAATGATAAAGGTGACAATATTTGGACAGTGATTGGATTTGGGGCTGAACGGAGGGTTCAGATTCCAGGATTACACCTAGCACCCTGGCATACGGGGAGGGACTGTGGGGGTGGAAATGTAATGAGCTCAGTTTTTGACAGATTGAGTTTGGAGAAGGTAGTGTGACATCCATATCAACGTGTCAGATAGTAAATTTGTGATTAGCAAAAAGACTGATGGGGAGAGCTAAATATAGCTACATGGTTAGGTTGAAAAAAAGACACAAGTCTATTTAGTTTAACCGCTTCCGGACCAGCCGCAGCAGTTATACTGCGGCAGGTTGGCTCCCCTGCGCGAAACCACGTAGCTATACGTTGGTTCGCGGGGTCCAGATAGCAGGCGCGCACACCGCCAGAGGCGATCGTGAGCAGGAGACACAGAACAGGGTCGAGTGTATGTATACACACACTTCCCTGTTCTGTTCTGACAGGAGTGACAGATCATGTGTTCCTATAAGCTAGTTAGAATCACCTCCCAGGCAACACAGTTAACCCCTTCACAGCCCCTAGTGTTAACCCCTTCACTGCCAGTGACATTTTTACAGTAATCAATGCATTTTTAATTGCACTGATCGCTGTATTAATGCCAATGGTTCCATCCCTGGTTAGATCCCTGGTGTCTATTGATGCAGGGATTTTAGATTTTCCATGGACTTTCACTTTAAACCTCTAGGTTTTGGTTGAACTTTAGAATGGCATTGCTGGTTTGTGCCGTTATTTTCTCTTGTCATGTTGTATCCTGGAGCTTTTTCTTTAAAAAAAAAAAAAAAGGTTAAATCCCCACACTACTGAGCCGAATTGGAGCCCATGATCCATAATGGATTTTGGCCTAACTAAAAAGTGGAATTAGTTATGAGGTTCTTAGGAGACTTGAGAGAAGCGTTGGGAAGATCTTGGAATCCAAGATCTGTGTGTGTTTAGGGGTGAAAATTCTGTATTGTAGAACCACAATATTCATTGATTATGGAGATGTTCTTCATCATAAAATCCACTCTTTAGGTAATATGGAGTAAATGACGTACTCTGATACATGGACTAGTTATAGATTCCATCACTCAGCGAGAGTCTTGATAAGTGACGTTCTCCTGTAACACCTGTTTCTTCATATCTTTTCCTCCAGCCTACATTGGTGGAATGTTTGGATTTGCTAAACGTTTGCTGATAAAGAGGCCTACATTGTCCTAATAACAAGCCTGGAGCTCTCCCCTGATTGGCTAAATGAGCGTATGTAAGCTGAACAGACCTTACAATCGTCCTCTTACCCAAGAAAAGCAGAAAATGACAACACTGTGGGTCCTGTCCTGTTCTGCCTGGTCCTGCTCAGCGGAGCCTATGGTGAGTACATGTATATGTTTTGTAGCACACTGTAATATATATATATACAGTATATTAGCCTGGCTTTGAATATTTTATTTATTTATTTTTTTGTTTCAATGTGTTTATTAGTTTTCAAAGATTAACATAACATACATAACAAAACAGGTAAGACAGTATGATACATGTATCTTGTTTTCATATAGCATCTGTCATATTAATATCCATCAAGTAGTAAATTGTTGGTTATTGTATCTATTCGTCCAAATTAGCCAGCTTCTAGCAAACATTTTGCAACGCGTAGAGTTTATTGCTATGAGGCGTTCAAAGGTATAATTTCTATGTACATCTTTTATCACACCTGAAAGGTTAGTAGAGGCAGTAGCTTTCTAGTGGCGGAGTAGTAAGTTCCTAGTTTCTAAGAGAATGTGGGTTACCACTGATCTAAAGTGTGGTGGGAACTTCTCTATGCCCAGATGTAGAACTCCTAGTGCTGGGTTAGGAGGAGTGATGATACCCGTGAGAGATGAGATTAGTTTAAATATTTGATTCCAGAGACTTTTTATGCTCGGGCAATGCCAGAACATGTGTAGTAAATGTCCTGTGTTACCACAATTCCTCCAACAGAAGGGTGAGCGTTCTGGGAAGAACTTAGCTAGTCTATAAGGGGTGTAGTGACATCTATTTGTAATTTTGATTGTTAAGTCCCAGAAGTCCCTGAAAGAGGTTATAAAAAAGAGATATCCCTTTGATGTTATTTTGGGGTGTAGAGTAGAATGCCCATACTTTGGTAGGCATCTTTGTCTTTGTGATAGGATTTGATGTGTGATGTTTGATATCCTAATGTTTCCAGTTGTCCCCCATGAGAAAAGTTTTTAGTTTCTTTGTTTACATAGTGCTATTTACATAGTTAGTAAGGTTGAATAAAGACACCAGTCCATCCAGTTCAACCTGAGTGAGTACACCCTCACATCAGTCCCTACCCTCAAGAAACCCACAATCCAAGGTCCCCAACTCACTTGTTGGGATCTGTGTTTCTTCTATGTCCACCCATAATGGTCTATCATTTTCCTGAAACCAGTGTTTGAGTTGGTCCAATCTTACTGTCCATAGATAGTCATGCAAGTCTGTTAGGCCCGCCCCACCTATTCGTTTATGCAAAGTTAGATTGTGCTTGGGACATCTAGCTTTTTTGCCATTCCACAAAAATTTCCACATGAGGTTGGATAATGTTCTAATATAATGTTGAGGTATGTGGGTTGGCAATGTTCAAAAATATTTTATTATTTTGAATAGATAAATAAAAGTAAAAATTCTAATAAAAAAAAAAATCTCAGGTTGCGGTGTTCCCACCATCAGACCCTTTATCCGTGTGAATGGTGAAAAAACTGTCTCTGGTTCTTGGCCATGGCAGGTATCTCTTCAGGTACGATTGTTTCTTAACAAATTGTATCTTGTTGTTTTTAGGTTTAATGTAATTTCTAGGAATCGGTCAGCTCAGAATGCCATCCATTGTGTATGGATACAGATACACATACAGGAGTAGGTGAGAAGATGTGTCCCACCAGAGAACATCAAGGACAAGAAGATGGCACTTAGACTAATAAAGGAGATAAAGATTCAACATAAGTACGTCAGTGATGAGAGGACTGAATGGGAAATGAGTGGAACAAACAATGCAGAACATCATGAGACAGTAATGAACAATCCAAAACCAATAAAAAACACAATGGGTGTGTGGTTGGCGTACTCCTTCTGACGGGGTGAATAAATAACACCTGGACATGAGGTATCCCAATCACCTGACCCATTATACAAAAGGTCCCTGAAAGGTGAGTGGGAAAAGTAAGGCAGGAGGGTGAGTAGCGTCAGGATTTGGGGACTTCGGACAGGGGCGTAACTAGAAATCACAGGGCCCCATAGCAAAATGTTGTATGCCCCCCCCCCCCACAAAAAAATGAACTAATGCCATTGAACAACAGATTACCACACTAGTTGGGAACCTCTTTAACCCTTGCAGCGCAGGCACAGCCCAGCTTTAAGTTCAGGGCAAAGTTCTGCTTTAAATGCGCTAACATAAAAATGACTGTTGCCCAGAGCAGCCAATCAGCATCCAGGTTTTATTTTCAAACTGCAGAAACACCAGCTGCAAACTTAATGGTTGCTATTGGCAACGAGAAATCTCCTCCAAAGGCACAGCCCCCTAACAACGTATGAAGTGGTACAGGTGAGCATAGTATAGAGAAGCCGAGCAGGTCACAAGGTCTGTGGAGCTCTGAGGGTACAGTCCCCCCTGGCCCTAGGAGCTGGCCTCTTTCATGCCTCTGACACCACTGTGCCCTCACCACCACCTCCCCATTACCCCCCACCACAGCCCTCACCTGCAGATTTGCCACTCAGCTTCACAAAGCGGATCAGTGGCTCCCCTCCGCCGGCTTCCACCTCCATCATACGCGGTGCACCAGCAAATTGTTCCACCCGGAAACACGGAGCAGCATAAAGTGTCTGCTTATCATCCGTACCCACAGGGGGCTGGCTAAAGCGGGGAATCCCACGCATGTGCTCATCATAGTGTGTCACAGGTGGCTCAGGTGACCACGCTGGACACCTCCTGACATGGATCAGCCCTGTCTGTGTATTTGGTACTGGAAATCATGCAGACATGGTGAAGGGGTTCAGACAGAACAGTTTGGATGGGGAATTGAGGCCCCACTCAGCAGCGGGCCTCTCTCAGCTGCGGGCCCCATAGCGCCCAAGTGGGTCGCTATGGCGGTAGTTCTGCCACTGACTTCGGACCAATCACTAGAAATGTATGAGGCTGGAGATTTGCCAGTTGGAGAGGGAGGGGTATCCTGCAATAGACCCCATACATGGAGGCTGGAGATATCATCATCATCATTTGGGTAAGATTTTATTTTGAGGAGAGTTAAGGACTTTAGTGGGATAGCCCCATTTGTAGGAAGTCTTCTGCACAGAGAGATCATCTATTACACATTATAATTGTTTCTGTTACTAAGTGTCAAATGCAAAAATATCTGAACATAGAGGGTCAAGACCTGGATCATCTATTGGTGGCAGAAAGATGTAGTTCCAGTGTCCACCAGCGGGTATCTCCCAACAGCCAGCAGTTTCTAGTAATCGTTGATGCTGGCTCCTCTTCTGCTGATTCTCCTTGCATGAGTGTTTTGATCTGCTTGCTGTGCTAGTCTGATGCTGTTGCCATTGCTCCTGCTCCCATTGTTCCCAATCCAAGTTCTTTTATCTCCCTTTGGTGGACACAGTGGGTGACAGGTCGCACCAGAATGGTGAATGTTCCGTTCAGTCGACATTTGTCTACAAGCAGGGTGGAAAGTGGTAATTATTCTCACTATCTCTTTGCTAATGATTGGACGATCCATAAGTCCAGCTTGGTGTGGATTAGGATTTGGAAAATTAAGATTTGTCAGAAAGCTCTGAAGAGAGGGCTCGACCTTAGCAGCCGGTTTTTGCTAAAGTTTGGTAGAAATTGTTGACGAATTTGTTTTAAGACCATGTACCTTCTGCCAGTTTAAAGTGGAAGTAAAGTTAAAACCTAACTAACTATAAACCTACTTTGCCACATTCTAAGCCTAATCTATCTAGCCTTGTAAAGCAAAAATCACTATACTTACCTATTCTGCAGTCGCTCTGGTCCAGTCTTCAGCGGCGGATGCTGTGTGCAGGAGAAAACCGACAATGGCTGTGAAATGCCTGGGAAGTGACGTCACCCATAGACCTACTACAGGGCTTCCATTGTTGGCTGCCTCTCCAGCACACTGAGGACACCGTTGACAGCTGATGCTGGGACCGTAGCATCTGCAGAATAGGTAAGTATAGCGATTTTTGCTTTACAGGGCCAGATAGATTAGGCTTAGAATGTGGCTGAGATTAGGATTAGAGTAATGGGGCGTACACACGGTCGGACTTTTCGTCTACAAAAGTCCGACGGACGCCGACGGACTAAAGCTGGCTGACAATCCGATCATGTGTGGGCTTCCCCGGACTTTCAGCGGACTTTCAGCGGACTTTTCAAGCCTCAAATCTGACAGACTTTAGATTTGAAACACGCTTCAAATCTTTACGTCGTAACTACGCCGGACCTAGAAATCCGCTCGTCTGTGTGCTAGTCCGACGGACAAAAACCCACGCTAGGGCAGCTATTGGCTACTGGCTATCAACTTCCTTATTTTAGTCCGGTGTACGTCATCACATGCGAATCCGTCGGACTTTTGTGTGATCGTATGTAGGCAAGTCCGTTCGTAAGAAAGTCTGCCGCAAGTCCGCCAAAAGTCCGCCAAAAGTCTGACAAAAGTCCGTCGAAAGTCTGTCGGACAGGCTGTCGGACTTTTGTAGATGAAAAGTCCGACCGTGTACGCCCCATTAGTTTTGACTTTACTTCCACTTTAAGTCTAGGTAATTCTGGAACATGGGGTCTAGGGTTCCATTTATTGGCCAAGAGAGATCCAAATTTATTTTGCCAAGTGAAAAGTCTGTGATGTGCCCACCGCGGTGACTTCTCTATTGTAGTAGTCAGACCTTTTACTCTGTGTGCACATATTCTGCTCTATGAAGAAGAGTAGGGATTGTTCTTCCCTACATGCCAGAAATCTCTGGGCAGTTCTGGGACATAGGTGTGAAGTAACCAAATAGGCAGCATGAATATTTATGCTGCCTTAGCCAATCCCTAGTCAGAATGGTGACCAGCAGGGGGCTGAGGTGTGCATAAATGGTTTGGGGCCTAGAACAGCAGGGTCCTTTGTCTGGTAGAGAGAGACCCAGCCTGGAGGCGCTGTCTCCCTTCCTGGACTATCCAGTAGGGACAGTTTAAACACTGTCCCAGCTCAGGGAGAGCTGGGGAGGGCTGATTGACTGCAAAGGATTTTCTTTTACTTTCACCTTCGGTGATAGGGAATCTCCTTATTGGGGACAGAAGTAGCAATATGATTCTAACAGGTGTTCTCATCCATCTCCAGTCTGTCCAAAACAAAGGAGTAAGGTTTTGCCCTATGTCCCTTAGCATTTATAGATGTTATCTCAACCATTTTGGATAATGTCTGTGATTCTTAGAAGGTTCTTCATGGGCCCCATGTATAAAGAAAAATATATCAAGCTAATATGCTTATAAAGGACATAAAGAACCAAGAGAGTCAATATACGTAAATCGGTGATGAGAGGGGAATGATTTGAACAAACAATGCAGAACATCATGAAACAGTAATGAACAATGAACTAATAAAATACACAATTGGCGTGTGGTTGGTGTCCTCCTTCTGACAGGGTGGATAAATAACACCTGAACAAGAGGTATCCCAATCTCCCGACCCATTATACGAAGGCTGCTGACTGGTGAGTGAGAAACGTAAGGCAGGAGGGTGAGTAGCATTACGTTTCGGGGACTTCTGATCAATCATTAGACATGTAGGAGGCTGGAGCTTTGCCTGTTGGTGGGGGAGAAGAAGAATCCTGCAATAGACCCTATACACTGAGGCATGAAATGCCATCATTCAGAGTCATGATGGGAAGGATTTTAGTTTGATGAGAGATAAGCAGCTTAGTTGAATATTCCCATTTGTAGGAAGTCTTCTGCCCCAGAGATCATTTGTTACACATTTGAATGGTTTCTGTTTCTCAATGCGGTAGATGCAGAAATATCTGAACATAGAGAGATGTTTCTATGGCTTTGGAAGTCTACCAGTTTTCCTGGAGGTGGACAGGAGTCGATTCTTTATGTGGAAGAAATGTTCTCTAGCTAGTCCATCTCTGGGGACCGCAGGTGGGATATGTTCAGGCTTAACAATTCTGTGTGCCCCATCAATGATAAGTTCCCGGGGAGAGCTCAAATGTAAAATGGGAATCAGTTCAGTCTGGGTTATCTCCTCTGGTATGACCCTGAATTTAGGGTTTCTTCTTGATTTGTCCTCAAGATCAGCAATTTTATCCCTGAGCCCCCTTATCTAATGAGCTTGTTCCTGGTAAGCATCAACCAGCTCTTCTTCTACTTGGCCTATTTATGTTTGCATGTGGGGAAATGTAAGTTGTAAATCTTGTTGGATTTCCTGTGCAGGGACAGCAGTATATTTGTTTTGCCATGTTGGCAGAGGCTGGTGTGTGTGTGTGCAGCAGGGAGGTCAGATAGAAGGATGGAGCGATCAAGCTGATGTGGAAAGAAATTCAAGATTCGAGGTGCAATTCTCTGCCATGGCGGACACCCCCCCCCCCCTCCATATTATATTTCATTTTTTTGTTTCTTGACATTTTTTTCAAATTTTTTACCTGTTTTTTGAAACTCTACGGTAGCCTATATACTATTTATTTTAAAACGCACAAACCTCCACCAGAAGATGAAAGTATCACTAAAGGAAAACCTTTTTTTTTAACTTGTGGATAGAGTGAAGAGGGATTACAACCCTTTTCAGTTTGTATTGCTGTCTGTGTCCCCGTTAAAGTGGAGTTCCACCCACATTTGGCACCTTTCGGGGGGGGGGGGGGTACCTGTTTTTGACAGGTACCGATCCCCACTTCCGGGAGACTGGGCCGTGGCAACATCCCTCAGAAGTTAGGTCCCCTCCTCCTTCCTCTGCCGCTGGGTCAGTTAGAAAGCACAGCTTTGCGCATGCACAGTAGGCAACCAGCTGTGAAGCCAAAAAGCTTCACTGCCAGGTTTCCCCTACCACAAATGGTGGAGGCGGCAGAACCCAAGAGTGAAAATCAGCTGTGGTGCCTACATGGCGGGCTCTTTGGACAGGTAAGTGTCCTTATATTAAAAGTCAGCAGCTACAGTATTTGTAGCTGCTGATTTATTTTTCCCCCCAGGTTGGAACACCGCTTTACAGAGATTCCCCTCTCTATTAGTCCTGTTTACCATTGACATTGAAAGTGAAGGAAATCCCAAATTTTGGGTTGTCATAGAGGGGAAATCTTCTGATGGGGACACTAGTTCTGGTGACCTGGGGCCCCTTCAAGAAATTCCCTTAATTTACAGGGATTTCCTCTCACGTCCTGTTTGGTTATGGGTGGGCTCAATTCAAGAAAGAATATCTCATGAGATAATTGAATCAGGTGACACATTTTCTCCAATTATCCCATAAGATAATAGTGAAGGGAAATCTCTGCAATGGGACACAGATGGCAAAAAAAAAATCCTCCCTTTCTCTATCCAAAATGAAAAAAAAAATATGTTTTATCCAATGCATATTTTCAGTGCAAGCAAACACAATATGATACCCAATTTGTTGGTAATATATAAAAGATGCGGTTGCACCGAGTAAATAGATACCAAACATGTCAAGCCTAAAAATGACTCACTCCCGTGAAATTGCAAAAAAAAAAAAAATTAAGGTACTAAATTAAACTTAAATTAAGGGTAGGGCATTTATTTAAATAGGTGTGGTTCTAATACAGGCATATCATTAACTTACAGTGACTTGAAAATGTATTCATACCCCTTGAAATTTTCCACAGTTTGTCATGTTACAACCAAAAACGTAAATGTATTTTATTGGGATTTTATGCGATAGACCAACAGAAAGTAGCAAAGAAATGCTGCAGAGATCTGCAGCTCAGGTGGGAGAATCTGTCCACAGGACAACTATTAGTCGTGTTCTCCACAAATCTGCCCTTTATGGAAGAGTGACAAGAAGAAAGACATTGGTTTCCCCCTCTTCAGTTCATCATGAATGCTGCTGCCAGACTCGCCCATCTTACCAGTCGTTCAGTGTCCACCACCCCTCTCTGCCAATCCCTACATTGGCTTACGCTCACCCAACTAATAAAGGTCAAGATACTAAAAACAACCTTCAAAGCTGTCAGAAACTCTGCACCCAGCTACATCACAATTCCAACCAAACCATTCTCTTTGCTTCTCCCAAGACCCTTCTGCTGTCTAATTTCCTTGTTAAATCTTCCCATGGCCATTTCCAGAACTTCTCCAGAGCCTTTCCGATTTTCTGGAACTCCCTACCCCAGTCTGTCTGATTATCTCCTACTCTGTTCTCCTGGTGGGAATTTTTGAAAACCCTTCCCTTCAAAGAGGCCTATCCTGTCCCCATTTTGTAAAGTGCCCTGAAAAATCTTGGCAATATATAAATCCTGTGTGATAATAATATGTAACTGATGTACTGTGATAAATGGAATAATCTGGGATTTCAAAACTCAGTGATAGTCTTTACAAGTAACCTTCTCCTGTCACACCTGATTCCTTATATCTTTTCTTCCATAGCAGGTTTGCCAAATTTGCTCAAGGTATCCGGATAGGTGTACGAAAATTGTCCTTATAGCAAGCCTGGAGCTCTCCCCTGATTGGCTCACTGAGTGTATGTAAGCTGTACAGACCTTACAATTGTCATCATAGCCAAGAATAGCAGAAAATGTCAATCCTGTGGGTCCTGTCCTGCCTGGTCCTGCTCAGCGGAGAATATGGTGAGTACACGCATTGTATGTTTGTGGCACATTGTAACATACTGTATGTAGGGATCAGCCCTTCATACAGAGACCAAGAACAGATTGGGTTGATTCTTGAGGGTCTCAAAATGGCTATGGGGAGTAACTATTTTGGTACAAAAAGAACTATCATGTTCGGACTAAGGGGGTGGCAATGGGAGCTTGTTACGCTCCCAGTGTCGCCAACCTTTTTATGAACATGTGGGAGGAGGAACACATCTATGAGAGTGAGTGACCACAATTAATATTCTACTGAAGATACATAGATGATGTTATTATCTTATGGGAAGGACTGGACATTTACACTATGAGTGTCCCTCCTTTCCATCCATCCATATGCTGATATCCCATAATTTAACACACCATGGAAGAGGTCCCTGCATTGGATACCAGGAAAAAAGGCTGATCTGACTACATGCATCTTACCCCTGTAGGGGTGCAGCTATCTGGTGATTGTGGAACCTGAGAGGGGAGCACGAGTGTTGATCACTTTTTGCACAGTTGTGACCAGTCTGTCGTATACAGTCACTGTGGAATTCGGCACCGGTCACTTTGGAGAGTCACGTTTATGGAATTTGATTGCACAAGTCACTTTGGACTATTACAGGATATTACACATTTACTTTGTGTTGCTTTTTATACACATATATTTCCTTTACTAGCACTTCAATAGTTTGTTTATAGATGAAGATTTTGGTACATAGCGATTATTGCATATAACTCTCATCGTTTTACAAGGTAGTATCTGGATTTGATATAGTGGGCAGACGTGTCTGGAAGTTCTCCACTTTGACCACTGGGGGCACGGTAGTCCGTTTGTCCTCCCGTGGATCATGTTATTCTAAGTAAGCAAGTAGCTAGATGAAATAATGCTGTGAGAACTTTTAGTGCACTCCCAATGAGTTATATACAGTGGGGACGGAAAGTATTCAGACCCCCTTAAATTTTTCACTCTTTGTTATATTGCAGCCATTTGCTAAAATCATTTAAGTTCATTTTTTTCCTCATTAATGTACACACATCCCCCCATATTGTACACACAGCACCCCATATTGTACACACAGCACCCCATGTTGTACACACAGCACCCCATATTGTACACACAGCACCCCATGTTGTACACACAGCACCCCATATTGTACACACAGCACCCCATGTTGTACACACAGCACCCCATGTTGTACACACAGCACCCCATATTGACAGAAAAACACAGAATTGTTGACATTTTTGCAGATTTATTAAAAAAGAAAAACTGAAATTTCACATTATCAGCACTTTATTATGTTTACGGATGAAGATTTTTTTTGGGCACATAACACTATTTGCATTTTTGAAAACCACTTTTTACTCTTTATTTTTAATGATGACGTTTTTGGCACAATAGGATCATTCGGAGTCTTGGTAACAATTTGCACTTGCACATGCACTTTAGCACATTTTCAAGATTGCTCTGGTAAATCTATTACTAAGTCTCTTGGCAGTGCCACCTACCTCTTTATATTGCACTCTACTTCACGCGGTGAAGGTTCCAGGGGAGGCAGCAGCCATATTTACACCTGAGCGCGGAACTATACATATACAGTATATAGATGTTGCGTTGTATTATATGGTAGTGTGTAACAATGTATTACTGGCAGTTATAATAGGAATGTGTTTATTTTCTCAGATTTCGGCGTTCCTGTCATCAGTCCCTTTATCTTCGGCTACGTCAGGCTTGTGAATGGTGCAAGAACCGCCTCTTATTCTAGGCCATGGCAGGTGTCTATTCAGGTACAATCACTTCTTTCTGTAGGGGTCCCCCAAGGCTCTGTCCCTGGAACCCTTCTCTTCTCTATCCACACCTCCTCATTTTGTCATTTGATAACCTTCTACGGCTCCCAGTACCAGCTCTATGCTAATGACACCCAAATCTATCTCTCTACTCCCCACCGCACCCCTTCAGCCTCCTCTCACATTACTAACCTACTAACTGGCAAATCAGTATCACATCACACCACTTCTTCAAACTCAATATTTCTAAAACTGAGCTCATAATTCTCGCCAACCCTTCCCCCACCCATGCCCACGTCCCTTACTTTCAATAAAGATCAATAATATTTGAGTCCCCCCACTCAGGGCAGGGTGCTATGTGACATCCTGGACTCTGACCTGTCCTTTCAGCCCAGAATCCAATCACTGTCCTAACTTTGTAGACTTCACCTCAACATTATCTCCAAAATCTGCCCCTTCTCAGCCAATGAAACCACTAAGCTACTCATTCACTACCTTGTTATCACTCACCTTGACTATTGCAGTTCCCTTCTCATACGACTGCCTCAGCATAGGCTATCCTCCCTTTAGTCTATCATGATTGCTATTCCCATGGTCATTTCGCTTACCAGCTTCTCAGGGTCTCTGTCAATCTTTCCACTGGCTTCCATTCCATGTCTGCCACTTTTCTCTGCCAATCCCTCCAACGGCCTCCATTCAGTGTCCTCCACCCCTCTCTGCCAACCCCTCAACTGGCTTTCATTCAGTGTCCTCCACCCCTATCTGCCAATCACTCCATTGGCTTCCATTCAGTGTCCTCCACCCCTCTCTGCCAATCCCTCCAACGGCCTCCATTCAGTGTCCTCCACCCCTCTTTGTCAGCTCCTTCACTGGCTTCCATTCAGTGTCCTCCACCCCTCTCTGCCAATCCCTCCGCTGGCTTCCATTCAGTGTCCTCCACCACTCTTTGTCAGCTCCTTCACTGGCTTCCATTCAGTGTGATCCACCCCTCTCTGCCAATCCCTCTACTGGCTTCCATTCAGTGTCCTCCACCCCTCTCTGCCAATCCCTCCACTGGCTTCCATTCAGTGTCCTCCACCCCTCTCTACCAATCCTTCCACTGGCTTCCATTCAGTGTCCTCCACCCCTCTCTACCAATCCCTCCACTGGCTTCCATTCAGTGTCCTCCACCCCTCTTTGTCAGCTCCTTCACTGGCTTCCATTCAGTGTCCTCCACCCCTCTCTACCAATCCCTCCACTGGCTTCCATTCAGTGTCCTCCACCCCTCTCTACCAATCCCTCCACTGGCTTCCATTCAGTGTCCTCCACCCCTCTCTACCAATCCTTCCACTGGCTTCCATTCAGTGTCCTCCACCCCTCTCTACCAATCCCTCCACTGGCTTCCATTCAGTGTCCTCCACCCCTCTCTACCAATCCCTCCACTGGCTTCCATTCAGTGTCCTCCACCCCTCTTTGTCAGCCCCTTCACTGGGTCCATTCAGTGTCCTCCACCCCTCTCTGCCAATCCCTCCACTGGCCTCCACTCAGTGTCCTCCACCCCTCTATGCCAATCCCTCTACTGGCTTCCATGTAGTGCCCTTCACCCCTGTCTGTCAATTCCCTAACAAAAAAAAATTCTAAATGCTAACAACAACATACCAAGCCATCCACAACCCAATTAACATCTCCAGTCTTGTCTCAATATATCACTCAAGCCGTCCTCTCCAATAATCCCAAGACCTCCTGCTCTCTATAATCTTCCTTGTGACCTTCTTCAATGCTCACCTTCAGTAAAGGGGTGGAGGGGTAGGTGAGAAAATGTATCATGCCAAAGAATGTCAAGGGGCACAAGATGGCACTAGAAGTACCTAGGAGATGAGCCGTTGGCAAACTGAGAAGGTAGACGCCTGCCAAACATCAAAGAGTGAAGCTTTCTTCTTCTATCCCCAATGGCAAAACCTCTCTATATTCCAAGAAAAGAATACAGTCTTGCTGGCATAGATACATATAACCAATAGGAGGGCTGAAGGTGCTGCTTTGGATTTCTGCCAGTGTTAGCAGCATGTCTGACTGCCTAGATAATTACAGTGCCTTGAAAAAGTATTCATACCCCTTGCAATTTTCCACAGTTTGTCATGTTACAACCAAAAACGTAAATGTATTTTACTGGGATTTCAAGTGATAGACCAACACAAAGTGGCACATAATTTTTTTACAAATAAATATGTGAAAAGTGTGGGGGACATTTGTATGGCGCCCCCCCTTAGTCAATACTTTGTAGAACCCCTTTCTCTGCAATTACAGTTGCAAGTCTTTTTGGGGGTGTCTCTACCAGCTTTGCACATCTAGAGAGGACATTTTTGCCCATTCTTCTTTGCAAAATATCTCAAGCTCTGTCAGATTGGATGGAGAGCGTCTGTGAACAGCAATATTCAAGTCTTGCCACAGATTCTCAATGTGATTTAGGTCTGGACTGTGACTGGGCCATTCTAGCACATGACTATGCTTTGATCTAAACCATTCCATTGTAGCTCTGGCTGTATGTTTCGGGTCGTTGTCCTGCTGGAAGGTGAACCTCCCCCCAGTCTCAAGTCTTTTGTAGACTCTAACAGGTTTTCTTCTAAGATTGTCCTGTATTTGTCTCCATCCATCTTCCCATCAACTCTGACCAGCTTCCCTGTCCCTGCTAAAGAAAAGCATTCCCACCACATGATGCTGCCACCACCATGTTTCACAGTGGGGATGGTGTGTTCAGGGGGATGTGCAGTGTTAGTTTTCCGCCATACATAGCATTTTGCTTTTGGGCCAAAAAGCTCAATTTTGGTCTCATCTGACCAGATCACCTTCTTCCACATGTTTGCTGTGTCCTCCACATGGCTTCTGCCAAACCGCAAACGGGACTTCTTATGGCTTTATTTCACCAATGTCTTTCTTCTTGTCACTCTTCCATAAAGGTCAGATTTGTGGAGAACACGACTAATAGTTGTCCTGTGGACAGATTCTCCCACCTGAGCTGTGGATCTCTGCAGCTCCTCCAGAGTTACCATGGACCTCTTGGCTCTTCTCTGATGAATGCTCTCCTTGCCCGGCCGGTCAGTTTAGGTGGATGGCCATGTCTTGGTAGGTTTGCAGTTGTGCCATACTCTTTCCATTTTCCGATGATGGAATGAACAGAGCTCCGTGAGATGTTCAAAGCTTGGGAGATTCTTTTATAACCTAACCCTGCTTTATACTTCTCCACAACTTTATCCCTGACCTGTCTGGTGTGTTCCTTGTCCTTCATGATGCTGTTTGTTCACTAAGGTTCTCTGACAAACCTCTGAGGGCTTCACAGAACAGCTGTATTATAAATACTATAAATACTGAGATTAAATTACACACAGGTGGACTCTATTTACTAATTAGGTGACTTCTGAAGGCAGTTGGTTCCAATAGTTTTTAGTTAGGGGTATCAGAAAAAAAGGGGGCTGAATACAAATGCACGCCTCACTTTTTCAATATTTATTTGTAAAAAAAATTTGAAAACCATTTATCATTTTCCTTCCACTTCACAATTATGTGCCACTTTGTGTTGGTCTATCACATAAAATCCCAATAAAATACATTTACGTTTTTGGTTGTAACATGACAAAATGTGGAGAATTTCAAGGGGTATGAATACTTTTTCAAGGCACTGTAGTTATGTGATCTTAAGCTAAAGGAAAGTTTTGGAGTCCAGAACGGCTGGTCCTTTTCTCCATGGGGTAGGTAAAGTGGCCTGTATATAAAACAATGACTTCATGATTCTTCTTCCACAGATCAGCGAAAAATCCCACTTTTGCGGTGGTTCCCTTCTAAACAATCACTGGGTTGTCACTGCTGCCCACTGTGGAGTCACGTGAGTCTTATATGATAATATTCTACTACAAAGTCAGTGTTCACTCCAATGCTTCACTGGTAATTTGTCCTTCCAGAGCCTCTGGTTTATAGACCGGATACTTCCTAAATATAGAGCCATCTATCCAACTGTCCATCCAGAGCCTCTGGTTTATAGACCGGATACATCCTAAATATAGAGCCATCTATCCAACTGTCCATCCAGAGCCTCTGGTTTATAGACCGGATACATCCTAAATATAGAGCCATCTATCCAACTGTCCATCCAGAGCCTCTGGTTTATAGACCGGATACATCATAAATATAGAACCATTTATCCAACTGTCCATCCAGAGCCTCTAGTTTATAGACCGGATACATCATAAATATAGAGCCATTTATCCAACTGTCCATCCAGAGCCTCTGGTTTATAGACCGGATACTTCCTAAATATAGAACCATTTATCCAACTGTCCATCCAGAGCCTCTGGTTTATAGACCGGATACATCCTTAATATAGAGCCATTTATCCAACTGTCCATCCAGAGCCTCTGGTTTATAGACCGGATACATCCTTAATATAGAACCATTTATCCAACTGTCTATCCAGAGCCTCTGGTTTATAGACCAGACACATCCTAAATATAGAACCATTTATCCAACTGTCTATCCAGAGCCTCTGGTTTATAGACCAGATACATTCTAAATATAGAGCCATTTATCCAACTGTCCATCCAGAGCCTCTGGTTTATATACTATGAAAGGTAATGTTACGCCGAGTAAAATGATACCCATCGCGTCACGTTTTAAAATTGCGCACACTTGTGGATTAGCGTCAAACTTCAGTACAGTTGAACCTTGGATTACGAGCATAATCCGTTCCAGGAGAATGCTTGTAATCCAAAGCACTCGCAAATCAAAGCGAGTTTCCCCAGAGCAGTCAATGGAAACGAAGATAATTTGTTCCGCATTGACTTCTATTGCATCCAATATCGCATGTGGCCAGAGGTGGGGGGGCGCCGGAGAGCCTCGGAAATACTCGGGGACAGCTCGGCTGAACGTGGAAAGCCTCGGAAAGGCTCAGAAACACTCAGGGAACGGGGAATTTCCGAGTGTTTCCGAGTATTTCCGAGTGGTTCTGAGTAATTCCGTACGGCTCCGAACGGCTTTGAACCATTCCGAGTGTCACCGGCGCCCCCCCCGCACCTCTGGCCAAATGCGGTACTGCACACCCCATTAGCTTGAATTCTGCTCGTTTTGCAAGACAACACTCGCAAACCGAGTCAGAATTTAAAAAAAAATGTTGCTCGTCTTTCAAAACGCTCGTTAACCTCGTTACTCGTTAACCAAGGTTCAACTGTACTTAAAAATCTCAATAGGTGACGCTTTAAAATGTATACAGGTTACATGTTTACAGTTACAGAGGAGGTCTAGTGCTAGAATTATTGCTCTCGCTCTGACGATGGCGGCGTATGTAACCCGTGTGTATCTGGTTCTGATACCAGCCAGTGCCCTCACCAGCCACTCACCTCACCGCACCTCCCTGGTATATAGAGTACACTTCATGGCTTTTGGTAGTAGGGAAATCCAGACCAGGCCAGAATATCTTAAAATGATAAGACTCCTAATCCTCACAGTAGGTAACGTTTGTGTTTTCTCTTCCATCCAGAACTTCCGGTGTTGTACATCTTCCTGATTCATTTTTTGGGATCCAAAACAAGAGCTTGAGGAATGCTCGGGTAAGTTCTGATTACTGAGAGGAGCTTTTTTTTTGTATTTTATCCACTCCAATACCGGACACTTTCACCCCCTTCCTGCCCAGGCCAATTTTCAGCTTTCTCGCTCTCACACTTTGAATGACAATTACTCATGGAACACTGTGCCTAAATGACATTTTTATTATATTGTTTTGAGACAGATAGAGCTTTCTCTTGGTGGTGGTATTTAACCACTTCAATACCGGGGGGCACTTAGACACCTTCCCGCCCAGGCCAATTTTCAGCTTTCAGCGCTGTCGCAATTTGAATGACAATTACGCGGTCATCCATCACTGTACCCAAACTAAATTTTTTATCATTTTGTTCCCACAAATAGAGCTTTCTTTTGGTGGTATTTGATCACCTCTGTGGTTTTTATTTTTTGTGCAACAAATAAAAAAAGACCGAAAATTTTGGAAAAAAAAAAGTTTTTCTTTGTTTCTGTAAAAATTTTTGTAAATAAATACGTTTTCTTTTTCAATGATGGGCACTGATATGGCTGCACTAATGGACACTGATACGGTGGCACTGATGGGCACCAATGAGGTGGCACCAATGCGTTGGCACTGATGAGGTGGCACTGATGAGGTGGCATTGATGGGCACTGATGATGGGCACTGATAGGCAGCACTGATGGCACTGAGAGGTGGCACTGGTATGCAGCACTGATGGGCACTCATAGCTGGCACTGATGGGCACTCATAGGTGGCATTGATGGGCACTCGTAGGTGGCATTGATGGGTACTTATCAATGGCACTGATGGGTACTTATGGGTGGCACTGATGGGCACTGATAGGTGGGCACTGATGGGCACGGATGGGCACTGATGGGTGGCACTGATGGACACTGATGGGTGGCACTGATGACACAGATTGGTGGCACTGATGACACTAATGGGTGGCATTGCTGGGCATCACTGAAATATAATGGTGGCAATTAGTGCCCATTTGTGGGCACATGTGGATGGCCATGGGGTACATACCTGGCCATCCACATGTTGCCCCCTTCCCTGGTGGTCCTGGCGGCTTCCCTGGTGGTCTAGTGTGGGCATCCGAGGGGGGGCTGTGCTGATAACCAATCAGCGCAGACCCCCCATGTCAGGAGCGCCGCCGATCGGCTCTCCTCTACTCACGTCTGTCAGACGCAAGTGAGGAAAAGCCAATCAATGGCTTTTCCTATTGACATCGTGATCAGCCGTGATTCGCCCGAATCTCTTTACCAAGATCGGTGGAGCGGTGTGTCAGACTGACACACCGCTCCACTGATTGCCGCGATGCGCGCCCCCATGGGTGCGCGGTGGCATGTTATCCTGCTGGACGTCATATGATGCCCAGTCAGGATAACTGAACCACCGCCCGGCCGTCAATCTGCTATAGCCTGGGCGGGAAGTGGTTAATCACCACTGGGATTTTTTTTATTTTGTGCTATATAAGATTTTGTGAAAGTTGTAGAGTTTGCAATCAATGGTATATACAGTATATATACCGTATTTACTCGAGTATAAGTCGTCCCGAATATAAGCCGAGGCACCTACTTTTATCACAAAAAATGGGAAAACTTATTGACTCGAGTATAAGCCGAGGGTGGGAATGCTGCAGCTACTGTAAGTGGAAAAGAGGGTCAACAATGCCCATCTGCAGCCTCACTGTGTCCACCTGCAAGCCTCATGCCTAAGTCTCATGCCTCATGCCTCTGCCTCATGTCTCAACCTCATGCTTCATGCCTCAACCTCATGCCTCATGCCTCAACCTCATGCCTCAACCTCATACCTCATGCCTCAACCTCATGCCTCATGCTTCAACCTCATGCCTCATGCCTCAACCTCATGCCTCATGCTTCAACCTCATGCCTCATGCCTCAACCTCATGCCTCAACCTCATACCTCATGCCTCAACCTCATGCCTCATGCTTCAACCTCATGCCTCATGCCTCTACCTCATGCCTCATGCCTATGCCTCAAGCCTCAACCTCATGCCTCATGCCTCGTGCTTCAAGCCTCAACCTCATGCCTCAACCTCATGCCTCATGCCTCAACCTCATGCCTCATGCCTCAACCTCATGCCTCAACCTTATACCTCATGCCTCAGCCTCATGCCTCATGCCTCAGCCTCATGCTTCAGCCTCAAGTACCTTGATCGGCGTTGTGCCGGCGTTATCTCCTGGCGCTGTGCCCATCTGCAGTCTTATCCCCCGGCGCTGTGATACATTCAGTCTAATCGGCGGCCATGCAGTGTAACCAAGCGCCGCCTCCTCCTCGTCCTCCTCGTCCGTGATAGGACATTTGGGACAGAGGGAAATTTTGGGACTTTAAATGAGGTGTAAATGACTCGTATAGAAAACGTGGTTGGTTTTATTAGAGTTATAAATTATAAATGCATGTGAATGGTAAACATCATATGGAAAAATGGGTCATGAAGTGTTATCATATTGATACATATGCATACTGAATATAAATACAGATCAATAGTAAAATTCATATACAGAAGTCAATGAGTAAATGTCATAATAATGTCCGTGATAGGCTGAACACTGACTCACTGCTGGGAAACCGAGTCAGTGTTCCGTCATGGAGGAGGACACAGAGGACGAGGAGGAGGAGGCGGCGCTTGGTTACACTGCATGGCCGCCGATTAGACTGAATGTATCACAGCGCCGGGGGATTAGGCTGCAGAGGAGGACTCGAGTATAAGCCAAGGGGGGCATTTTCAGCACAAAAAAAAAAAAAATGTGCTGAAAAACTCGCTTATACTCGAGTATATATGGTATATATATATTTATTTATTTTTTCTTTTCTTTTTCTTTTTCTTTTCTTTTTCTTTTCTTCTGGTGGTGTATATATCTAATACCTCTTCTGTCAATGTTTAACCTTTTCCCCTATTTACTGTTAACACACCTTACCTTGTTGCCTAATGTCGTGTACACACGACCATTTTTTCCGTCGGAATGAACTCTGAACGACTTTTAGACGGAGTTCCGCTGAAACTGTCGTGCCTACACATGATCACACCAAAGTCCAACTGTCTAGAATGCGGTGACATACAACACGTACGACGGGACTAGAAAAAGGAAGTTCAATAGCCAGTAGCCAATAGCTTCCGTCTCGTACTTGCTTCGTACATGCGTCGTTTTTGGTCTGTCGGAACAGCTTACAGACGATCGGTTTTCCAGGAAGGAATTGGTTCCGGAATTTGAAACATGTTCTATTTCTAGGTTCATCAGAATTTTTGAAAGTAAAAGTCCGATGAGGCCTACACACGATCAGAATGTCCGATGAAAAGCTTCCGTCAGACTTTTCCTGCCGGAAAGTCCGACCGTGTGTACACGGCATTACACTTTTGGAATTTTATTATTCTTTTTTTTTTTTTCACTTTTATGTCTTCTATGTTTTTTTGTTGACCATTTTCTTGGGGGACTAGCTGTAAAGTTTTTTATTTATAGGAGTCAGGCCGGGTTCACATTATTTGTAAATTGGATGAGGGTTTCCCCCCACATCCAATTCGCAATAGCAGGAGATTTTGACCGGCTCTCTATGGAGCCGGTTTTCATATCTCCACTGTGGATCCGGTGCAAATTCCTGTGCGTCTTTTTGTTCCATTTCAGGTCCGAATTCAGCCAAAATTTAGGGCTGTAATCGGATCTGAAATGGTGAACGGGGACGCACAGGACCAAGGCTGGTGCAAGGATTTTTGACACCCTAGGAAAAACCTAATTTTTCCGCCCCCCTGGCTCCACCCCCTTTGCCCTGCCCATGTATACCCCTCCTTTTTAATGAGCAGCAAATGCAGCTCACCAGCGCCCAACAAATGCAGCTCACCAGTTCCCATCAAATGCAACCTCACCAGCGCCCATCAAATGCAGCTCACCAGCGCCCATCAAATGCAGCCTCACCAGTTCCCATCAATGCAGCCTCACCAGCGCCCAACAAATGCAGCCTCACCAGCGCCCAACAAATGCAGCCTCACCAGTGCCCATCAATGGAGCCTCACCAGCACCCATCAAATGCAGCCTACCAGTGCCCATCAATGGAGCCTCACCAGCACCCATCAAATGCAGCCTACCAGTGCCCATCAATGGAGCCTCACCAGCACCCATCAAATGCAGCCTACCAGTGCCCATCAATGGAGCCTAGCAGCGCCCATCAATGCAGCCTCACCAGCGCCCATCAATGCAGCCTCACCAGCGCCCATCCAAAACAGCCTACCAGCGCCTATCAAATGCAGCCTACCAGCGCCAATCAATGAAGCCTAGCAGCGCCCATCAATGCAGCCTACCAGCGCCCATCAATGAATGTTTGCTTGCTTTCATTCAACACAGACACAGTCCTCCTTCGCCACTGCGCCTCTGACACTACGTGCGAATGGAGCGGCGGCTGCCTGCTGATTCTGAAACTTAGTTGCTTGCTGCAGAGAGAAGAAAGTAGGAACACCAGTGGCCGGGCGTCCTAGGCAGCAGTAGTTTGTCTAGTGGTAGCACCAGCCCTGCACAGGACCCCCTGCCAGGAGCCACATTGTGAAGATAGTGTGAACCCAGCCTGAATCAAGTCTATAGGGCCTGCACCCAAGTTCCACCTCTTCCTTGTTCCTCCTTTGTTCCCCTTGGTTTGCTCGTGGGCTGACTCTCCTGTTTCCACAGCCCCCCCGAGACAGACACCCAGTTGTGGGTTTCCCTAATGTTGGAATTGTTCGTTTTTTTCCCGCGGGTTGCTACAATGATTGCTTGTAGCCGCTTCCTCATTCACTTCTTTTTTTTCTCAGACATTTTGTTCTTCATGTTGTAGATTTAACTATAGACACCATGCCAGTGACATCCAACTCCTGATGAAGTGAACTGTGTTTGAAGAAACGCGTCTTCCATTCTTCGGTGTTGGTTTACAAACCGTTTATTGCACATTTGTATGAAGAAATTTGTGATTATGTACCAAGAAGGAATATTTGCAACACTCATGTCTCTTTCTGGTGCACTTTTTTGCTCCTTCATGACCAGGCCATTTGTTGCTACCCTGTTTCCCCTAAAATAAGACCTAGCGTGACTGTCGGCGATGGCCTCAATATAAGCCCTACCCCCCAAATAAGCCCTAGTTAAAGTCTTTGTAGGTCTTATTTTCAGGGTAGGGCTTATTTTCGGGGAAACAGGGTAGGGCTTATTTGGAGGGTAGGGCTTATATTGCAGCCATCACCGACAATCACGCTAGGTCTTATTTTAGGGGAAACAGGGTATGTGGCACTGCGTTATTTTAACTGGGGATTGCGCGGTCATGCAACCCTGTACTCAAATGAAATTTATATAATTTTTCTCACACAAGTAGAGCTTTCTTTTGGTGGTATTTGGTCACCATTGGGTTTTTTTATTTTTTGCGAAATAAAAACAAAAAAAGGTGAACATTTTTTAAATAAATATTTTTTAATTTCCCCCATAAAACACGGCCAATTAAAAAAAAATGAATTTCTTCATAAATTTTAAGCAAAATGTTTCCTGCTAACTTTTTTTGATAAACAAAATCCCAAAAGTGTATAATGTTTAGTTTCACTCAGCCTGTACCAGAAGCTGGCGCTATACAATAAACATCGTCTTATGTGGTTCTGCTCCGCGGCCAGATCTTTCCTCTATCACCGCCTAGATATGTGCACTGCTGAAAAATGTATTAATTTTCCTTTCATTCATTTTTTTTGTTTTATTTTTTTCGGGTCATTCATTATGATCAAAAATCCGAAATTCAAAAATTCGGAAATTCGCAAATTTTAAAATTCGGAAATATGAAAATCCTTACATTGGAATGAAAATCCAAAAATTTGAAAATCCAAAAATTCGGAAATCAGAAAATTTGAGAATCCGAAATAGTAACTAACTAACTAATTATAACTAACTATTAAATTTTACGTATTTGAATTTCCTTTCAAATGTGGCTGTTAGTGAACATAACGAATATGAATTTATCCGAAGTTACGAATCATCCGAAATAATGAATGCCGCATCTAAACAAATGGAACGTAACAAATTTTATAATAATAAATATTAATAAAACGTTTTTTATTATTATTTATATAAAATTATAAAATAATTTTAAATAAAAATATAATATATAAATATATATATATATGTATATATATAAATATAAAAATAAAAATGTAATTATTTTTAATTCATTATGTTTCATTCGTTTAGAATGAAATTCATTCGTGTCATTCATTATTTCGGATAATTCCTAACTTCGGATAAATATGTATTCCTTATGTTCACTAACAGCCAAATTAAAAAAAAGGAAATTCCAATACCTATAATTTAATAGTTATTATTATTAGTTAGTTATTATTTCTGACTTTTTTCAGGTTTTCGAATTTTCGGATTTTCATTCTTATTTTCGGATTTTCATTCTTTTGAATATTCAGATTTTCATTCTTATTTTAGGATTTTGAAATTTTCTGAATTTTCGAAATTTCCGAATTTTCACATTTTTGGATTTTCACACTTTTTTTCGGAAAAATTTGTTAAAGCATTTTTTGTTAATTGGAATATTTCCCAATGAACGAATTTGTTGAATTTCATTGAAAAACAAATTTGGAACAAAATAAATTGCACATGTCTAATTCCGGCTCCATCCTAGAGCAGGAGGCTGAAGGCCACATCAGAGGGCTCTGGTTGGGCATCTCTGGGTAAAGAAGACTTTTTGCAACAAGAAGTGAAATGGGGATTTCGGCAGCCCAACATGGTATATATTGTACAAACTCAGCGTTATATAAATTGTATTTAGTATATGTAGAACATCTGCACCACTTCCAGGGTCAATAGAAAGTCACAACCTCACCAGGCCTTCCTAGAAGATTGTCCAAGTATTTGCTGTTCCCATTACCATTCTATTCCTCACTATGGCGCCTATCTGAAGCCACATTTCTCATATTTACATTTATAAGAAAATGAAGTCATGTATTCTAGAAAATGAGTTCTGATTTATTAAAAAATTAATAAAAATGCTTAACAAAAACTTTTCTAGGTCTTTGAACACCCCGAGTACAACTCCAAGACCTCCACCAATGACATCGCTCTGATCAAGCTGTCCAGTCCTCTCACCATCAATGAAGCTGTGTCCCTGGTTTCTCTGGATTCTGGCTCTGACACCGTGAACAAAGGAGACAACTGCGTCACCACCAAATCGGGATACGCCACTGATTCCAGTAAGGGAATATGATATCCTCCAAAAAAAAAACAGATTAACCAATTAAAGTCCTAGGGCATGCCTCATGTCTGGGTCTCTTCCCATGTTGTCCCCATCCTGTCACCAATATTGGTAAGACCCGGCTGGCTGTGTGTTTTTTTGTTTTTTGTTTTTTAATGAAATCCCTTATTTATGTGTATGTAGTGTAGTAAACAGTTACAGATCTGCCTGATTTATCTTTTGCAGTTTGTGTATCATTGGAGGGGAATTATTATGGAATATTTCTCCTTACATCATTTAGTTTCCCCAGAACAAGAAAGTCTTTACTGTTCTTTTTGATGATGTCTTTGTTATTTGATGATATCACTGTTCTTTTTGATGATATCATTGTTATTTGTTGATGTCACCGTTATTTGATGGTATCACTGTTCTTTTTGATGATGTCACTGTTCTTTTTGATGATGTCACTGTTATTTGATGATGTCATTGTTATTTGATGATATCATTGTTATTTGAGGACATCACTGTGTTTTGATGACATCACTGTTCTTTTTTCATGATATCACTGTTATTTGATGATGTCACTGTTATTTGATGATGTCATTGTTATTTGACGATGTCACTGTTCTTTTTGATGACATCACTGTTCTTTTTTTGATGATATCACTGTTATTTGATGATGTCACTGTTCTTTTTTGATATCTCTGTTATTTGATGATATCACTTTTATTTGATGATGTCATTATTAAAGTGGTTTTTTTTTGGACTTTTGTGCCTACAGGTAAGTTTATAATAAGAATAACCTGCAGTTACAAATGAGATATGGGGTAGAGCTCCCCCCACTAGTACTGCGTAGTAAAACACACTGATAATGTATAATACGACACCCTAAGAGCACACTACATCTGAGGTCCTCATAAGAACCAAATACAATGTGTGGAATATTGAAATAATAAACATCAAAAAACACATTAACCACTTCCGGACCGCCCACCGTCGTTTATACGTCGGCACTTTAAAGAGGAGTATCATTGTTGTGGCAGCAGATAGCTACCATAACCCCGGTATCCTCTTCTTCAGCAGGCGGCAGGGATGAGCTGAACACCCCGCTGTTCGGTTCGCACCAGAACATGCGAACAGGCAGAAAATTTGTTCGAACACGCGAACACCATTAAAGTCTAAGGGGCACGGACATGAATAATCAAAAGTGCTAATTTAAAAGGCTTATATGCAAGTTATTGTCATAAAAAGTGTTTGGGGACCCGGGTCCTGCCCCAGGGGACATGAATCAATGCAATGATTTTATTTAATGCTTAAAGTGAAACAATACCAGTGTAATATTCCTTTAAATTTCGTACGGAAAGAAGAAGACTTTAAATAAAGGAATTGTCAAAAACTGTCTTTTGTCATTTTTAAAATTTTTGACACTTTTTTTGTGAAATGGTAGGGGTACTTTTGTACCCCCTTACCATTTCACACAGGGGGGCAGGATCTGGGGGTCCCCCTGTTAAAGGGGGCTTCCAGATTCCGATAAGCTCCCCGCCCACCGACCCCCACTTTTACTCGAGTCAGGGTCCTGAGTGAGGGTCTCGAGTGAGGGTGCAGCCTCACTGTGTCCATCTGCAGCCATACCTTTGATAACTAAAACAGCGGGTGTCTCCCGCTGTGTCTTGCAGTCTGTTCGGTGGCCATCCCTTGTAATAAAGCCCCGCCTCCTCCTTGTGCGTGATAGATGGAACGGATACAATGCTGGGAAACTGTATCAGTGTTCCGTCTATCATGGACGAGGAGGAGGCGGGGCTTTGTTACAATGAACAGCCGCCGAACAGACTGCATGACACAGCGGGAGACACCCACTGTTTTAGTTATCAAAGGTATGGCTGCAGATGGGCACAGTGAGGCTGCAGATGGGCACAGTGAGGCTGCAGATGGGCACAGTGAGGCTGCAGATGGGCACAGTGAGGCTGCAGATGGGCACAGTGAGGCTGCAAATGGGCACAGTGAGGCTGCAGATGGGCATTGTTTACCCAGTAGCTGCTGCATTTCCCACCCTAGTCTTATCCTCGAGTCAATAAGTTTTCCTTGTTTTTGTGGTAAAATGAGGTGCCTCAGCTTATATTCGGGTCGGCCTATACTCGTGTATACGCAGTAACCAATGAATTTGGTCAAACACTTTCTCTGCATCTACGGATAAGAGGAGAGAAGGAGTTTTACTGAACTCTGCATGGCTAAGTACATTTAGAATGTGTCTAGTTGCATCAGATTCTTGTCTCCACATGGTGAAGTAAGTTTGATTGGGCTTGATCAAGGTGGGAAGGACATCAATAAGGCGTTTAGCTAAGATTTTGGTGTAAGATTTCACGTCGGTATTCAGTAATGAGATGGGCCTTAAATTGGCAAGGGATAGTAGGTTTCTTTACCAGGTTTGGGCAAAGTTACAATGTTGGCTGACAGCATCGCCGAAGGATTTTTGTGTAGCTGCTTCAGAAAAAAAGTTTGTCATGTATGGAGATAAAACTTCAGCAAAACACTGTTAGTATTTCTTCGTAAGACCATCTGGTCCTGGAGATTTACCTGCAGGTAAAGATTTAATTGAAATGGCTATTTTTTTTTATCTACAAATGGGGCATTTAATATCTCTGGTTGGGCCAGAGGAGAGAGATGGGAGTTTGATCTGATTCAAAAGTGGTCTTCAATTTTAGGTTGGGGGGTTGCAGAGTCATCTTTTAAGTTGTACAACACCTTATAATAGTCAGCAAAGGTGTGCGCAATTTGCTGGGGATTACTGAGTTTTTGTTTTGTAAAAGGGTGAACGATGCCGTAAATAATGATCATGTTGGGAGCATAAGAGAAACCGCAGCCCATAACGTAGTAAAAGAAGAGTAGCAGATGTGGAATCAGATGGCATTTGTTTGTGACAAGATTCAAGCTCATGTATCGATTTCTATATTTCCGTCAGTCTGCTGTCATGCTACCTTTTTGATCCGGTGCTCATTTGTAGAATTAGCCAATGAATACAGGCCTTATATGCATTCCATAAGGAGAAAAGATTTATATCGGGAGTATCGTTATTTTGGAAGTATTTGCGGAGATGTTGTGTAAGCCTTGATTTGTGTTTTTGACAATTCCTTTAGTAAAAAAAAAAGGTTCCCGCAATGTTCATCCATCTTCAATCACGCTGCCCAACGGACCCGAAAAATAGAAAAAAAATGAAAAAACTCAGTCCATCAGGCGGCGTGATTGAAGATGGATGGACATGCGGGACACTTTTTTTTTCTTTTTTAATAAAGGAATTTTCAAAAACTGTCTCTTGTGGTTTTTACTTTTTTGACACTTTTTTAGTGAATGAGTAGGGATACAACGTGCAATTCAATTTGTTCCGTATTCGTTTTATAACAAATTTCGACGAATTCATTAATTCGGAGATTTTGGTCAAAATTCGTAAAAAAAACCCGTTTAACAAATTTTTCCAAATATTCGGAAATTGGAATATTCGAAAATTTGTAAGTTCGTACATTCGTAAATTTGTACATTCATAAATTAGTAAATTAGTGAATTCGTAAATTTGGAAATTTGGAAATTCAGAAATCTGAAATAATAATTAACTAATAATCACTTAACTATTACTAACTATTAAATTATAGGTATTGTAATTTCCTTTCAAATTTGGCTGTTAGTGAACGTAATGCCACGTACACATGAGCAGACTTTCCGGCATACTTGATCCGGCGTACCGGAGTCCGTCGGACAATTCGAATGTGTGTGGGCTCCAGCGGACTTTGTTTTCTCAAAAGTTTGACGGACTTAGATTTGAAACATGTTTCAAATCTATCCGACGGACTCGAGTCCGGTCAAAAAGTCCCCTCGTCTGTATGCTAGTCCGACGGACAAAAACCAACGCTAGGGCAGCTATTGGCTACTGGCTATGAACTTCCTTGTTTTAGTCCGGTCGTACGTCATCACGTATGAATCCGTCGGACTTCGGTTGATCGTGTGTAGGCAAGTCCGTTTATTCAGAAAGTCCATCGTAAAGTCTGTCAAAAAGTCCGCCGGGCAAAGTATGCCGTAAAGTCCGGTCGTGTGTACGCGGCATAACACATACAAATTTATCCTAAATTACAAATTATCCGAAATAACGAATGCCGTATCCAAATGCATGGAACGTAATGAATTAATAATAATTAATAACAATAATAATAATAATAAAAACTTTTTATTATTGTTATTTATTATTAATTTGTTCCGTTCCATTTGTTTAGATGCAGTGTTCGTTATATCGGATAATTCGTAACTTCGGATAAATTCATATTTGTTACGTTCACTAACAGCCAAATTTGAAAGTAAATTACAATACCTATAATTTAATAGTTAGTTACTACTTCAGATTTTCGAATTTTCGGGTTTTTGGATTTTCAAATTTTGAATTTACAAATTTTCTAATTTTCTAATTTACAAATGTACAAATTTACGAATATACAAATTTTCTACTTTACGAATTTACGAATGTACGAATTTACGAATGTAGGAATGTGCGAATGTACACATGTATGAATATAGGAATTTACGAATGTACGAATGTGCGAATGTATGATTGTATGAATTTACTAATGTGCGAATGTATGAATGTACGAATTTACGAATGTAAGAATGTAAGAATTTACGAATTGCGATCATAACGAATGACCCAAAAAATGAAAAAAAAACAAACGAATGAAACGAAAACAAACTCATTTTTTGGCAGTGCACATGTCTACATGTACCCAATACCCATTCACATGGGTGGGATGGCATCTGGATGCCCCCTTATTAAAGGGGGCTTCCATATTCCGATAAGCACCCCACCCGCAGACCCCAACAACCAATGGCCAGGGTTGACGGGAAGAGGCTCTTGTCCCCATCAACATAGGGACAAAGTGTTTTGGGAGGGACCCCAAAGCACCCTCCCCATGTTGAGGGCACGTGGCCTGGTTCAGGAGGGGGGGGTGCTCTCTCATCCCCCCTCTTTTCCTGCAGCCTGCCAGGTTGCGTGCTCAGATAAGGGTCTGGTAACACCAATTTTTTTAATTTTTGGCGTGTAGTTCCCCTTAAAATCTATGCCAGACCCATGGGCGTCCGCACCATAGGGCAAGGGGGGTCATTTGGCCCCCCCCTGGAATCTGTGTGTTGAAATCCCTGTCTTGCAACGGCTGCCGTGGCCACCTCCACGGCAGCTGTGGTGATTTTTCTCAAAGCCTGGCTGCTGCTGGGGCTGTCTTTTCCGACTACATCCGTGCGTGACCGTCCCTTCCTCCTCACCCCTGGCCGAGCATCAGATTGGCTCTGCCGCTCAAGCCTCTGCGCTCGCCGCTCTGCTTAATGTTACACTGAGCCGCCTCAATTGGCTGCTGCCTCTGCCTGTGTAAAATATGCTGTGCCTGCTATGCCGATCCGGCCGGCGCGGCGCCGGCTCCTCCCACAGGTCACAGCTGCGTGACCTGTGCCCGGGATGACAGGGAATACACTGCCTGAGTGACTGCCAGTGCCTGGACTATCCCGACCCTGAAGAACCACAGGTAACAGCAGTGCCTGTATACCACTATGTACAATTTTTTTGTATTTCAATACAACTGGAACTGTTGTGGCCATATTTGGTCTTGATGGAAGCAGCTATACAGACTGTATTATACAGTCTGTATAGCTGTTTTCATCAAGATCAAAATATGGCCACAACACAATGGCGGCCCGTGCATTAAGGGTGCACGGGAGCGCCGCCCCCCTCTCTCCTGCCACCCCTCTATCACCTATAGATAGATTCATGCATTGCATGAATCTATCTATGGCCACCGCTGCCACCCCCTACTCAGGCACCCGGCCCCTTTTCGGGGGCAGGACGCCTGAATTACATTGGCGGGGGGTGTTTTTTAAGCACCTGATTAGTGCCATAGGCTCTAATAGGCGTCAAAAATGGTGACCTACAAGCGCCATGGGGTCACTCAGCTGTGTTAGAAAAGCAAATGACTATTCACTTTCCTAACACTAAACCGCCTCTCCGCAGCATTTGATGGCACAGTGGCAGCATTTGATGGCACAGTGGCAGCGTTTGATGGCACACTGGCAGCATTTGATGCCACACTGGCAGCGTTTGATGGCACAGTGGCTGCGTTTGATGGCACAGTGGCTGCGTTTGATGGCACAGTGGCAGCGTTTGATGGCACAATGGCAGCATTTGATGGCACAGTGGCAGCGTTTGGCACAGTGGCAGTGACTAAGCCCCTCCCTTCATGACATTGTCGAAAAGGGGCCGAGCATGGGTGTCCATAAAATGATGCCCCCCCCCCCCCCCCGAAAAAAGTTCTGCGGACGCCCATGGCCAGACCCAAAGGGCCTGGTATGGATTTTAGGGGGGACTCCACACTTTTTTTCCCTTAATTTGGAGTGGAGTTTCCTTAAAATCTATACCAGGCCCAAAGGACCCGGAATTGATTTTTGGGAGGACCCCATGTTGTTTTTTATTCTTAAATCTGTCATAGGGTTCCCCTTAACCACTTTAATGCACTGTATTGTATACTCTGCACTGACTGCACTGTATATATATATATATATATATATATATATTAGACTGCTTGCACTGTATATATAGTCTACACTGAATGCACTGTATAAATATATATATATATATATATATATACTATATATACACTGCAAGCAGTCTAATATATATATATATATATATATATATATATATATATATATATATATATATATATATACAGTGCAGTCAGTGCAGAGTATAAAATACAGTGCATTGAAGTGGTTAAGGGGAACCCTATAACAGATTTAAGAATAAAAAACGATAGCTAGACAACGGGGGACGCTGCCAGGGTTGGGGGCCACCGATGTCATGGAAACGTATGACGTCAGGAGACCCCGCCCACCTAGGCAGATTGTGTCCACCCAAAAAACAAGGGGAGTGAAGGAAACAGTGAATGTGAAAGGTGTAAGTGCGTAGAGAGAAATGAAGCCATCAGATCGGGAGAGCAAATAGGGAAAGGAGATAAAGAAGGAAAATGGGTGAAAGAGAAAAGGCAGACCAAGGAGTAATGGAGGACACAGGAAAGTGTAAATAGATAAAGATGAATAGCGGCAAAAAGGAGATATAAAAGGGGGGAGGGGGGAAAGGGGGAGAAGAACAGATAGAAAAAAAGCGGGACATATAAAGAGAAAAAAGGAAAAGAGAGAAAAGCAACAGAAATAAAAGACAAAGGAGAAAAAAATAAGAGAAAAAAAAACACGAGTGAAAAATAAAAAAGGATGAACATGGAGAAGTGAGAATAGGAAAAAGGAAGAAATGAGTGGGAAAATGAAGCAAATTAAGAGGAAGAGGTGCAACTGAGAAAAATGTTGTAAAATAAACTGAAAAAAAAAGAAAATGACCTAAGTAAAAAAAATTGATAAAATGTGAAAAAATAATAAAAAAATGAAAAACTAAAAATGAAAAATAAATTAAAATAAAATAAAAAAATAAAAAGCAGTCTTTTGTGATTGTCACATGATAAATTGCGACAAACAGCTTTGCGTGAAGCTTGTTACCCCAAAAGAAGCTCCTGCTCTTTTTGGAGTGACAAGCTTCGAGCAATGTGGTTGGACTTTCATTTGGTGGCAATGCCACACTTGTGGAGGAGAACTTTCATAATAATTAATATTGTCATGTTAATCTCTCCTTTTCTCTCGACAGAAGCCACCTCAGAAGACTCTCAGGAGGTGACTGTTCCTATTCTGACCAGCAATGAGTGCCAGAAACTCTGGGGAACCAAGAGCCAAAGAAACACAATCTGCACTGGTGTCTCCTCCTGCATGGTATGATGGCCTAAAACCTTTATTATTGACCAGTGTTGGTTCTCTTCAGTCAGCTTGGGGAACAGAACAATATTCTTCTGGATCAGATTCCCTCTAGTTGGATCTTTAATAAGTAGAACTGTTTCCAACCTCACAATCTTGCATACATAGAGTATAATAATTTATTGATAGCAAAATATATATTTATATAAAGTATTAAAGGATTAGGAATGAAACCAGTCCTTGTTAGTGACTAGTAAAGGATTTGCTCCACCATTGATCTTTACAGAGATGATTGAAAGTCCAAATCTTGGAAATGATGTAATCGGGTCATCTTATGTATGATCTCTACACCGACGACACACAAATCTATCTCTCTTCTCTCCTCGTCTCACTACTTCAGTCTCCTCCTGCATTACTAACCTACTGTAGACAATAGGAAATGGTCTGAGTGGCTCTAAAATATCCTGCAACTCATCCTGTTTAATGAAAATCATGAAAGAGGAGGATTGGGATTATTGCGGTGCCTGTAATAAATGATACATATAGAGTTAGAAAAAAATATATATTTCTTTATTGGTCCAAAAAAAAGAGAAAAAGCAAAACTATCAATTAAAACCGATATAGAGCATATACATAATACATGTACGGAGTCGCTGGAGTCCCAAGAAAAGAAGGTGGTCATAGATAGATGTTAAATCCCAACATGTTTCGCCAGTGATGGCTTCCTCAGGGAATAATGAGAGATTACTAACCTACTATTTGACATATCAATATGGATGTCACACCACTTCTAGGTCAGTCCCCTCCCCCTACAGTTAGAAACACACACAGTTAACACAGTTAACCCCTTGATCGCCCCCTAGTGTTAACCCCTTCCCTGCCAGTGACATTTTTACAGTAATCAGTGCATTTGTATAGCACTGATCGCTGTATAAATGCCAATGGTAACAAAAATGTGTCAAAAGTGTCCAATGCGTTCGCCACAATGTTGTAGTCCTGATAAAAATCGCGGATCGCTGCCATTACTAGTAAAAAAAATAAATAATAATAAAAATGCTATAAATCTATCCCCTATATTGTAGACACTATAACTTTTGCGCAAACCAACCAATATACGCTTATTGCGATTTTTTTTACCAAAAATATGTAGAAGAATACACTGAGGAAAACATTTGTTTTTTTTAAAAAAATAGGGATATTTATAATACCAAAAAGTACGAAATATTGTCAAAATTGTCGCTCTTTTTTTGTTTATAGCGCAAAAAATAAAAACCGCAGAGGCGATCAAATACCACCAAACGAAAGCTCTATTTGTGAGAAAAAAGGACGTCAATTTTGTTTGGATACAACGTCGCACGACCGTGCAATTGTCAGTTAAATCAACACAGTGCCGTATCGCAAAAAATGGCCCGGTCATTCAGCAGCCAAATCTTCTGGGGCTGAAGTGGTTAAGTTGAAGTGATTTAGGAAAGGACCCAAAGGGCCCCCAAACATTATAACTGCTATTGATATATTGAACTCCCATGGGACACTTTTCCCAAGTGAAATAGCACTTGTGCATGTTATATTAGTAGGTGATAGTGCAGTCTCAATTATTGAATATACTGTTTGGTGGTTTTTACATCATATAGATAGCAGCTGCACTGAGAATAGGAACTTTTATTATTCTTTCTTTATTTTATCCTTCTCACAATTCTGACATTTTTCTAAACCATTCACCATGAATTACTAATTCCCTGATAAGTGAACAATCTGTTAATTACCTTTTAGAGGGCCTTTTTGGATGTAAACATCCCTTGTAATAGAAGCAAGCATGACAGGTCGTCTTTATTGAGAGATCTGGGGTCCAAAAGACCCCCAAATCTCTCCTTTACCTTTTAAAGCAAAATAGAAAAAGAAAAAATGTTGACACTTTGATTTAAAAAAAAAAAAAGCCTTTAGGCCTGAGAACCAAAAGTGACGTCAGAGGTCGCTCCAGTCCTCCAAGGGCATAGAGCCTAGTGGGGTGGGCATCTTGCCCTCACTCGTATTCCTGCCTAGCTATCAGCCATATCGGATCACTTCTGGGTTTACCCGGAAACGACAGGAAAGCGGCAGGAGGGGGAGGGCACCTCTCCCGCCGACCTCTAAAAGTGACCCCATGGGGAATCCGCCGCCAGGATGACTTTTAGCAGAGCAAAATTATATCATAACCCCTATATTAAACGTCAAAATAATGACGTATATATACTGTGGGCGGTCAGGCAAGTGGTTAAATATGGCATATGCATACCACGCAGAAATACACTCAAAGGAAATAAAAAAGTCACAAAATTACTATTGTATCGCACCAAAAAAGAGCATATCAGCAAGAAATGTATAACTTGCAACAGCACACGTACTACCTATATGTGGAATGCACTTGTGGCTACCAGTATACATGGAGCACTACTAGAAAATTAGCGTATCTAATCATCTTAGAACTACACACAGTAGGGATCTCAGTCGTTTAAAATTTTATTCTATAGATACAATAGGGGGACTAATTTAGGAAGGTGGTGTCATGCAAAGAGACATTTTGGATTTTTGAATTGGAAAGCTTGGCCCCAAATGGCCTTAATATTGATTTAGACATTTTTTTAAAAATAATTATTAGTGTTAGATAGACAAATGCAGAATTAAAAAAAAATTGTTTTGTTTTGATTCGTTAGTATACACATAAATACGTTCAGTTAAGTTTGTTGAATTCCTTTTTGGAATTCGTTTTATTTATTCGAATTTGAAACGATTCCAATTTTCGAACTCCATTCGAATTCAATTCAAGTTGGAATTGAATTCCATCTGAATTTGAATCAAATTCCATTTGAAATCGAATTTATTCTTTCATTTTTTCTACTCTATTATTTTATTTTCAATTTTTATTTATTTATTTTCTATTCTATTCTTTTTTATTCTATTCAAATTTATTCCATTTGAAATTCAAATTTGGAAAAACGGTTTATATTGGTAAATTCTTTCCATCCTATTCTGGAAATGGTTATATTTTTTTCTATTCTATTCTATTATTTTCTATTCTATTCAAATTTGAATTTATTCTATTTGAATTTCAGAAAATGGTTATATTCTATTTAGTTGTATTCTATTTTTTATTATATTCTATTCTGTTCCTTTATTGTATAATCTATTTTGTTCTGTTTCACTCTATTCTTTTATTTTCTATTTTCCCCTTTTTTTTCTATTCTACATTTTTCTATTCTTTTATTTTCTATTCTATTCTTTTCTATTCTATTCCTTTATTTTCTATTCTATTTTATTCTCCTCAGAAATTCGAATGTGATATGAAAAAGATTTGAATTCAATTAGAATTTTTTCTTTTTGAAATTCGCATTTCAGAAAATGGTTATATTCTATTTAATTGTATTCTATTTGTTAGTATATTCTGTTCTGTTCCTTTATTTTATAATCTATTTTGTTCTGTTTTACTCTATTCTTTTCTATTTTTTCCCTTTTTTTCTATTCTATGTCTTTCATTTTCTATTCTGTTCTGTTTTACGCTATTATATTCTGTTCTTTTATTTTCTATTCTATTCTATTCTTTTCTATTCAATTCTTTTCTATTCTATTCCTTTATATTCTATTCTGTTTTATTCTCTTCAGAAATTCAAATGCGATATGAAAAAGATTTGAATTAGATTTGAAAACTTTTCAAATTCAATTAGAAATCTATTTGAATTCGAATTTCATCCAAAGTTGTAATTTTGTTTACATTTGTTACTATTCAAAAATTTGGATACATCCGAAAATACGAAAATAACAAAAAATCCATCCCAGTTTAGATTCAGAACGAAACAAAACACAGATGTCTAGTGTTAGAACCTATTTTTATATTGGGAATATTTCGTATACATTTTGTAAATTTATATAATGTACTGATTTTTGAATATACCAAGTGGGGTGTATAATAGTATATGGTGGGTGGGGAATTGAGGAATTAGATCCTATGTAGAAATAATTGACTGGGTTTTCTGAATTATTTTAATACATATTTTTTATGAACACATAGAAAATTGATTGGATTTTGTGGGGGTTGGCTTAAATGGGGATCACCTTCCCTGCGAAAAACGTAGTCCAAATGAAAGGTCTCTCTTAAAAGTCTGGCCTGTAGTCAGATTTATTTAATAGGTTGCATGAAAATCAAACAAAACAGAAAAATAAATCTTTGCCATCCAAATACTAAACATTTCAGGTTCCTTCCTCACAGGTGAAGGGCTTCTCCCAATCACCACAAAAAAAGTAATGGAAACCTTCCTTTCTCATACGGAGCAATGACAACATCTACAGCTCTTTCAGGTTTGGCTTCCTGAGTCCCAGGCCAAGAGTAACCTCTTGCTCCAGTCCTTCCTTATTTATACCACCTGGTGCTGGTCACAGGTGAAGAGAAAAATCTGGTTTGCAACCCACACTGCCAAGGTGGCCTGGAAAACCTGGACCGAATTCCACAGGTCTGCTGTTTAAATTAATAGATGGGATTTGGGTACTTCTCCCAGTGTTACTATGGCTGAATTGGCACTTCCAGTATCTAGTTCTAGTGATAACTTAACACACAGGGTATAAATACCAAGAGTAAGATGACGCCTCTGGCTTCCTGATGACGCACTAGGTGTGCAAAACGCATTGAAGCGCAACAGCATGGTCCTGACGTCATTTCCAGCATCACCCGATACATAATTTTTTGGCAATTGGAACGCACAGCAGCCCGGGTTGTGGGAACGGCGGGAATTATGCCAGGAATTATAGATAACAGAACTGCATGCCGACAATGTATAGGAGTGGTCCAAGTGGTCAAACAGCAAATAGTACTTCAAGGCATAGACACCCTGAACGCAATAACCACCAAGCTGGACCTATGTGGCTTGTGCTCAGTGAAGGAATCTAAAATTATGATTAAGACAAAGTTATCTTTATTACAAAATTACCAGATTACAAAAATAGTATAGTTTTATTAAACCACAACCAATATCTTCCCCACAAAGACAACGTTGGGGCTCAATTCATTGCACTTGAGGGAGCTGAATACATTTACAAACTAAGCACCCTTCTATTGGCTTTGAGGGCATATGGTGACCTTCTAACACCTCAGAGCCTATTTAAAGAGACCCTGTCACTGGACCCATTGGGACAAAGTGACGATGTCTATGTAAAAGGTTCTCCCTGAACACCTGTGTCACGTACCTGGTTGAAGCCGAGCTGACAAGAGGGCTTCCCTTTACACCTCCTGTCCTCTTTGTCCTGGAAGTGATGACAGGATATAACAAGGCAGAGAGTGGCACAGAGAACCATAAGAACCTTGCAGCAGGTGCCGATCTGGCTGATGAGAAGACACTGTAGCTGGTGCAGAACCATGGGCAGCAAACAGGTAGGCCAGCAGGCTAATGTAAAAAAAACTCTTGCAGATGCGGAGGCACTGCAGCAGAAAAAGCAGGCAGCAAGCAGTTTTGCAAGCAAGCAGATGCAGGATCTTGGGTGGTCAGGCAGGCAAGAGTCGGTATCAGAAGGGCAGAAGAGGTGCAGAATCAGGAACTAAAGCAGAGCCAGGCCGGGGGTGATATTGGGTGAGCAGAGAAGGTACCAAAACAGCAGGCAGAGTCAGGTCACAAGCCAGAATCAGCAATGGGGTATCAGGAACAAGTAGGGTCAAGACAAGCTGGGAAGTACAGAATCAGACCACAAAGCTGACAACCACTCAGCAATCCTCTGGTCTCTGGAGCCACTTTAAATAGGCAAGTGAGAGGCAAGTATTCATGCAGGCTCACGGGCACGCACATAAATTAGGCACATCCGGTTGTCACTCGATTCAATTATGTCAATTACTATGAGCATGCGCATGAGTTAGGGGATGTCTACTTGTCACTCGAGAATTATTATGAGCATGTGCACATCTTCACGCACATCTTCGTGCACAACCATGCATGTGATTTCCCTGACAAGCTGACATTCACCAATGCTCCACTTTCAATCCTGCCTCCATCACAGATGGCGCCGAAATCCTCGGTGCTGGTTGGTGTTGGACCGGACATGAAGGGGAGTGGTGATATCACTCCCTTAATCATGTGACAGTGTTCAGGACTAGTGATTGGCTGCTGCACCTATACACTGTCACATGGGAGGAGGCTATGCATTCCTTCAATACTTGGAAGCACCGCGTATTTTTGCCAACAGCAGCAAAGGTAAAGGATCCCAATCATCCCTGTGTGACTGGGACATGTTGGTGATGAGATGTCATTGCTGCGAGTACGTGACTGACCAAGAGGTACATGACTTCCATTGGTGACTGAGCCCACCAAACTCCCACCAGTAACTGAAATACATCTTTTCACTGACTTTATTCAATGCACTAACTGGTACAAAAAAATTAAGCAATCAGGAAGCCTTCCAATTGATATTGGGCGAGGAAGGAGGGGAGTTTTCAGGTAGGAGGGATGTCCAGGTGTTAGCAGATATTTCTCTGGTTCCATAGTCCTGTAAAAACTGCCGACCAATAATGCATACCATGCATTCATTGAAATACTAATGGGAAACTTTCTTAGAACTTCTGATTTTGCTTCTTTTTCAGATGGACCGTGGTGCAGCCCTTGTGTGTGAGAGGAATGGAACCAAGATCCTGGCCGGTATTGCGTCCTCTTCCTGTTCTACATCTAATCCTGCCATCTTCACTGATATCTCCATCTACAGAGACTGGATAGACCAGACTATACAAGATAACTAAATATGGTTTAATCCATGTCTGATAGTCAATAAAGTGACATTGCATTGAAAGATCTCTGTGGATTTTCTGAATCGCGTTCATACATTCACAAAGAACACATTCTAATTGCGTAAAATAGATGTTATGAGATGTTGGCTTTATGTTGAGACAGTGACCAGGATGCAAGTCTCCATATTCCGTTTGTTTAATTGTCTTGTATCTGATAGTAAATGACAGCTGAAGGGACACAGACAAATGGGGACGGCCCAAATATCTATTATGCAAGAACAAAAAAATGTGCCACAGTCTCCCAAAACGGGTACGTTTCTAGAGTCTCCACTATAAACCACTTGCTTACTGGGCACCTAAACCCCCTCCTGCCCAGACCAATTTTCAGCTTTTAGCGCTGTCACTCTCTGGGTTTTTTATTTTTTGTTAAAAATATTTAAAAAGACCGATTTAAAAAAAAAAAAATACTAAACCGTTTTATATTTTGTTAATAAATTTTGCAAACAGGTAATTTTTCTCCTTCATTGATGTATGCTGATGAGGCAACACTGATAGGCTGCACTGATGGGCACCGATAGGCTGCACTGATAGGCTGCACTGATGGGCACCGATAGGCTGCACTGGTGGGCACTGAGAGATTGCACTCGTGGGCACTGATAGGTGGCATTGTTGGGCACTGAGAGGTGGCACTGATGGGTGACACTAATGGGTGGAACTGATGGGCAGCACTGAAGGGCATTGATAGGTGGCACAGAAGGGCACTAATAGGTGGCACTGATAGCTGGCGCTGATAGCTGGCACTGATGGGCACTGATGGGTGGCAGTGATGGGTACTGATCGCACTGGTAGGTGACACCAATAGGCAGCACTGCTAGGTGGCACTGATGAGGCACTGATTGGCACCACTGGTGGGTATTGATAGTTGGCACTCGTGGTCATTGATAGGTGGCACTGACTGCTGGCACTGATGTACTGGTGGGCACTGATTGGTGAGCACTGTGGGCACTGATTCTTGGCACTGGCAGGTGGCACTGGCAGGCGGTACTGGTGGGCACATATGAGGTGGCTTTGCTGCTTCCTCTTTGAGACAGATGTCCCTTCAACAGAAGCTGGTGATCCACTTTTTTTTCTCCTCATGCTTTAAGTGTGAGGAGAAAAAAAAATGATTACCGATCTTCTGTTTACATGAAGTGATCAGCTGTTATTGGCTGACAGCTGATCATGTGGTAAGGGGTCGGGATCAACCCCGTACTCCGATCTGTGATCACCCGAGTCTCACCGACTCGGGTGATCACAGCGTGCACCACGGGTGCCCTTCAGGGGGCGTGGCGAGCATGCAAAGGGGAGGACATCTATTGACGGCCTCCCGGCAAAGCATATCCGCACTGTAGCCATCATTCGGCTATAGCACGGATCTGAAGGGGTTAAAATCATTTAGGGTGAAATGCATTAGAGGGGTTACCTGTCAGAGGGGAGATTTGCTGTGAACTCAATGGAATGAATGTGCCTGGAGTGCGGCCTTTCCCCCCTTTTTATAATCTGTTGCAGACTGAGGACACCTGGAGCAGGAAAAATCTCTGGATTGAAGGTGAATATTGCAGCAAAGCTGGTTTTCATTTATTGGAGGATTTTTTTTTTACTATCTTTAAATAAACACATAAAACACAAATGGGAAAGCATTGTAACAGCAATAAAAGCTACAGTAGGTCTGTCATAGAAATGAATGAGCTTATGTCTAAACCAAAACAGCAGATTTACTGCATAAGGGGTGGATGAAATACCAAAAACATGTCACCGTTATATCATTATCCATATGATTATATGGAGCCGATTCAGTCCCTCCTAGAAAGGTGTCCTACAAGTCCCGGACTGTGTGTAGGGTTCTGCCGCCATGTTCTCCACAGGAGAAGTCTACTTTTCTATGAGGGTGAAGAAGGTAGAAATCTATTTCATACTTCAGACTACTTTATAAAGGTTTGTGAGACAGGTGGAATCCGTATTCAAGCCTGTACTCGGATCTACAACGTGGGTGCTCTGGCTCTCTGATGTTCTCCGACCATCAAACACAAACATCACCTATGAAAATAGTAGAGCCGGCAACTCCTCAGTCCATGCAAATTTCTTTATTGATAGATGGTAGTGAGTAAAAAAGCCAGGGGCTTATGTGTTTCGGCTGAAAGCCTTGAATACTGCACCGGTGCGGTGATCAAGGCTTTCAGCCGAAATGTGTAAGTCCCTGTCCTGTATAGATTGGTTCTCACTTAATAATAATAAACCTTTTATTTGCCTATTTTTTGTACTAATAAAATATATTTTTATATATAAATTCTCTGTTTCCAATATGTTGGCACCCAACCCCCCCCCCCCAAAAAAAACCCTCTCTGTATCTATTGAATATTCAGGGATGTTGGCGCCTTTTTTGAATTTGCCACAAATCCATATCACCACCCTCTCTTCTGAATGTACCCAAGTTGAGAGCTGCTTGATGAATCCTATGCCTCCTACACGTCTGATAAAGGTATTGATGGATGGAGAAACCTGTAGTTCCACTTTGGAGCTTTTAGACACTGAGCTGATGTCTAAATGTGTCAAGGTAACTGCTTCCCGACCAGCCGCCGCAGTTATACTGTGGCAGGTTGGCTCCCCTGGGCGAGCCGTCGTAGCTGTACATCGCCGCTTTAAGACCACTGAGGGGGGCACACGCGAGCTCCCGCGGCTCAACGACTGAGCTGATGCACGTGCCCTGCGGTTGCGATGTCCGCCGGTCACCCATGATCGCTCCACACAAAGACAAAACAGAGGTCTGTCAATGTAAATAGACAGATCTCCATTATGTCAGGGGTGAGTAGACTGATCTGTTGTTCCTACTGCTTAGGAACAAGAATCCCCCCTCCCCAGGCAGTCCCATCCCCCCACAGTTAGAAACACTCCCTAGGACACACATTTACCCCTTGATCGCCTCCTAGTGTTAACCCCTTCCCTGCCAATGATATTTATACAGTAATCAGTGGCTGTTTTTAGCTCTGATCGCTGTATACATGTCAATGGTCCCAAAATAGTGTCAAAAGTGTTTGATCTGTCCGCCGCAATATTGGAGTCCTGCTAAAAATTGCAGATCACCGCAATTACTAGTAAAAAAAAATAATAAAAATGACATAAATCTATCCCCTATTTTTTAGATGCTATAACCTTTGCGCAAACCAATCAATATACGCTTAATGTGGGGGGGGGGATATTTATCATAGCAAAAGGTAACAAATATAGTTTTTTTTACAAAATTGTCGCTCTTTCTTTTGGTTATAGCTGAGAAAATAAAAAATGCAGAGGTGATCAAATACCACCAAAAGAAAGCTCTATTTGTGGGAAAAAAAGGACGTCAATTTTGTTTGGGTACAGTGTTGCACAATGGCGCAATTGTCAGTTAAAGCGTCGCAGTGCCATATCGCAAAAAATGGCCTGGTAATTAAGGGGTCAAATCTTCCGGGGCTGACGTGGTTAAAGGGGTTGTTAAGGTAGAAGGTGCATTCTATGCATTAAGATAATAAGCCTTCTGTGTGTAACAGCCACCTTCAGTCCCCCCTAATACTTATCTGAGGTCCATCTCTGTCCAGCAATGTCCACGAGTGTCTCAGTCATCCGAGATTCTCCCTACTGATGCCCTGTTGCAGGAAATGGAGTAGGATGGATGTCAGCAACCCGTAGATCATTATTTATCAGTAGATAACGGACAGGTGATTGGTAGGTCACAGTCTGGGCTTGCTGATGAGGGATGAGCTTTCTGTTCGGGTCAAGCATGAGTTCGACTCGAACATTGATTGTTCGCCCGTTCGTCGAAAACCGAACATTATGGGCTGTTTGTGCCAAATTTGAGCGGCACGTAACGCCCCATAATGCACTGCGGGAGCGCAGTGCATTGCTGTATGATGATTGGCCAGAGCATGCACCATGACCTGCATGCTTTGGCCAATCACAGCGCCCTCAGGTAAGAGAGCCATAATTGGCCAAAAACAGGGTGCCTTTTGCCAATCATGGCTCAGTCCACGCCCCACACTATATAAGGCTGCCTGCACATTGGCCTCCTGTAGTGTGTCGCTGGCGTGGACGGAGAGAGAGTGTCATATAGATTAAGCAGGCAGGCAGATTATTCAGTTAGCTGCAGTGTATTTAATATATATATACAGACAGTCTTGTATATATATATATATATATATATATATATATATATATATATATATATACATATATATATATCCACTGTCTCCAGTTTATCTGACTGCAGGCCGTTCCTGGTGTACTGTTTCTAATATACTTCAGGCGGTGTACACAATATACAGTGCTGTGCACCCATAGTGCAGTTGCTCATACTTTTCTGGTGCTCAATACAGTACATCCATAGTTGTTATTACACTTCTGTTGGTGTACACAGTACCGTGCACCCCTAGTGCACTTCCTACTACTTTCCTGGTGGTGTACACAGTACACAGTACACAATACAGTGTAGTGTTTTTTTGCTAAACAAAATTTACAGCATGTCCGGAAGGCCACCAAGGAGAGGCAGGAGCTCACAGGCCACTAAAAGAGGGCAAGCAGGCTCTGTGTCTACAGTCGACAGTGCTGGTTATGGACACCGTGCATCCTCAGCACGTGGCCATGGGGCACGCTTGTCCTTTTTTCCTGCAGCTGGCCGTGTCATTGAGCCACAACATGCAGAAGAGTTGGTGGAATGGATAACAAATCCATCCTCATCCTCCTCATCCTCTGTCACTCAGGCTCAGAGTAGTTTGCCTGCCAATGCAGTTGCCAAAGCAGCCTGTTCCATCAGTTCCGTGTCAACAGTCACTCCTTCCCTAGCCCCACCATCATGCATGGAGGAGCCCCCCGAACTATTCAACAACAGTGTCGGGTACATGCTGCAGAAGGATATGCATCGATATGAAGGCTCCAATGATGGTACCCAGGTTGAGGAAGGGAGTAACATCAGCCTATAGAGAGGGAGTGCCCAATAAGGTCAAGAAACTGGCAGTCATGTTCCCCCAGCTACAGCATACTGCCAAGTTTGCTCCAGTGATGAGGAGGGAGGGGATGATGAGGTCATTGACTCAACTTGGGTGCCTGATAGAAGAGAGGAGGAGGAGCCACATCTCCAACGAGGTAGGATGCCCTCTAGGGGGCAGCTTAAGGGCCGCCACCCTATTGCATCACACTGCACAGCTAAGCAGGTGCCGGGCGCTGCTGACTACCCACATATTTTGAAAAGTTCTTTGGTGTGGGCCTTTTTGGACACATGTGCAGCAGATTGCTGTTTGCAACATACGTCTGAAGCGTATCAAGCGTGGCCATAAAAGCAGGCGCTTGGACACCACATGCTTGACCAGACATGTGACGACCTCCCATGCAGTCAGTTGGCAACAGCATTTAAAAGACCCACATCAAAGAACAAGGTGGACCTCGCCTTGCTCCTCATCAGCTATGTTCTCCAACCCCACTATACCTCCAGTCCACTCAGAAACCTGCACTGAGAGGAATGAAGGTATAGCAACAGGTGTCCCAAGTACTTGCAGCCAATCTGCTATCAGTAAAGCTCCATCTGATTTTAGCAGGCAAATTTCCCTACCCCAGTTGCTAAACCGTCAAAAGAAATTCGGTCCCAGCCATCCACATGCTCAGCGTCTGAATGCTAGCTTGGCCAAATTGCTAGAACTGCAACTGCTGCCTTTTCAGCTGGTAGACTCTGCCCCCTTTCGTGAATTTGTGGAATGTGCGGTACCTCAGTGGCAGGTTCCCTTCTCCTAAGACAGGCCAGGAAAGTCTGGGGGCATTTCCGCCGGTCATATAATGCCAGTGCTCGGCTGGCTGACCTTCAAACAGAATGCAACTTGCCCAAGAACCGCCTCATTTGTGACATGCCCACTAGGTGGAACTCAACCTTAGCAATGCTGCATCAGCTGCACACACAGCAGATGGCCATCAATGAGAATCTGTGTCAATATAGCACCAGGACAGGGTCAGAGGAGCTTGGCTTTTTTTTGACATGCCAGTGGCTACTGATCAAGGATGCATGCACTGTCCTGTCACCATTTGAGGAGGCCACAAGGATGGTGAGCAGTGGCAGTGCATGCATCAGTGATACTGTCCCTCTTGTCTTCCTGTTGGAGCACACACTTCGTGGAATAATGGACAGGGCACTTGAGGCAGAACAGAGGGAGGAAGAGGAGGACTTCCTAACCTCTCAAGGCCTCTCAAGGATGAGGATTGTGCCAGCATGGAGGTGGAGCCTAGCACTCAGCATCAGCAGCAATCTTCAAGGGATCATTTTCAGTACCCAGAAACCCATGGACTTGTACGTGGCTGGGAGGAGGTGGCTGTGGATCATGTTACCCTTAGTGATCTAGAGGACTCCAGATCGAATGCCTCAGCAAACCTTTGCTGCATGGCCTCCCTGATCCTGCAAAACCTGCAAAAGATCCCTCGGATTTGTGGTATCAAAGAGAGGGATCATTACTGGCTGGCAACCCTTCTTGATCCATGTTACAAAGGTAAGGTTGCGAAACTTATCCAGCCTTTGCAGAGGGAGCAGAGGATGAAACATCTTCGGGAGGCCTTGCAGAAAGGTTTGTGCAATGCGTTTCCAGAGCCTGGGAGGTTACAATTTCCTGGTTCTCTTGGACAATGTGTTGCTGAGGCTTCGGTCAGTCACAGAAGGAGCGGTGGAGAAGGTGGCCATCTGACTGATGCGTTCAGACAATTCTTTAATCCACAGCCCCAAGGTCTGATCGGTTCCAGCAACCATCGCCAGCATCTGATTTACATGGTGCAGGAATACCTAGGGGCAAGATCAGACTTGGAGACCTTTTCAACCGAAAATCCACTGGGTTACTGGGTCTTGAGGATGGATCACTGTCCAGAGCTTGCACAATATGCAATTGAGCTACTGGCCTGTCCTGCATCCAGTGTTCTTTCTGAACACACATTCAGTGCCTCTGGAGGCTTTGTAACCGATGATGTCACCCATTATTCTGACTAGCTCTTTGCTAATGATCGGACGGTCCATAAGTCCAGCTTGGTGTGGCTTAGGATTTGCAAAATCAAGATTTGTTAGAAAGCTCTGAAGAGAGGGCTCGGCCTTAGCAGTGAGTTTTTGCTAAAGTTTGGTAGAAATTGTTGAAGAACTTGTTTTAAGATCGTGTAGCATCTGCCAGTTTAAAGTGGACGTTGAGTCAAAACCTAATTAACTATAAACCTACTCTGCCACATTCTAAGCCTAATCTTTCTAGCCTTCTAAAGCAAAAATCACTATATTTACCTATTCGGCTGTCGCTCCGGTCCAGTCTTCAGCGGCGGATGGTGTGTGGAGGAGAAAAACCGACAATGGCTGTGAAATGCCTTGGAAGTGACATCACCTACTATGGGGCTTCCATTGTTGACTGCATCTCCAGCACACCAAAGCCACCGCTGACAGCTGATGCTGGGACCATAGCATCTGCAAAATAGGTAAGTATAGGGATTTTTGCTTTACAGGGCCAGATAGATTAGGCTTAGAATGTGGCTGAGAGTAGGGTTAGAGTTAGTTAGGTTTTGACTTTACTTCCACTTTAAGTCTAGGTAATGCTGGAACATGGGGTCTAGGGTTATTTATTGGCCAAGAGAGATCCAAATTTATTTTGCCACGTGAAAAGTCTGTGATGTGCCCACCGCAGTGACTTCTCTAATGTAGTAGTCAGACCTTTTACTCGGTGTGCACATGTTCTGTTTTATGAAGAAGAGTAGGGATTGTGTTGGCTTACCAAAGCTCAGCAGGCCTTACTGTAGGTGTAGACTCCATGAGCTTATTATGAGCCTTCTTCAGTCATGAGAAACGTTGGATAAGGAATCCTCTGATAGAAGTTTAATGTGCCGCCCAGTTTATAGAGGGAGAAGTATCATCTGTTTTATTAACTGCAAAATTAGTTTTAAGGCGTAGATCAATATGAATGCAATAGGAATTGGTATCCCATTAAGAATTAATTTAAATGCCAATGAAGTCCTTTAAGTGTGGTTGTGAGATTGGAGATTCAACCACCATATTGTGTTTTTTTTCCCTCCTAGTTAGAAGAGTTAGGCAAATTTCGTTTTTGATTCCTCTATAGCATGTAGAGCAGGTTAATTGCTTTTGGCTGTTCTACATTCCACAGGTTGCAGGTTTGATTGTTCTTCCCTACATTCCAGAACTCTCTGGGCAGTTCTGGGACATAGGTGTGAAGAAACCAAATAGGCAGCATGAATATTTATGCTACCTCAGCCAATCCCTGGTCAGAATGGCGACCAGCAGGGGGCTGAGGTGTGCATAAATAGTTTGGGACCTAGAACAGCGGGATCCTTTGTCTGGTGGCGAGAGACCCAGTCTGGAGGGGGCTATCCGGTAGGGACAGTTTAAACACTGTCCCAGCTCAGGGAGAGCTGGGAGGGCTGATTGCTGAAGCTGCGGTAACTGTCTGGAGTAGAGTCCACTGAGGATCTGGCCAGGAGGCTCATGGTGCAAAATCTGGTTGATGCTGGCAAGAAGGATCCATGTATACAGGGACACAGCGAGTAAACGCCTGAGAGATTCTGGAGAGACTGTTGCTTTGTTGTCCTCTATTTGTGATTGGTACATATTTGCTGGTTCAGGTCTGTTTCTATTGTGAATCTGAAGCTGTTTGTCCACATCCTCTTACACTAGTGGCCTACTTTGAAGAAGTTAAATCCACTAGAGGGTGTTTTCTACTTTGCATTAGCTCTGCAGTATCCCAAGTTCTTCAACCAATAAACCCAAAAAAGAAACTTCTGTTTGGTTATTGTGTGGAGAGACTGAGAAACTGCTGTGGCCCGGCTCCCATGCACCTAGTAGGGAGTAGAAACTGGGACAAACAGTGGGACCAGCTTGGAATGGTTATAGACCTCTGTCAGTTTTTTGCCATCCGTGTCCCATTGGGGAGATTTGCTTTCACTTTCTGTCCCATTGCCAAAACAGGAAGTATGAGGAAATCCCTCCAAAGTGAGGAAATCCCTGCTAATTAAGGGAATACATACCCCCCCCCCCCCCCTCCCAGCAGAACTAGTGTCCCCATCGGAAAAAATTTCCCCTCGATACTGTTCTGGGGAATAACCCAAAGTTTAGGATTTTCTTTTACTTTCACCTTTGATGATAGGGAATCTCCCTAACGGGGGCAGAAGTAGCAATATGTTTCTAACAGGTGTTCTCATCCATCTCCAGTCTGTCCAAAACAAAAGAGTAAAGTTTTGCCCTAAGTCCCTTAGCATTTATAGATGTTATCTCAACCATTTTGGATAATGTCTGTGATTCTTAGAAGGTTCTTCATGGGCCCCATTTACAAAGAAAAATATATCAAGCTAATATGCTTATAAAGGACATAAAGAACCAAGAGAGTCAATATACGTAAATCAGTGACGAGAGGGGAATGATTTGAACAAACAATGCAGAACATCATGAAACAGTAATGAACAATGAACAATGAACTAATAAAATACACAATGGGCGTGTGGTTGGTGTCCTCCTTCTGACGGGGTGGATAAATAACACTTGAACAAGAGGTATCCCAATCTCCCGACCCATTATACAGAAGGCTGCTGACTGGTGAGTGAGAAACGTAAGGCAGGAGGGTGAGTAACATTACGTTTTGGGGACTTCTGACCAATCATTAGAATTGTAGGAGGCTGGAGCCTGTTGGTGGGGGAGAAGAAGAATCCTGCAATAGACCCTATACACTGAGGCAGGAGATGCCATCATTCAGAGTCATTATGGGTAGGATTTTATTTTGATGAGAGATAAGCAGCTTAGGTGGATATTCCCATGTGTAGGAAGTCTTCTGCCCCCAGAGATCATTTGTTACACATTTGAATGGTTTCTGTTTCTCAATGCAGTAGATGCAGAAATATCTGAACATAGAGAGATGTTTCTATGGCTTTGGGAGTTTACCAATTTTCCTGAAGGTGGACAGGAGTCGATCTTTTATGTGGAAGACATGTTCTCTAACTAGTCAATCTCTCGGGATCATTGATGTGTGCCCCATCAATGATAAGTTCCTGGGGAGAGCTCAAAAGTAGAATGATTTCATAGAACTGCTGAAGATTTGGAATCAGTTCAGTCTGGGTTATCTCCTCTGGTATGACCCTGAATTTAAGGTTTCTTCTTGATTTGTCCTCAAGATCAGCAATTTTATCCCTGAGCCCTCTTATCTAATGAGCTTGGGCCTGGTAAGCATCAACCAGCTCTTCTTCTACTTGGCCTATTTATGTTTGCATGTGGGGGAATGTAAGTTGTAAATCTTGTTGGATTTCCTGTGCAGGGACAGCAGTATTTGTTTTGCCATGTTAGCAGAGGCTGGTGTGTTTTGTGCAGCAGGGAGGTCAGATAGAAGGATGGAGCGATCAGGCTGATGTGGAAAGAAATTCAAGAATCGAGGTGCAATTCTCTACCATGGCAGACACCCCCCCATATTATATTTCATTTTTTTTGTTTCTTGACATGTTTTCTTATCTTTTACCTGTGTTTTAAAACTCCTCAGTAGTCTATAAACTGTTTATTATAAAATGCACAAACCTCCACCAGAAGATTAAAGTATTACTAAAGGCAAAACTTTTTTCTTAGTTTTGGATAGAGTGAAGAGGGATTACAACCCTTTTCAGTTTGTATTGCTGTCTGTGTCCGCGTTAAAGTGGAGTTCCACCTAAAAGTTGAAGTACAGTATTTGTAGCTGCTGATTTTTAATTATTTTTCCCCAGGTTGGAACACCGCTTTACGGAGATTCCCCTCTCTATTAGTCCTGTTTAACATTGTCATTGAAAGTGAAGGAAATCCCAAATTTTCAGTTGTCGTAGAGGGGAAATCTTCTGATGGGGACACTAGTTCTGGTGACCTGGGGCCCCCAAGAAATTCCCTTAATTTACACAGAATTCCATTCACGTCCTGTGGGCTCAATTCACGAAAGAATATCTCATGAGATAATTGAATCAGGTGACACATTTTCTCCAATTATCCAATGAGATAATAGTGAAGGGAAATCTCTGCAATGGGACACAGATGGCAAAACAAAACAAAAAATCTGACGGGTTAAAATCCTCCCTTTCTCTATCCAAAATGAAAAAAATATATATTTTATCCAATGCATATTTTCAGTGCAAGCAAACACAATATGATACCCAATTTTTTGGTAATATATAAAATTTGGGGTTGCACCGAGTAAATAGATACCAAACATGTCTAGCCTAAAAATGACTCACGTGAAATTGCAAAAAAAAAAAAAATGATGGTACCCAAGATTCTCCATAAGAGATGATTTAAAAGCCTTTACAGGTTATCAGTTTAAAGATAGACGTAAAATCTTATTTATGTTTACATACACGTGCTTGCCTTATACCGCATTTTTTATATGAGGTGTGTACAGGGGGGATGGAGTGCTTTACATTTTTATATTATTTTTACTCATCTTATACAATGTTTTATTTTTTACACTTTTTTTTTACTTTATTAGTATCACAAGTGGGCTAACAAGACCTCTATGCATAGTTGTCAATTTCTTTTTTAAATTTTTTTTCCCAGAGACACCTTTTTTTTCTGTGTGTCAAGCCACCCACTGAAGGGGAAGTATGAACTTACATTAAGGGTAGGGCATTTATTTAAATAGGTATGGTTCTAATACAGACATATCATTACCTTACAGTGCCTTGAGAAAGTATTCATAACCTTGAAATTTTCCACATGTTGTCATGTTACAACCAAAAACGTAAATGTATTTTATTGGGATTTTTTGCGATAGACCAACACAAAGTAGCAAAGAAATGCTGCAGAGATCCACAGCTCAGGTGGGAGAATCTGTCCACAGGACAACTATTAGTCGTGTTCTCCACAAATCTGCCCTTTATGGAAGAGTGGCAAGAAGAAAGACATTGGTGAAAGAAAGCCATAAGAAGTCCTGTTTGCAGTTTGTGAGAAGCCATGTGGAGGACACAGCAAACATGTGGAAGATGGTACTCTGGTCAAATGAGATCAAAATTCAACTTTTTGGCCTAAAAGCACAATGATATGTGTGGTAGAAATCTAACACTGCACATCACCCTGAACACACCATCCCCACTGTGAACCATGGTGGTGGCAGCATCATGTGGTGGGGATGCTTTTCTTCAGCAGGGACAGGGAAGCTGTTGTTGGAAAGATGGATGAAGACAAATACAGGGCAATCTTAGAAGAAAACCTGTTAGAGTCTACAAAAGACTTGAGACTGGGGCGGAGGTTCACCTTCAAGCAGGACAATGACCCGAAACATACAGCCAGAGCTACAATGGAATGATTTAGATCAAAGCATATTCATGTGTTAGAATGGTCCAGTCACAGTCCAGACCTAAATCCAATTGAGAATCTGTGGCAAGACTTGAAAATTGCTGTTCACAGACGCTCTCCATCCAATCTGACAGAGCTTGAGATATTTTGCACAGAAGAATGGGCAAAAATGTCCCTCTCTAGATGTGCAAAGCTTTGCCCAATCAGGGCTCAGAATGCACTGTGAAGCATGCAGTGCATTGTGGGGCACTCAGCAGGCAAACATCACGCTGGACTCCCAGCAAATTCGGTTGTTCGCCGAATGGGGGAACAGGCGATGTTCGGGCCAAACTTTTGATCGGCCCGAACCATTCACCCAACACTACTGGTTACAGGTTCATAGCCAAATATCAATTAGCCCTCTGGAGAGATATTTCCTTTCCTCTGGTAATTGTTGTCAGTTCTGACTGGTCAATCCTGGGAGCCCTCTCTGTGAGAACATAAAAAATTGGTGATGCCCCCAGTCGTTTAATATGGATACTTAAAAATATTTGACAAGAAAGGGTCACACTCTCTTCCTCCACACTGTATTTATTATTGTCCAGTTGAACTTCTACCCAGAGATTCCATTCATCTGAATCGTCCCTTTATCAGATGATTATTGATGAGAATATTGATAAAGGTTCATTAATCCTGCTTCTCCTTGGGGCACAATCACAATATCTGTTGAAAGCCGTGGAAAGGAATGACTCCTTACCTTTTTATCAGTTACATGGTCCTCAACAAAGTAACAATAAAGACAATAGCAACTCCTATTAGTTCCCAAGGTTTTCCCAAGATTGAGGTCCTCTAAGGTTTTCACCAAACTTAACTTCTAAGAGTCCTGGGGGTAGATGAATGAAAGACAAAATTTTGCATCCAGTTTGTCTGAGTACACCACGATGCCCTTTGGGCTCTGTAATGCCCCTGAAACACACAACCAATCACTGTCCAGGTCATTCTGCCTCAACCTTTGTAACATCTCCAAAATAGACCCCATCTTAGCCAATGAAACCACAAACCTTCTAATTCTTTCTCTGGTTATCTCTTGCCTCGACTATTGCAATTCCCTGCTCATTGGTCTACCTCTACAGAGGCTTCCCCCTCTTCAGTTCATCATGAATGCTGCTGCCAGACTCACCATCTTATCAGTTGTTCAGTGTCCACCACCCCTCTCTGCCAATCCCTACATTGGCTTACGCTCACCCAACTAATAAAGGTCAAGATACTAAAAACAACCTTCAAAGCTGTCCACAACTCTGCACCCAGCTACATCACAATTCCAACCAAACCATTCTCTTTGCTTCTCCCAAGACCCTTCTGATGTCTAAATTCCTTGTTAAATCTTCACATGGCCATTTCCAGAACTTCTCCAGAGCCTTTCCCATTTTCTGGAACTCCCTACCCCAGTCTGTTTGATTATCTCCTACTCTGTTCTCCTGGAGGTGGTTTTTGAAAACCCTTCCCTTCAAAGAGGCCTATCCTGTCCCCATTTTGTAAAGTGCCCTGAAAAATCTTGGCAATATATAAATCCTGTGTAATAATAATATGTAACTGATGTACTGTGATAAATGGAATAATCTGGGATTTTAAAACTCAGTCTTATAGGGCGTACACGCGGTCGGACTTTGTTCGGACATTCCAACAACAAAATCCTAGGATTTTTTCCGACGGATGTTGGCTCAAACTTGTTTTGTCTACACACGGTCGCACAAAGTTGTCGGAAAATCCGATCGTTCTAAACGCGGTGACGTAAAACACGTACGTCGGGACTATAAACGGGGCAGTGGCCAATAGCTTTCATCTCTTTATTTATTCTGAGCATGCGTGGCACTTTGTCCGTCGGATTTGTGTACACACGATCGGAATTTCTGACAACGGATTTTGTTGTCGGAAAATTTTATCTCCTGCTCTCCAACTTTGTGTCGGAAAATCCGATAGAAAATGTCCGATGGAGCCCACACACGGTCGGAATTTCCGACAACACGCTCCGATCGGACATTTTCCATCGGAAAATCCGACCGTGTGTACGGGGCAATAGTCTTTACAAGTAACCTTCTCCTGTCACACCTGATTCCTTATATCTTTTCTTCCATAGCAGGTTTGGCAAATTTGCTCAAGGTATCCGGATAGGTGTACGAAAATTGTCCTTATAGCAAGCTTGGATCTCTCCCCTGATTGGCTGACTGAGTGTATGTAAGCTGAACAGACCTTACAATTGTCATCATAGCCAAGAATAGCAGAAAATGTCAATCCTGTGGGTCCTGCCCTGCCTGGTCCTGCTCAGTGGAGCCTATGGTGAGTACACGCATTGTAAGTTTGTGGCACATTGTAACATACTGTATGTAGGGATGAGCCCTTCATACAGAGACCAAGAACAGATTGGGTTGATTCTTGAGGGTCTCAAAATGGCTATGGGGAGTAATTATTTTTGGTACAAAAAGAACTATTATGTTCGGACTAAGGGGGTGGCAATGGGAGCTTGTTACGCTCCCAGTGTCGCCAACCTTTTTATGAACATGTGGGAGGAGGAACACATCTATGAGAGTGAGTGACCACAATTAATATTCTACTGAAGATACATAGATGATGTTATTATCTTATGGGATATCCTTTTTATTCATCCACATGCTGATATCCCGTAATTTAACACACCGTGGAAGAGGTTCCTGCATTGGATACCTGGAACAAAGGCTGATCTGACTACATGCGTCTTACCCCTGTAGGGGTGCAGCTATCTAGTGAGTGTGGAAAATGAGAGGGGATCACGAGTGTTGATGACTTTTTGCACAGAAGTGAACAGTCTGTCGTATACAGTCACTGTGGAATTCGGCACCGGTCACTTTGGAGAGTCACGTTTATGGACATTGATTGCACAAGTCACTTTGGACTATTACAGGATATTACACATTTATTTTGTGTTGCTTTTTATACACATATATTTACTTTACTAGCACTTCAATAGTTTGTTTATAGATGAAGATTTTGGTACATAGCAATTATTGCATATAATTCTCATAGTTTTACAAGGTAGTATCTGGATTTGATATAGTGGGCAGACGTGTCTGGAAGTTCTCCACTTTGACCACTGGGGGCACGGTAGTCCGTTTGTCCTCCCATGGATCATGTTATTCTAAGTAAGCAAGTAGCTAGATGAAATAATGCTGTGAGAACTTTTAGTGCACTCCCAATGAGTTATATACAGTGGGGACGGAAAGTATTCAGACCCCCTTAAATTTTTCACTCTTTGTTATATTGCAGCCATTTGCTAAAATCATTTAAGTTCATTTTTTTCCTCATTAATGTACACACAGCACCCCATATTGTACACACAGCACCCCATATTGTACACACAGCACCCCATATTGTACACACAGCACCCCATGTTGTACACACAGCACCCCATATTGTACACACAGCACCCCATGTTGTACACACAGCACCCCATATTGTACACACAGCACCCCATGTTGTACACACAGCACCCCATATTGTACACACAGCACCCCATGTTGTACACACAGCACCCCATATTGACAGAAAAACACAGAATTGTTGACATTTTTGCAGATTTATTAAAAAAGAAAAACTGAAATTTCACATTATCAGCACTTTATTATGTTTATGGATGAAGATTTTTTTTGGCACATAACACTATTTGCATTTTTGAAAACCACTTTTTACTCTTTATTTTTAATGATGACGTTTTTGGCACAATAGGATCATTTGGAGTCTTGGCAACAATTTGCACTTGCACATGCACTTTAGCACATTTTCAAGATTGCTCTGGTAAATCTATTACTAAGTCTCTTGGCAGTGCCACCTACCTCTTTATATTGTACTCTACTTCACGCGGTGAAGGTTCCAGGGGAGGCAGCAGCCATATTTACACCTGAGCGCGGAACTATACATATACAGTATATAGATGTTGCGTTGTATTATATGGTAGTGTGTAACAATGTATTACTGGCAGTTATAATAGGAATGTGTTTATTTTCTCAGGTTTCGGCGTTCCTGTCATCAGGCCCTTTATCTATGGTTACGAAAGGCTTGTGAATGGTGGAAACACCGTCTCCCATTCTAGGCCATGGCAGGAGCCTATTCAGGTACAATCACTTCTTTCTGTAGGGGTCCCCCAAGGCTCTGTCCCTGGAACCCTTCTCTTCTCTATCCACACCTCCTCATTTTGTCATTTGATAACCTTCTACGGCTCCCAGTACCAGCTCTATGCTAATGACACCCAAATCTATCTCTCTACTCCCCACCGCACCCCTTCAGTCTCCTCTCACATTACTAACTTACTAACTGACAAATCAGTATCACACCACACCACTTCTTCAAACTCAATCTTTCTAAAACTGAGCTCATAATTTTCGCCCACCCCTCCCCCACCCATGCCCACCTCCCTTAATTTCAATAAAGAGCAACAATACAACTATAAGTCCCTCCCCTCATGGTAGGGTGCTATGTGCAATTCTGTCCTTTCAGCCCCAAATCCAATCACTGTCCTAACTTTGTAGACTTCACCTCAACATTATCTCCAAAATCTGCCCCTTCTCAGCCAATGAAACCACTAAGCTTCTCATTCACTCCCTTGTTATCACTCACCTTGACTATTGCAAGCTCCCTTCTCATACGACTGCCTCAGCATAGGCTATCCTCCCTTTAGTCTCTCTTGATTGATATTCCCATGGTCATTTCGCTTACCAGCTTCTCAGGGTCTCTGCCAATCTTTCCACTGGCTTCCATTCCATGCCTGCCACTTTTCACTGCCAATCCCTCCAATGGCTTCCATTCAGTGTCCTCCACCCCTCTTTGCCAGTCCCTTCACTGGCTTCCATTCAGCATGATCCACCCCTCTCTGCCAATCCCTCCACTGGCTTTCATTCAGTGTCCTCCACCCCTATCTGCCAATCACTCCACTGGCTTCCATTCAGGGTCCTCCATCTCTATCTGCCAATCACTCCCTTCTTATCACTCACCTTAACGATTGCAGCTCTCTTCTCAAGGTATTCTTTGCCAGTCCCTTCACTGGCTTCCATTCAGTGTCCTCCACCGCTCTCTGCCAATCCCTCTACTGGCTTCCATTCAATGTCCTCGACCCCTTTCTGTCAATCCCTCCACTGGCTTCCATTTATGGACCGCCACCTCTTTATGCCAATCCCTCCACTGGCCTCCACTCAGTGTCCTCCACCCCTCTCTACCAATCCCTCTATTATTATTATTATTATACAGGATTTATATAGCGCCAACAGTTTGCGCAGCGCTTTACAACATGGGGGCAGACAGTACACTTATAATACAAATCAATACAGGAGGGATCAGAGGGCCCTGCTCGTTAGAGCTTACAATCTAGAAGGGAGGGTCAAGTGGAGACAAAAAGGTAATAACTGTGGGGTATGAGCTGATGGAAAAAATTAAAATACAGTTGTTAGGTGTGGGTAGGATAGGCTTCTCTGAAGAGAAGGGTTTTCAGGGATCGTCTGAAAGCTAATAAAGTAGGAGATAAGCGGACAGATTGGGGTAGGGCATTCCATAGGATTGGAGAGGCTTTGGAAAAGGCCTGGAGACGAGCATGGGAGGAGGTGACAAGGGAGCTAGAGAGCAGGAGGTCTTGAGAGGAACGAAGAGAGTGAGTAGGTTGGTATTTAGAGACTAAGCTAGTGATGTAGCTGGGGGCTAAATTGTGGATGGCTTTGTACGTAGTTGTTAGAATTTTGAATTTAATTCTTTGGCCGAGCGGAAGCCAGTGGAGGGATTGACAGAGAGGAGTGGCAGACACAGAGCGATTGGTAAGGTGGATGAGTCTGGCAGCGGCATTCATAATGGATTGAAGAGGTGATAGACTATGTAGATGTAGGCCAATGAGAAGGGAGTTGCAGTAGTCGAGGCGAGAGATGACCAGCGAGTGAATTAAGAGCTTTGTTGTGTCATTGGTTAGAAAGGGGCGTATTTTGGAGATGTTGCGGAGGTTGAGGCGGCAGGTTTGGACAGTGATTGGATGTGTTGCTTGAAGGAGAGTTCAGAGTCTAGGACTACACCTAGAACCTTGGCATGTGGGGATGGGCTTATAGTTGTGCCATTGATTTTGACAGAGAGATCAGGGGAAGAGGCATATGGGGGAGGAAAAATTATAAGTTCGGTTTTGGCTAGATTGAGTTTGAGGAAGTGGTGTGACATCCAGACTGATATATCTGAGAGTAAATTGGTGATACGTGAGGAGACAGAGGGAGTGAGCTGAGGGGTAGAGAAATAGATTTGGGTGTCGTCAGCGTAGAGGTGGTATTGGAAGCCATGGGAGGCTATCAGTTGACCCAGGGAGGAGGTGTAGATGGAAAACAGTAGAGAACCAAGAACAGAACTCTGAGGGACCCCAACAGAGAAAGGAAGAGGAGAGGAGGAAGTAGAGTTATAAGAAACGCTAAAGGTGCGGTTGGATAAGTAGGAAGAGAACCAGCGAAGTGTACAGTCACGGAGACCAAAGGCGTGTAGTTTTTTGAGGAGGAGGGGGTGGTCAACCGTATCAAAGGCAGCAGAGAGGTCCAGGAGCAGGAGTACAGAATAGTGTCGATTGGTTTTGGCCGTTAGTAGATCGTTTGTTAGTTTTAGGAGAGCAGTTTCTGTGGAGTGTTGAGGACGAAATCCAGACTGAAGGGGTTCAAGAAGGCCATTGTCAGCGAGGTGGACGCTCAGTCGGTTGTAGACCAGACGTTCCAGGAGTTTGGATAAGAAGGGGAGCAAGGAGATGGGGCGTAGGTTGTGAAGATTGGATGGGTCCAGTGAGGGCTTTTTAAGTATGGGTCTGACAAGTGCATGTTTTAGAGAGTTAGGGAAGATGCCAGAAGAGAGGGAGAGATTGTATCTACTGGCTTCCATTCAATGTCCTCGACCCCTTTCTGTCAATCCCTCCACTGGCTTCCATTTATGGTCCGCCACCCCTTTATGCCAATCCCTCCACTGGCCTCCACTCAGTGTGCTCCACCCCTCTCTGCCAATCCCTCTACTGGCTTCCATTCAATGTCCTCGACCCCTTTCTGTCAATCCCTCTACTGGCTTCCATTCAGTGTCCTCCACCCCTTTATGCCAATCCCTCCACTGGCTTCCATTCAGTGTCCTCCACCCCTTTATGCCAATCCCTCCACTGGCTTCCATTCAGTGTCCTCCACCCCTCTCTGCCAATCCCTCCTCTGGCTTCCATGCAGTGCCCTTCACCCCTCTCTACCAATCCATCTACTGGCTTCCAATTCCCCAACAACAACAAAAAAATTCTCAATGCTAACAACAACATATCAAGCCATCCTCAACCCAATTAACATCTCCAGTCTTGTCTCAATATATCACTCAAGCCGTCCTCTCCAATAATCCCAAGACCTCCTGCTCTCTAGAATCTCCCGTGTGACCTTCTTCAATGCTCACCTTCAGTAAAGGGGTGGAGGGGTAGGTGAGAAAATGTGTCACGCCGAAGAATATCAAGGGGCATACGATGGCATTAGAAGTACCTAGGAGATGAGCCGTTGGCAAACTGAGAAGGTAGACGCCTGCCAAACATCAAAGAGTGAAGATATGTGGAGAAACTTTCTCTTTCTATCCTCAATGGCAAAACCTCTCTATATTCCAAGAAAAGAATACAGTCTTGCTGGCATGGATACATATAACCAATAGGAGGACTGAAGGTGCTGCTTTGGATTTCTGCCATTGTTAGCAGCAGGTCTGACTGCCTAGAAAATTACAGTGCCTTGAAAAAGTATTCATACCCCTTGACATTTTCCACATTTTGTCATGTTACAAACAAAACGTAAATGTATTTTACTGGGATTTTATATGATAGACCAACACAAAGTGGAACATAATTGTGAAGTGAAAGGAAAATGATAAATGGTTTTCAAATTTTTTTACAAATAAATATGTGAAAAGTGTGGGGGAGGGGCATTTGTATGGCGCCCCCCTGAGTCAATACTTTGTAGAACCGCCTTTCACTGCAATTACAGCTGAAAGTCTTTTTGGGGATGTCTTTTGCAGCTTACACATCTAGAGAGGGACATTTTTGCCCATTCTTCTGTGCAAAATAGCTCAAGCTTTGTGATTGGATGGAGAGCGTCTGTGAACAGCAATTTTCAAGTCTTGCCACAGATTCTCAATGTGATTTAGGTCTGGACTGTGACTGGGCAATTCTAACACATGAATATGCTTTGATCTAAACCATTCCATTGTAGCTCTGGCTGGATGTTTAGAGTCGTTGTCCTGCTGGAAGGGGAACCTCCGCCCCAGTCTCAAGTCTTTTGCAGACTCTAACAGGTTTTCTTCTAAGATTGTCCTGTATTTGGCTCCATCCATTTTCCCATCAACTCTGACCAGCTTTCCTGTCCCTGCTGAAGAAAAGCATCCCCACCACATGATGCTACCACCACCATGGTGTGTTCAGGGTGATGTGTAGTTTTCCGCCATACATAGCATTTTGCTTTTGGGCCAAAAAAGCTCAATTTTGGTCTCACCTGACTAGAGCACCTTCTTCCACATGTTTGCTGTGTCCCCCACATGGCTTCTGCCAAACTGCAAACGGGACTTCTTATGGCTTTCTTTTAACAATGTCTTTCTTCTTGTCAATCTTCCATAAAGGGCAGATTTGTGGAGAACACGACTAATAGTTGTCCTGTGGACAGATTCTCCCACCTGAGCTGTGGATCTCTGCAGCTCCTCCAGAGTTACCATGGACCTCTTGGCTGCTTCTCTAATGAATGTTCTCCTTGCCCGGCCGGTCAGTTTAGGTGGACGGCCATGTCTTGGTAGGTTTGCGATTGTACCATACTCTTTCAATTTTCTGATGATGGATTGAACAGAGCTCCGTGAGATGTTCAAAGCTTGGGAGATTTTTCATAACCTAACCCTGCTTTATACTTCTCCACAACTTTATCCCTGACCCGTCTGGTGTGTTCCTTGTCCTTCATGATGCTGTTTGTTCACTAAGGTTCTCTAAACTACCTCTGAGGGCTTCGCAGAACAGCTATATAAAAACAGCTACTATAAATACTGAGATTAAAGTACACACAGGTAGACTCTATTTACTAATTAGGTGACTTCCGAAGGCAATTGGTTCCACTAGATTTTAGTGATATCAGAATAAAGGGGGCTGAATACAAATGCACACCTCACTTTTTAGATATTTATTTGTAAAACATTTTGGAAACCATTTATCATTTTCCTTCCACTTCTCAATTTTGGTTGTAACATGACAAAATGTGAAAAACTTCAAGGGGTATGAATACTTTTTCAAGGCACTGTAGTTATGTGATCTTAAGCTAAAAGGAAAGTTTTGGAGTCCAGAATGGCTGGTCCTTTTCTCCATGGGGTAGGTGAAGTGGTCTGTATATAAAACAATGACTTCATGATTCTTCTTCCACAGACATCTTCCCACTTTTGCGGTGGTTCCATTATAAACAGTCTCTGGGTTGTCACTCCTGCCCAGTGCACATTCAGGTGAGTCTTATATTATTATTATTATTATTATTATTATACAGGATTTATATAGCGCCAACAGTTTGCGCAGCGCTTTACAATGTCAGGGCAGACAGTACAGTTACAATACAAATCAATACAGGAGGGATCAGAGGGCCCGGCTCATTAGAGCTTACAATCTAGAAAGAAGGGTCAAGTGGAAACAAAAAGGTAATAACTGTGGGATGAGCTGATGGAAAAAATGAAAATACAGTTGTTAGGTGTTATATGATAATATATTATTATATGATAATATTCTACTACAAAGTCAGTGTTCACTCCAATGCTTCACTGGTAATTTGTCCTTCCGGAGCCTCTGGTCTATAGACCGGATACATCCTAAATATAGAGCCATTTATCCAACTGTCCATCCAGAGCCTCTGGTCTATAGACCGGATACATCCTAAATATAGAGCCATTTATCCAACTGTTCATCCAGAGCCTCTGGTCTATAGACCGGATACATCCTAAATATAGAGCCATTTATCCAACTGTCCATCCAGAGCCTCTGGTTTATAGACCAGATACATCCTAAATATAGAGCCATTTATTAAACTGTCCAGAGCTAAAAAACACAAAGAATTCTTCGAGCCACCAAGAACCAGATGCCCAGTAAATATAGAAAAAGAAAGAAAAAGCTGCCGGCATTAAACACGTCTCGTAAATCGTGCAAACATAAACAAGTAAATACTACGCCGCGCTATACAAGTGATCTCATCATGTAAATAGATAAAAAAAGGTATTGGATCGATATAAGATACAACAGCTAAAATCAAAATAATTCATTAAATGAGGAGAGTGCTGTGTTAGGTATTATGCACTACAAACAGGAATAAGATACCAAATGTTTAACATAAAAACACACAAATATTGATCAGTAGTGAAGTGCCAACAAAGAAATAAGGGAGTGGAAAATCAAATCACAGAAAGTATATAGTGCTCATGTGAAAAAACATATATATACATAAAATACATAAAAGTCCATAAATTGTGTATATATAAAATATAAAAAAATAATAAAGTGCTCATGTGCAGACAAAGTGTCCTGCTGTGCTTCTAATCAATACGCTGAGTAGTCTGGTAGGTGATCAAATGTGCCAAATGTGCCAAGGTGTCCTCCCTTCGGTGATCCCCTAGGTAGTGAGCGCTCACCTTGGAGCGTACGACTTTGCAATTAAGGTGAGTCTAAACACGCATTTGAACCTCCTCTGGGCTCAGAAGGGAAAAAACTGCATCCAGGGCTCCTCGGTGAAAATACCTCTGTTTTATGTAAAAAAATAAAAGCGCTTGATAGTGTAATGAAGCTTGAACAATTTATTGAACACAAGTAAAACAAACCCCAATGCAGGGTACTCACATTTAAAAAGTACGTCTGGTGCACCACTCTATTGCCAGCAATAATCACTGGAATAAGATACCGGAAAGGTATGGGGGTGATGTGCGTCTCCTCCTAAAGCATGTAGACTGCTTTTCGTGCCGTCCTGTCCCCTCCCTGATGCGTATTCGAAACAGGGAATTACATATCTACTTCAGGCGGAATAAATTGGACGGCAGATGTCTCATTCATATATAGCGCCGGCAGCCAGAGCCTCTGGTTTATAGACCGGATACATCCTAAATATAGGGCCATTTATCCAACTTTCTATCCAGAGCCTCTGTGTCATGACCTTGCAGTAATACATTCATGACCTGTCTGTCTCTTACTTGGTCTGTGTATCAGCCTTGAGGCTTGTACTCTCACACCTGCATGCTTAAGTAATCTTCCCTCTGTGTGGCTCCACCCTAGCCTCAACAGGATCCACTATTTAACACCGTATTCTCCAAGCCTGCCTTGCTGTGCAATATTGTGTGTTTGGCTTCCTGTTTGCCGTGTGCTCAAAGTTTGTCTCTGTCTCTGTTACCGATCTTGGCGTGTTCCCGACTATTCCTGTCTGTTGGTGACCCTGACCTTTGGCGCGTTCTCAAATATCCCTGTTTGCCTGTGACCCTGACTTTTGGCGTGTTCTCTGTTATCCTTGTCTGCTAGTCGCCCCGACATTTGGCTACCTCCTTACTATTCCTTGCTGTCCTGGGCTGCTGTTTCCTCTCCATCCTCCTGTAGCCTACCATGAGCGTGAGCTGGGAGACCCTGGGGGCCGCGACCTGGAGCCAGTTGCAGCCCAGTCCATCCTCACCACTAGAGGCTCTGGTGAACACCAACTGGCTCTTAGACTCCGCGCCCTGGGGAATCTATGCTCTAACTCACTGTGGGATCCGTGTTGGTGCTCCAGGGGACCTGCCTTCCTGAACCACCCCGAGTTCCATCTGCAGCAGTCAGCCTTAGGGTCCACTATCATAGCAAAAAGAGAGAAGAGAAAGCGGGACTTTAACGAGACATGTCAACGCATAAATATTAATTAATTGGCCAGGCACATATAGAGTTGGTCTGTATCCAATATAAGTATAATCCGGACATCAATATTCTATAACCAAGGAGACACTGGGCGTAATCACAAAGGATTTACAGCAATATGCATATTGCTGTAAATCCTTTGTGATTACGCCCAGTGTCTCCTTGGTTATAGAATATTGATGTCCGGATTATACTTATATTGGATACAGGCCAACTCTATATGTGCCTGGCCAATTAATTAATATTTATGCGTTGACATGTCTCGTTAAAGTCCCGCTTTCTCTTCTCTCTTTTTGGTATTACTAATTGGGATGGAGACATGTCAGCGTTCATAATGTTGGCATGGACAGGTCACAACCCCCCTTTATGTCAACTATCATAGCGGTGCACTCCTGACCCCAACGGGGTGCATCTGTCACCTGGATACAGGTGACCTGACAGTTTGCACGACCATGGACCCGTCTGATGTGCCGCTACCTGCCGATGATCAGCTGCAGGGCATAGTCCACAGACTCGAGACCCAGGAATCTTATCAGACCCAGGTGATGCGATTCCTTCAGGATTTGGCTTCCCGCTTTGAACAACTTCAAGCCTCTTTAGGCTCCCTGGTTACACAACCGCAATCAGCTGCCGTATCAGCTCTGCGTACAGTCGCAGCCGCTAACCCTTTGCACTTACCAGCTCCGTCCCGTTACTTTGGGGATTCCAAGGCCTGCAGAGGGTTCCTTAGCCAGTGTACTATTCATTTCAAACTCCAACCCCAAAACTTCAAGTCTGATCGGGCAAAGGTAGCCTATATTATTTCTCTCCTGTCCGGCGAGGCTTTAGCTTGAGCTGCCCCTATGTGGGAGAGGAAATACCCAGTAGTTTCCAGCCTCTCTAATTTTCTGAAACTCTTCAGCGGCCAGCGCCCTCTTACGTCTCCGCCAAGAGTTGCTTCTATGGGACAGTATGCTCTTCGTTTCCGCATACTGACAGCTGAGCTGAGCTAGAACAATGAGGCCTTAGTCGCAACCTTTCTGCATGGCCTTTCTGATAGAGTGAAGGATGAATTAGCAGGAAGAACCATCCCCACTGATCTGGACGAAGTTATCTCCCTGTGTAACCAGATAGATATTAGTTTTCAGGAAAGGACCCTAGAAAAGCGACGCCAGCACTCATTGGTCCTTAGTCAGCCCGAGCTCCCCTCTTTTTGTCCTGTGGAGCATCTCTTGCCAACTAAGGAACCCATGCAGCTGGGCCAGACCAGGCCACCCCCCGAGGAACGTGCTAGATGCAGAACCCTGGGCCTGTGTCTCTGCTGTGGGGGCAAAGGTCATTTTCGTGACACATGCTCATTTCGTCCAGAAAAAAGCTCGGGTAATACATCTGGAAGGTGGAGTATTGGACCCAGAAAAGTCATCTTCTCGTCTCCTTCTTTCGGTGTTTCTTCATGTTGGCGTTTCCTCCCACTCGGCCTTGGCTTATCTGGATTTGGGAGCCGCTGGCAACTTTATGGACTGGAGAACTTCATCTTCCATGAACCTTACCCTTTTACCCCTCACCACTCCATTGGTGGTCTCGGCGATTGATGGCACTGTTCTTCCAGGGGGGCCTATCCGCTTCCAGACCCCTCCTGTTAAGATGTCAGTAGGGATACTCCACCAGGAGTGGATATCCTTTCTTATCCTTCCTAAGGTCTCAACCCCTATCGTATTGGGGCTTCCTTGGTTGCAGCTCCACTCTCCACACATTGACTGGACTTCTGGGCAGATCCTGTCTTGGGGTCCCTCCTGTTTCTCTTCCTGCCTACTCAAGGTTGCCCCTAAGGGGAGACTTCCCGTGGCTACCACCTCAGTATCCTCTGCCCTTCTCGCTGCATATAGCGATTTCCAGGATGTGTTCTGTAAAAAGTCAGCTGAGGTGCTTCCTCCTCACAGGTCAATTGACCGTGCCATTGACTTTGTTCCCAGGGCAGTTCTACCCAGGGGTCGTACCTACCCTCTGTCCATCCCAGAGACCCAGGCCATGTCTGAGTATGTTGCAGAAAATCTAGAAAATCCTCATCGCCTGCAGGAGCAGGGTTCTTTTTTGTTGCCAAAAAGGATGGTACCCTAAGACCCTGCATTGACTACCGAGGCCTAAACGCAGTAACGATCAAAAATTGATACCCTCTACCCCTAATATCGGAACTATTTGACAGGTTGAAAGGTGCCTCCATTTTTACCAAGTTGGATCTCAGGGGTGCATACAATTTGATCCGAATACGGGAAGGGGATGAATGGAAAACTGTGTTTAACACTAGAGATGGGCATTACGAGTACTTGGTCATGCCCTTTGGTTTGTGTAACGCCCCAGCGGTGTTCCAAAACATTATTAACAAAATCTTCAGGGATCTGCTTTACCAATTTGTTGTCATCTACCTGGATGACATTCTCATCTTTTCGGATAGTCTGTCGGTTCACAGAGACCATGTCCGGATTGTACTTCAGCGCCTTAGAGAAAATAATCTGTACGCCAAGCTGGAGAAATGTTCTTTTGAATGTTCTGAATTCCTGTTTCTGGGATGCTTCGTCTCTAACTTCGGTCTTCGTATGGATCCTGGGAAGGTCTCGGCCATTACCAACTGGCCTCTTCCTGCCGGCCTCAAGGCCATGCAGCGCTTTCTTGGGTTCACTAATTATTACAGGCAGTTCATTAGGAATTACTCCTCTATTGCTGCGCCAATTATCGCCTTGACCAAGAAGGGTGCTAATGCCAAGGAGTGGTCCCCCGAAGCTGTCTCTGCCTTTCATGATTTGAAACAGGCCTTCATTTCTGGACCTTTGTTGAGGCGACCTGACCCGAGGGATCCATTTTTTATTGAAGTGGACGCTTCCTCAACTGGGGTGGGAGCTGTGCTTCTTCAATCCTTTGGGAAAAAACGTCTACCATGTGCGTTTTTCACCAGAAAATTTTCTTAGGCGGAGAAGAATTACGCTATTGGTGATCGGGAACTTCTTGCGATTAAATTGGCGTTGGAGGAGTGGCATCATCTCTTGGAGGGTTCCCCACATTCCATAACAATTTTCACTGACCATAGAAATCTGCAGTACTTACAGAATGCCAAACGATTGAATCCCAGACAAGCCAGGTGGAGTCTTTCCTTTTCCCGTTTTAACCTCACCATTACATTCAAACCTGGTTCCTGCAACAGTCGGGCTGCACGCTCTAGATCTTTTGACATTAAGGATGAGGAGCCTACCATTGAACCTGAGCCAATTATCCCTACTTCATGCATCCTTGCCCATTCAACCACCCTGAAGTCAAAAATTCCTCCTGGCAGGACCTTTGTCCCCACTGAGCTAAGAGCTAAGATCCTTCGTTGGGGACATGACTCCAAGGTGGCAGGTCATGCTGGGTTTCTTCGATCCTTCCTCCTCACCAGTCGCCACTACTGGTGGCCTACTCTCCGTTCGGATGTCAAAGACTATGTTAAGGCTTGTCATGTCTGTGCCCAGTCTAAGTCCTCCACGCAGCTCCTGCTGGTCTTCTCATGCCCTTGCCCATTCCCAAGGAGCCCTGGTCTCACATAGCCATGGACTTCATCACCGATCTTCCACCTTCTGAGAAGTATACGGTCATTTGGATGGTAATTGATCGATTCTCCAAGATGGCCCATTTTGTTCCTCTTCCTGGTCTCCCTTCTGCTCCTGCCTTGGTTCCCATTTTCGTACGAGAGATTTTCCGTCTTCATGGTGTCTCTTCCCATGTCATTTCAGATAGGGGTGTTCAGTTTACTTCTCGCTTTTGGAGAGCCTTTTGTAAATCCCTCAACATTACCTTGGATTTTACCTCTTCTTACCATCCCCAATGCAATGGCCGGGCTGAAAGGGTTAATTAGGAGTTGGAGGTCTTTCTCCGTACCTTGGTCTCGGCTCATCATGCTGATTGGGTCTCATTACTCCCGTGGGCAGAGTTCTCCCACAACAATCATGTCAACATCAGTTCTCAGAAGACACCCTTTGTCACTGTTTATGGAAGACATCCTCAGCTCCCTCTTCCTATGACCTGTTCTTTTGACATCCCAGCTTTGGCTACTGTTCAGGAATCATTCAATTCCTTGTGGGCTGACGTTCATGATTCCCTCCAGAAAGCTGCCAACAAGTTCAAAAGTTTTGCTGACCGTCGCATGCGTAAGCCGCTATCATAGCGGTGCACTACTGACCCCAATGGGGTGCATCTGTCACCTGGATACAGGTGACCTGACACTCTGGTTTGTAGACCAGATACATCCTAAATATAGAGATATTTATCCATCTGTCCATCCAGAGCCTTTGGTTTATAGACCGGATACATCCTTAATATAGAGCCATTTATCCAACTGTCCATCCAGAGCCTCTGGTTTATAGACCGGATACATCCTAAATATAGAACAATTTATCCAACTGTCCATCCAGAGCCTCTGGTTTATAGACCAGATACATCCTAAATATAGAGTCATTTATCCAACTGGCCATCCACAGCCTCTGGTTTATAGACCGAATACAGCCTAAATATAGAGATATTTATCCAACTGTCCATCCAGAGCCTCTGGTTTATAGACCGGATACATCCTAAATATAGAACCATTTATCCAACTGTCCATCCAGAGCATCTGGTTTATAGACCAGATACATGCTAAACATAGAACCATTTATCCAACTGTCCATCCAGAGCCTCTGGTTTATAGACCAGATACATCCTAAATACAGAGCCATCTTTCCAACTGTCCCTCCAGAGCCTCTGGTTTATAGACCAGATATATCCTAAATATAGAACCATTTATCCAACTGTGCATTGAGAGCCTCGGGTTTATAGACCGGATACATCCTAAATCTAGAACCATTTATCCAACTGTCCATCCAGAGCCTCTGGATTATAGACCGAAACATACGAAATATGTAGTAATTTATCTAGTTGACATACCACTGTTAGCTTCCACCAGTATATAGCAGGGAGGTGCAGTCAGTGGAGTCAGGTGGCAGAGCCTCTCCTGCCATGAACATGAAAAAAAAAATTGAGCTGGGGCTCCTGTCATCTATGGTTCTGGAGATACCGGGCTCCTTGCACAGCCTGTCAGAAGATACATACAGAGCAGCCAGTTTAAATCCAAGCCGGCACACTCTGTTTGCATAAGACTGAGAGGATGAGCTCACAGTGCCTCTCCTCACTTCTCAAAGAGAGAACTCGCTCTAGGCGTCTGTACCTGACTAATACCTTCCTTGCCAAGGGTGCCGGCTCAGAATGTAGAATGTATAGGAGCAAATAAAGATCTGGGTAGCCAAAAACAGATTAAAATTGCAACCCCTAACGCGTTTCACATGACTCTCACTGGTGCTTAATCAGAGCTGTGAGAGCAGTGTGAAATGTGTTAGCAGTTTGCAACTTTAATCTGTTTTTTGTACGGACTGTATCCTCAATAAAGGAAACTATTATTTTTGGAGTGCGGCTATCCGGATCTTTGTTTGCTCATATACATTCTCCTCACCTCTTGTCAGAGGCACTGAGCTCAATGGACAGCTTGGAGCCTTGTACCAATGGTAAAGTACCGTTTGCCGAAGCTGTCCAATAAAAATGCTGCAGTGGAGCCACGCCTCTCACTGCAGTGTCATAGAAGGGGGTGTGTCTAAAAGACAAATGCTCCCTTCCAGCCCAGCCCTCTTATCTACAAGGAAAAAAACATTAATGGGTATAAGATTTACCCACAATCCCATGTTTTTCTCACACAGTTAAGAGGGAGAATGAGAATCTGCTGCTGAAAAGGTACAAGATAAATCATATATTATTATAACATAATAATTGATTATTTATAACTTCAAACTCCAGTATATAAGGGTGGGGGTAGATGTGAAGTAATTATAACTCCACGGAGGCACCGTCCCTGGTAGATACATGATTCAACTACAAGAAGGGATAACGGGGGACTTTACATGTGCCTCAGTGGAGTATGAGTAATAATTTAGAACACACTTTTAAAAAGTATAGAAAAACTTTATTTGCCATCCATGGATGGAGACTTTTAAAACATATTATAGTCTGAAGGAGAATACCGTTTACTGTTTCTTCAGTCCAGGGTGTGCAGATCCTGGTATAAGATGTCAAGAATATGGCCTACGGGTTTCGCGGGAAGCTTCCCGCTTCGTCAGGGCCTTTAAAGCAGCACAGAAAGCATGTAAATATTAGAAATCTCCTAAAGATACACACGGGTTACATACACCGCCATGGTCAGAGCGAGAGCAATAATTCTAGCACTAGACCTCCTGTGCAACTCTAAACATGTAACCTGTTACAAAATTTTAAAGCGTCGCCTATGGAGATTTTTAAGTACTGAAGTTTGGCGCCATTCCATGTGTGTGCGCAATTTTAAAGCGTGACGCATTGGGTATCTTTTTATTCAGCGTAACATCCTCTTTCATAGTATATCAAAAAAATTGGGATAACTTTAGTGTTCGTTTTTTTTTTTTATTATTATTATGCATGAAACAGTATCTTTAAAAAAAAACGCATTTGAAAAATTGCAGCGCAAATACCGTGTGACATAAATAGTTGCAACAAGCGCCATTTTAATCCCTAAGGTGTCTGCTAAAAATATATATATGTGTATATATATATATATATATATATATATATATATATATATATATATAATGCTTGGGGGTTCTGAGTAATTTTCTAGCAAAGAAATTGATGATTTTTACATATAGGAGAGAAGTGTCAGAATTGGCCTGGGTGGCAAGGGGTTAATTACCATAAATAAGTAATATACAAATAATTATTATAAATTGTTTTTAAGGTAATTTACTGTATTTTCACAATCTGTACTCAAGCAGGTGGCTTAATGGATAAATTACTGAAGTTTGAACACAAGAAGGGATAACGGGGGACTTTACATGTGCCTCAGTGGAGTATGAGTAATAATTTAGAACACAGTTTTAAAAAGTATAGTAAAACTTTATTTGCCATCCATGGATGGAGACTTTTAAAACATATTACAGTTAAAAGGGGAATACAGTTTACTATTTCTTCAGTCCAAGGTGTGCAGATCCTGGTATAAGATGTTAGGGATACGGCTTACGCGTTTCGCAGGAAGCCTCGCTTCGTCGGGGCCTTTAAAGCAGCACAGTAAGCATGTAAATATTAGAAATGTCCTAAAGATACAGAATTACAGAATTAGCTACATTGTAAAGTAAATATGGAAGAAACAATTGTGATTTTTTTTTTAGGTGCAGAGTAATTTACAGCAATAACAAATATAATGGTAAAAGATTTTTTTATTTTGAAAGGCAAAATAAAAAATATTAAAACATAACAGTTGGCAAATACAGGTTAGCACAATTCTGACGGTACAGAACCACAGAATAAACTTCCCAACATGTTTCGCCCATGTATCGGGCTTCTTCAGGGATGCTGTCTGATTAAGAAGTATAAGAAACATTTTATATATATATATATATATATATATATATATATATATATATATATATATTTTAGATATTTTAGCAGACACCTTAGGGATTAAAATGGCGGTTGTTGCAACTTTTTATGTAACACGGTATTTGCGCAGCAATTTTTCAAATGTGTTTTTTAATTTTTTTAAAGATACTGTTTCATAAATAAAAAAACCCCAAAAAAACGAACTCTAAAGTTAGCCCAATTTTTTTGATATACTATGAAAGATGATGTTACGCTGAGTAAAAAGATACCCAATGCGCCACGCTTTAAATTTGCACACACTTGTGGAATGGCGCCAAACTTCAGTACTAATCTCCATAGGCGACGCTTTAAAATTTTAACAGGTTCCATGTTTAGAGCTACAGAGGAGGTCTAGTGCTAGAATTATTGCTCTCGCTCTGACGATGGCGGCGTATGTAACCCGTGTGTATCTGGCTCTGATACCAGCCAGTGCCCTCACCAGCCTGTCACCTCACCGCACCTCCCTGGTATATAGAGTACACTTCATGGCTTTTGGTAGTAGGTTCTGAGAAATCCAGACCAGGCCAGAATGTATCCAGGCCAAGAATATCTTAAACATGATAAGACTCCTAATCCTCACAGTAGGTAACGTTTGTGTTTTTCTCTTCCATCCAGATTTTCCGATAATGTAGTTCCTGATTCAATTTTTGAGATCCAAAACAAGAGCTTGAGGAATGCTCAAGTAAGTTCTGATTACTGAGAGGAGCTTTTTTTGTATTTTATCCACTTCAATACAGGACACTTTCACCCCCTTCCTGCCCAGGCCAATTATCAGCCCTGTCACACTTTGATTGACAATTACTCATGTAACACTGTACCTAAATGACAATATTTTTTTGAGACAGATAGAGCTTTCTCTTGGTGGTGGTATTTAATCACCACTGGGATTTTTATTTTTTTATTTTGTGCTATATAAGATTTTGTGAAAGTTGTAGAGTTTGCAATCAATGGTATATACAGTGGAACCTTGGATTATGAGCATAATCCGTTCCAGGACTATGCTTGTAATCCAAAGCACTCACAAATCAAAGCAAGCTTCCCCATAGAAGTCAATAGAAATGAAGATAATTCGTTCTGCATTGACTTCTATTGCATGCAATACCGCATGTGGCCAGAGGTGGGGGGGTCGCTGGAGAGCCTCGGAAATACTCAGGGACAGCTCGGATGAACTCGGAAAGCCTGGGAAAGGCTAGGAAACACTTGGGAACTGAGTATTTTTGAGTGTTTACGAGTATCCACCTCTTCCTTGTTCCACGTTTGTTCCCCTTGGTTTGCGCGTGGGCCGACTCTCCTTTTTCCACAGCCCCCAGGACAGACAACCAGTTGTAGGTTTCCCTGATGCTGGGATTGTTTGTTTTTTTCCCTGCGGTTTGCTACCATTATTACTTGTAGCCGCTTCCTCCTTCACTTCTTTTTTTTCTCATATAATTTGTTCTTCATTTTGTAGATTTAATTATAGACACCATGCAAGTGACATCATGATGAAGTGAACTGTGTTTGATGAAACGCGTCGAGATTTAATGTCTTCCATTCTTCGGTGTTGGTTTACAAACCGTTTATTGCACATTTGTATGAAGAAATTTGTGACTATGTACCAAGAAGGAATATTTGTAATACTCATGTCTCTTTCTGGTGCACTTTTCTGCTCCTTCATGACCAGGCCATTTGTTGCTATGTGGCACTGCACTACTTTAAGTGGGGATTGCGCGGTCATGCAACGCTGTACTCAAATTAAATTGATATCATTTTTCTCACTCAAGTAGAGCTTTCTTTTGGTGGTATTTGGTCACCATTGTTTTTTTTTTTTATTATTTGCGATATAAAAATGAAAAAAGGTGACATTTTTCAAATAAATATTTTTTAATTTCCTCCATAAAACACGGCCAATTAAAAAAAAATTGAATTTCTTCATAAATTTTAAGCAAAATGTTTCCTGCTACCTGTTTTTGATAAACAAAATCCCAATAAGTGTATATTGTTTAGTATCACTCCGCCTGTGACTAGACATGTGCACACTGAAATATTTTGTTTCGGAATTTCGTTTTCGTCCAAAAAATAAATTTATTTAGTTACCCCCGAAATTCGTTTTTATTTATTTTGTTTCTTTAAAAAATGCATTCGTCCGAAAATCCGAAATAATTAAGGCTGAATCTGTCATTGGAGGCTCATGGTGTCTGTTGAATGTTCTAAGAAGATTTGACAGAGCAGCTAAACTGTACGACGCCGCAATCGTACATTTCCGGTCGAATGTTCCGCCTACAAGCTATAGTAGAATTCTAATGTTGTATGACACTAGTAATAATTATATTTATTCAATATTATTACTAGTCAACCAACCTTAGAATTCTTCTATAGCCTATGGGCGGAGCATTTGACCATAAATAAACTGCTTCATCAAATCTTCATGTCGAATCTTTTCTCTCTATGCTGAATAATCTTGGACTAATAGAGTTAGGTTAGGCACATTCAACCTTTTTTGCTATTGTCTCTATAATGTTGAATCTTTTCTCTCTATGTCAGATCTTTTCTCACTATGTAGAATAATCTTGGACTAATAGAGCTAAGGTTAGGCACATTCGACCACAGGTTCGATAGACACAGATCGCTATTGTCAGCGTCATGTCGAATCTCCTATCTCTATCGAACTGTTGTCGCAACGAAAATAAAGCATTTGTTTATGTCAGATCTTTCAGTTTTCAGATTCTGCAGGTTCGTTATTGTTAGTTAAAACAATAACGAAAATACCCAAAACAATATAGATAGATATGCACTGCACTGCTGAAAAAATTATTTGTTTTCGTTTCACTCATTTTTTCTGTTTGTTTTATTTTTTCAGGTCATTCAATATGATCGAAAATCCGAAATTCAAAAATTTGGAAATTCGGAAATTCGAAAATTTGAAAATTCGGAAATTCGAAAATCCTTAAATTGGAATGAAAATCCGAAAATTTGAAAATCCAAAAATTTGGAAATCCGAAAATTTGAGAATCCGAAATAGTAACTAACTAACTAATAATAACTAACTATTAAATTATAGGTATTGGAATTTCCTTTCAAATGTGGCTGCTCGTGAACATAACAAATACGAATTTATCCAAAGTTATAAATTATCCGAAATAAGGAATGCCGCATCTAAATGAATGGAACGTAACAAATGTTATAATAATAAATAATAATAATAATAATAAAAAAATGTTTTTTATTATTATTTAAATAAAATTATAAAATAATTTAATATATTATATATATATATATATATATATATATATATATATATATATATATATATATATACATGTAATTATTTTTAATTCATTACTTTTCATTCATTTAGATGCGGCATTCATTATTTTGAATAGTTCGTAACTTCGGATAAATTCGTATTCGTTATGTTCACTAACAGCCAAATAAAAAAAAAAGAAAATTCCAATTATTATTATTAGTTAGTTATTATTTCGGACTTTTTCGGGTTTTTGAAATTATCGGATTTTCGTTCTTATTTTCAGATTTTCATTCTTTGGAATATTCAGATTTTCATTTTTATTTTTGGATCTTCAAATTTTCAGAATTTTCGAAATTTCCGAATTTTCAAATTTTTGGATTTTCACATTTCGAATTTCCAAATTTTTCGGAAAAATTTGTTAAACCATTTTTTGTTAATTTGATTATTTCTCAATGAACTAATTTGTCGAATTTCGTTGAAAAACGAATTCGGAACAAAACAAATTACACATGTCTAATTCCGGCTCTATCCTAGAGCAGGGGGCTGAAGGCCACATCAGAGGGCTCTGGTTGGGCATCTCTGGGTAAAGAAGACTTTTTGCAACAAGAAATGAAATGGGGATTTCGGCAGCCCAACATGGCATATATTGTACAAACTCAGCGTTATATAAATTGTATTTAGTATATGTAGAACATCTGCACCACTTCCAGGGTCAATATAAAGTCACAACCTCACCAGGCCTTCCTAGAAGATTGTCCAAGTATTTGCTGTTCCCATTACCATTCTATTCCTCACTATGGCGCCTATCTGAAGCCACATTTCTCATATTTACATTTATAAAAAAATGAAGTCATGTATTCTAGAAAATGAGTTCTGATTTATTAAAAAAATAATAAAAACGCTTAACAAAAACTTTTCTAGGTCTTTAAACACCCCGAGTACAACTCCAAGACCTCCACCAATGACATCGCTCTGATCAAGCTGTCCAGTCCTCTCACCATCAATGAAGATGTGTCCCTGGTTTCTCTGGCTTCTGGCTCTGACACCGTGAACAAAGGAGACAACTGCGTCACCACCAAATCAGGATACACCACTGATTCCAGTAAGGGAATATGATATCCTCCAAAAAAATAAAAAATAACCAATTAAAGTCCTAGGGCATGCCTTATGTCTGGGTGGCGGATGGCTGTGTGTTTTTTTGTTTTTTATTTATGTGTATGTAGTGTAGTAAACAGTTACAGATCTGCCTGATTTATCTTTTGCAGTTTGTGTATCATTGGAGGGGAATTATTATGGAATATTTCTCCTTACAATATTTAGTTTTCCCCAGAACAAGAAGGTATTTACTGTTCTTTTTGATGATGTCATTGTTATTTGATGATGTCATTGCTATTTGATGATGTCACTGTTATTTGATATCACTGTTCTTTTTGATGATGTCATTGTTAATTGATGATGACATTGTTATTTGATGATATCATTGTTATTTGATGATATCACTGTTCTTTTTGATGATATCATTGTTATTTGATATCACTGTTCTTTTTGATGATGTCATTGTTAAAGTGATCTTTTTTGGGACTTTTGTGCCTACAGGTAAGTTTATAATAAGGATAACCTGCAGTTACAAATGACATATGGGGTAGAGCTCCCCCCACTAGTACTGTATAGTAAAACACACTGATAATGTATAATATGACACACTTAGAGCACACTACATCTGAGGTCCTATACATCATAAGAACCAAATACAATGTGTGGAATATTGAAATAATAAACATCAAAAAACACTTTAACCACTTCCGGACCGCCCACCGTTGTTTATACGTCGGCACTTTGAAGAGGAGTATCATTGTTGTGGCAGCAGCTAGCTACCATAACCCCGGTATCCTCTTCTTCAGCGGGGATCTGCTTCAAGATAAAAGAGGTCTCTGTGGCAGATTTGCTGCGAGATCACTTTTATCGGTGGTGGGAGAGGGCCCCCCTCCTGCCGCTCTCCAGTGCCCTCCACCGCTTACCAGAACCGTCGGTAGCGGCGGAGGCAATCAGATCCTCTCCCTAGCCTGTCATGGAGACGAGTGAGGGGAAGACGGCCCCCACCCATCTCCATATCATTGCAGGGCGGAAGCGACATCAAAACGTCACTTCCATCCATACTGTAGGTCTTAAAGGGACATTTTTTTGTTTTGTTTTTTATTTCATTTATTTTTATTTTTTGTATTGCATTTTAGTGTGTATTTTTGTGTGTTTTGTTTTAAAGAACAGTGTAAAAATAAAAAGTAAAAAAAAAAATTAAAGGCACCCTGTCCCGCCGAGCTCGTGTGCAGAAGAGAACGCATACCTGAACAGCGCCCGCATATGAAAACGGTGGTCAAACCACGCATGTGAGGTATCGCCGCGATCGTTAGAGTGAGAGCAATAATTCTAACCCCAGACCTCCTCTGAAACATGCAACCTGTAGAATTTTTTAAACGTCGCCTATGGAGATTTTTAAGGGTAAACGTTTGCCGCCATTCCATGAGCGGGGGCACAATTTTGAAGCGTGATGTGTTGGGTATCAATTTACTCGGCGTAACATTATCTTTCACAATATAAAAAAAATGGGCTAACTTTACTGTTGTCTTATTTTTTAATTAAAAAAAGTGTATTTTTTCCCAAGAAAGTGCGCTTATAAGACCGCTGCGCAAATACGGTGTGACAGAAAGTATTGCAACGACCGCCATTTTATTCTCTAGGGTGTTAAAAAAAATATATAATTTGGGGGTTCTAAGTAATTTTCTAGCAAAAAAGTTTTTAACTTGTAAACAACAAATCTCAGAAAGAGGCTCGGTCCTTAAGTGGTTTATCCCTTACGGACCTCCCCCACACAGATATACTGAGGTAGGAGCGCCCCTCCTGCGTGAAATCACGTACCTGTATGTGATTTTGTGCACAGACTCTGGGGCGCGCTCAAGCACGCAGCCGGCTGCCAGCTCCCACTGTTATTGGACACAGCAGGAGCCAATCAGCGGGTCCAGCAGATGCGATGTGTGGCGGGGCCCGCTAATCCTTCTCAGGTGAGGCAGAACGGCGCTCTGCCTATGTAAAAAAGGCCGGCCGTCACTCTGTGAGAGGGGAAGATGGAGATCCTGTGTTTTTGCTCTTTATTCTCTTTTTTCTCCAGTCAAAGCTCCTCCCCCACAGTTAGAAAGCAACCCCCTAGGGACACATTTAACCCTTTGATCGCCCCTGATGTTTAACCCCTTCCCAGACAGTGTCATTAGTACAGTGACAGTGCATATTTTTAGCACTGATCACTGTATTGGTGTCACTGGTCTTCAAAAGGTGTAAAAAAAGTCAGTTAGGTGTCCGATTTGCCCACCTCAATGTCACAGTCCCGCTAAAAATCGCTGACCAGCGCCATTACCAGTAAAAAAAATTGTCCGCCGCAATGTCGCAGTCCCGCTAAAACTTGCTGACCAACACCATTACTAGCAAAAAAATATTTGTCTGCCGCAATGTTGCAGTCCCGTTAAAAATCACTGATCACCGCCATTACCAGTAAAAAAAAAATTGTCCACCGTAATGTCGCAGTCCCGCTAAAAATTGCTGATCACCGCCATTACTAGTAAATAAATTAAATAAAAATACCATAAATATATCCCCTATTTTGTAGATGTGATAACTTTTGCAAAAATCAATCAATATACGCTTATTGGGTTTTTTTTTACCAAAAACATATAGCAGAATACATATTGGCCTAAATGAGTGAAGACATTCGATTTTTTACATTTTTTTTATCGGATGTTTTATAGTAGAAAGTAAAAAATCTTTTTTTTTTTTTCAAAGTTGTCGGCCTTTTGTTGTTGAAAAAACAAAAATAAACCGCAGAGGTGATCAAATACCACCAAAAGAAAGCTCTATTTGTGGGAAAAAAGGAAGTTTTGGATAAAACGTTGCACGACCGCGCAATTTTCAGTTAAAATAACGCAGTGCTGTATCGCAAAAAAAGGCCCGGTCATGAAGGGGGGGTAAAACCTTCCGGGGCTGAAGTGGTTGAATAAAACACCACTGTGATACCTAAACTAGTGATAATCAGTGATAGGCGTTTCCAGTGATAATCAGTGATAGGCGTTTCCAGTGATAATCAGTGATAGGCATTTCCAGTGATAATCAGTGATAGGCGTTTCCAGTGATAATCAGTGATAGGTGTTTCCAGTGATAATCAGTGATAGGCGTTTCCAGTGATAATCAGTGATAGGCGAAAGGGCCTGGTATGGATTTTGGTTGGACCCCACACTGTTTTTTTTAAATTTGGAGTGGTGTTCCCCTTAAAATCTATACCAGGCCAAAAGGACCCGAAATAGATTTTGGGGGCCCATGTCGTTTTTTATTCTTAAATCTGTCATAGGTTCCCCTTAACCACTTCAATGCACTGTATTATATACTCTGCACTGACTGCACTGTGTATGTATATATGTTAGACTGCTTGCACTGCATATATATTCTACACTGAATGCACTGTAGTATATATATATATATATATATATATATATATATATATATATATATATATATATACTAAACTGCCTACACGCCACTAACTAACCTGCCTAATCTAGCTTAAGTTCAATCTCCTCCACATAGCACACTACACAGCCCCCGTGTAAGCAACCTTATATAGTGTGGGGCATGGACTTAGCCCCCCTGAGCCATGATTGGCCAAAGGCACCCTGCCTTTGGCCAATCATGGCTCTCACAGCAGATCGCGCTGTGATTGGCCAAAGCATGCAGGTCAGCTGCATGCTTTGACCAATCAGTTCTCCCTAACAGGATCCTTAACTGGCCTCCTATTCTCCTCTTATTTCCGATTCCACCACAATTAGCACCACGTCTTTTTGAGATTGTCACAAGGAAAATGTTTGCCAGCACATCATGGATCAACAAGGAAGCGTCCAAGCAAATTATTTAAGGCATGATTTTGGAGTCACGCAGGACCCCTTCGTCGGGCATGTGATAAATGTGAAATTACAGTGACAAGTATTTAAATAGCCATCAACCAAAGGAAAGCAAGAAAAAAGGATCCAACCACCCCTTGACAGGTGTGAAGTCACAAGTCCCGCCAAATGTATGTTTAAAAAAGTGTCACAGACTAAATGAAAACAAGAATAGCCAGAAATAATGTTAATGCTAGTGGTTGCTAGGCAGCAGGGTGCAGGAATCCGTGGTTGCTAGGCAGCAAGTTGGATTCAATTGAAACAGCGATCGTTGTCTAGAGATAGCTAGGCAACGGGGGACGCTGCAAGGGTTGGTGGCCACTGATGTCATGGGACGTCAGCAGACCCCGCCCACCTAGGCAGATTGTGTCCATTTAAAAACAAGGGGAGTGAAGGAAACAGTGAATGTGAAAGGTGTAAGTGCATAGAGAGAAATGAAGCCATCAGATCGGGAGAGCAAACAGGGAAAGGAGATAAAGAAGGAAAACGGGTGAAAGAGAAAAGGCAGACCAAGGAGTAATGGTGGACACAGGAAAGTGTAAATAGATAAAGATGAATAGCGGCAAAAAGGAGATATAAAAGGTGGGGGGAGAGGGGGGAAAGGGGGAAAAGAACACATATAAAAAATGGAGATATATAAAGAGAAAAAAGGAAAAGAGAGAAAAAAAGAAAAAAAGGAACAGAAATAAAAGACAAAGGAGAAGAAAATAAGAGAAAAAAAATACAACGAGTGAAAAATAAAAAAGGATAAACATGGAGAAGTGAGAATAGGAAAAAGGAAGAAATGAGTGGGAAAATGAAGCAAATTAAGAGGAAGAGGTGCAACTGAGAAAAATGTAAAATAAACTGAAAAAAATATAAATAAAATGACCTAAGTAAAAAAAAAATGTGAAAAAATAATAAATAAATGAAAAAATAAAAGTTAAAAATAAATAAAAATAAAATAAAAAATAAAAAGTAGTCTTTTGTGATTGTCACATGATAACTCGTGACAAACAGCTTTGCGCGAAGCATGTTACCCCAAAAGAAGCTCCTGCTCTTTTTGGAGTGACAAGCTTCGAGTGATGTGGTTGGACATTGGGTGGCAGTGCCACACTTTTGGGGGCAAACTGTGGTAATAATTAATGTTGTCATGTTAATCTCTCCTTTTCTCTCGACAGAAGCCATTTCAGAAGACTCTCAGGAGGTGACTGTTCCTATCCTGACCAGCGATGAGTGCCAGAAACTATGGGGAACCAAGAGCCAAAGAAACACAATCTGCACTGGTGTCTCCTCCTGCATGGTATGATGGCCTAAAACCTTTATTATTGACCAGTGTTGATTCTCTTCAGTCAGCTTGGGGAACAGAACAATATTCTTCTGGATCAGACTAAATGACGTATATATACTGTGGGCGGTCAGGCAAGTGGTTAAATATGGCAGATGCATACTATGCAGAAATACACTCAAAGGAAATAAGTCACAAAATTTCTATGGTGTCGCACCAAAAAAGAGCATACCTGTAAGAAATGTATCACTTGCAACAGCACACATACTACCTATATGTGGAATGCACTTGCGGCTACCAGTATGCATGGAGAACTACTAGAAAATTGGCCACTAGAATAAGGGAACATATTATTACAGTGTATATAATCATCTTAGAACTACACACAGTAGGGATCTCAGTCATTTAAAATTGTATTCTATAGATAAAATAGGGGGACTAATTTAGGAAGGAGGTGTCATGCAAAGAGACATTTTGGATTTTTGAATTGGAAAGCTTGGCCCAAAATGGCCTTAATATTGATTTAGACATTAATTGTTTTTTTTAAAATAATTATTAATGTTAGATAGACATGTGCAGAATTAAAAAAAATATATATTTTGCTTTGATTTGTTTTGATTTGTTATTCACATAAATTCATTCAGTTAAGTTTGTTGCATTCCTTTTTGGAATTTGGTTTGTTTATTCTAATTTGAAACTATTCAAATTTTAAAACTCCATTCAAATTGCATTCAAGTTGGAATTGAATTCCATCTGAATTTGAATCGAATTTGAATCGAATTCCATTCAAAATTGAATTTATTCTTTCATTGTTTTTTTATATTCTATTCTTTTATTTTCTATTTCATTTATTTATTTTCCATTATATTCTAATCTTTTTTATTCTATTCAAATTTATTCCATTTGAAAAACGGTTTATATTGGTATATTCTTTCTATTCTTTTCTGGAAATGATTATATTCTTTTTTTCTATTCTATTCTATTATTTTTTATTCTATTCAAATTTGAAGTTATTCTATTTGAAATGTGAATTACAGAAAATGGTTATATTCTATTTAATTGTATTCTACTTTTTTAATATTCTATTCTGTTCCTTTATTTTCTAATCTATTCTGTTTTACTCTATTCTTTTATTTTCTATGTTTTCCCTTTTTCTGTTCTATGTTTTTCTATTCTTTCATTTTCTTTTCTGTTCTGCTTTACTCTATTATATTTTGTTATTTTATTTTCTATTCTATTCTATTTTATTATATTATTTTCTATTCTATTCTATTCTATTCCTTTATTTTCTATTATGTTTTATTCTCTTCAAAATTCGAATTCTGAATTTTGAATTCGATTTGAAAACCATTCAAATTCAATTAGAAAACTATTTGAATTCGATTTTCATCCAAAATTTTGGTTCCTTATTTTGGATTTGTTTAAATTTGTTACTATTGTAATTTTGATATTTGGATACATCTGAAAATTCCAAATAACAAAAAAATCCATCTCATTTTCGATTTAGAACGAAACAAAACACAGATGTTTAGTGTGAGAACCTATTTTTATATAGGGAATGTTTAGTATACATTTTGTACATTTATAATATGTACTGATTTTTGAATATACCATGTGGGGTGTATAATAGTATATGGTGGGTGGGGAATTGAGGAATTATATCCTATGTAGAAATAGATGATTGGTTTTCTGAATTTATTTATTACATTTTTTTTATGAACACATAGAAAATTGATTGGTTATTGCGAGGGTTGGCTTAAATGGGGATCACCTTCACTGGGAAAAACGTAGTCCAAATGAAAGGTCTCTCTTAAAAGTCTGGCCTTTAGTCAGATTTATTTAATAGGTTGCATGAAAATCAAACAAAACAGAAAAATAAATCTTTGCCATCCAAACGTTAAACATTTCAGGTTCCTTCCTCACAGGTGAAGGGCTTCTCCCAATCACCAAAAAAAACCAAACAAACGTGATGGAAACCTTCCTTTCTCATACGGAGCAATGACAACATCTACAGCTCTTTCAGGTTTGGCTTCCTGAGTCCCAGACCAAGAGTAACCGCTTGCTCCAGTCCTTCCTTATTTATACCATCTGGTGCTGGTCACAGGTGGAGAGAAAAATCCGGTTCGGAACCCACACTGTCAAGGTGGCCCGGAAAACCTGGACCAGATTCCACCTTAGTTTCCCACACATAAAAGCATGCAAAGTGATACATAGCATTCCTTAATCACCTCGCCTTTCATATTGTCAGACTATTTTATCCTAATTTTAATAATTATATATATATAATATATTATTTTTTATTTAATTTCTTATTCTATTTCATTTTTAGGTACATAAAATTGTCTTATAGGAGAAGGAATTGCTAAACTAAATATCATGTTTGCATTGTTTTTTGTACATATATCCAAACTGTAATAGTTCATCCAGCTTTTGATACATCGCTGTTTAAATATACAGTAGATGGGATTTGGGTACTTCTCCCAGTGTTACTATGGCTGAATCTGCACTTCTGGTATCCTGTTCCGTCGCGGGGCATACCAGGCACTTAACACACAGGGTATACATACCAGGAGTAAGATGGCACCTCTGGCTTCCTGATGATGCACTAGGTGTGCGAAACACATTAAGGCGCAACAGCATGGTCCTGACGTCATTTCCAGCATCACCCGATGTGTCATTTTTCAGCAATTGGAACGCACGCCAGCCCGGGTTGTGGGAACGGCGGGAATTATGGCAGGAATTATAGATAACAGATCTGCATGCCGACTCACAATGTATAGGAGTGGTCCAAGTGGTCAAACAGCAAATTGTACTTCAAGGCATAGACACTATGAAAGCAGTACCCACCAAGCTGGACATATGTGGCTTGTGCTCAGTGAAGGAATCTAAATTTATGTTTAAGACAAAATTATCTATATACAAAATGACCGGATTACAAAAATAGTATAATTTTATTAAATCACAACCAATATCTTCACCGCAAAGACAACGTTGGGGCTCAATTCATTGCACTTGAGGGAGCTGAATACATTTACAAACTAAGCACCCTTCTATTGGCTTTGAGGGCATATGGTGACCTTCTAACACCTCAGAGCCTATTTAAAGAGACCCTGTCACTGGACCCATTGGGACAAAGTGACAATGTCTATATAAAAGGTTCTCCCTGAACAGCTGTGTCACGTACCTGGTCAAGGCTGAGCTGACAAGAGGGCTTCCCCTTACACCTCCTGCCCTCTTTCTCCTGGAAGTGATGACAGGATATAAGAAGGCACAGAGTGGCACGGGTGCCTTGTAGGAGATCCTGGGCAGAAGAATCTTGCAGCAGGTGCCAAGCTGGCCGATGAGAAGACACAACGGGTGGTGCAGAACAATGAGCAGCAAACAGGCAGGCCAGCAGGCCAATGTAGAAAACTCTGGCAGATGCAGAGGCACTGCAGCAGGAACAGCAGGCAGCAAGCAGGTTTGCAAGCAGGCAGATGCAAGATCTTGAGTGGTCAGGCAGGCAAATGTTGGTATCAAAAGGGCAGAAGAGGTGCAGAATCAGGAACCAAAACAGAGTCAGAGCCAGGCCGGGGGTGATATTGGGCAAGCAGAGAAGGTACCAAAACAGCAGGCAGAGTCAGGTCACGAACCAGAATCAGAAATGGGGTATCAGGTACAAGTATGGTCAAGACAAGCTGGGAAGTACAGAATCAGACCACAAATGGTAGAAGCTGATGACCACTCAGCAATCCTCTGGTCTCTGGAGATAGTTTAAATAGGCAAGTGAGCGGCAAGTATTCATGCGGGCTCACGGGCACGCACGTAAATTAGGGCACATCCAGTTGTCACTCGAGAATTATTATGAGCATGCGCATGAGTTAGGGAATGCCTACTTGTCACTCGGGAAAGCATGTGCACATCTTCATAATGCTTAAAGTGAAACAATAAAAGTGTAATATTTCTTTAAATTTCGTACCTGGGGGGTGTCTATAGTATGCCTGTAAAGTGGCACATGTTTTCCGTGTTTAGAACAGTCTGATAGCAAAATGACATTTCTAAAGGGAAAGAAGTAATTTAAAAGTACTCGCAGTTATAACGAATTGTCGGTCCCGGCAATACACATAAAAGTTCATTGATAAAAAAGGCATGGGATTCCCCCACAGGGGAACCCCGAACCAAAATTTAAAAAAAAATGCTTGGGGGTGCCCCCAAATTCCATACCAGGCCCTTCAGGTCTGGTCTGGATATTAAGGGGAACCCCGCACCAAAAATAAAAAAATGGCGTGGGGACCCCTTCAAAATCCATACCAGACCTGATTTTAAGGGGAACCCCGTGCCAAAATTAAAAAAAATGGTGTGGGGTCCCCCCAAAAATCCATTCCAGACACTTATCTGAGCATGCAACCTGGCAGGCCACAGAAAAAGAGGGGGGGATGAGAGCGCCCCCCCCTCCTGAAGCGTACCAGGCCACATGCCCTCAACATTGGGAGGGTGCTTTGGGATAGCCGCCCAAAAGCACCTTGTCCCCCCTTGAAGAAGAACACCGAAGGAAGACCAGAAGAATATGGAAGAATAAAGCGGGAAAAGAACACATTAATAAAATAATTGTCAAAAACCGTCTATTGTCTTTTTTTTGTCATTTTTGACAGTTTTTATGTGAAATGGTAGGGGTACTTTTGTACCCCATTACCAATTCACACGGGGGGAGCTGGATCTAGGGGTCCCCTTGTTAATGAGGGCTTCCAGATTCTGATAAGCCCCCCGCCTGCAGACCCCACAACCACTGGGCAAGGGTTGTGGGGATGAGGCCCTTCTCCCCATCAACATGAGGACAAGGTGCTTTGGGGGGCTACCCCAAAGCACCCTCCCAATGTTGAGGGCATGTGGCCTGGTACGGTTCAGGAGGGGGGTGCTCTCTCATCCCCCCTCTTTTCCTGCGGCCTGCCAGGTTGCGTGCTCGGATAAGAGTTTGGTATGGATTTTGAGGGGGACCCCCAGGCCATTTTTTTAACATTTTGGTGTGGGGTTCCCCTTAATATCCATACCAGACCCCAAGGGCCTGGTATGGAATTTGGGGGGACCCCCACGCATTTTTTTTTAAATTTTGGTTCGGTATTCCCCTGGGGGGGAATCCCATGCTGTTTTTATCAATGAAATTTTATGTGTATTGCCGGACCGACAATTCATTATAGCCGCGAGTAGTTTTAAATTACTTTTTTTTTAGAAATGTCATTTTGCTGTCAGACTGTTCTAAACATGGTCAAACAAATTTTTTGCCTGTTTGCATGTTCTGGTGCGAACCGAACGGGGGGGATGTTTGGCCCATCCCTACTTGGAGTACGTGACTGACCAAGAGGTACATGGCTTTTATTGGTGACTGAGTGTCATGGCTATGCAATAGAGTTTTCTGTCAGCTTACCTGTCTCCATTTGTTCATCTCTAAAGACCAGCTGCCTCTCACCTGACTGGTTATATAACCTCTCTTCTAAGCATGGCCCCACCCCAGGCCCTATCAGGGAACCCTATATTAACCTGTGCACTGCAAGCCAGCAGTGCTGATCAACCATTGTGTGTTAGCCTCCGTGTGTACTTGCTGTGTTTCCTACGTCTGATTCCAGTTACCGACTTTTGCCTGTCTGCTCGTGACCCTGAACCTTGGCGTGAACTCTGTTGTCCTTGTCTGCTTGTGGCTCCGACCTTGGCTTGTCCCTTACTTTCCTTGTTCCAGCCTGCCGCCTCCTTCCTCTTCTCCTGTAGTCTACCGTGAGTGTGAGCTGTGAGACCCTGGGGGCCGCGACCTGCAGCCAGACTGCAGCACAGTCCATCCTCACCACTGGAGGCTCTGGTGAACACCTGCTGGCTCTTAGACGCCCTGGGGAATCTATGCTCTAGCTCCCAGTGGGATCTGTGTCAGTGATCCAGTAGACCTGCTTCCTGAACCTCCCAGGGTTCAATCCGCAGCAGTCAGTCCTAGGGTCCACTACCTTGCGGTGCACTTCTGACTCCTACAGAGTGCATCTGTCACCTAGCCTCAAGGTGACCTGACACTGAGCCCACCAAACTCCCACCAGTAACTGAAATAAATCTTTTCACTGACTTTATTCAATGCACTAACTGGTGCAAAAAATGAAGCAATCAGGAAGCCTTCCAATTGATATTGGGCGAGGAAGGAGGGGAATTTTTAGATAGGAGGGATGTCCAGGTGTTAGCAGATATTTCTTTGGTTCCATAGTCCTGTAAAAACTGCAGACCAATAATGCATACCATGCATTCATTGAAATACTAATGGGAACCTTTCTTAGAACTTCTGATTTTGCTTCTTTTTCAGGTGGACCATGGTGCTGGCCTTGTGTGTGAGAGGAACGGAACCAAGATCCTGGCCGGTATTGCATCCTCTTCCTGCTCTACATCTAATCCTGCCATCTTCACTGATATCATTATGTACAGAGACTGGATAGACCAGACTATACAAGATAACTAAATATGGTTTAATCCATGTCAGATAGTCAATAAAGTGACATTGCATTGAAAGATCTCTGTGGATTTTCTGAATCGCGTTCATACATTCACAAAGAACACATTCAACGAATTGGGTAAATGAGATGTTATGAGATGTTGGCTTTATGTTGAGGCAGTGGCCAGGATGCAAGTCTCCATATTCTGTTTGTTTAATTGTCTTGTATCTGATAGTAAATGACAGCTGAAGGGAGACAGACAAATGGGGCTGGCCCAAATATCTATTATGCATGAACAAAAAAATGTGCCACAGTCTCCCTAAATGGGTACGTTTCTAGAGTCTCCACTATTAAACACTTGCTTACTGGGCACCTAAAACCCCCCCTCCTGCCCAGACAAATTTTTCAGCTATTAGCGCTGTCACTCTTTCAATGACAATTGCATGGTCATAAAACACTGTACCTAAATGACATTGTTATAATTTTTTCCCACAAATAGAGATTTCTTTTGGTGGTATTTTATCACCTCTGGGTTTTTTATTTTTTGTTAAAAAAATTTAAAAAGACCAAAGTTTTTTAAAAAAAATACAAAACCGTTTTATATTTTGTTAATAATTTTTGCAAACAGGTAATTTTTCTCCTTCATTAATGTACGCCGATGAGGCTGCACTGATGGGCACTGATAGTCTGCACTGAAGGGCACTGATAGGCTGCATTGATGGGCACTGATAAGGCAACACTGATGGGCACTGATAAGGCAACACTGATGGGCACTGATAAGAATGCACTGATGGGCACTGATAAGGCTGCACTGATGGGCACTAATAGGTAGCACTGGTGGGCACTGATGAGGTGGCACTGGTGGGCACTGAAATGTGGCATTAGTGGGCACTGAGAGGTGGCACTGATGGGTGGCACTGATGGACATTGATAGGTGGCACTGAAGGGCACTAATAGGTGCCACTGATAGGTGGCGCTGATAGCTGGCACTGATGGGCACTGATGGGTGGCAGTGATGGACACTGATCGCACTGGTAGGTGACACTGATAGGCAGCACTGCTAGATGGCCATTGATAGGTGGCACTTGTGGGCATTGATAGGTGGCACTATTTGCTGGCACTGATGTACTGGTGGGCACTGATTGGTGGGTACTGTGGGCACTGATTCGTGGCACTGGCAGGTGGCACTGGCAGGCAGTACTGGTGGGCACATATGAGGTGGCTTCGCCGCTTCCTGTTTGAGACCGATGTCCCTACAGCTGAAGCTGGTGATCCGCTTTTTTTTCTCCTCATGCATTCAGCGTGAGGAGAAAAAAAATGATTACCGATCTTCTGTTTACATCACATGATCAGCTGTCATTGGCTGACAGCTGATCACGTGACAAGGGGTCGGGATTGACCCCTTACTCCAATCTGTGATCACCTGAGTCTCACTGACTCGGGTGATCACAGCGCGTGCCGCGTGTGCCCTTCAGGGGGCGTGGTGAGCATGCAAGGGGGAGGACGTCTACTGACAGCCTCCCGGCAAAGCAGATCCACGCTGTAGCCGTTATGAATCTGAAGGGGTTAAAACCATTTAGGGTGAGATGCATTAGAGGGGTTAACTGTCAGAGGGGAGATTTGCTGTGCACTCCATGGAATGAATGTGCCCGGAGTGCGGCCTTTCCCCTCTTTTTATAATCTGTTGCAGACTGAGCACACCTGGAGCAGGTAAAATCTCTAGATTGAAGGTGAATATTGCAGCAAAGCTGGTTTTCATTTATTGGTGGATTTTATTTTTACTATCTTTAAATAAACACATAAAACACAAATGGGAAAGCATTGTAAAAGCAACAGTAGGTCTGTCATAGAAATGAATGAGCTTATGTCTAAACCAAAACAGCAGATTTATAAGGGTTGAACCAAATACCAAAAACATGTCACCGTTATATCAATATCCATATGATTATATGGAGCTGATTCAGTCCCTCCTAGAAAGGTGTCCTACAAGTCCCGGACTGTGTGTAGGGTTCTGCCGCCATGTTCTCCAGAGGAGAAGTCTATTTTTCTATGAGGGTGAAGAAGTTAGAAATCTATTTCATACTTCAGACTACTGTATAAAAGTTTGTGAGACAGGTGTAGCACTCAGAGTAGTGGAATCTGTATGCAAGCCTTTACTAGAATCTACAATGTGGGTGCTCTGGCTCTCTGATGTTCTCCAACCAAACAAAAACATCACCTATGCAAATAATAGAGCTGGCAACTCCTCAGTCCATGCAAATTTCTTTATTGGTACATGGTAATGAGTAAAAAAGCCAGGGGCTTATGTGGTTTGTCTGAAAGCTTTGATCACTGCACCTGTGCGGTGATCAAATCTTTCAGACGAAATGCGTAAGCCCCTGTGCTGTATAGATTGGTTCTCACTTAGTAATAATAATAAACCTTTCAATTGCCTATTTTTTTGTACTAATAAAATATATTTTATATATAAATTCTGTTTCCAATATGTTTGTACTCACCCCCCCCCCTCCCAAAAAAAACCTCTCTCTGTATCTATTGAATATTCAGGGATGTTGGCGCCTTTTTTTGTTTTTGCCATAAATCCATATCACCACCCTCCCTTCTGAATGTACCCAAGTTGAGAGCTGCTTGATGAATCCTATGCCTCCTAAACGTCCGATAAGGGTATTGATGGATGGAGAAACCTGTATTTTTACTTTAGAGCTTTTAGACACTGAGCTGAAGAGGGCCTATATACCCGTCCAGCAGCCAGCATCAATGAATTACTAGAAACTGCTGGCTCTTGGGAGACACCCGCTGGTGTACACTGGAACCACAGCTTTCTGCCACTAACAGTTGATCCAGGTCTTGCCCCTCTATGTTCAGATATTTTTGCATCTACCACTTAGAAACAGAAACAATTAAAATGTGTTACAGATGATCTCTGTGTGCAGAAGACTTCCTATAAATGGGGCTATCCCACTAAGCTTCTTAACTCTCCTCAAAATAAAATCTTACCCATCATGACTCCAAATTATGATATCTCCAGCCTCCGTGTATGGGGTCTATTGCAGGATACTCCTCCCTCTCCAACTGGCAAATCCTCCTACATTTCTAGTGATTGGTCCGAAGTCCCCAAAACTTGATGCTACTCCTCCCTCCTGCCTTACTTCTCCCACTCACCTTTCAGGGACATTTGGTATAATGGGTCAGGTGATTGGGATACCTCATGTCTAGGTGTTATTTATTCACCCCGTCATATGGAGTACGCCAACCCCACACCCATTGTGTTTTTTATTGTTTTTGGATTGTTCATTACTGTTTAATGATGTTCTGCATTGTTTGTTCAAACCATTTCCCATTCAGTCCTCTCATCACTGACGTACTTATGTTGATTCTTTATGTCCTTTTTTAGTCTAAGTGACATCTTCTTGTCCTTGATGTTCTCTGGAGGGACACTTCTTCTCACCTATACCTGTATGTGTATCTGTATCAATACACAATGGATGGCATTCTGAGCTGACCGATTCCTAGAAATGACATTAAACCTTGTTAAGAAACAATCGTACCTGAAGAGATACCTGCCATGGCCAAGAACCAGAGACAGTTTTTTCAACATTCATAACCCTGGCGTAGCCAGAGATAAAGGGCCTGATGGTGGGAACACCGCAAACTGAGATTTTTTTTAATTTGTATTTTTACTTGTATTTATCTATTCAAAATAATAAAATATTCAAAGCCAGGCTAATATACTGTATGTATATATATATTAAAGTGTGCTACAAAACATATATGTGTACACATTATAGGCTCTGCTAAGCAGGAACAGGCAGAACAGGACAAGACCCACAGTGTTGTCATTTTCTGCTTTTCTTGGGTAAGAGGACGATTGTAAAGTCTGTTCAGCTTACATACGCTCATTCAGCCAATCAGGGGAGAGCTCCAGGCTTGTTATTAGGACAATGTAGGCCTCCTTATAAGCCAACGGTTAGCAAATCCAAATGTTCCACCAATGTGGGCTGAAGGAAAAGATATGAAGAAACAGGTGTTACAGGAGAATGTCACTTATCAACACTCTCACTAAGTGATGGAATCTATTACTAGTCCATGTATCACTGTATGTCATTTCCACAATATTACCTAAAGAGTGGATTTTATTTACGATGAAGAACATCTCCATAATCAATGAATATTGTGGTTCTTCCATACAGAATTTTTACCCCTAAACACACACAGATTTTGGATTCCAAGATCTCACCAACGCATCCCTCAAGTCGACTAAGAACCTCATAACTAATTCCACTTTTTAGTTAGGCCAAAATCCATTATGGATCCTGGGCTCCATTTCGGCTCAGTAGTGTGGGGATTTAACCTCTTTTTTTCTTTTTTTTTAAAAAAAGGCTCCAGCATACAACATAACAAGAGAAAATAATGGCACAAACCAGCAATACAATTCTAAAGTTTAACCAAGACCTCGAGGTTTAAAGTGAAAGTCCATGCAAAATCTAAAATCCCTCCATCAATAGACACCAGGGATCTAACACTAACCTCTCTATTCCTGTAAAGAAAAGATTAGTATACATACCTTTTTTGAAAGCTGATCTGACCCGCTCTGACCCGAACTCCAGCACTGGAAGCTCTGCAGAGGACACGGTTGACCACGGCTGTGGAATGAATGGGAAGTGACGTCACCCATAGAGTTACTATGGGGCTTCCATTGTCCTCTGTCTCCTCTGCACCCCCCTCCACAGAGAAGTCACGGCTGACAGCTCAGCATGGGACCTGGTAGGAGCAGGTCAGTAAGGCTTCCAAAAAGGTTTTTCTTTACAGGGATAGAGAGTAGGGATGAGCCGAACACCCCCCTGTTCGGTTCACACCAGAACATGCGAACAGGCAAAACATTTGTTCGAACACGTGAACACCGTTATAAAAAGTCATAAAAAGTGTTTGGGGACCCGGGGTCCTGCCCCAGGGGACATGGATCAATGCAAAAAAAAGTTTTAAAAACAGAATTTTTTTCGGGAGCAGCGATTTAAAAAAAAAGTGAAATATTACTCTAAATATCGTACCTGGGGGGTGTCTATAGTGTGCCTGTAAAGGGGCGCATGTTTCCCATGTTTAGAACAGTCCGAGAGCAAAATGACATTTCTAGAAGAATAAAAGTAATTTAAAAGTGCTTGCGGCTGTAATGTCATGTCGGGTCCCGGCAATATGGATGAAAATTATTGAGGAAAATGGCACCTCCCCTCCCCCAGCCCATTACCAGGCCCTTGGGTTCTTGTATGGATATTAAGGGGACCCCGCAACCAAATTTAAAAAAGGAAAGGCATGGGGCCCCCAGGCCCTATATACTCTGAACAACAGTATACAGGTGGTCCAAACAAGACAGGGACTGTAGGTTTGGTCTTAAGTAGAATCTGTTTGTAATTTGGAACAGGTACATTTTGTAAGTAAAGCTCCAGTCAAAAAATCTATTTTTAAGCTTTTTGGATAACATAGGGAAGAGTTATTTCACCTCACTTTCTGTCCCAATGACAATTGGATTTTGAAAAATTTGGGTTATTAGTGAAAGTATCAGTGGAGACACCTTTTTCCATATTAACTCTTACAGGAGAGAATTTCCCTTCCTAGGGGTAGATTTCCTCTCACTTCCTGTTGTCTCCCTCCATTTGTAAGTAGGAGTCGTTTGTAAGTCGGATGTTTGAAAGTAGGGGCCTGCCCTATATACTCTGCAGAAATTTGGGTTAGGTGTTGGTGGTACCAGAACACTGTAAGCCCTCACAGTTACTCTTGGTGGGTGCTGGAACAGGTCCTGCTGTAAAATATTATATCAAGAATTGTAATTACATGCCCCTGTTATACAGGGTCAGAAAAATTGGGCCTTTGGTGGTGGTGTGGTGGTAGTGCCACAACACTGTAAGCCCTCACAGTTACTCTTGGTGGGCACAGGAACGGGCCCTGCTGTGAAATATTAAATCTAAAATTGTAATTACACGCCCCTTTTAAACATGGGCAGAAAAATTGGATCTTAGGCAGTGGTGGTGGTGCAACAACACTGTAACACCTCACAGATTCTGTTGTTGAGCGCAGGAACGAGCTCTGCTGTGAAATATTAGAGCAAATATTGTAATTACTGAAAAATTGCTGAAAAATTGGGCCTTAGGCGGTGGTGGAAGTAGTGGTGGCACAACACTGTAAAGTATCACAGATACTCTTGTTGAGTGCAGGAACAGACCCTGCTTTGAAATATTAGAGCAAATATTGTAATTACATGCCCCTGTTAAACAGGGGCAGAAAAATTGGGCCTTAGGCACTGGTGGCGGTGCCACAACACTGCAAACCATCACAGATATTCTAGTTGAGCGCAAGAATGAGCCCTGCTGCCAAATATTACAGCAAAAATTATAATTATATGCCCCTGTTAAACAGGGGCAGAAAAATTGGGCCTTAGGCACTGGTGGTGGTTCCCTGAAACAAAAATGTTCTTAGAAGATATCAACATGAACATTGAGGAGGAATAGGATAGTCACTCAGCATAACAGGATAGTCACTCAAGATAGGCAGTCTTCAAGGGATCTCACATTCATAGAAAAATTAATCGGTTTCATCAGCATCAGGTGCTTAGTAGCTGGTGATCCAAGACTGATTCATTTTTATGAAGGTGAGCTGATCAACTGAGTCTGTGGACAGGCACACTCTGTGATCAGTTACAAAGCCTCCAGCAGCACTGAATGTGCATTCAGAAAGAACACTGGATGCAGGACAGGCCAGTAGCTCAATTGCATATTGTGCAAGCTCTAAATAGGAAAAGGATTTCCCCAGGTGGGGTTTTTAGGCAGCAGGGTTTGAAATAATAGACCAATGTTGTATAAAAAGAATAATGTTTATTATACAAAGAATACATTTACACAAGGATTGTTAAAAAAATGAGCTCTGATATAGAGTGTTTACAAAACTAGTAGAGGCAGATACGCATTTATACAGACATCATTTTCCATAACAACATCATATAGATATGATCAATATTGAAAAAAAGGAACTGACCCGTTTCAACCTATATATTTCAAGGTCTTCTTCAGAGGTCTGTCTGTTGAAAAATATACAAACGTCAGGTCCTTTTTTTCAATATTGATAATATCTATATGATGTTGTTATGGAAATATATGTCTGTATAAATGCATGTCTGCCTCTACTAGTTTTGTAAACACTCTATATCAGAGCTCATTTTTTTAACAATCCTTGTGTAAATTTATTCTTTGTATAATAAACATTATTCTTTTTATACAACATTGGTCTAATATTTCAAACCCCGCTGCCTAAAAACCCCACCTGGGGAAATCCTTTTCCTATTTTTTGGCTTCATAATAGGGGTGAGCAGCAATTTCTTTTCCCCTCCGCCAACTGTGTCTCCTTCTTGCCATTGTGCAAGCTCTGGCCAGTGATCCATCCTCAAGACCCAGTAACCCAGTGGATTTTCGGTTGGAAAGGTCTCCAAGTATAATCTTTCCCCTAGGTATTCCTGCACCATGTAAATCAGATGCTGGCGATTAGGGATGAGCCGAACACCCCCCCGGTTCGGTTCGCACCAGAACCTGCGAACGGACCGAAAATTCGCACGAACGAAATTCCCCATTGACGTCTATGGGACTCCAACGTTCAAAATCAAAAGTGCTCATTTTAAAGGCTAATTTGCATGGTATTGTCCTAAAAATGGTTTGGGGACCCGGGTCCTGCCCCAGGGGACATGTATCAATGCAAAAGAAACTTTTAAAAACGGCCGTTTTTTAGGGAGCAGTGATTTTAATGATGCTTAAAGTAAAAAAAAAAAGTGAAATATTCCTTTAAATATCTACCTGGGGGGTGTCTATAGTATGCCTGTAAAGTGGCACGTGTTTCCCTTGCTTAGAACAGTCCCTGCACAAAATGTCATTTTTAAAGGAATAAAAGTCATTTAAAACTGCTTGCGGGTTTAACGTAATGTCGGGTCCTGGCAATATGGATGAAAATCAGTGAGACAAACGGCATGGGTACCCCCCAGTCCATTACCAGGCCCCCTGGGTCTTGTATGGATATTAAGGGGAACCCCGCACCCAAATTAAAAAAAGGAAAGGTGTGGGGTCCCCAGACCCTATATACTCTGAACAGCAGTATACAGGTGGTACAAACAAGACAGGGACTGTAGGTTTGTTGTTAAGTAGAATCTGTTTGTAATTTTGAACTGGTACATTTTTAACGTGTTTAGCTCCAGCCAAAAAATCTATTTTAAGCTTTTTGGAAAACATAGGGAAGGGTTATCACCCCTGTGACATTGGTTTTGCTGTCTGTGCTCCTCTTCAGAAGATTTCACCTCACTTTTTGTCCCAATGACAAATGTTTTTTGAAAATTTTGGGTTTTTTGTGAAACAAGGATTGGTGATAAAGCATCAGTGTAAAGGAGAAAAGTTTTTCCCATATTAACTATTACAGGAGAGAATTTCCCTTCCTTTGGGTAGATTTCATCTCACTTCCGTTGTCTCCTTCTGTTTGCAAGTAGGAGTCATTTGTAAGTTGGATGTGTGAAAGCAGTGGCCTGCCCTATATACTCAGCAGAAATTTGGGCCTTAGGTGTTGTTGTGGCCACAACACTGTAAGCCCTCACAGGGCCCTGCTGTGAAATATTAGATCAAGAATTGTAATTACATGCCCCTGTTGAACAGGGGCAGAAAAATTGGGCCTTTTGTGGTGGTGGTGGTGGTGGTGCTAGTGCCACAACACTGTAAGTCCTCACAGTTACTCTTGGTGGGCGCAGAAATGGGCCCTGCTGTGAAATATTAGATCAAGAATTCTAATTACACGTCCCTGTTGAACAGGGGCTGAGAAATTGGGCCTTAGGCACTGGTGCCACAACACTGCAACCCCTCACAGATACTCTAGTTGGAGTGCAGAAACTAGCCCTGCTGCAAAGAATTGCATCAAAAATTGTAATTACACGCCCCTATTAAACAAGGGCTGAGAAATTGGGCCTTAGGCACTGGTGCTGGTGCCACAACACTGCAACCCCTCACAGATACTCTAGTTGGAGCGCAGGAACTAGCCCTGCTGCAAAGAATTGCATCAAAAATTGTAATTACACGCCCCTGTTAAACAGGGGCTGAAAAATTGGGCCTTAAGCACTGGTGGCGGTGCCCAGAACCAAAAAATGTTCTTACAAGCTATCAGCATGATTATTGAGGAGGAAAAGGATAATTACTCAGCATAACAGGATAGTCACCCAACATCAGCATAGGCAGTCTTTGAAGGGATCTGACATTTCAAAAAAAAATTATTCAGTTACATCAGCATCAGGTGCTTGATATCTGGAGGTGATACAAGACTGATTCATTTTTATGAAAGTTAGTCGATCGACAGAGTCAGTGAACAGATGCACCCTGTGATCGGTTACAAAGCCTCCAGCAGCACTGAATGTGAGCTCCGAAAGAACACTGGATGCAGGACAGGCCAGTAGCTCAATTGCATACTGTGCAAGCTCTGGCCAGTGATCCATCCTCAAGACCCAGTAACCCAGAGGATTTTCGGTGGGAAAGGTGTCCAAGTCAGATCTTGCCCCTAGGTATTCCTGCACCATGTAAAACAGACGCTGGCGATGGTTGCTGGAACCGATCATACCTTGGGGCTGCGGACTAAAAAATTGTCTGAACGCCACCTTCTCCACCGCTCCTTCTTTGACTGACCGAAGCCTCATCAACACGTTGTCCAGAAACAGGAGTTTGTAACCTCCCAGTCTCTGGGAAGGCGTTGCACAGACCTTTCTGCAAGGCCTCCTGAAGATGTTTCATCCTTTGCTCCCTCTGCGACGGCAAGATAAGGTCCGCAACCTTACCCTTGTAACGTGGATCAAGGAGGGTTGCCAACCAGTATTGTTCCTTCTTCTTGATACCACAAATACAAGGATCCTTCCGCAGGCTTTGCAGGATCAGGGAAGCCATGCAGCGTAGGTTTGCTGAGCCATTCGGTCCGGAGTCCTATGGGTCACTAAGGACGACATGATCTGTAGCCACCCCCTCCCAGCCATGTACAAGTCCATGTGTTTCTTGGGACTGTAAATGATCCCTTAAAGACTGCTGCTGATGCTGAGTGCCAGGCTCCACCTTCATACTGACACAATCCTCCTCCTCCTCGTCCTCTTCCTGTGTGATTGCACACAGGAACACTGTCTGGATAAAGGGGGCCTTGACAGCTAAGGAAGCCCTCCTCTTCCCGCCTCTGTTCTGCCTCAAGTGCCCTGTCCTTTATTCCACGCAGTGTGTGCTCCAACAGGTCGACAAGGGGGACAGTGACACTGATGCATGCACTGTCAATGCTCACCATCCTTGTGGCCTCCTGAAATGGTGACAGGACAGTGCATGCATCCCTGATCATGGCCCACTGGCATGGGGAAAAAAACAAGCTCCCCTGACCCTGTCCTGGTGCCATAGTCGCACAGGTACTCATTGATGGCCCTCTGCTGCATGTGATGCCGCTGCAGCATGGCAAACGTTCAGTTCCACCTGGTGGGTATGTCACAGATTAGGTTCTTGTGCAGGTTAAATTTCTTTTGGAGGTCTGCCAGCCGAGCACTGGCATTATATGACCGGCGGAAATGCACAAAGACATTCCTGGCCTGCCTCAGGACATCCTGTAAGCCCGGGTACCTGCCCAAGAACCACTGTACCACCTAGGTAAGGAGCCAAACAGGGCACATGGGTCATTTTTCCTTTCGGAGGGCGGAGAGGAGGTTGGTTCCATTGTCGCAAACCACCATTCCTGCCTTAAGTTGGCGCGGCATCAACCACCTCTGAACCTGCCCCTGCATAGCTGACAGAACCTCGGGCCCAGTGTGGCTCCTGTCCCCCAAGCACACCAGCTCAAGCACCGCATGGCATCTTTTGGCTTGCGTACTTGCGTAGCCCCTTGAACGCCTTTGGAGGGGCAGGAAGAGGCCATGGAGGAAGAAGAAGAGGAGGGGGTGGAGGAGAGAGGTGTGTCAGAATCACTAGTAGTAGCATTTTGGAGGCATGGTGGCGGAACAACCTCCAACACTACTGCACCTTGTCCTGCATCCTTCCCAGCTGCCAGAAGAGTCACCCAATGCGCCGTGAAACTTAGGTAACGTCCCTGTCCATGCCTGCTAGACCATGAGTCAGCAGTAATAGGCACCTTACCGCTGACCGCCCTGTCCAGCGAGGCCAAGACATTGCCTTCCACATGCCGGTAGAGAGCCGGAATCGCCTTCCGTGAGAAAAAGCCACTGGGCATGTGGATGGCTGGGAGCGAACTTCTTTTGGTGGTGCAGCAGCTGGGGCAGGGAAATTTGCCTGGTACAATCTGACATCGGTGTACCGATAGCAGATTGCCCGCAAGTACTTGGCTGTGGCACACCTAATTCTACACCTTCATTCCTCTCAGTGCAGGTGTCAGAGAGGACTGAAGGTATAGTGGGGTTGGAGATCCCAGCTGATGAGGAGTAAGGAGAGGTCCTCTTTGTTTTTTGGTGTGGGTCTTTTAGGTACACTTGCCAACGAACTGCATAGCAGGTCAATATATGTCTGGTCAAGCATGTGGTGCCCAAGCGGGAGATGTTTTGGCCACGTGAGATACGCTTGAGACATATGTTGCAAATAGCAGCGATGCCATCTGATGCACTCATTTCAAAAAAGCCCCCACCAAAGAACTTTTGGAATAACGCACAGAGGCAGCAGCGCCCTGCAAATGCGGAGCTCTGAGGTGTGATGCAGTCAGTGTGCTGCCCTTAGGCTGGCCCCTGGAGGGCATCCTGCCTCGTTGGTGATGTGCCTCCTCCTCCTCTCCTCCTCCTTCTCCTCTCTCCTATCAGGCACCCACGTTGAGTCAGTGACCTCATCATCCCCTCCCTCCTCATCACTGGAGCAAACCTGGCAGTATGCTGCAGCAGGGGGAACATGTCTGCCAGATTGCTGTCCTTCTTGGGCACTCCCTCTGTCAGTGCTCACATTACTGGCTTCATCTAGCTCAGTATCATCAGCAGAGCCTTCTAAACGCTGGGCATCCTCCTGGAGCATGTACCCAACACTTTGGTCAAACAGTTCGAGGGACTCCTCAGGAGGACATGGTGGGGCTAGGGAAAGAGTCACTGATGCCATTGAGCCGAGGGAAGAGGCCGCATTGGCAGCTGCTTTGCCAGACAAAGTACCCTGAGCATGGGTTAGAGAGGATGAGGAGGATGAGGACGGCTTGGTCATCCACTAGACCAAGTCTTCCGCATGTTGCGTCTCAACATGGCCAGTTGCCGAAAACAAAGCCAGTCGTGTCCCACGGCCACGTGCTAATGAGGATGCACTGTGTCCCCGACCAGCACTGTTGCCTCTAGACACAGAGCCTGCTTGCCCTCCTTTATTGGCTTGTGACTGTCTGCCTCTCCTTGTTGGCCTCCCAGACATACTAATGGCCTGCAGTGAGATGTAGCTGCACTAAGCTGAGATATATATATATATATATATATATATATATATATATATATATATATACTGATACTGCAGCTAGCAAAATCAACTGCCTGCCTGTAGTATTATTAGTATGAGAACACCACCAATCTTCTACAGGTAGCTTTAGCTGAACACTGTGCAGAGGTCGCACTACACTAACTTGTAGCTTTAGCTGAACACTGTGCAGAGATCGCACTACACTAACTTGTAGCTTTAGCTGAACACTGTGCAGAGGTTGCACTACACTAAAAAATAATGTAACTGCCTGCGGTAGTGATAGGATCAGAAAAACACCACCAATCTTCTACAGGTAGCTTTAGCTGAACACTGTGCAGAGGTCGCACTACACTTACTGTAAATACTGTAGCTAATAGGACTAGTAGGATCAGAAGAACACCAGCAATTTTCTTCAAATACTGTAACAACACAATTTGCCTGACTTTCAGTAGGAAGATAATAACAGGAACGGATTTAGCTAAACTGAATACAGTGTATATATATATATATATATATATATATATATATATATATATATATATATGTATATTCCGCAACCTTACTATTGTAACGTGGGTCAAGAAGGGTTGCCAGCCAGTAATGATCCCTCTCCTTGATACCACAAATCCGAGGGTCCTTTCGCAGGCTTTGCAGGATCAGGGAGGCCATGCAGCGAAGGTTTGTTGAGGCATTCGATCCGGAGTCCTCTGGGTCACTAAGGATGACATGATCCACAGCCACCTCTTCCCAGCCACGTACAAGTCCATGGGTTTCTGGGGACTTAAAACGACCCCTTGAAGACTGCTGCTTATACTGAGTGCTAGGCTCCACCTCCATGCTGACACAATCCTTCTCCTCCTCCTTCTCCTCTTCCTGTGTGATCGACAGGCCCACAGGAATATTCTCTGGATAAAGGGGGCCTTGAGGGGTAAGGAAGTCCTCCTCTTCCCCCCTCTGTTCTGCCTCAAGTGCCCTGTCCATTATTCCACAAAGTGTGTGATCCAACAGGAAGAGAAGAGGGACAGTATCACTGATGCATGCACTGTCACTGCTCACCATCCTCGTGGTCCCCTCAAATGGTGACAGGACAGTGCATGCATTCTTGATCAGTAGCCACTGGCGTGGCGAAAAAAAGCAAAGCTCCCCTGACCCTCTCCTGGTGCCATACTCACACAGGTACTGATTGATGGCCCTCTGCTGTGTGTGCAGACGCTGCAGCATTTCCAACGTTGAGTTCCACCTGGTGGACATGTTACAAATGAGGCGGTTCTTGGGCAAGTTGCATTCCTTTTGAAGGTCAGCCAGCCTAGCACTGGCATTATATGACCGGTGGAAAAGCCCACAGACTTTCCTGGCCTGCCTTAGGAGATCCTGTAAGCCTGGGTACCTGCACAAGAACCGCTGCACCTCCAAATTCAGAATAAACCATAAACAATACCGCGCTAACATAAAGGTTATTCTACTAATGATTAGCAGAGTAGAATGAATAATAAGCTGCAGTCTTAACGTGAGGCGTGCACACAAACATATAAAGAAAAGTCAGAAAAAGACTGCGCTAAAAATACATATTGAACACCGTATATGATTAGGTGAATGATAAAAGCAACATTCAATTGAATATTGAAAACCATACAGTAAAATTAATGTGTAATAAAGTGAAATAAATGACAAAAAGTGCAAAAAATGTTCAAAAAGTCCAAAGAGATGAGTCCATGGAAACAGAGCTGATAGAAGGTGATCAAACGGTTAACCAGTTAAACACTCAGCACCCAGTGAGAAATCCTCCACCACATAAGATGTACGCTTACCAGAGGTAAGCTGGATATTAGCTTATCTTTAGATATCCACACGGGGGGGGCACAGCTCTATGGACCTCCTCGCAGAAAAGGGTAGGCAGGAAATCCCCTGGACCGGACCTCAAACAGCATACCAGGGGAACCCAGAAATAAAAGGAATTTCCTCCATAGTGTGAATCCGTTAGGTTATTTTATTGTAAAATAGGTAAAAGCACTTACATAAATCGTAGGTTAAAATCGCATCACAAAAAACAGCCGGCCGGCTAGCATACACCCGTTCGATGGAATGGAAACGATGACGTCAGCGCGTCGACCTTCCGACGTACGTTTCGTCCTAATGGACGTCGTCTACCTCCAAATTCAGGATGCGAACCAAACAGGGAACATGGGTCAAGTGTCCCTGTCGGAGGGTGGAGAGGAGGTTGGTACCATTGTCACAAACCACCATTCCTGGCTAAAGCTGGCGTAGCATCAACCACCTCTGAGTCTGCCCCTGCAGAGCTGACAGAGTGCTTGTGTAGCCCCTTGAATGCCTACGGAGCACCGCTGGTTCAGAGGAGAAATCTTCACTAAAAGATGGCAGGCAGGCTCTGTGTCTACAGTCGACAGTGCTGGTCATGGACACGGTGCATCCTCAGCACATGGCCGTGGGGCACGCTTGTCCTTTTTTCGTGCAGCTAGCCGTGTTATTGAGCCACAATATGCAGTTTGGCGCCAAGGTGCCTTTAAAAGTGTGACAGCTGCACTCATGCGGTGCTGTTCTTCTGCAGCTCTGTACCTGTGTTCCTGTATCTGCCTGCTGATTGTTGTTATTACTGTTATTGACCCGGCTACGTCTGACTCTTCTGCTATCTCCAATCCGACCCGGCCTGTCTGACTATGCTATCTTCTTGTGTCCTGTTGCCCAACTCCTGCTTGCCTGACTACTCTGTTATTACCCATTTGCATTATCTGCCTGATCTCCTGCCAAACTGGACTGTCTGACTCTGTCTTTTGCCTGTGCCTTGTATTGCTGCATCCCGGCCTTCTCATCCAGCTCCAGGTGTTGCTGCTCCATTACCTCCTTACCTCCTGTGTCGGTCTCTGCAAAACCTTCACCAGGCACTCCTAACCACTGTGCTCACGAGACCACTGTTCCCACTCCAGTGGCTCCTGAACCAGCGTTGTAAGAGAGGTCTTCTCCTACCAGTCGGGGTCAACTACCAGGTATCTAACAGTGTGCACCACCAGGAAAGTAGTAGTATCTGCACTAGGGGTGCACGGTACTGTGTACACCAACAGAAGTGTAATAACAACTATGGGTGTACTGGATTTATTGTGTACACCACCAAGAAAGTAGTAGCAACTGCACTAGGGGTGCACGGTACTGTGTACACCAACAGAAGTGTAATAACAACTATGGGTGTACTGTATTGACCACCAGAAAAGTATGAGCAACTGCCCCATGGGTGCACAGCACTGTATACTGTGTACACCGCCTGAAGTATATTAGAAACAGTAGACATGAGAGTTGTATATATATATATATATATATATGCGAGAGAGACTGTTTGTATGTGTCAGTACTAGGATCCCTTTAGGACCCAGCACACTCACCTGACACAGCCTTTACCTGGGAAACAACAATGATTGGCCAGCTGACCTTTAAATAACTTGCAACAGCATTCAATCATTGCTCGTGTTAGAGTTACCTTGTGTTTGATCCAGTTTGATATCTGCTCTGTGTATTTCGTGTATGACCCGGCTCGTTTGACCCTGTTTGCTTGCTTCTGATTCGGTACCGTTTGGACTCTGATCTTCCTGTGTATGACCCAGCTTGCCTAGACTACGTTTGCCTGATTCCACTAGTAACTTCATCTGCAGCGGTGAACTACAAGGACCAGACATCTATCCTCACCTGCAGCGGTGAACTACAACACCAGACACCATCTATCCTCATCTGCAGTGGTGAACTACAAGGTCCAGCAAACATCGACCTACAACTACAGCGGTGAACTACAAGTCCCAGCTGACCTGCTCTGCTCATGGTATATGCTCTAGCCTGACATTAACACGAGCCATACATAATAAAGGAAACCTATCATGGATCCTGAGCAGGCTCAGTTGTTTGCACAGGAACTTTGCCACCATTGCACATCCCATCACCTCTCTCACCAGGAAGACTCCGACTACCTTTAAATGGACTACTGAAGCCCAGGCAGCCTTCACTCAGTTAAAGAAAGCCTTTACCTCTGCACCAATCCTACGTCATCCTGTTCCTGAGCTACCTTTTATTGTGGAGGTAGATGCATCTGAAGTAGGGGTGGGGGCGCTTTTGTCACAAAAGAATCCTGTAAATGCTGCCATCCACCCCTGTGCCTTCTTGTCCCGGAAATATTCCCCAGCAGAGCGCAATTATGATATAGGCAACAGAGAACTTCTAGCCATAAAGATCGCTTTGGAGGAATGGAGACATTGGCTGGAGGGAGCTCGCTATCCATTCATAGTTCTGACTGACCACAAAAACCTTGAATACATCCGTTCTGCTAAAAGACTGAACTCACGTCAAGCCAGGTGGTCATTGTTCTTCTCCAGATTTGACTTCACAATTTCATATTTACCAGGACCAAGAAACATTAAGGCTGACGCCTTGTCTCGCAGCTTTCTTTCAGAGTCTCCTCCTCCGCTTCCTCCACAACCCATTATCTCTGAGGATAGGATTTTGGCTTTCACCCAGACTGACATCTCTGAGGCCTTGTTACCTGCACAGGCTGAAGCCCCTCCCTCCACTCCCTCCGGTATGCTTTTTGTGCCCCTGGCTCTTCGTTTGCAGGTATTGCAGCAGGTACATGCATCAAAACCTGCAGCACATCCGGGGTTTAGACAAACTTTTGAGATTATCTCTCGCAACCTCTGGTGGCCATCGATTAGGCAGGATGTGTTAGCCTTCATCCAGGCCTGTGAAGTTTGTGCCAGAAGCAAGAGCAGTATCTCTAAGCCGCCTGGTCTCCTGCGTCCTCTACCAATACCTACCTGTCCCTGGACCCATTTATCTATGGACTTTATCACTGACTTGCCTCCGTCCCAGGGATGTTCCACGATCTGGGTGGTGGTAGACAGGTTCAGTAAAATGGCCCACTTTGTTCCGCTTCCGAAACTCCCATCTGCTAAAGAACTGGCATCTTTATTCATTAAACATGTTTTCAGGCTCCATGGGGCACCAATCAACATTGTCTCAGACCGTGGCTCTCAGTTTATAGCCCAGTTTTGGAAGGCCCTTTGCTCTCAGATGGGGATTAAGTTATCATATTCTTCAGCATATCATCCTGAGACTAACGGCCAAACAGAAAGGACTAATCAGACTCTAGAGAAGATGGTACGTTGTCTGATGGCCAATGATGAGGTGGAGTGGGTCAACGTCCTGCCATGGGCAGAATTTGCCTTTAATAATTGTGCCAGCACATCTACAGGGACCTCTCCTTTCTTCTGTGTTTTACGGGTTGCATCCTCGTGTGTGCTCCTTTGATCTTCCACCCTCTGATGTGCCAGATGCCAACACTACAATTGAAAATTTCTCCAAAATCTGGTCCGATGTCAATCATGCTATTTCTCGCTCTGTGCAGGCTTTTAAGAAAATGGCGGACAAGAGGCGCTCAAAGGCACCAGGATATAAAGTTGGTGACAAAGTGTGGCTATCATCTAGGAATCTGTCCCTGCATGTTCCATCTAAAAAACTTGGCCCAAAATTCATCGGGCCCTATGAAATTTCGGAGATTGTTAATCCTGTATCCTATAGATTAAAACTCCCCCCATCCATGCGCATTCCAAATGTCTTTCATGTTTCATTGTTGAAACCTGTTCATTCCAGCCTCCAAGTAAATGAACCAGAACCTGTGGATGTGTTGGACAGTCAGGAATATGAAGTGGCATTTATTCTTGATTCCAGACGAGTGCGCAATTCCTTACAATATCTCGTTCATTGGAAAGGTTTCGGCCCAGAGGATCGATCTTGGGTCCCAGCTCGTGATCTTCATGCTGACCGACTTAAGAAGAAGTTCCATCTTCGTTATCCAAGTAAGCCTGGGGGTGCAGGAGCAACCCCTCGAGAAAGGGGGGGTACTGTCAGTACTAGGATCCCTTTAGGACCCAGCACACTCACCTGACACAGCCTTTACCTGGGAAACAACAATGATTGGCCAGCTGACCTTTAAATAACTTGCAACAGCATTCAATCATTGCTCGTGTTAGAGTTACCTTGTGTTTGATCCAGTTTGATATCTGCTCTGTGTATTTCGTGTATGACCCGGCTCGTTTGACCCTGTTTGCTTGCTTCTGATTCGGTACCGTTTGGACTCTGATCTTCCTGTGTATGACCCAGCTTGCCTAGACTACGTTTGCCTGATTCCACTAGTAACTTCATCTGCAGCGGTGAACTACAAGGACCAGACATCTATCCTCACCTGCAGCGGTGAACTACAACACCAGACACCATCTATCCTCATCTGCAGTGGTGAACTACAAGGTCCAGCAAACATCGACCTACAACTACAGCGGTGAACTACAAGTCCCAGCTGACCTGCTCTGCTCATGGTATATGCTCTAGCCTGACAGTATGTATATATATTAAATACACTGCAGCTAACTAAATAATCTGCCTGCCTTCTCAATCTAAATGACACAATGACACTCTCTCTCCGTCCACGGCATTGACACACTACACAAGGCCGACGTGTAGGCAGCCTTATAAAGTGTGGGGCGTGGACTTAGTCCCCCTGAGCCATGATTGGCCTAAGGCATCCTGCCAAAGCATGCAGGTCATGGTGCATGCTCTGGCCAATCATCATACAGCAATGCACTGCGCTCCTGCAGTGCATTATGGGCCATTACGCGCCACTCAAATTTGGCGCGAACAGCCCATAATGTTTGGTTTTTGATGAACGGGCGAACAGCCAATGTTCGAGTTAAACTCATGTTCGACCCAAACAGAAAGCTCATCCCTAGTTTTCATATACTGAGAAGACTTTTATTATAGTTTGTTATTTGCTTAATTTTCTCCTTATTTTTCAACACCGAAATCCTGAAATGCGTCGGGAAAAACCATAAATGAGATCAACAGTTTTCAACCATATCAACTGTATTGTTTTTTCTTTCTAAATTTATGTTCTAATCGGTGATGTATGCACCTAGGAGTTTTTAACAATACTTTAAATACATTTTGTGAATTTTTTATACATATATATATATATTTCGATTTTCTTACCAAGTTGCCTTAAAAGTCCCATGTGATTGGGGGGTACCCTTTCTTTGCAACTTTACAAGTAGTCCCTCTGCATTACACTCTGATGCTCTGGAATGGAGGATCAGCATGCCCAGACTGTGACCTACCAGTCACCTGTCCGTGATCTTCTGGTAAATAATGATCTACGGGTTGCTGACCTCCGTCCTACTCCGTTTCCTGCAACAGGGCAACAAACTACTAACTAATCCAACTGAAAAATACAATCCTGTAAACCTGCTCACTCATCTCCTGGGTTGCCCAGTCAATGGTATCTACAGCTTAAAGAAATTAAAGTGATTGTAAAGTCTTGTTTTTTTTCCAATAAAAATAACAAACATGTTATACTTACCCGCTCTGTTGCAGTTGGATTTGCACAGAGCAGCCTGGATCCTCCTCTTCTCAGGTCCCTCTTCTGCGATCCTGGCCCCTCCCTCCTGTTCAGTGCTCCCACAGCAAGCAGCTTGCTATGAGGGCACCCAAGCCCAGTCACAGCTTCCTGTGTCCATTCAGACACAGAGCCCCATCCCAGCCCCCCCCTCTCTCCTGATTGGCTAGCTGATGGACCTCAGGTATGTATTAGGCGGGGGGCTGAGGGCGGATGCTACACACAGAAGGCTTATTATCGTAATGCATAGAATGCACCTTCTACCTTTACAACCCCTTTAACCACGTCAGCCCCGGAAGATTTGGCCACTTTTAATGACCAGAGCACTTTTTGTGATTTGGCACTGCGACGCTTTAACTGACAATTGTGACGTTGTACAAAAACAAAATTAAAGTATTTTTTTCCCACAAATTGAGCTTTTTTTGGTGGTATTTGATCACCTCTGCGTTTTTTATTTTTTGAGCTATAGCCAAAAGAAAGTGCGGCAAATTTGTAAAAAAAACTATATTTTTTAACCTTTTGCTATAATAAATATCCCCCCACATTTTTTTTAAAAACACATTTTTTCCTCAGTTTAGGCCGATATGTATTCTTCTACATATTTTTGGTAAAAAAAAAAAAAATCGCAATAGGCGTATATTGATTGGTTTGTGCAAATGTTATAGCGTTTAAAAAATAAGGGATAGATTTATGTCATTTTTATTATTATTTTTTTTTTTTACTAGTAATGGCGGTGATCTGCAATTTTTAGCAGGACTCCAATATTGCGGCGGACAGATCGGACACTTTTGACACTATTTTGGGACCATTGACATTTATACAGCGATCAGAGCTAAAAACAACCACTGATTACTGTATAAATGTCATTGGCAGGGAAGGGGTTAACACTAGGGGGCAATCAAGGGCTTAAATGTGTGTCCTAGGGAGTGTTTCTAACTGTGGGGGGATGGAACTGCCTGGGGGAGGAAAAAGATTGTTGTTCCTAAGCAGTAGGAACAACAGATCAGCCTACTCACCCCTGACATAATGGAGATCTGTCTATTTACATTGACAGACCTCCATTTTTGTCTTTGTGTGGAGCGATCATGGGTGCCCGGCAGACATCGCAACCTCCGGGCATGCGTATCAGCTCAGTCGTTGAGCCGCGGGAGCTCGCGCGTGCCCCCCTCAGTGGTCTTAAAGCGGCCGATGTACAGCTACGGCGGCTCGCCAAGGGGAGCCAACCTGCCACAGTATAACTGCGGCGGCTGGTCGGGAAGCAGTTAACTTGACACATTTAGACATCAGCTCAGTGTCTAAAAGCTCTAAAGTGGAACTACAGGTTTCTCCATCCATCAATATCCTTATCAGACATGTAGGAGGCATAGGATTCATCAAGCAGCTCTCAACTTGGGTACATTCAGAAGAGAGGGTGGTGATATGGATTTGTGGCAAATTCAAAAAAGATGCCAACATCCCTGAATATTCAATAGATACAGAGAAGGTTTTTTTTTTTGGGGGGGGGGGGGGGTTGGGTGCAAACACATTGGAAACAGAGATTTTATATATAAAAATATAATTTATCAGTACAAAAAATACGCAATTGAAAGGTTTATTATTATTAGTAAGTGAGAACCAATCTATACAGCACAGGGGATTATGCATTTTGGCTGAAAGCCTTGATCACCGCACCGGTGCAGTATTCAAGGCTTTCAGACAAAACACATAAGCCCCTGGCTTTTATACTCACTACCATGTACCAATAAAGAAATTTGCATGGACTGAGGAGTTGCCGGCTCTATTATTTTCATAGGTGATGTTTGTGTTTGATGGTCGGAGAACATCAGAGAGGCAGAGCACCCACATTGTAGATCCTAGTACAGGCTTGAATACGGATTCCACCTGTCTCACAAACCTTTATAAAGTAGTCTGAAGTATGAAATAGATTTCTACCTTCTTCACCCTCATAGAAAAGTAGACTTCTCCTATGGAGAACATGGCGGCATAACCCTACACACAGTCCGGGACTTGTAGGACACCTTTCTCGGAGGGACTGAATCGGCTCCTTACAATCATATGGATATTGATATAACGGTGACATGTTTTTGGTATTTGGTCCACCCCTTATAAATCTGCTGTTTTGGTTTAGACATAAGCTCATTCATTTCTATGACAGACCTACTGTAGCTTTTATTGCTGTTACAATGCTTTCCCATTTGTGTTTTATGTGTTTATTTAAAGACAGTTAAAAATAAAATCTACCAATAAATGAAAATCAGCTTTGCTGCAATATTCACCTTCAATCCAGAGATTTCACCTGCTCCAGGTGTCCTCAGTCTGCAACAGATTATAAAAAGAGGGGAAAGGCCACACTCCAGGCACATTCATTCCATGGAGTGCACAGCAAATCTCCCCTCTGACAGGTAACCCTTCTAATGCATCTCATCCTAAATGGTTTTAACCCCTTCAGATTTGTGCCATAGCCAAATAACGGCTACAGCGCAGATCTGCTTTGTCGGAAGGCCGTCAGCACGCGCTGTGATCACCCGAGTCAGTGAGACTCGGGTGATCACAGATGGGAGTAAGGGGTCAATCCCGATCCCTTGCCACGTGATCAGCTGTCAGCCAATGACAGCTGATCATGTGATGTAAACAGAAGATCGGTAATCTTTTTTTTTCTCCTCACGCTGAAAGCGTGAGGAGAGAAAGAGCATATCACCAGCTTCTGCTGTAGGGACATCGGTCTCAAAGAGGAAGCAGCGAAGCCACCTCATATGTGCCCACCAGTACCGCCTGCCAGTGCCACCTGCCAGTGCCACGAATCAGTGCCCACAGTGCCCACCAGTCAGTGCCCACCAGTACATCAGTGCCAGCAATCAGTGCCACCTATCAATGGCCACAAGTGCCACCTATCAATGGCCACCTAGCAGTGCTGCCTATCAGTGTCACCTACTAGTGCGATCAGTGCCCATCACTGCCACCCATCAGTGCCCATCACTGCCAGCTATCAGCGCCACCAATCAGTGGCACCTATTAGTGCCCTTCAGTGCCACCTATCAATGCCCATCAGTGCCACCCATCAGTGCCACCTATCAGTGCCCACCAGTGACACCTCATCAATGCCCACCAGTGCTACCTATTAGTGCCCATCAGTGCAGCCTATCAGGGGCCATTAGTGCAGCCTATCAGTGGCCATCAGTGCAGCCTATCAGTGCCCATCAGTGCAGCCTCATCAGTGTACATCAATGAAGGAGAAAAATTACCTGTTTGCAAAATTTATTAACAAAATATAAAACGGTTTTGTATTTTTTTTTTTAAATTTGGTATTTGAAATTTTTTTAACAAAAAATAAAAAACCCAGAGGTGATAAAATACCACCAAAAGAAACCCCTTTATGTGGAAAAAAATCATAACAATTTCATTTGGGTACAGTGTTGTATGACCATGCAATTGTCATTGAAAGAGTGAAAGCGCTAATAGCTGAAAAATTGGTCTGGGCAGTAAAGGGGTTTAGGTGCCCAGTAAGCAAGTGTTTAATAGTGGAGACTCTAGAAACGTACCCATTTAGGGAGACTGTGGCACATTTTTTTGTTCTTGCATAATAGATATTTGGGCCGTCCCCATTTGTCTGTGTCCCTTCAGCTGTCATTTACTATCAGATACAAGACAATTAAACAAACAGAATATGGAGACTTGCACCCTGGTCACTGCCTCAACATAAAGCCAACATCTCATAACATCTCATTTACCCAATTAGAATGTGTTCTTTGTGAATGTATGAACGCGATTCAGAAAATCCACAGAGATCTTTCAATGCAATGTCACTTTATTGACTATCAGACATGGATTAAACCATATTTAGTTATCTTGTATAGTTTGGTCTATCCATTCTCTGTAGATGGAGATATCAGTGAAGATGGCAGGCTTAGATGTAGAGCAGGAAGAGGACGCAATACCGGCCAGGATCTTGGTTCCATTCCTCTCACACACAAGACCTGCACCACGGTCCACCTGAAAAAGAAGCAAAATCAGAAGTTCTAAGAAAGTTTCCCATTAGTATTTCAATGAATGTATGGTATGCATTATTGGTCGGCAGTTTTTACAGGACTATGGAACCAGAGAAATATCTGCTAACACCTGGACATCCCTCCTACCTGAAAATTCCCCTCCTTCCTCGCCCAATATCAATTGGAAGGCTTCCTGATTGCTTTATTTTTTGTACCAGTTAGTGCATTGAATAAAGTCAGTGAAAAGATGTATTTCAGTTACTGATGTGAGTTTGGTGGGCTCAGTCACCAACAGAAGTCATGTACCTCTTGGTCAGTCATGTACTCCCAATAGGGATGGGCCGAACATCCCCCCCGTTCGGTTCGCCCCAGATAGGCAAAAAATTTGTGCGAACATGTTTAGAACAGTCTGACAGCAAAATGACATTTCTAAAGGAAAAAAAGTAATTTAAAACTACTCGGCCTTCGGGTCTGGTATGGATATTAAGGAGAACCCCGCGCCAAAATTTAAAAGAAAAATGGTGTGGGGGTCCCCCTCAAAATCCATACCAGACCCTTATCCGAGCACGCAACCTGGAAGGCTGCAGGAAAAGAGGGGGGATGAGAGAGACCCCCCCCTCCTGAACCGTACCAGGCCACATGCCCTCAGCATTGGGAGGGTGCTTTGGGGTAGCCCCCCAAAGCACCTTGTCTCCATGTTGATGGGGAGAAGGGCCTCATCCCCACAACCCTTGCCCAGTGGTTGTGGGATCTGCGGGCGGAGGGCTTATCAGAATCTGGAAGCCCTCATCAACAAGGGGACCCCTAGATCCCGCCCCCCCATGTGAATTGGTAATGGGGTACAAATGTACCCCTACCATTTCACATAAAATGTGTCAAAAATGACAAAAAAAGACAATAGACAGTCTTTGACAATTCCTTTATTAATGTGTTCTTTCCCCGCTTCTTCTTCCATATTCTTCTGGTCTTCCTTCGGTGTTCTTCTTCAAGGGGGGACAAGGTGCTATGGGGGGCTATCCCAAAGCACCTTCCCAATGTTGAGGGCATGTGGCCTTGTATGGTTCAGGAGGGGGGCACGCTCTCATCCCCCCTGTTTTCCTGTGGCCTGCCAGGTTGTGTGCTAGGATAAGGGTCTGAAATGGATTTTTGGGGGGACCCCACACCATTTTTTTTTTAATTTTGGCACGGGGTTCCCCTTAAAATCAGGCCTGGTATGGAATTTAGGGGGGACCCCAAGCATTTTTTTTTTAATTTTGGTTCAGGGTTCCTCTGTGGGGGAATCCCATGCCGTTTTTTATCAATGACCTTTTATGTGTATTGCTGGGACCGACAATTTATTATAGCCTCGAGTACTTTTAAGTGACTTTTTTTCCTTTTGAAATGTAATTTTGCTGTCAGACTGTTCTAAACCCGGGAAATATGCGCCACTTTACAGGCATACTATAGACACCACCCAGGTACGAAATTTAAAGGAATATTACACTTTTATTGTTTCACTTTAAGCATTATTAAAATCACTGCTCCCAAAAAAGGTCTGTTTTTAAAACTTTTTTTTGCATTGATACATGTCCCCTGGGGCAGGACCCAGGTCCCCAAACACTTTTTATGACAATAACTTGCATATTAAACTTTAAAATTAGCACTTTTGATTTCCCCCATAGACTTTTAACGCGTGTTCCGCGGCTTTCGAATTTGCAGCGGAAACCCCAAATTGTTTGCTATTCAGCGAATGGGCGAACAGCCAATGTTCTAGTCCAAATCATGTTGGACCCGAACATAAAGCCCATCCCTAACTCCCAGCAATGACCATGTCATCACCAACATGTCCCAGTCACACAGAGATGATTTGGGATTCTTTGCCTTTGCCGCTGTTGGCAAAAATACCTGGTGCTTCCAGGTATTGAAGGAATACATTGTCTCCTCCCATGTGACAGTGTATAGGTGCAGCAGCCAATCACTAGTCCTGAAAACTGTCACATGACTGAGGGAGTGATATAACCACTCCCCTTCATGTCTGGTCCAACACCAACCAGCACCGAGGATTTCAGTGCCATCTGTGATGGAGGCAGTATTGACAGTGGAGCATTGGTGAGTGTCAGCTTGTCAGGGAAATCGTATGCATGGTTGTGCGTGAAGATGTGCATGAAGATGTGCACATGCTTTCTCGAGTGACAAGTAGACATTCAATAACTCATGCGCGTGCTCATAATAATTCTCGAGTGACAACCAGATGTGCCCTAATTTATACGCGTGCCCGTGAGCCCGCATGAATACTTGCCACTCACTTGCCTATTTAAATTAGCTCCAGAGACCAGAGGATTGCTGAGTGGTCATCAGCTTCTACCATTTGTAGTCTGATTCTGTACTTCCCAGATTGTCTTGACCATACTTGTTCCTGATACCCCATTTCTGATTCTGGCTTGTGACCTGACTCTGTCTGCTGTTTTGATTGTGGGGTATTCCTGCGCTATCGTGAACGGGGTTGGAGAGAGAAAAGGAGGGACACCCAATCTCAATAAAAATCTCAATAAAGACTAGGAAAAGCAGCATACACCGAATGGGGTACAGCCTGCCCCCAGTTAAGACAAAATGGAATAAAATGTGGTGCTGCGCTAATCCCAATGAGATAGGCGTATATTGACTCTGTGTTCGTGAGCGTCTTATAGTGCACAAAAATAGGCTTTGCAAATGTAAAAATAAAAAGATGACCTCATATGGCAACTGTGTCCTTATGTGCTGATAGTGTATGCGGTCAAAAGATCGTAATAAATACACAATAAATACTAATAAATAAAACGTGCAAAGTGATTAGTGCTAAGATATCACAGTAGCGAACATAAATGTATAGGTGAATAAAACTTTGATAAAAATAGCAGCTGGCTAAGACTAACACCAATCGCCAACTCGCTAAAACCAATATAAATCAACACATAAATATATAAGTGCATAAGTGCATCCAGTGCAAATTAAATGTGGCTAAGTGTATAAAAGTTCATAAACATGCATGCAAAACTGCGTGCACTATATTAACAGGTGCAGTGCTCCTTGCGGCAGAAAGCAATCAATCATAAGTCCATAAAACGTGTATTGACTTCCGTGCTCAACATGGGTGACAGTGGTGGTCAATCTTCATGCAACAGTGTGCACATTAGTGGGCAATGGCCCCTTACCTGAAGGTAATGGGGTAATCGCGTTTAGCCAATCAGAGGCATGGCAGCCTTTGTAGAGACCCTGGGTAAACTCTGTAATGGAGGATGGTGGAAATATGGTCCTGTCCTGAACGCTTCTATTGTAGGGGCGTCTGGTCCTTCCAAGTAGTGTCCCGGGGTCACCCAGATAGATTAAGAAAGGAAGCCCACAATAGTATAATATTGCATGGAAGCGTATCACTTTAATTACAACTTAAAATACAGTACTCACATAAAACATAAGAAACCGGGTGGAGATCCGACGAGCGGCGAGCTCGTAATGCAAATCACAGTCCGCCGCTCGCCGCTCGTCGGATCTCCACCCGGTTTCTTATGTTTTATGTGAGTACTGTATTTTAAGTTGTAATTAAAGTGATACGCTTCCATGCAATATTATACTATTGTGGGCTTCCTTTCTTAATCTATCTGGGTGACCCCGGGACACTACTTGGAAGGACCAGACGCCCCTACAATAGAAGCGTTCAGGACAGGACCATATTTCCACCATCCTCCATTACAGAGTTTACCCAGGGTCTCTACAAAGGCTGCCATGCCTCTGATTGGCTAAACACGATTACCCCATCACCTTCAGGTAAGGGGCCATTGCCCACTAATGTGCACACTGTTGCATGAAGATTGACCACCACTGTCACCCATGTTGAGCACGGAAGTCAATACACTTTTTATGGACTTATGATTGATTGCTTTCTGCCGCAAGGAGCACTGCACCTGTTAATATAGTGCACGCAGTTTTGCATGCATGCTTATGAACTTTTATACACTTAGCCACATTTAATTTGCACTGGATGCACTTATATATTTATGTGTTGATTTATATTGGTTTTAGCGAGTTGGCGATTGGTGTTAGTCTTAGCCAGCTGCTATTTTTATCAAAGTTTTATTCACCTATACATTTATGTTCGCTACTGTGATATCTTAGCACTAATCACTTTGCACGTTTTATTTATTAGTATTTATTGTGTATTTATTACGATCTTTTGACCGCATACACTATCAGCACATAAGGACACAGTTGCCATATGAGGTCATCTTTTTATTTTTACATTTGCAAAGCCTATTTTTGTGCACTATAAGACGCTCACGAACACAGAGTCAATATACGCCTATCTCTTTGGGATTAGCGCAGCACCACATTTTATTCCATTCTGTCTGCTGTTTTGGTACCTTCTCTGCTTGCCCAATATCACCCCCGGCCTGGCTCTGACTCTGCTTTGGTTCCTGATTCTGCACCTCTTCTGCCTTTCTGATACCAACATTTGCCTGCCTGACCACTTGAGATCTTGCATCTGCCTGCTTGCAAGAATAGGGTAAAACAGAACAAAATAGATTAGAAAATAAAGGTACAGAATAATATAATAAAAAAATAGAATACAATTAAATAGAATATAACCATTTTCTGAAATTCAAATTTCAAATAGAATAAATTCAAATTTGAAAAGAATAGAAAATAATAGAATAGAATAGAAAAAAAGAATATAATCATTTCCAGAATAGAATAGAAAGAATATACCAATATAAACTGTTTTTCAAAGGGAATAGAATAAAAAAGAAGAGAATATAATAGAAAATAAATAAATGAAACAGAAAAAAACAATGGAAGAATAAATTTGATTTTGAATGGAATTCGATTCAAATTCAGATGGAATTCAATTCCAACTTGAATGCAATTTGAATGGAGTTTGAAAATTTGAATAGTTTCAAATTAGAATAAACAAAACTAATTCTGAAATGGAATTCAACAAACTTAACTGAATGAATTTATGTGAATAACGAATCAAAACAAATCAAAACAAAATATATATATTTTTTTAATTCTGCACATGTCTATCTAACATTAATAATTATTTAAAAAAAAAACAATTAATGTCTAAATCAATATTAAGGCCATTTGGGGCCAAGCTTTCCAATTAAAAAATCCAAAATGTCTCTTTACATGACACCTCCTTCCTAAATTAGTCCCCCATTTTATAGAATACAATTTTAAATGACTGAGATCCCTACTGTGTGTAGTTCTAAGATGATTATATACACTGTAATAATATGTTCCCTTATTCTAGTGGCCAATTTTCTAGTAGTTCTCCATGCATACTGGTAGCCGCAAGTGCATTTCACATATAGGTAGTATGTGTGCTGTTGCAAGTGATACATTTCTTACTGGTATGCTCTTTTTTGTTGTGATACCATAGAAATTTTGTGACTTGTTTCCTTTGAGTGTATTTCTGCATAGTATGCATCTGCCATATTTAACCACTTGCCTGACCGCCCACAGTATATATACGTCATTTAGTCTGATCCAGAAGAATATTATTCTGTTCCCCAAGCTGACTGAAGAGAATCAACACTGGTCAATAATAAAGGTTTTAGGCCATCATACCATGCAGGAGGAGACACCAGTGCAGATTGTGTTTCTTTGGCTCTTGGTTCCCCATAGTTTCTGGCACTCATCGCTGGTCAGGATAGGAACAGTCACCTCCTGAGAGTCTTCTGAAATGGCTTCTGTCGAGAGAAAAGGAGAGATTAACATGACAACATTAATTATTACCACAGTTCGCCCCCAAAAGTGTGGCATTGCCACCCAATGACAGTCCAACCACATCGCTCGAAGCTTGTCACTCCAAAAAGAGCAGGAGCTTCTTTTGGGGTAACATGCTTCGCGCAAAGCTGTTTGTCATGATTTATCATGTGGCAATCACAAAAGACTACTTTTTATTTTTTATTTTATTTTTATTTATTTTTCATTTTTATTTTTTCATTTATTTATTATTATTTCACATTTTTTTTTACTTAGGTCATTTTCTTTACTTGTTTTTTTTTCCAGTTTATTTTACAACATTTTTCTCAGTTGCACCTCTTCCTCTTAATTTGCTTCATTTTCCCACTCATTTCTTCCTTTTTCCTATTCTCACTTCTCCATGTTTATCCTTTTTTATTTTTCACTCGTTGTATTTTTTTCTCTTATTTTCTTCTCCTTTGTCTTTTATTTCTATTCCTTTTTTTCTTTTTTTCTCTCTTTTCCTTTTTTCTCTTTATATATCCCCCTTTTTTATATGTGTTCTTCTCCCCCTTTCCCACCTCTCCCCCCGCCTTTTATATCTCCTTTTTGCCGCTATTCATCTTTATCTATTTACACTTTCCTGTGTCCTCCATTACTCCTTGGTCTGCTTTTTCTCTTTCACCCATTTTCCTTCTTTATCTCCTTTCCCTATTTGCTCTCCCGATCTGATGGCTTCATTTCTCTCTATGCACTTACACCTTTCACATTCACTGTTTCCTTCACTCCCCTTGTTTTTTGAATGGACACAATCTGGCTAGGTGGGTGGGGTCTGCTGACGTCATATGTTTCCATGACATTGGTGGCCCCCAACCCTGGCAGCGTCCCCCGTTGCCTAGCTATCGCTAGACAACAATCGCTGTTTCAATTGGATCCAACTTGCTGCCTAGCAACCACGGATCCCTGCACCTTGCTGCCTAGCAACCACGGATACCTGCACCCTGCTGCCTAGCAACCACTAGCATTAACATTATTTCTGGCTATTCTTGTTTTCATTTAGTCTGTGACACTTTTTTAAACATACATTTGGCGGGACTTATGACTTCACACCTGTCAAGGGGTGGTTTGCTTTCCTTTGATTGGTTGATGGCTATTTAAATACTTGTCACTGTAATTTCACATTTATCACATGCCTGACGAAGGGGTCCTGCGTGACTCCAAAATGTTGCACTAAATAATCACACCTTAAATAATTTGCTTGGACGCTTCCTTGTTGATCCATGGTGTGCTGGCAAACATTTTCCTTGTGACAATCACAAAAAGACTGGCATCCCCGTTTAGGTGCCATTGAAAATGAATGGAACCTGAACAAGCAGGGTGCTAATCATGGTGGAATTGGAAATAAGAGGAGAATAGGAGGCCAGTTAAGGATCTTGTTAGGGAGAACTGATTGGTCAAAGCATGCAGCTGACCTGCATGCTTCGGCCAATTACAGCGCGATCTGCTGTGAGAGCCATGATTGGCCATATATATATATTTATTTATTTATACAGTGCATTCAGTGTAGACTGTAGACTATATATACAGTGCAAGCAGTCTTATATATATATATATATATATATATATATATATATATATATATATATATATATACAGTGCAGTCAGTGCAGAGTATATAATACAGTGCATTGAAGTGGTTAAGGGGAAGCCTATGACAGATTTAAAAAAAAAAACGATATGGGGTCCCCCAAAATCAATTTCAGGTCCTTCTGGCCTGGTATAGATTTTAAGGGGAACACCACTCCAAATTAAAAAAAAACAGTGTGGAGTCCAACCAAAACCCATACCAGGCCCTTTGGGTCTGGCATGGATTTTAAGGGGAACTACAGGCCAAATTTTTTTAAAAAATTGGTGTTACCAGACCCTTATCAGAGCACGCAACCTGGCAGGCCACAGGAAAAGAGGGGGGACGAGAGAGCGCCACCCCCTCCTGAACCATACCAGGCCTCATGCCCTCAACATAGGGAGGGTGCTTTGGGGTCTCCCCAAAACTCTTTGTCCCTATTTTGATGGGGACAAGAGCCTTTTCCCGACAACCCTGGCCATTGATTGTTGGGGTCTGCGGGTGGGGTACTTATCGGAATATGGAAGCCCTCTTTAATAAGGGGGCATCTAGATCCCACCCCACCCATGTGAATGCGTATTGGGTACATTGTAGACATGTGCACTGCCAAAAAATTTGTTTGTTTTCGTTTCATTAGTTTATTTTTTTTTCGTTTTTCGGGACATTCGTTATGATCACAATTCGTAAATTCATACATTCTTACATTCGTAAATTCGTACATTCGTACATTTTCACATACCTACATTTGTAAATTCGTAAATTAGAAAATTTGTATATTCGTAAATTTGTAAATCTGTAAATTAGAAAATTCGGAAATTTGTAAATTCAAAATTTGAAAATCCAAAAACCCGAAAATTTGAAAATCTGAAATAGTAACTAACTATTAAATTATAGGTATTGTAATTTACTTTCAAATTTGCCTGTTAGTGAACGTAACAAATACGAATTTATCCAAAGTTACAAATTATCCGAAATAACAAATGCTGCATCTAAACAAATGGAACAGAACAAATTATTAATAAATAATAATAATAAAAGGTTTTTATTATTATTATTTTTATTTATTATTATTAATTCATTACATTCCATTCATTTGGATTATTTCGGATAATTGGTAACTTCGGATAAATTTGTATGTGTTACGTTCACTAACAGCCAAATTTGAAAGGAAATTACAATACCTATAATTTAATAGTTAGTAATAGTTAAGTTATTATTAGTTAATTATTATTCCAGATTTCTGAATTTCCGAATTTACAAATTCACTAATTCACTAATTTACTAATTTACAAATGTACGAATTTCTGAATTTAAGAATGTACGAATTTACGAATGTACGAATGTTCGAATGTACGAATTTACAAATTTACAAATTTTCGAATATTCAAATTTGTCGACATTCATTAAAAAATGAATTCGTGACAAAATGATTTGCACATGTTAAGTGCATTGTACCCCTACTCATTCACCAAAAAAGTGTCAAAAACGTAAAAACCACAACAGACAGTTTATGAAAATTCCTTTATTAAAAAATAAAAAAAATAAAGTGTCCCGCAATGTCCATCCATCTTCAATCACGCCGTCTGATGGACTGAGTTTTTTCTTTTTTTTTTTTCTATTTTTCTGGTTCGTTGGGCAGCTTGATTAAAGATGGATGAACATCACAGGACACTTTTTTTTAAATAAAGAAATTGTCAAAAACACAAATCAAGGCTTACACAACATCTCCGCAAATACTTCCAAAGTAACGATACTCCCGATATAAATATTTTTTCCTTATGGAATGCATATAAGGCCTATATTCGCTGGCTAATTTTACAAATGAGCACCGGATCAAAAAGGTAACAGCAGACTGATGGAAATATTGAAATCGATACATGAGATTGAATCTTGTCACAAACAAATGCCATCTGATTCCATATCTGCTACTCTTCTTTTACTACGTTATGGGCTGCGGTTTCTCTTATGCTCCCAACATGATCATTACTTACGGCATCGTTCACCCTTTTACAAAACAAAAACTCAGTAATCCCCAGCAAATTGCAGACTATTATAAGGTTTTGTACAACTTAAAAGATGACTCTGCAACCCCCGAAACTAAAATTGAAGACCACTTTTGAATCAGATCAAACTCCCATCTCTCTCCTCTGGCCCAACCAGAGATATTAAATGCCCCATTTGTAGATAAAAAAATAGACATTTCAATTAAATCTTTACCTGCAGATAAATCTTCAGGACCAAATGGTCTTACGAAGAAATACTAACAGTGTTTTGCTGAAGTTTTATCTCCATACATGACAAAACTTTTTTTCTGAAGCAGCTACACAAAAATCCTTCCCCACGGAGATGTTGTCAGCCAACATTGTAACTTTGCCCAAACCTGGTAAGGAACCTACTATCCCTTGCCAATTTAAGGCCCATCTCATTACTGAATACAGATATGAAATCTTACACCAAAATCTTAGCTACACACCTTATTGATGCCCTTCCCACCTTGATCAAGCCCAATCAAACTTACTTCACCAAGGGGAGACAAGAATCTGATGCAACTAGACACATTCTAAATGTACTTAGCCATGCAGAGTTCAGTAAAACTCCTTCTCTCCTCTTATCCAAATTCATTGGTTACCGTATATACTCGAGTATAGGCCGACCCGAATATAAGCTGAGGTAACTAATTTTACCACAAAAACTGGGAAAACCTATTGACTCAAGTATAAGCCTAGGGTGGGAAATGCAGCAGCTACTGGGTAAACAATTCCCATCTTCAGCCTCACTGTGCACATCTCTAGCCTCACTGTGCCCATGCAGCCTCACTGTGCCCATCTGCAGCCTTATTGTGCCCATCTGCAGCCTCACTGTGCCCATCTGCAGCCATACCTTTGATAACTAAAAAGTGGGTGTCTCCCGCTGTGTCATGCAGTCTGTTCGGCGGCTGTCCATTGTAACAAAGCCCCACCTCTCCCTCGTCCATGATAGACGGAACACTGATACAGTTTCCGGACATTGTATCAGTGTTCCGACTATCATGCATGAGGAGGAGGCAGGGCTTTATTACAAGGGATGGCCGCTGAACAGACTGCATGACACATCGGGAGACACCCATTGTTTTAGTTATCAAAGGTACGGCTGCAGAGGGGCACAGTAAGGCTACACCCTCACTCGAGACCCTCACTCGGGACCCTGACTCGAGTATAAGCCGAGGGGAGGTTTTTCAGCCTAAAAAATGTGCTGGAAAAACTTGGCTTATACTCAAGTATATACGGTATATATAAAAATGGTGTTGCTTAAATTTGAATTCTCCGGACATATCTTATCTGCCATTTTGGTCCTGTATTCCACTCCCTCTGCACGAGTCTACTCCTCCAGCCTTTTATCTAAACCTTTCTCTATAACTAATGGAACCAGACAGGGTTGTCCCTTATCTAGATCTATCTTTAACCTCTTGATTGAGCCCCTAGTCGAGACTATACGCTCAAATACCTCCATCACAGGTTTCCACCTTAATAACCAATCTCATCTCATTAACCGCTTTGCGGATGATGTAATCCTCCTCCTTACTCATCCCAAAGAACCTCTCCCTCGTGCCCATCATGTACTATCGCAGTTTAGCTCTATATCTTATAAAGTGAATTACATTTACCCTTAAAAATCTCCATAGGCGACGTTTAAAAAATTCTACAGGTTGCATTTTACAGAGGAGGTCTATGGCTAGAATTATTGCTCTTGCTCTACCGATCGCGGTGATACCTCACATGTGTGGTTTGAACACCGTTTGCATATGCGGGCGCTGCTCACGTATGCGTTTGCTTCTGCACAGCTCAGAGGGACGGGGAGCGTTTAAAAATTAAAAAAAAAAATTCTTATTTATTTTACCTTTTATTTTTTATTTTTACACTGTTCTTTTTTAGAAAAAATGTCACTTTTATTCCTATTACAAGGAATGTAAACATCCCTTGTAATATAAAAAAAGCATGACAGGACCTCTTAAATATGAGATCTGGGGTCAAAAAACCTCACATGTCATATTTACACTAAAATGCAATAAAAAAATAAATGTGATTAAAAAAAAAAGTCCCTTTAAGAGTTATGGGTGGAAGTGACGTTTTCATGTCACTTCCACCCTGCAATGATATGGAAATGGGTGGGGGCCATCTTCCCCTCACTCATCTCCATGTCAGGCTAGGGAGAGAATCCGATCTCCTCTGCCGCTGCCAATGGTTCTGGTAAGCGGCAGAGGGCACCGGTGCGCGGCAGTGGGGGGGCCCTCTCCCGCCGCCGATAAAAGTGATCTCACAGCGAATTCGCTGCAGAGACCCCTTTTATCTTGAAGCGGACCACCCACTGAGGAAGAGGATACCGGGGTTATGGTAGCTAGCTGCTGCCACAACAACGATATCCCTCTTCAAAGTGCCAATGTATATCGGAAGTGGTTAAAGTGTTTATTATTTTTATATTCCACACATTGTATTTGGTTCTTATGATGTATAGGACCTCACATGTAGTGTGCTCTTAGGGTGTCGTATTATACATTATGAGAGTGTTTTACTATGCAGTACTAGTGGGGGCGCTCTACCCCATATCTCATTTGTAACTGCAGGTTATCCTTATTATAGACTTACCTGTAGGCACAAGTCCAAAAAAAGACCACTTTAACAGTGACATCATCAAATAACAGCGATGTCATCAAAAAGAACAGTGACATCAAATAACAGTGATATCATCAAAAAGAACAGTGACATCATCAAATAACAATGACATCATCAAAAAGAACAGTGATATCATCAAATAACAATGACATCATCAAAAAGAACAGTGACATCATCAAAAAGAACAGTGACATCATCAAATAACAATGATATAATCAAAAAGAACAGTGACATCTTTAAAAAGAACAGTGACATCATTAAATAACAATGACATCATCAAAAAGAACAATGACATCATCAAACAACAGTGATATCATCAAAAAGAACAATGACATCATCAAAAAGTACAGTGACATCATCAAATGACAATGACATCATCAAAAAGTACAGTGACATCATCAAATGACAATGACATCATCAAAAAGAACAATGACATCATCAAAAAGTACAGTGACATCATCAAATGACAATGACATCATCAAAAAGAACAATGACATCATCAAATAACAGTGATATCATCAAATAACAGTGATATCATCAAAAAGAAAAATTACATCATCAAAAAGTACAGTGACATCATCAAATGACAATGACATCATCAAAAAGAACAGTGACATCATCAAATAATAGTGATATCATCAAAAAGAACAATGACATCATCAAATAACAGTGATATCATCAAAAAGAACAGTGACATCATTAAATAACATGACATCATCAAAAAGAACAGTAAACACCTTCTTGTTTTGGGGAAAACTATATGATGTAAGGAGAAATATTCCATTCAATCTGCAAAAGATAAATCAGGCAGATCTGTAACTGTTTACTACACTACATACACATAAATAAGGGATTTCATTAAAAAACCAAAAAAAACACACAGCCAGCCGGGTCTTACCAATATTGGTGACAGGATGGGGACAACATGGGAAGAGACCCAGACATGAGGCATGCCCTGATTGGTTAATTTTTTTTTGGAGGATATCATATTCCCTTAATGGAATCAGTGGCGTATCCCAATTTGGTGGTGACGCAGTTGTCTCCTTTGTTTACGGTGTCAGAACCAGAATCCAGAGAAACCAGGGACACATCTTCATTGATGGTGAGAGGACTGGACAGCTTGATCAGAGCGATGTCATTGGCGGAGATTTCGGAGTTGTAGTCGGGGTGTTCAAAGGTCTAGAAAAGTTTTGTTAAGCATTTTTATTATTTTTTTAATAAATCAGAACTAATTTTCTAGAATATATGACTTAATTTTATTATAAATGTAAATATGAGAAATGTGGCTTCAGATAGGTGCCATAGTGAGGAATAGAATGGTAATGGGAACAGCAAATACTTGGACAATCTTGTAGGAAGGCCTGGTGAGGTTGTGACTTTATATTGACCCTGGAAGTGGTGCAGATGTTCTACATATACTAAATACAATTTATATAACGCTGAGTTTGTACAATATATGCCATGCAATTCCCCATTTTACTTCTTGTTGCAAAAAGTCTTTACCCAGAGATGCCCAACCAGAGCCCTCTGATGTGGCCTTCAACCTCCTGCTCTGGGATGGAGCCCGCGGTAGACATGTGTAATTCGTTTTGTTCCGAATTCGTTTTTCAACTAAATTCGACAAATTAGTTCATTCAGAAATATTCAAATTAACAAAAAACTGTTTAACAAATTTTTCCGAAAAATTCGGAAATGTGAAATGTGAAAATCCAAAAATTTGAAAATTCTGAAATTTCGAAAAAATTCAGAAAATGTGAAAATCCAAAAATAAGAATGAAAATCCGAATATTCGAAAACCCAAAAATTCGAAAGTCCAAAATAAAAACAAACTAACAAATAAAAACTATTAAATTATAGGTATTGATATTTCCTTTCAAATGTGGCTGTTAGTGAATATAATGAATATGAATTTATCTGAAGTTACGTATTATCCGAAATAATGAATGCCGCATTTAAAAGAATGAAACATAATGATTTAAAAATAATTACATTTTTATATAAATATTTTTTAAATTTTTTAAAATATATTTTATATATATATTATATATATATAATATATTTTATATAAAATTGTTTTATAATTTTACATAAACAATAATAAAAAAACGTTTTATTATTATTATTATTTATTATTATAAAATTTGCTATGTTCCATTTGTTTAGATGCGGCATTCGTTTTGGATAATTCGTAACTTTGGATAAATTCGTATTCGTTATGTTCACTAATGCCCCGTACACACGGTTGGACTTTGTTCGGACATTCTGACAACAAAATCCTAGGATTTTTTCCGACGGATGTTGGCTCAAACTTGTCTTGCATACACACGGTCACACAAAGTTGTCGGAAAATCCGATCATTCTGAACGCGGTGACGTAAAACACGTACGTCGGGACTATAAACGGGGCAGTAGCCAATAGCTTTCATCTCTTAATTTATTCTGAGCATGCGTGGCACTTTGTCCGTCAGATTTGTGTACACACGATCGGAATTTCCGACAACGGATTTTGTTGTCGGAAAATTTTATAGCCTGCTCTCAAACTTTGTGTGTCGGAAAATCCGATGGAAAATGTCCGATGGAGCCCACACATGGTCGGAATTTCCGACAACACGCTCCGATCGGACATTTTCCATCGGAAAATCCGACCGTGTGTACGGGGCATTACAGCCACATTTGAAAGGAAATTCCAATACCTATAATTTAATAGTTAGTTCTTATTAGTTAGTTACTATTTTGGATTCTGAAAATTTCGGATTTCCGAATTTTTGGATTTTGGAATTTTCGGATTTTCATTCCAATTTAAGGTTTTTCAGATTTCTGAATTTTCAAATTTTCGAATTTCCGAATTTTTGAATTTCGGATTTTCGATCATAACAAATGAACTGAAAAAAATAAAACAAAAAAATGAATGAAACAAAAATGAATACAATTTTAAGCTGTGCACATGTCTAGCCGGCGGTAGAGGAAACATGCGGCCGCGGAGCAGAACCACATAAGCCGATGTTTATTGTATAGTGCCAGCTTCTGTCACAGGCGGAGTGAAACTAAACAATATACACTTATTGGGATTTTGTTTATCAAAAACAGGTAGCGGGAAACATTTTGCTTAAAATTTATGAAGAAATTAATTTTTTTTTTAATTGGCTGTGTTTTATGGTGGAAATTAAAAAATATTTATTTGAAAATCTTTCACTTTTTTCCTTTTTATATCGCAAAAAATAAAAAAACCCAATGGTGACCAAATACCACCTAAAGAAAGCTCTATTTGTGTGAGAAAAATGATATCAATTTAATTTGAGTACAGCGTTGCATGACCGCGCAATCCCCAGTTAGAATAGCGCAGTGTTACATAGCAACAAATGGCCTGGTCATGAAGGAGCAGAAAAGTGCACCAGAAAGAGATACAAGTATTACAAATATTCCTTCTTGGTACATAATCATAAATTTCTTCATACAAATGTGCAATAAACAGTTTGTAAACCAACAACGAAGAATGGAGGACATCATAATCTCAACGCGTTTTGTCAAACACAGTTCACTTCATCATGATGTCACTGTCATGGTGTCTATAATTAAATCTACAAAATGAAGAACAAATTATATGAGGAAAAAAGAAGTGAAGGAGGAAGCGGTTACAAATAATCATGGTAGCAACCCGCGAACAAGAACGAACAATCCCAACATCAGGGAAACCTACAACTGGTTGTCTGTCCCAGGGGGTGGCTGTGGAAAAAGGAGAGTCGGCCCAACAGCAAACCAAGGGGAACAAACACGGAACAAGGAAGAGGTGGAACTTGGGTGCAGGCCCTATAGACTTGATTCAGGCTGGGTGCACACTATCTTCGGCTCCCAGCAGGGGGTCCTGTGCGTCCCTGTTCACCGATTCAGGTATGACTTTAATACGAGGATCCTTACGCAGGCTTTGCAGGATCAGGGAGGCCATGCAGCGTAGGTTTGCTGAGGCATTCGGTCGGGAGTCCTCTGGGTCACTAAGGACAACATGGTCCGCAGCCCCCTCCTCCCAGCCACGTACAAGTCCATGTGTTTCTTGGGACTGATCCCTTAAAGACTGCTGCTGATGCTGAGTGCCAGGTTCCACCTCCATACTGACACAATCCTCGTTCTCCTCCTCTCCTTCTCCTCGTCCTCTTCCTGTGTGATCGGCGGGCACGCAGGAACACTGTCTGGATAAAGAGGGCCTTGAGAGCTATGGAAGTCCTCCTCTTCCTGCCTCTGTTCTGCCTCAAGTGCCCTGTCCATTATTCCACGCAGCGTGTGCTCCAACATGTGGACAAGGGGGACAGTGTCACTGATGCATGCACTGTCACTGCTCACCATCCTTGTGGCCTCCTCAAATGGTGACAGAAAAGTGCATGCATCCCTGATCATGGCCCACTGGCGTGGGGAAAAAAAAACAAGCTCCCCTGACCCTGTCCTGGTGCCATAGTCGCACAGGTACTCATTGATGGCCCTCTGCTGCGTGTGCAGCCGCTGCAGCATGGCCAACGTTGAGTTCCACCTGATGAGCATGTCATAGATTAGGCGTTTCTTGGGCAGGTTAAACTCCTTTTGGAGGTCTGCCAGCCGAGCACTGGCATTATATGACCGGCGGAAATGCACACAGACTTTCCTGGCCTGCCATAGGACATCCTGTAAGCCCGGGTACCTGCCCAAGAATCGCTGCACCACCAATTAAGGACGTGAGCCAAACAGGGCACATGGGTCATTTGTCCCTGTCGGAGGGCAGAGAGGAGGTTGGTGCCATTGTCGCAAACCACCATTCCTGCCTTAAGTTGGCGTGACATCAACCACCTCTGAACCCTCCCCCTGCAGAGCTGACAGAACCTCTGACCCAGTGTGGCTCCTGTCCCCCAAGCACACCAGCTCAAGCACCGCATGGCATATTTTGGCCTGTGTACTTGCGTAGCCCCTTGAACGCCTACGGAGCACCGCTGGTTCCGAGGACAAATCACAGGAAGAGGCCATGGAGGAAAAAGAAGAGGAGGGGTTGAGGAGAGAGGTGTGTCACAATCATTAGTAGTGGCATTTGGTGGCGGAACAACCTCCAACACTACTGCACCTTTTTCTGCATCCTTCCCAGCTGCCAGCAGAGTCACCCAATGTGCAGTGAAACTTAGGTAAGGTCCCTGTCCATGCCTGCTGGACCGTGAGTCAGCGGTAATATGCACCTTACCGCTGACCGCCCTGTCCAGCGAGGCCAAGACATTACCTTCCACATGCCGGTAGAGAGCCGGAATCGCCTTCCGTAAGAAAAAGTGGCGTTTGGGTACCTGCCACTGAGGAACCGCACATTCCACAAACTCACGGAAGGGGGCAGAGTCTACCAACTCAAAAGGCAGCAGCTGAAGTGCTAGCAATTTTGCCAAGCTAGCATTCAACCGCTGGGCATGTGGATGGCTGGGAGCGAACTTCTTTCGGCGGTGCAGCAGCTGGGGCAGGGAAATTTGCCTGGTACAATCTGACGTTGGTGTACCGAAAGCAGATTGCCCACAAGTACTTGGCTGTGACACATCTAATTCTACACCTTCATTCCTCTCAGTGCAGGTCTCAGAGAGGACTGAAGGTATAGTGGGGTTGGAGATCTCAGCTGATGAGGAGTAAGGAGAGGTCCTGTTTTTTTGTTGTTGTGGGTCTTTTAGATACGCTTGCCAATGAACTGCATGACAGGTCAACATATGTCTGGTCAAGCATGTGGTACCCAAGTGGGAGATGTTTTGGCCATGCGAGATACGCTTGAGACATATGTTGCAAATAGCAGCGGTGCGATCTGATGCACTCGTCTCAAAAAAGGCCCACACCAAAGAACTTTTTGAATAACGCGCAGAGACTGCAGCGCCCTGCACATGCGGAGCTTTGGGGTGTGATGCAGTCAGTGTGCTGCCCTTAGGCTGGCCCCTGGAGGGCATCCTGCCTCGTTGATGATGTGCCTCCTCCTCCTCTCTCCTATCAGGCACCCACGTTGAGTCAGTGACCTTATCATCCCCTGCCTCCTCATCACTGGAGCAAACCTGGCAGTATGCTGGAGAAGGGGGAGCATGACTGCCAGATTGCTGTCCTTCTTGGGCACCCCCTCTGTCCGTGCTCACGTTACTGCCTTCATCTAGCTCAGTATCATCATCAGAGCCTTCCAAACGCTGGGCATCCTCCTGGAGCATGTACCCAACACTCTGGTCAAACAGTTCGAGGTACTCCTCAGGAGGACATGGTGGGGCTAGGGAAGGAGTCACTGATGACATTGAGCCGAGGGAAGAGGCCGCTGCTTTGCCAGACAAAGTACCCTGAGCATGGGTGAGAGAGGATGAAGAGGATGAGGACGGCGTGGTCATCCACTCGACCAAGTCTTCCGCATGTTGCGGCTCAACGCGGCCAGCTGCCGAAAAAAAGGCCAAGCGTGTCCCACGGCCACGTACTGATGAGGATACACTGTCTCCACAACCAGCACTGTTGCCTCTAGACACAGAGCCTGCTTACCCTCTTTTATTGGATTGTGACTGTCTGCCTCTCCTTGTTGGCCTTCCAGACATACTAATGGCCTGTAGCTGTACTAAGCAGGGATATATATATATATCAGCTAGCAAAATCAACTGCCTGCCTGTAGTATGAGAACACCACCAATCTTCTACAGGTAGCTATAGGTGAACACTGTGCAGAGCTCGCCAAAAAATAACTTTTAGCTTATTTAGCTGCCTGCGGTAGTGATAGGACCAGGAAAACACCACCAACCTTCTACAGGTAGCTTTAGCTGAACACTGTGCAGAGGTCGCACTACACTAACTTGTAGCTTGTTTAGCTGCCTGCGGTAGTGATAGGATCAGGAAAACACCACCAACCTTCTACAGGTAGCTTTAGGTGAACACTGTGCAGAGCTCGCACTACACTAACTTGTAGCTTATTTAGCTGCCTGCGGTAGTGATAGGATCAAGAAAACACCACCAACCTTCTACAGGTAGCTTTAGGTGAACACTGTGCAGAGCTCACCAAAAAATAACTTGTAGCTTATTTAGCTGCCTGCGGTAGTGATAGGATCAGGAAAACACCACCAACCTTCTACAGGTAGCTTTAGCTGAACACTGTGCAGAGGTCGCACTACACTAACTTGTAGGTTTAGCTGAACACTGTGAGGAGGAGGCACTACATTAACTTGCATCTTTAGCTGAACACTGTGCAGAGGTCGCATTACACTAACTTGTAGTTTTAGCTGAACACTGTGAGGAGGACGCACTACACTAACTTGTAGCTTTAGCTGAACACTGTGCAGAGGTCGCACTACACTAACTTGTAGTTTTTGCTGAACACTGTGAGGAGGACACACTACACCAACTTGTTGCTTTAGCTGAACACTGTTCAGAGGATGCACTACCCTAACTTGTAGCATTAGCTGAACACTGTGCAGAGGTCACACTACACTAACTTGTAGTTTTAGCTGAACACTGTGAGGAGGACGCACTACACTAACTTGTAGTTTTAGCTGAACACTGTGAGCAGGATGCACTACACTAACTTGTAGCTTTAGCTGAACACTGTTCAGAGGACACACTACCCTAACTTGTAACTTTAGCTGAACACTGTGCAGAGGTCACACTACACTAAGTTGTAGTTTTAGTTGAACACTGTGAGGAGGACGCACTACACTAACTTGTAGCTTTAGCTGAACACTGTGCAGAGGTCGCACTACACTAACTTGTAGTTTTAGCTGAACACTGTGAGCAGGATGCACTACACTAACTTGTAGCTTTAGCTGAACACTGTGCAGAGGTTTTACTACACTAACTTGTAGTTTTAGCTGAACACTATGAGGAGGATGCACTACACTAACTTGTAGCTGTAGCTGAACTTTGTGCAGAGGTCGCACTACACTAACTTGTATTTTTCGCTGAACACTGTGAGGAGGACACACTACACCAACTTGTAGCTTTAGCTGAACACTGTGCAGAGGTCGCACTACACTAACTTGTAGTTTTCGCTGAACACTGTGAGGAGGACACACTACACTAACTTGTAGCTTTAGCTGAACACTGTGCAGAGGTCGCACTACAGTAACTTGTAGTTTTCACTGAACACTGTGAGGAGGACACACTACACCAACTTGTAGCTTTAGCTGAACACTGTGAGGAGGATGCACTACTCTAACTTGTAGCTTTAGCTGAACACTGTGAGGAGGACGCACTACACCAACTTGTATCTTTAGCTGAACACTGTGCAGAGGTATCACTACACTAACTTGTAGTTTTAGCTGAACACTGTGAGGAGGACACACTACACTAACTTGTAGCTTTAGCTGAACACTGTGCAGAGGTCGCACTACACTAACTTGTAGTTTTAGCTGAACACTGTGAGGAGGACACACTACACCAACTTGTAGCTTTAGCTGAACACTGTGAGGAGAACGCACTACCCTAACTTGTAGCTTTAGAGGAGGACACACTACACTAACTTGTAGCTTTAGCTGAACACTGTGCAGAGGTCGCACTACACTAACTTGTAGTTTTCGCTGAACACTGTGAGGAGCACACACTACACCAACTTGTTGCTTTAGCTGAACACTGTTCAGAGGATGCACTACCCTAACTTGTAGCTTTAGCTGAACACTGTGCAGAGGTCACACTACACTAACTTGTAGTTTTAGCTGAACACTGTGAGGAGGACGCACTACACTAACTTGTAGTTTTAGCTGAACACTGTGAGCAGGATGCACTACACTAACTTGTAGCTTTAGCTGAACAGTGTTCAGAGGACACACTACCCTAACTTGTAACTTTAGCTGAACACTGTGCAGAGGTCACACTACACTAAATTGTAGTTTTAGTTGAACACTGTGAGGAGGACGCACTACACTAACTTGTAGCTTTAGCTGAACACTGTGCAGAGGTCGCACTACACTAACTTGTAGCTTTAGCTGAACACTGTGCAGAGGTTTTACTACACTAACTTGTAGTTTTAGCTGAACACTATGAGGAGGATGCACTACACTAACTTGTAGCTGTAGCTGAACTTTGTGCAGAGGTCGCACTACACTAACTTGTATTTTTCGCTGAACACTGTGAGGAGGACACACTACACCAACTTGTAGCTTTAGCTGAACACTGTGCAGAGGTCGCACTACACTAACTTGTAGTTTTCACTGAACACTGTGAGGAGGACACACTACACCAACTTGTAGCTTTAGCTGAACACTGTGCAGAGGTCGCACTACACTAACTTGTAGTTTTCGCTGAACACTGTGAGGAGGACACACTACACCAACTTGTAGCTTTAGCTGAACACTGTGCAGAGGTCGCACTACACTAACTTGTAGTTTTCGCTGAACACTGTGAGGAGGACACACTACACCAACTTGTAGTTTTAGCTGAACACTGTGAGCAGGACGCACTACTCTAACTTGTAGTTTTAGCTGAACACTGTGAGCAGGATGCACTACACTAACTTGTAGCTTTAGCTGAACACTGTGCAGAGGTTTTACTACACTAACTTGTAGTTTTAGCTGAACACTATGAGGAGGATGCACTACACTAACTTGTAGCTGTAGCTTAACTTTGTGCAGAGGTCGCACTACACTAACTTGTAGTTTTCGCTGAACACTGTGAGGAGGACACACTACACCAACTTGTAGCTTTAGCTGAACACTGTGCAGAGGTCGCACTACACTAACTTGTAGTTTTCGCTGAACACTGTGAGGAGGACACACTACACCAACTTTTAGCTTTAGCTGAACACTGTGCAGAGGTCGCACTACACTAACTTGTAGTTTTCGCTGAACACTGTGAGGAGGACACACTACACCAACTTGTAGTTTTAGCTGAACACTGTGAGCAGGACGCACTACACTAACTTGTAGCTTTAGCTGAACACTGTGCACTACACTAACTTGTAGTTTTAGCTGAACACTGTGCAGAGGTCACACTAAACTAACTTGTAGCTTTAACTGAAAACTGTGAGGAGGACGCACTACACTAACTGTAAATAGTCTAGCTGCCTGACTGTGGTACTAATAGGATCAAAAGAACACCAGCAATTTTCTTCAGGTAGCTGTAAATACTGTAACAAGACAAGACTGCCTGTCAGTAGGAAGATAACAGGAATGGATCTAGCTAAACTGAATACAGTGTATATATATATATATGCAACAACTGGGATGCATATATACACAATTCACTGTAAGTGCAGCTAACTCACTGACTGTCCTGCCTTATCTAGCTAACTCAAATGAAATGACACTGTCTCTCTCTCTCTCTCTCTAAGCACGCTGGAACACACTGCACAGGGCCGCTGTGTAGGCGGCCTTATATAGTGTGGGGCGTGTTCTAAACCCCCTGAGCCATAATTGGCCAAAGCCACCCTGGCTTTGGCCAATTACAGCTCTCTCTACCGACGGCGCTGTGATTGTCCAAGCATGCGGGTCATAGTGCATGCTTGGCCAATCATCAGCCAGCAATGCACTGCGATGCCGCAGTGAATTATGGGCCGTGATGCGCCACACGAATTTGGCGCAAACAGCCCATATCATTCACAATTCGACGAACGATCGAACAGCCGATGGTCGAGTCGAACATGAAGCTCATCCCTAATGCCCTACCCTTAATTTAAGTTCATACTTCAGTGGGTGGCTTGACACACAGGAAAAAAAAGGTGTCTTAGGGAAAAAGAAGGTAAAAAAAAATGACAACTATGCACAGGGGTCTTGTTAGCCCACTTGTGATACCAATAAAGTAAAAAAAAGTGTACAAAATAAAACATTGTATAAGATGAGTAAAAATAATACAAAAATGTAAAGCACTCCATCCCCCCTGTACACACCTCATATAAAAAACGCGGTATAAGGCAAGCACGTGTATGTAAACATAAATAAGATTTTACGTCTATCTTTAAACTTATAACCTGTAAAGGCTTTTAAATCATCTCTTATGGAGAATCTTGGGTACCATCATTTATTTATTTATTTTGCAATTTCACATGAGTGAGTCATTTTTAGGCTTGACATGTTTGGTATCTATTTACTCGGTGCAAACCCATATTTTATATATTACCAAAAAAATTGGGTATCATATTGTGTTTGCTTGAACTGAAAATATGCATTGGATAAAATATATATTTTTTTCATTTTGGATAGAGAAAGGGAGGATTTTAACCCATCAGATTTTTTTTTTTGTTTGCAATCTGTGTCCCATTGCAGAGATTTCCCTTCACTATTATCTTATGGGATAATTGGAGAAAATGTGTCACCTGATTCAATTATCTCATGAGATATTCTTTCGTGAATTGAGCCCACCCATAACCAAACAGGACGTGAGAGGAAATCCCTGTAAATTAAGGGAATTTCTTGGGGGCCCCCAGGTCACCAGAACTAGTGTCCCCATCAGAAGATTTCCCCTCTATGACATCCCAAAATGTGGGATTTCCTTCACTTTCAATGACAATGGTAAACAGGACTGATAGAGAGGGGAATCTCTGTAAAGCGGTGTTCCAACCTGGGGAAAAAAAAAAATCAGCAGCTACAAATACTGTAGCTGCTGGCTTTTAATATAAGGACACTCACCTGTCCAAAGAGCCCGCCATGTAGGCACCACAGCTGATTTTCAGCTCTTGGGTTCTGCCATTCGTGATAGGGGAACCGGCAGTGAAGCCTTTCGGCTTCACAGCTGGTTGCCTACTGTGCATGCGCAAAGCTGTGCTTTCTAACTGACCTGGCGCCATAGGAAGGAGGAGGGGGGCCGAACTTCTAAAGGGAAGTTGCTGCGGCCCAGTCTCCCGGAAGTGGGGATGGGTACCTGTCAAAAACAGGTACCTGTTCCCCCTTCCCCCCCTGAAAGGTGCCAAATGTGGCACCGGAGGAGGGGAGGAAGAAGATCAGCAGAGTATCCACTTTTGGGTGGAACTCCACTTTAACGGGGACACAGACAGCAATACAAACTGAAAAGGGTTGTTATCCCTCTTCACTCTATCCAAAAGTAAATAAAAAGTTATGCCTTTAGTGATACTTTCATCTTCTGGTGGAGGTTTGTGCATTTTATAATAAATAGTATATAGACTACTGCAGAGTTTCAAAAAACAGGTAAAAAAAATAGAAAAAAATGTCAAGAAAGAAAAAAATTAAATATAATTTGGGGGGGGGGGGGGGGGGGTGTCCGCCATGGTAGAGAATTGCACCTTGATTCTTGAATTTCTTTCCAGATCAGCCTGGCGAAAAATGGCAAAACAAATACTGCTGTCCCTGCACAGGAAATCGAACAAAATTTACAACTTACATTCCCCCACATGCAAGCATAAATAGACCAAGTAGAATAAGAGCTGGTTGATGCTTACCAGGCACAAGCTCATTAGATAAGGGGGCTCAGGGATAAAGTTGCTGATCTTGAGGACAAATCAAGAAAAAACCCTAAATTCAGGGTCATACCAGAGGAGATAACCCAGACTGAACCGATTCCGAATCTTCAGTTGTTTTATGAAATCATTTTACATTTGAGCTCTCCCCAGGAACTTATCATTGATGGGGCACACAGAATTGTTAAGCCTGAACATATACCACCTGCGGTCCCCAGAGATGGACTAGCTAGAGAACATGTCTTCCACATAAAAGATCGACTCCTGTCCACCTCCAGGAAAACTGGCAAACTCCCAAAGCCATAGAAACATCTCTGTATGTTCAGATATTTCTGCATCTACCGCATTGAGAAACAGAAACCATTCAAATGTGCAACAAATGATCTCTGGGGGCAGAAGACTTCCTACAAAGGGGAATATCCAACTAAGTTTCTTATCTCTCATCAAACTAAAATCCTACCCATCATGACTCTGAATGATGGCATCTCCTGCCTCAGTGTATAGGGTCTATTGCAGGATTCTTCTTCTCCCCCACCAACAGGCAAAGTTCTAGCCAGAGGCGGCTCTATAATTAGGCAAGTTAGGCGGTCGCCTAAGGCCTCGCCCTCACAGGGGCCTCGCGGACGCCTAATTTGCCTGTTGCACTGTTTAACAGTGGTGGTTTCCCAGTCTGTTATGCCGCAAAGTCACCAGCTCAGCGGTGATCTACCCGTCAATCACAGACAGCTGACGGTAGATCGCGTATCGGCCGACATGCAGAGTGGTGCGGGAAGCGGCTGTAATAAGTCTTTACCATCCTCTCTCATGTCGCACTGCTCTCCGGCGGCCCCTCCCCTCCTCTCGTCCATTCCAGATGATGTCACAAGCATACGAGAGAAGAGGAGAGGAGGGGGGGGGCGGCGGGGAGCAGCGTGACATGAGAGAAGACAGTAAGGACTTATTATAATACAGCCACTTCCCGCACTACTCTGCATTTAAAGGAAACTGAAAGGAAAGTGTGCCCCGCTGTGCCCAGTACTCTGACGTACACCATACCCTGTGCCCAGTACCCTGATGTGCCCAGTACCTTTATGTGCCCTGTACCCTGCCATGTCCAGTACCCTGATGTGCCCCATACCCTATGCCCAGCACCCTGATGTGCCCAGTACCCTGATGTGCCCAGTACCCTGTGCACTGCCATGTCCAGTACCCTGATGCGCCCCATACCCTGTGCCCAGTACCCTGATGTGCCCTGTACCCTGTGCCTTGCCATGTCCAGTACCCTGATGTGCCCCATACCCTATGCCCAGCACTCTGATGTGCCCAGTACCCTGATGTGCCCAGTACCCTGTGCACTGCCATGTCCAGTACCCTGATGCGCCCCATACCCTGTGCCCAGTACCCTGATGTGCCCTGTACCCTGTGCCCTGCCATGTGCAGTACCCTGATGTGCCCCATACCCTGTGCCCATTACCCATGCTGTGCCCAGTACCCTGATGTGCCCGGTACCCTGATGTGCCCTGTACCCTGTGCCCTGCCATGTCCAGTACCCTGATGTGCCCCATACCCTGTGCCCAGTACCCTGATGTGCCCAGTACCCGGATGTGCCCTGTACCCTGTGCCCTGCATTGTCCAGTACCCTGATGTGCCCCATACCCTGTGCCCATTACCCATGCTGTGCCCAGTACCCTGATGTGCCCGGTACCCTGATGTGCCCTGTACCCTGTGCCCTGCCATGTCCAGTACCCTGATGTGCCCCATACCCTGTGCCCAGTACCCTGATGTGCCCAGTACCCGGATGTGCCCTGTACCCTGTGCCCTGCATTGTCCAGTACCCTGATGTGCCCCATACCCTGTGCCCGTACCCTGATGTGCCCTGCTGTGACCCATGCCCTGATGTGACCAATACCCTGCACCCTGCTGTGCCCGTACCCTGCGCCCAAACCCTGATGTGCCCTGCTGTGCCCCATTCCCTGATGTACCCCATACCCTGCGCCCTGCTGTGCCTGTACCCTGATGTGCCTTGCTGTGGCCCATACCCTGTGCCCTGCTGTGCCCAGTACTCTGATGTGCCATATACTCTGTGCTCTGCTGTGCCCTGTGCCCATGCCCTGCTGTGCCCCATACCATGTGCCCTGTATCCTGATGTGCCCAGTACCCTGCTGTGCCCTGTACCATGCACCCTACTGTGCCCTGTACCATGTACCCTTATGTGCCCTGTACCCTGCTGTGTGCCTTGTGATAAGCCTTGCTGTGTACCCCATGTTATGCTGCTTGCCCCATGGTGTGCCCCATACCCAGCTGTGAGCCCCTTAAAGTGACTCATGTTCTGCTGTGAGCCCCATGATGTACCTCATGTTTTGCTGTGTGCCCTGTGATGTGTCCCATGCCCTGCTGTGTGTCCTATGCCCTGCTGTGAGACCCATGATGTGCCCCATGTTCTGCTGTGTGCCCCATGATGTTCTCAAGGTTCTGCTGTGTGCCCCATGATATGCCCAGCGTTCTGCTGTGTGCCCCATGATGTGCCCAGCATTCTGCTGTGTGCCCCATGATGTGCCCCATGATGTACCCAATGTTCTGCTGTGTGCCCCATGTTGTGCCCCATGTTCTGCTGTGTGCCCCATGATGTGCCCAATGTTCTACTGTGTGCCCCATGTTCTGTGTGCCCCATAATGTGCCCAATGTTCTGCTGTGTGCCCCATGTTCTGTGTGCCCCATAATGTGCCCAATGTTCTGCTGTGTGCCCCATGTTCTGCTGTGTGCCCCATGATGTGCACAATGTTCTGCTGTGTGCCCCATGTTCTGCTGTGTGCCCCATGATGTGCCCAATGTTCTGCTGTGTGCCCAATGTTCTGCTGTGTGCCCCATAATATGCCCTGCTGCCCCCCCCTATTGTCTCCTGACCTCCTGTGCTCTGCCCTGCTGTCCCCTGTACACTGCTTATCTCAAGTTAAACCCAGAACTGAGCATCTATGGGAAAAAAAGCACAAGTTTCACACAGAATAGGTAAGTTCTAAGATTTGTTTTTATTATTTAAAGGGGCTGTAAACCCTCATGTTTTTTCACCTTAATGCATCCTATGCATTAGTGTGAAAAAAACTTCTGTCACTCAGCAGCCCCCCAGCCCCCCCATTTTACTCACCTGAGCCCCTTCGTCCCCACGCCGGAGACGCACTCTACCTCTCTGGCCGGGGGTTCTCGGCTCTTGACCGGATAGATTGATAGCAGCGCAGCCATTGGCTCCCGCTGCTGTCAATCAAATCCAATGACGCGGGGGGCGGGGCGGGGCTGAGTCCGGCATTCTGTGTCTATGGACACGAGCGCCGTTGGGGGACCCCAGAAGAGGATGTTTGGGGCCACTCTGTTAAAAACGAACTGCACAGTAAAGGTAAGTATATGTTTGTTATTTTTTTTTTTTTTAAAACAAGGGTTTCCAACCCCTTTAATGCAATTTTTTAAAATGTTTTTATATCAAAGCTCGCTGATCATGCTAGTGTTCCGTGGGCTGTAGATCTGAACACTACAGGTTACAGCACACCTAAATTGTTAGCCCCACTCCTGAACTCCCAATGATTGCCTTACCCATACCCCAGTTCATTTTTAGTATTTTTCCCATTATGGCGTGAGTGGGGCCTCATGTCTAAGTTTTGCCTAAGGCCTCTCAAAGCCTAGAGCCGCCTCTGGTTCCAGCCTCCTACATTTCTAGCGATTGGTCCAAAGTCCCCAAAATATAATGCTACTCACCCTCCTGCCTTACGTTTCTCACTCACCAGTCAGTAGCCTTCCGTATAATGGGTCGGGAGATTGGGATACCTCTTGTTCAGGGGTTATTTATTCACCCCATCAGAAGGAGGACACCAACCACATGCCCATTGTGTATTTTATTAGTTCATTGTTCATTGTTCATTACTGTTTCATGGTATTGTACATTGTTTGTTCAAATCATTCCCCTCTCATCGTTGATTTACGTATATTGACTCTCTTGGTTCTTTATGTCCTTTATAAGCATATTAGCTATATTAGCTATATTTTTCTTTATATATGGGGCCCATGAAGAACCTTCTAAGAATCACAGACATTATCCAAAATGGTTGAGATAACATCTATAAATGCTAAGGGACTTAAAAAAAAACTTTACTATTTTGTTTTGGACAGACTGGAGATGGATGAGAACACCTGTTAGAATCTTATTGCTACTTCTGTCCGCATTAGGGAGATTCCCTATCATTAAAGGTGAAAGTAAAAGAAAGTCCTAAACTTTGGGTTATTCCCCAGAACAGTATCAAGGGGAAATCTTTTCCGACGGGGACACTAGTTCTGCTGGAAGGGGGGGTATGTATTCCCTTAATTAGCAGGGATTTCCTCACTTTGGAGGGATTTCCCCTCATTTCCTGTTTTGGCTATGGGACAAAACGTGAAGGCTAATCTCCCCAATGGGACATGGATGGCAAAAAACTGACAGAGGACTATAACCATTCCTTAGTCTTCTTTTTTGGGTTCATTGGTTGAAGAACTGGGATAGGGAATAGGATGAGCCTTGGGATACTGCAGAGCTAATGCAACTTGGAGGACACCCTCTAGTGGATTGAACTTCTTCAAAGTAGGCCACTAGTGTAAGAGGATGTGGACAACCAACTTCAGATTCACTATGGAAACAGCCCTGAGCCAGCAAATATCTACCAATCACAAAAAGAGGACAACACAGTAACAGTCTCTCCAGAATCGCTCAGGCGTTTACTCACTGTGTCCCTGTATATATGAATCCTTCTTTCCAGCATCAACCAGACTCTGCACCATGAGCCTCCTGGCCAGATCCTCAGTGGACTCTACTCCAGACTGTTACTGCAGCTTCAACAATCAGCCCTCCCCAGCACTCCCTGAGCTGGGACAGTGTTTAAACTGTCCCTACCGGATAGTCCAAGAAGGGAGACAGCCCCTCCAGGCTGGGTCTCTCGCCACCAGATAAAGGATCCCACTGTTCTAGGCCTCAAACTATTTATGCACACCTCAGCCCCCTGCTGGTCACCATTCTGACCAGGGATTGGATGAGGCAGCATAAATATTCAAGCTGCCTATTTGGTTACTTCACACCTATGTCCCAGAACTGCCCAGAGAGTTCTGGAATGTAGGGAAGAACAATCAAACCTGCAGCCTGTGGAATGTAGAACAGCCAAAAGCAATTAACCTGCTCTAATGGCTATGGAGGAACCAAAAACAAAATTGACCTAACTCTTCTAGCACCCTAACTAGGAGGGAAAAAAAACACAATACGGTGGTTGAATGTCTCTCCAATCTCACAACCACACCCAAAGGACTTCATTGGCATTTAAATTAAGCATTCATATTGCTCTACACCTTAAAACTAATTTTGCAGTTAATAGAACAGACGATACTTCTCCCTCTATAAACTTCTATCAGAGGATTCCTTATCCAACGTTTCTCATAACTGAAGAAGGTTCATAATAAGCTTATGGAGTCTACACCTTCAGTAAGGCCTGCTGCGCTTTGGTAAGCCAACACAATCCCTACTCTTCTTCATAGAACAGAACATGTGCACGCTGAGTGAAAGGCCTGACTACTACAATAGAGAAGTCACTGCGGTGGGCACATCACAGACTTTTCACTTGGCAAAATAAATTTGGATATCTCTTGGCCAATAAATGTAACCCTAGACCCCATGTTCCAGCATTACCTAGACTTAAAGTGGAAGTAAAGTCAAAACCTAACTAACTCTAATCCTACTCTCAGCCACATTCTAAGCCTAATCTATCTGGCCCTGTAAAGCAAAAATCACTATACTTACCTATTCTGCAGATGCTACAGTCCCAGCATTAGCTGTCAGCGGTGGCCTCAGTGTGCTGGAGAGGCAGCCAACAATGGAAGCCTCGTAGTAGGTCTATGGGTGACGTCACTTCCCAGGCATTTCACAGCCATTGTCGGTTTTCTCCTGCACACAGCATCTGCCGCTGAAGACTGGACCGTAGCGACTGCAGAATAGGTAAGTATAGTGATTTTTGCTTTACAAGGCTAGATAGATTAGGCTTAGAATGTGGCAAAGTAGGTTTATAGTTAGTTAGGTTTTAACTTTACTTCCACTTTAAACTGACAGGCAGTACATGGTCTTAAAACAAATTCTTCAACAATTTCTACCAAACTTTAGCAAAAACTGACTGCTAATGCCGAGCCCCCTCTTCAGAGCTTTCTGACAAATCTTAATTTTCCAAATCCTAAGCCACACCAAGCTGGACTTATGGACCGTCCAATCATTAGCAAAGAGATAGTCAGAATAATTAACCACTTTCCACCCTGCTTATAGACAAATGTTGACTGGACGGAACATTCACCATTCTGGTGTGACCTGTCACCCACTGTGTCCACCAAAGGGGGTGTAAGGAGCCCCTGCTCGCTCGATTCCACTCTCCCGACACTCCTCTGTGGCTATTTAATCAGATTGCAGATCGCAACGTCTGATGGTTCGGTCATCTGATGCTCCGGGAATTGAACTACAGCTATGTGCCGTTCAAATCCAGTTGTGATAGCTCAGAACAAACACCAAGCAGGCTGTATGTAAGTTCAAACAGGAATCTCACTTTTATTGGATGCACACAACAAAAAGGGAGAAATAAGAACTTGGATCAGGAACAAGGGGAGCACGAGCAATGGCAACAGCATCAGACTAGCACAGCACGCAGATCAAAACACTCATGCAAGGAGAATCAGCAGAAGAGGACCTATATACCCGCCCAGAAGCCAGCATCAACGGATTACTAGAAACTGCTGGCTGTTGGGAGACACCCGCTGGTGGACACTGGAACTACAGCTTTCTGCCACCAACAGATGATCCAGGTCTTGACCCTCTATGTTCAGATATTTTTGCATTTGCCACTTAGGAACAGAAACAATTAAAATGTGTAACAGATAGAGGACTCCCTCCCCCCCCTCCAACACTCCACAGAAGCTATACAGTTGCAGGTAAACCAAATCCTCCAAAAGCAGGATGATTTTGAGAACAGAATCAGACGCTGCAACCTCAGATTCATAGGTCTCCCTGAGGGAGCAGAGGGGGGTGATTCTACCACATTCCTTGAATCACTGCTTTGTGACACCTATGGCAGAGAGGCCTTCTCCCCCACCTTTGTAGTAGAGAGGGCGCACCGCATGTCGGGTAGACCACCACCAACTGGAGCGCCCCCGCGAACATTTATAGCCAAATTTCTCAATTTCAAAGACAGGGATGCCATACTCCGCCTCAGTAGAGAAAAAGGCAATATCCCTTTTGGTAACAAAACGATTGCGGTATTTCCAGATTTCTCGGCAGAAGTGCAGCGAAAGCGCAAAACATTCACGGAAGCCAAACGAAGGCTTCGCATTAAACATGTAAAGTATGCAATGCTTTTCCCAGCTCGGTTACGCGTAGAGGGAGATGATCGCGTTCACTTTTTTGATGATCCAGAGGCGGTCATCTCATGGTTGGAGCAAAGGGAAGATCACAGATAAGTAATTATGTCCCTTACCCTGGGCCTCAAAGTTAATACGCTGTTCTGACACATCAGATATACACCCCTGAACACCTCCACACAAGAAGGGGGCTATGTCTTACATATAAACACTGTTTTCTGCTTTTGCCACTCCTGGACTGGAGGATGTTGTACTATGCCAGTGACCATGATTGGAACAGTGTGCAGGCGTGCCTGATCATTGCAACCTTATTGTACACCTATATGCTCACCTATACAAAAAGAAAGGAGCAACCGCCTGCATATAGACATTGCTCATTGATGTTGTTGCTCCTGTGCTACTAAGAGAAACCACCCACCAGTACACAAGCCTTGAACAAGGTGTACAGTCACTACATTACAGAAAGGTGCCCTGCTCCTTTGAATATTTCCTAATGAGAGAGAGGCAGGGGGATGCATTCAGACAGCCCTCTAAGACTGCCACCTATGAGATGTGAGATGTTCCACTATACTAGTAACTATGCCTGGAATGACTTATTCGACTTCTCTAGTGTAATGCCTCCTACATAGCTGAGAGTGACACTTTTGCATAAGCACTGCAGCTTGGTATTATTATACGAGGTTTCCGGGGGGAGGGGAGGGAGGAAACAGCCCTCCAACTTTCATACTGATTTTGGGTTACATATACATTTATTATTTGTTCTCTGATAATTCTTGCTTAACATTTCCATCGGCGGAGGGCAGCACTGTGCCTGTGAGCTCACGGTAGCAGTGAGCATAGTCCTACTCAATGCTACGTTATGCAGCGTAAAGCCGCCCCACTAACCACAATTTCCAGCCTGGGAGGACATGCATGGTTTTTTGCTGTAATGGCTGCGTCTGCAGATACCAATAGGAGGTTCGCGGTACGGCTCTTAAATGCCCTTTTCTATATTTGTTTAGTTAATGCAGCTCTCCTCTCAGGCTGGACAATGTTTATGCCATGTTGGCAGTTAAGGGAAATAGCCCGCACCAGTTGGGGACAGTGCAGGGCGGGGAGGGGGGATATATGGTTAATAAAGTTACAAGGCAGGGTCTTTTATTATGTACAAACCGGTCTTTTTGGGAATTGTAGAGAAAGAATGACAATTCTGTTGACAGTTACACATTGGAGACTGTTTCTACCACCGACTAACTCTAAAGGTGATCCGAATCCTGGAGCTGATTTCTATAAGCACTTCACCCCATGGCTTCATTGAAACTAGTAATATGGAATGTGCGAGGGGTTAGAGACCCAATAAAAAGATCAGCTGTTTTTGCTCAACTTAAAAAGCAAAGAGCTGATGTGGTGGTACTGGTGGAGACCCACGCAGAGGGTTCAGTACAGAGGACACTTAAGCGTCCATGGATGGGATGGGCGTACCACTCAGTGCATACCACCCACTCTAGAGGAGTATCGATACTAGTCACTAAAACCACACACTTTGAGCTCCAGGATTCGGAGACAGACCCAGAAGGTAGATATGTCTTTCTGAAAGCTAAAATACATGGTGACCCCATACTATTACTGGCGTATTATGTACCACCCCCATTTCAGTTCTCCACCCTGACTAGGGGATTTGATTTCATGGCTATGTATCCTAATACACCAGCTATATGGCTTGGTGATTTTAATACTGTGTTAGACCCAACGTTAGACAGATTAGCGGGATCCCTCTCTACGACTGCACCCCGACACCCAACAAGATTTGCAAGGCTCCTTGACGACTTTAATCTGGTCGACACATGGAGATACAAACACCCCACATTAAGGGCCTACTCATGCTTCTCCACTTCACACAACTCTATGTCCCGGATAGATCTTATTCTCATATCCAAAACACTACTCCCTAGATTGTTGGAAGCGGGATTTCACCCTAGATCACTCTCTGATCACTGCCCGTATTGAGCCACACTCTCCTTGCCACACACAAGACCTCCAAATTCATGGAGACTGAACCCCTTCTGGCTGACCCTGTTTCCAGAAGACGATGATCTCGCTATTGAATGGGATCAATTTTTTGTGATTAATGGCGACTCTGCATCACCGCAAATAATTTGGGAAACATTCAAAAAACATGCACGCATGATACTCATCATGCGTATCAATAAGCTGAAACACGCTTCTGCAATAACTACTGACATCGCAATTAAACACTTACAAGCGGCAGAGGAGGCCTTTTTAATTGATCCTACCACAGACAAAGCCAATAATCTCAAAATATGCTCCAGATCATTAGATCAGATGCACTATGAAAAATCCAAGCGCAAGCTCTTCTTCCATAGACAGAAATCATTTGAATATGGAGAAAGGGTCAGGAAGCTATTAGCATATATGGTGCATTGTGAGGAGAGACCCCCGGTGGTGATCTCCCTTCGTTCACAAAATGGAGTTCTGGTGACAGAGCCTACAGAAGTAGCATCCCTATTTAAAGAATTTTTTGCTGCTCTATACACAACCACAGCCCCAGATGATGTCACCTTAATGGAATCTTTTTTAGCTGAAATATCAATCCCTAAACTAACAGAGGAGCAAATGAAAGAACTAGAAGCCCCGTTAACAGGAGATGAAATATTTAAGGCGATCGCTACATTCCCCAGGTCTAAGGCCCCGGGCTCGGATGGCTTGCCTGTGGAATTCTATTCCACATACTCAGACCAATTGATCCCTAGACTACTCACATTATACAATTCCATTTTTGAAAATTCAGATCTCCCAGCCTCTATGAGGGAAGCTACTATAATACTAATCCCCAAACCAGGAAAAGATCCACATCTTCCGGAGTCTTATCGTCCCATATCCCTGCTTCAGGTGGATATTAAGATTCTTGCCAAAATTCTCGCCATTCGCCTTAACACAGTTATCCTATCGCTGGTCCATGGAGATCAGGCCGGGTTCATGCCGGGGAGAAACACGTCATTCAACCTCCGGAGGCTGTTTATCAATCTCCAAACGAAACATGATAATGTTGGGTCCAGAATAGTCGTTGCCTTGGACACAGCCAAGGCATTCGACTCAGTCGAATGGAGGTACTTGTGGACCTGCCTAGGGAGGTTTGGGCTGGGTCCCAGATTTATAAAATGGATCCAGCTCTTATAACAGGATCCGGTGGCGAGAGTTTTGGCAAATGGATGGCCCTCTGAGCAATTCCCTCTATCCAGGGGTACGAGACAGGGATGCCCGCTGTCGCCGTTGCTGTATGCACTGGCAGCAGAACCCCTTGCAATAGCCATACGGGAACATCCAGGAATAGTGGGCCTACGAAGGGGGGAGATAGTGGAAAAAATAAGCACATATGCTGATGATACCCTGCTATATCTGGATGACTCTGAAGATTCCCTTCCACTGGCACTGGCCCTTATAGAGCGTTTCGGCGCATTCTCTGGACTTAGGATTAATTGGGATAAATCCCAAATACTTCCTCTAGATAGCTTTCCGCCACCTAAGGATAGGGCTCTACTTCCTTTACAGAGAGTAAATACCATAAAGTACCTGGGAATACGAACCACCCGAATACCATCAGACTATATTCCACTTAATATTGCGCCACTGCAGGAAATGCTTAGACAAAAGACACAGGCATGGGCATTCACCGGTTTATTTGGTACTTAAGCATTTCAAAATACTTGAGACTCTCATCAAACCATTTGTCTGGGGCAACAACAGGCACAAACTCCCTTGGCATAAACTAAAACATCCAACGGATCTTGCCGGAACGGCATTACCTGATTTTAATACATACTATATAGCGGCTCAACTATCGCAGATTTTCCATATAGATAAAGTGGACAGGGATAGATTTTTACACTCTCTTTGTCCAAAATGGACTAGGCAAACTTTAGACTCCCTGGTAGCAATAACGGGTGAAGGAAGAGACAAGGGTCAAAAAAAGGACCGAAAATCACTTTTATACCAATACAGGAGGGTGTGGAAGTTGGCCTCAGATAGAATGAATGTTATATCTCCCCATAGCTGCACTCATCTTTGGCAAAACACGTCCCTACCAGAGTTTAACCTTCTGCATGATAATAGAGTATGGAGTTCAAGGGGAATAGTTTATCTGGCTCAAATCACTCATAATGGGAAAATGAAGTCTTTCCATAGTTTAAAAACAGAATTTTCACTACCAGAACAAATGCATTACAGATATATACAATTAAGACATGCATTTCGTGCACAGTTTCCCCTTGATGTAAACTTGAATGATAACCCCCTACTGGCAGCAGTAAAATGTCCTGACCCAAAGAAATTGATTTCACAATTCTACAGCATGCTAACACTCCCCCAGGCAACTTCATCTGCATACGCACTAAAGACCAAGTGGGAGAGGGAGCTGGGCCCCATAGAAGACTCTGAGTGGAGCGATGCACTCGATACATGCAAACTAGTGTCCCCTAAATTATCGGATCGCTTAACACAAATTTTCATAACACATAGAGCATATCTCACGCCTCTTAGAGTTTCTAAATACAAAAGTAACCAATCTACTAATTGCCAAATGTGTAGTCAGGCAGTGGGCACTTATTTTCACCTACTGTGGCAATGCCCTAAGATTCAAACCTTCTGGATCCAGGTGGTGCAGTTTCTACACGACAAAATGGGCTCCCCCATCACACTACAGCCAAAGCCATGTCTCCTGGGAATTTTTCCAGACACAGATTTTGATAAATACACCAAAATATTTTTACATGAAACGCTTTTCTCTGCGCGTAAAACCATAGCCAGATTCTGGATGAGACCCACTCCGCCGGAATTTGTGCAATGGCTAATAGAAATCAATACAGCTCTGCCATACAAGAAACTAATGTATTCTAATAGAGGGTGTCCATCCAAGTACGATAAGATCTGGGAAAGGTGGCTAAAAACCCCTGACACATGTGTATAATCAAAAATCCGAACATGATGGATTAAGCTAACCCCCCCTCTCCATTGATTTAACAAAATATGATGGATTACGGATCTCTACTGTTTATTTCCATCCCCTAAAACTTGACCGCACACTGGATATAATGAGTGTCAATAAGGCCAATTTTTACCTTACCTCGAATTTTATATAGAGTTGAATAGCTGTATACGACACAAACAATATTGTACTAGGCCAATATTCATATACGTAAAGAAACAAATGTACGCCTATAATTGATAATCTTGTTTATAAACCTAGATTACTGTCAAGATGATCGATTGTATGTAATCCTCTCTTTTTTGTTCAATAAAAGATTTTGCCATGAAAATGTGTAACAGATAATCTCTGTGTGCAGAAGACTTCCTACAAATGGGGCTATCCCACTAAATTACTTAACTCTCCTCAAAACAAAATCTTAGCCATCATGACTCCAAATGATGATATCTCCAGCCTCCGTGTATGGGGTCTATTGCAGGATACTCTTCCCTCTCCAACAGGCAAATCTCCAGCCTCCTACATTTCTAGTGATTGGTTTGAAGTCAGTGGCAGAACTACCGCCTTAGCCACCCATGCAGGCGCTATGGGGCCCGCGGCCGAGTGGGGACCGCTGCTGAGTGGGGCCTCAGTTCCCCATCCAAACTGTTCTGCCTGAACCCCTTCACCATGTCTGCATGATTTCCAGTACCAAATACACAGACAGGGCAGATCTATCTCAGGAGGTGTCACCTGAGCCACCTGTGACACACTATGATGCGCACATGCGTGGGATTCCCCGCTCTAGCCTGCCCCCTGTGGGTTCAGATGGTAAGCGGACACTTTGTGTGTCCTTTGTGACTGTGCTGCTCCGTGTTTCCGGTTGGAACGATTTGCTGGTGCACCGTGTATGATGGCGGTGAAAGCCGGTGGAGGGGAGCCGCTTTGTGAAGATGAGTGGCAGATCTGCAGGTGAGGGCTGTGGTGGGGGGTAATGGGGAGGTGGTGGTGAGGGCACAGGGGTGTCAGAGGCATGGAGGAGGCCAGCTCCTAGGGCCAGTGTGTATCGGGGGGACTGTACCCTCAGAGCTCCGCAGACCTTGTGACCTTCTCAGCTTCTCTATACTATGCTCACCTGTACCGCTTCGTACGTTGTTGGGGGGCTGTGCCTTTGGAGGAGATCTCTCATTGCCAATAGCAACCATTAAGTTTGCAGCTGGTGTTTCTGCAGTTTGAAAATAAAACCTGGATGCTGATTGGTTCCTCTGGGCAACAGTCATTTTCATATTAGCGCACTTAAAACAGAACTTTGCCCTGAACTTAAGCTGGGCTGTGCCTGCGCTGCAAGGATTAAAGAGGTTCTCAACTAGTGTGGTAATCTGTTGTTCAATGGCATAAGTTCATTTTTTTGTAGGGGGGGGGGGGGGGGCATACAACATTTTGCTATGGGGCCCTTTGATTTCTAGTTACGCCCCTGTCCGAAGTCCCCAAATCTTGATGCTACTCACCCTCCTGCCTTACTTTTCCCACTCACCTTTTAGGGACCTTTTGTATAATGGGCCAGGTGATTGGGATACCTCATGTCCAGGTGTTATTTATTCACCCTGTCAGAAGGAGTACGCCAACCACACACCCATTGTGTTTTTTATTGGTTTTGGATTGTTCATTACTGTCTCATGATGTTCTGCATTGTTTGTTCAAACCATTTCCAATTCAGTCCTCTCATCACTGACGTACTTATGTTACGTATATTGACTCTCTTGGTTCTTTATGTCCTTTATAAGCATATTAGCTTGATATATTTTTCTTTATATATGGGGCCCATGAAGAACCTTCTAAGAATCACAGACATTATCCAAAATGGTTGAGATAACATCTGTAAATGCTAAGGGACTTAAAAAAAAACTTTACTATTTTGTTTTGGACAGACTGGAGATGGATGAGAACACCTGTTAGAATCTTATTGCTACTTCTGTCCGCATTAGGGAGATTCCCTATCATTAAAGGTGAAAGTAAAAGAAAATCCTAAACTTTGGGTTATTCCCCAGAACAGTATCAAGGGGAAATCTTTTCCGACAGGAACACTAGTTCTGCTGGGAGGGGGGGTATTTATTCCCTTAATTAGCAGGGATTTCCTCACTTTGGAGGGATTTCCTCTCATTTCCTGTTTTGGCTATGGGACAAAACGTGAAGGCAAATCTCCCCAATGGGACATGGATGGCAAAAAACTGACAGAGGACTATAACCATTCCTTAGTCTTCTTTTTTGGGTTCATTGGTTGAAGAACTGGGATAGGGAATAGGATGAGCCTTGGGATACTGCAGAGCTAATGCAACTTGGAGGACACCCTCTAGTGGATTGAACTTCTTCAAAGTAGGCCACTAGTGTAAGAGGATGTGGACAACCAACTTCAGATTCACTATGGAAACAGCCCTGAGCCAGCAAATATCTACCAATCACAAAAAGAGGACAACACAGTAACAGTCTCTCCAGAATCGCTCAGGCGTTTACTTACTGTGTCCCTGTATATATGAATCCTTCTTTCCAGCATCAACCAGACTCTGCACCATGAGCCACCTGGCCAGATCCTCAGTGGACTCTACTCCAGACTGTTACTGCAGCTTCCACAATCAGCCCTCCCAGCTCTCCCTGAGCTAGGACAGTTTTTAAACTGTCCCTACCGGATAGTCCAAGAAGGGAGACAGCCCCTCCAGGCTGGGTCTCTCGCCACCAGATAAAGGATCCCGCTGTTCTAGGCCTCAAACTATTTATGCACACCTCAGCCCCCTGCTGGTCACCATTCTGACCAGGGATTGGATGAGGCAGCATAAATATTCAAGCAGCCTATTTGGTTACTTCACACCTATGTCCCAGAACTGCCCAGAGAGTTCTGGAATGTAGGGAAGAACAATCAAACCTGCAGCCTGTGGAATGTAGAACAGCCAAAAGCAATTAACCTGCTCTAATGGCTATGGAGGAACCAAAAACAAAATTGACCTAACTCTTCTAGCACCCTAACTAGGAGGGAAAAAAAAACACGATACGGTGGTTGAATGTCTCTCCAATCTCACAACCACACCCAAAGGACTTCATTGGCATTTAAATTAAGCATTCATATTGCTCTACACCTTAAAACTAATTTTGCAGTTAATAGAACAGACAATACTTCTCCCTCTATAAACTTCTATCAGAGGATTCCTTATCCAACGTTTCTCATAACTGAAGAAGGCTCATAATAAGCTTATGGAGTCTACACCTTCAGTAAGGCCTGCTGAGCTTTGGTAAGCCAACACAATCCCTACTCCTCTTCATAGAACAGAACATGTGCACGCTGAGTGAAAGGCCTGACTACTACAATAGAGAAGTCACTGCGGTGGGCACATCACAGACTTTTCACTTGGCAAAATAAATTTGGATATCTCTTGGCCAATAAATGTAACCCTAGACCCCATGTTCCAGCATTACCTAGACTTAAAGTGGAAGTAAAGTCAAAACCTAACTAACTCTAATCCTACTCTCAGCCACATTCTAAGCCTAATCTATCTGGCCCTGTAAAGCAAAAATCGCTATACTTACCTATTCTGCAGATGCTACGGTCCCAGCATTAGCTGTCAGCGGTGGCCCCAGTGTGCTGGAGAGGCAGCCAACAATGGAAGCCTCGTAGTAGGTCTATGGGTGACGTCACTTCCCAGGCATTTCACAGCCATTGTCGGTTTTCTCCTGCACACAGCATCTGCCGCTGAAGACTGGACCGTAGCGACTGCAGAATAGGTAAGTATAGTGATTTTTGCTTTACAAAGCTAGATAGATTAGGCTTAGAATGTGGCAAAGTAGGTTTATAGTTAGTTAGGTTTTAACTTTACTTCCACTTTAAACTGACAGGCAGTACATGGTCTTAAAACAAATTCTTCAACAATTTCTACCAAACTTTAGCAAAAACTGACTGCTAATGCCGAGCCCTCTCTTCAGAGCCTTCTGACAAATCTTAATTTTCCAAATCCTAAGCCACACCAAGCTGGACTTATGGACCGTCCAATCATTAGCAAAGAGATAGTCAGAATAATTGACCACTTTCCACCCTGCTTATAGACAAATGTTGACTGGACGGAACATTCACCATTCTGGTGCGACCTGTCACCCACTGTGTCCACCAAAGGGGGTGTAAGGAGCCCCTGCTCGCTCGATTCCACTCTCCCGACACTCCTCTGTGGCTATTTAATCAGATTGCAGATCGCAACGTCTGATGGTTCGGTCATCTGATGCTCCGGGAATTGAACTACAGCTATGTGCCGTTCAAATCCAGTTGTGATAGCTCAGAACAAACACCAGGCAGGCTGTATGTAAGTTCAAACAGGAATCTCACTTTTATTGGATGCACACAACAAAAAGGGAGAAATAAGAACTTGGATCAGGAACAAGGGGAGCACGAGCAATGGCAACAGCATCAGACTAGCACAGCACGCAGATCAAAACACTCATGCAAGGAGAATCAGCAGAAGAGGACCTATATACCCGCCCAGCAGCCAGCATCAACGGATTACTAGAAACTGCTGGCTGTTGGGAGACACCCGCTGGTGGACACTGGAACTACAGCTTTCTGCCACCAACAGATGATCCAGGTCTTGACCCTCTATGTTCAGATATTTTTGCATTTGCCACTTAGGAACAGAAACAATTAAAATGTGTAACAGATAATCTCTGTGTGCAGAAGACTTCCTACAAATGGGGCTATCCCACTAAATTACTTAACTCTCCTCAAAACAAAATCTTAGCCATCATGACTCCAAATGATGATATCTCCAGCCTCCGTGTATGGGGTCTATTGCAGGATACTCTTCCCTCTCCAACAGGCAAATCTCCAGCCTCCTACATTTCTAGTGATTGGTTTGAAGTCAGTGGCAGAACTACCGCCTTAGCCACCCATGCAGGCGCTATGGGGCCCGCGGCCGAGTGGGGCCCGCTGCTGAGTGGGGCCTCAGTTCCCCATCCAAACTGTTCTGCCTGAACCCCTTCTCCATGTCTGCATGATTTCCAGTACCAAATACACAGACAGGGCAGATCTATCTCAGGAGGTGTCACCTGAGCCACCTGTGACACACTATGATGCGCACATGCGTGGGATTCCCCGCTCTAGCCTGCCCCCTGTGGGTTCAGATGGTAAGCGGACACTTTGTGTGTCCTTTGTGACTGTGCTGCTCCGTGTTTCCGGTTGGAACGATTTGCTCGTGCACCGTGTATGATGGCGGTGAAAGCCGGTGGAGGGGAGCCGCTTTGTGCAGCTGAGTGGCAGATCAGCAGGTGAGGGCTGTGGTGGGGGGTAATGGGGAGGTGGTGGTGAGGGCACAGGGGTGTCAGAGGCATGGAGGAGGCCAGCTCCTAGGGCCAGTGTGTATCGGGGGGACTGTACCCTCAGAGCTCCGCAGACCTTGTGACCTTCTCAGCTTCTCTATACTATGCTCACCTGTACCGCTTCGTACGTTGTTGGGGGGCTGTGCCTTTGGAGGGGATTTCTCGTTGCCAATAGCAACCATTAAGTTTGCAGCTGGTGTTTCTGCAGTTTGAAAATAAAACCTGGATGCTGATTGGTTGCTCTGGGCAACAGTCATTTTCATATTAGCGCACTTAAAGCAGAACTTTGCCCTGATCTTTAAGCTGGGCTGTGCCTGCGCTGCAAGGATTAAAGAGGTTCTCAACTAGTGTGGTAATCTGTTGTTCAATGGCATAAGTTCATTTTTTTGTAGGGGGGGGCATACAACATTTTGCTATGGGGCCCTCTGATTTCTAGTTACGCCCCTGTCCGAAGTCCCCAAATCTTGATGCTACTCACCCTCCTGCCTTACTTTTCCCACTCACCTTTCAGGGACCTTTTGTATAATGGATCAGGTGATTGGGATACCTCATGTCCAGGTGTTATTTATTCATCCTGTTCAGAATGAGTACGCCAACCACACACCCATTGTGTTTTTTATTGGTTTTGGATTGTTCATTACTGTCTCATGATGTTCTGCATTGTTTGTTCAAACCATTTCCAATTCAGTCCTCTCATCACTGACGTACTTATCTTGAATCTTTATGTCCTTTATTAGTCTAAGTGACATCTGCTTGTCCTTGATGTCCTCTGGTGGGACACTTCTTCTCACCTACTCCTGTATGTGTATCTGTAGCCATACACAATGGATGGCATTCTGAGCTGAATAGACATTCCTAGAAATTACATTAAACCTAAAATCATTACAATTTAGACAACAAGATAACATTTGTTACGAAACAATCGTGCCATGGCCAAGAACCAGATACAGTTTTTTCACCATTCATAACCCTGGCATAGCCAGAGATAAAGGGTCTGATGGTGGGAACACCGCAACCTGAAAATGATATATTTTTTTAAATTAGAATTTTTACTTGTATTTATCTATTCAAAATAATAAAATATTCAAAGCCAGGCCAATATACTGTGTATATATATATATATATATATATATATATATATATATATATATATATATATATATATATATATGTATATATATATTACAGAATTCTACAAAACATATATGTGTACTCATCATAAGCCCTGCTGAGCAGGACCAGGCAGAACAGGACAGGACCCACAGTGTTGTCATTTTCTGTTTTTCTTGGGTAAGAGGACGATTGTAAGGTCTGTTCAGCTTACATACGCTCATTCAGCCAATCAGGGGAGAGCTCCAGGCTTGTTATTAGGACAATGTAGGCCTCCTTATCAGCAAACGTTTAGCAAATTTCAAATATTCCATCAATCTGGGCTGGAGGAAAAGATATGAAGAAACAGGTGTTACAGGAGAACGTCACTTATCAAGACTCTCGCTGAGTGATGAAATCTATAACTAGTCCATGTATCACAGTACGTAATTTCCACCATATTACCTAAAGAGTCAATTGACACAATTGAACATCTCCATAACCATAATCAATGAATATTGTGGTTCTACAATACAGAATTTTCACCCCTAAACACACACAGATTTTGGATTCCAAGATTGTAAGGAAACCAGCAGAAATCGTCTGGCGCGCGTTGGTGCGCATGCGCGCACACGAGAGATCATGGAAAGAAACCAGCAGAAATCGCCTAGCGCTTGTGCGCATTTGTGTGTGCAGCGCCCGGTGTGCATGTGCAGGAGCATGCCTTAGCACTAGTAGGTGCCAGTCAGCCTATTTAAAGGAGGCCCCAGCAACTGATCGGTGCAACTGGTCTTCAGCTGTGTTCTGTTACTCTGAAACCTGCGTTATTCTGCCTGATTCATGTTGCTGACCTTGGCTCCTGTTTACCCGGCTCTGAACTTTGCTTAACCTGATCTCTGGTTCCTGATCCTGGCTTCCCATCTGACCCGTCTCTGCCTGATGTTCCGGTACATTGCTGCCCGCCTGTGGACTAACCCGGCTCCCCATCTGACCTGCCTCTGCCTGATGTTCCGGTACCCTGCTGCCCCCTGTTGACTAACCCAGCTCCCCATCTGACCTGCCTCTGCCTGATGTTCCGGTACCCTGCTGCCCGCCTGTTGACGAACCTGGCTATTCCTGTGACCCTGCCCTGGTGCCCAGCTCGGCCTAGCACAACTAACCGAGTGCTTGCAACTACAGTCCTGCAACCAGCTGCGACTTCCTGCTCTGCAACCACAGTCCTGCAGCCAGCTGCAACTTCCTGCTCTGCAACCACAATCCTGCGACCAGCTGTGACTTCCTGCTCTGTACCCACAGACCTGCGACCAGCTGCGACTTCCTGCTCTGCAACCATAGTCCTGCGATCCGCTGCAACTTCCTGCTCTGCATCGATGGTCCTGCGGGCAGCTGCGACTTTCTGCTACAGGATTCCAGATCACCATCTGCAGGCGCTCGTGTACCTCCTGTTCCTTGGCTCCTTCCGTTCCACTCTCAGCTGGACCTGGACTGAAGATACAAGAGAGGCCGCCCTCATCATTTCAGTCTCCTTTTAGGTACGTGACAAAGATCCCAACGCTTCCCTCAAGTCTCCTAAGAACCTCATAACTAATTCCAATTTTTAGTTATGCCAAAATCCATTCAGGATCATGGGCTCCATTTCGGCTCAGTAGTGTGGGGATTTAACCTTTTTTTTTTTTAATTAAAGAAAAAGCTCCAGGATACAACATAACAAGAGAAAATAATGGCACAAACCAGCAATGCAATTCTAAAGTTCAACCAAGACCTAGAGGTTTAAAGTGAAAGTCCATGCAAATTCTAAAATCCCTGCATTTACAGTATAGACACCAGGTATCTAACACTAACCTCTCTATCCCTGTAAAGAAAAGATGAGTATACATACCTTTTTTGGAAGCCGATCTTACCCGCTCCAACCCGATCTCCAGCGCCGGAAGCTCTGCAGAGGACACGGACGACAACGGCTGTGGAATGAATTGGAAGTGATGTTACCCATAGAGTTATTATGGGGCTTCCATTGTCCTCTGTCTCCTCTGCACCCGCCTACACAGAGAAGTCACGGCTGACAGCTCAGCGTGGGATCTGGTCAGAGCGGGTCAGATCGGCTTTCAAAAAGGTTTTTCTTTCCAGGAATAGAGAAGTTAATGTTAGATCCCTGGTGTCCATAGATGCAGGGATTTTAGATTTTGCATTAACTTCCACTTTAAGCTTTCTGGATGTAACCGGCTGAGTGTCAACACAGAATTTTATGAATCAAATGCCAATTTGGGTCATTATCTTTATTTGTTTTGTTGTAGACCTCCCAGTGAGGAGCTGGTGTGATAGGAGGCAAGCATGGACCCACCTGGAGTCATGACTACTCCTATTTGTACGTATTACTAGATGCTCTTGGCTTAGGCATCACTAGCCCCAGGCACCTAGGCCACCTACCCTCAGAAAATGTATTTCACTCTGACTGTGAGAGGGATGTGCTCTGTTTTAATGCCAGATGTACAGAGATCCATAGCCTGACAACGCCTGCATAGTCCTGACATCACTCAGCAGAGGTGGAGGAGATGGGAGACAGCAGTGCAGGACCTGTGATGCTCACACTGCCCACCAACAAATGGGGGCACTGATTACTATCACCAATGTTATGGGGGCATCCACCTACAATATTTTACAAGCCACTGACTAGACATGTGCACTGGCAAAAAATGTGTTCATTTTCGTTTCACTTGTTTGTTTTTTTTCCTTTTTTCGGAAATGCGAAAATTTTTAAAATTTAGAAATTCGGAAATTTGGAAATCCGAGAATTCGGTTTTTCAAATTTTCAAATTTTCACATTTCTGAATTTCGAATTTTCGGATTTCTGAATTTCCGAATTTCCGAATTTCAAATTTTCAAATTTACGAATTTTTGAATTCCGAATTTTCAAATTTCCAAATGTCATATTTTCGAATTCCGAATTTCCGAATTACGAGTTTCCAAATTTTCAAATTTCCAAATTCCGAATTTTCGAATTTTCAAATTCCGAATTTCAGAATTTTCAGATTTTCAGAATTCGAAAATTCCAAAATTCAACAATTAGAAAATCTGAAAATTCAAAAATCTGAAAAAATAGAAAGAAAATCAGTTCAGTAAAATTTGAAATAATAACTAACTAATAATAACTATTAAGTTATAGGTATTGGAATTTCCTTTCAAATTTGGTTGTTAGTGAATGTAACGAGTACAAATTTATCTGAAGTTACGAATTATCTGAAATAACGAATGCGGCATCTAAACAAATGGAATGGAACAAATGAATAATAAATAATAATAAAAAGGTTTTATTATTATTATTATTGTTATTTATTATTGTTAGATCGTTACATTCCATTCCTTTAGAAATGGCATTTGTTATTTCAGTTAATTTGTAACTTCAGATAAATTCATACTTGTTACTAGGGATGAGCAGAACACCCCCCCCGGTTCGGTTCGCGGCAGAACATGCGGACGGACCGAAAGTTTGCGCGAACATTCGAACACTGTTAAAGTCTATGGAATCCGAAACGTGAAAATCAAAAGTGCGAATTTTAAAGGCTAATATGCAAGTTATTGTCCTAAAAAGTATTTGGGGACCCGGGTCCTGCCCCAGGGGACATGTATCAATGCAAAAACAGTCTTAAAAACGGCAGTTTTTTCGGAAGCAGTGATTTTAATAATGCTTAAAATGAAAGAATAAAAGTGAAATATTCCTTTAAATATCATACCTGGGGGGTGTCTATAGTATGCCTGTAAAGGGGTGCATGTTTCCCGTGTTTAGAACAGTCCCTGCACAAAATGACATTTCTAAAGGAATAAAAGTCATTTAAAACTGCTTGCGGCTGTAATGTAATGTTGGGTCATGGCAATATGGATGAAAATTATTGAGAAAAATGGCATGGGTACCCCCCCACCCCATTACCAGGCCCTTGGGGTCTGGTATGGATATTAAGGGGAACCCCGCAAGAAAATTAGAAAAAGAAAAGGCGTGGGGCGCCCAGGTCCTATATACTCTGGACAACAGTATACAGGTGCTCCAAACAAGACAGGGACTGTAGGTTTGTTCTTAAGTTTAATCTGTTTGTAATTTGGAACAGGTACATTTTGTAAGTGTAACTCCAACCAAAAAAATCTATTTTTAAGCTTTTTGGATAACATAGGGAAGGGTTATCACCACTGTAACATCTGTTTTGCTGTCTTTGCCATTGCTCAGAAGATTTCATCTCACTTCCTGTTGTCTCCCTCCGTTTCTAAGTAGGAGTCGTTTGTAAGTCGGACGTTTGAAAGTAGGGGCCTGCCCTATATACTCTGCAGAAATTTGGGCCTTAGGTGTTGGTGGTACCAGAACACTGTAAGCCCTCACAGTCACTCTTGGTGGGCGCTGGAATGGGCCCTGCTGTGAAATATTTGCTAAAAATTGTAATTACACGCCCCTGTTAAACAGGGGCAGAAAAATTGGGCCATAGGCACTGGTGGTGGTGCCACAACACTGTAAGCCCTCACAGTTACTCTTGGTGGGTGTAGGAATGAGCTCTGCTGTTAAATATTTGATAAAAATTGTAATTACACGCCCCTGTTAATCAGGGGCAGTAAAATTGGGCCATAGGCACTGGTGGTGGTGCCACAACACTGCAACCCCTCACAGATACTCTAGTTGAGCACAAGAATGAGCCCTGCTGCAAAATATTACAGCAAAAATTATAATTATACGCCCCTGTTGAACAGGGGCAGAAAAATTGGGCCTTAGGCACTGCTGGTGGTGCCCTGAAACCAAAATGTTTTTAGAAGATATCAACAAGAACATTGAGGAGGAATAGGATAGTCACTCAGCATAACAGGATAGTCACTCAAGATAGGCAGTCTTCAAGGGATCTCACATTCATAGAAAAATTAATCAGTTTCATCAGCATCAGGTGCTTGGTAGCTGGTAATCCAAGACTGATTCTTTTTTATGAAGGTGAGCCGATCAACTGAGTCTGTGGACAGGCACACTCTGTGATCGGTTACAAAGCCTCCAGCAGCACTAAATGTGTGTTCAGAAAGAACACTGGATGCAGTACAGGCCAGTAGCTCAATTGCATATTGTACAAGCTCTGGCCAGTGATTCATCCTCAAGACCCAGTAACCCAGTGGATTTTCGGTTGGAAAGGTCTCCAAGTCTGATCTTGCCCCTAGGTATTCCTGCACCATGTAAGTCAGCTGTTGGCAATGGTTGCTGGAACCGATCAGACCTTGGGGCTGCGGACTAAAGAATTGTCTGAACGCATCGTTCAGACAGCCACCTTCTCCACCACTCCTTCTGTGACTGACCGAAGCCTCAGCAACACATTGTCCAGGAGGACCTGGAAATTGTAACCCACCCAGGCTCTGGAAATGCATTGCACAAACCTTTCTGCAAGGCCTCCAGAAGATGTTTCATCCACTGCTCCCTCTGCAAAGGCTGGATAAGTTCCACAACCTTACCCTCATAACGTGGATCAAGAAGGGTTGCCAGCCAGTAATGATCCCTCTCTTTGATACCATGAATCCGAGGGTCCTTTCGCAGGCTTTGCAGGATCAGGGAGGCCATGCAGCGAAGGTTTGCTGAGGCATTCGCTCTGGAGTCCTCTGGGTCACTAAGGGTGACATGATCCAAAGCCACCTCCTCCCAGCCACGTACAAGTCCATGGGTTTCTGGGGACTGAAAACGATCCCTGCTGCTGATGCTGAGTGCTAGGCTCCACCTCCATGCTGACACAATACTCATCCTCCTCCTCTTCCTGTGTGATCGGCAGGCACGCAGGAACACTGTCTGGATAAAGGGGGCCTTGAGAGCTAAGGAAGTCCTCCTCTTCCTGCCTCTGTTGTGCCTCAAGTGCCCTGTCCATTATTCTACGCAGCGTGTGCTCCAACAGGTGGACAAGGGGGACAATGTCACTGATGCATGCACTGTCACTGCTCACCATCCTCATGGCCTCCTCAAATGATGACAGGACAGTGCATGCATCCCTGATCATGGCCCACTGGCGTGGGGAAAAAAAAACAAGCTCCCCTGACTCTGTCCTGGTGCCATAGTCGCACAGGTACTCATTAATGGCCCTCTGCTGCATGTGCAGCCACTGCAGCATGGCCAAAGTTGAGTTCCACCTGGTGGGCATGTCACAGATTAGGCGTTTCTTGGGCAGGTTAAATTCCTTTTGGAGGTCTGCCAGCCGAGCACTGGCATTATATGACCGGCGGAAATGCACACAGACTTTCCTGGCCTGCCTCAGGACATCCTGTAAGCCCGGGTACCTGCCCAAGAACCGCTGCACCACCAAGTTAAGGACGTGAGCCAAACAGGGCACATGGGTCATTTGTCCCTGTCGGAGGGCAGAGAGGAGGTTGGTGCCATTGTCGCAAACCACCATTCCTGCCTTAAGTTGGTGTGGCGTCAACCACCTTTGGACCTGCCCCTGCAGAACAGACAGAACCTCTGCCCCAGTGTGGCTCCTGTCACCCAAGCACACCAGCTCAAGCACCGCATAGCATCTTTTGGCCTGCAAACTTGAGTAGCCCCTTGAACACCTACGGAGCACCGCTGGTTCCGAGGACAAAGCACAGGAAGAGGCCATGGAGGAAGAAGAAGAGGAAGAAGAAGAGGAGGGGTGGAGGAGAGAGGTGTGTCAGAATCATTAGTAGTAGCATTTTGGAGGCATGGTGGCGGAACAACAAATTTTGCCAAGCTAGCATTCTACCACTGGGCATGTGGATGGCTGGGAGCGAACTTCTTTCGGCGGTGCAGCAGCTGGGGCAGGGAAATTTGCCTGGTACAATCTGACGTTGGTGTACCGAAAGCAGATTGCCAACAAGTACTTGGCTGTGACACACCTAATTCTACACCTTCATTCCTCTCAGTGCAGGTCTCAGAGAGGACTGAAGGTATAGTGGTGTTGGAGATCTCAGCTGATGAGGAGCAAGAAGAGGTCCTCTTTGTTCTTTGGTGTGGGTCTTTTAGATACGCTTGCCAACGAACTGCAAGGCAGGTCAACTTATGTCTGGTCAAGCATGTGGTGCCCAAGCGAGAGATGTTTTGGCCATGCGAGATACGCTTGAGACATATGTTGCAAATAGCAGCGGTGCGATCTGATGCACTCGTCTCAAAAAAGGCGCACATCAAAGAACTTTTGGAATAACGCACAGAGACAGCAGCACCCTGCACATGATGAGCTTTGCGGTGTGATGCAGTCAGTGTGCTGCCCTTAGGCTGGCCCCTGGAGGGCATCATTGGTGATGTGCCTCCTCCTCCTCCTCTCTCGTATCAGGCACCCATGTTGAGTCAGTGACCTCATCATCCACTCCCTCCTCATCACTGGAGCAAACAAGTATGATGCAGCAGGGGGAGCATGACTGCCAGATTGGGAACCCCCTCTGTCCGTGCTCACGTTACTGCCTTCATCTAGCTCAGTATCATCATCAGAGTCTTCTAAACGCTGGGCATCCTCCTGGAACATGTACCCAACACTGTGGTTAAACAGTTCGAGGGACTCCTCAGGAGGACTTGGTGGGGCTAGGGAAGGAGTCAGTGATGCCATTGAGCCGAGGGAAGAGGCCGTGTTGGCAGCTTCTTTGCCAGACAAAGTACATGAGCATAGGTGAGAGAGGATGAGGACTGCTTGGTTATCCACTCGACCAAGTCTTCCGCATGTTGCGGCTCAACACGGCCAGCTGCCGAAAAAAAGGCCAAGCGTGTCCCACGACCACGTGCTGATGAGGATGCACCATCTCCACGACCAGCACTGTTGCCTCTAGACACAGAGCCTGCTTGCCCTCTTTCATTGGCTTGTGACTGTCTGCCTCTCCTTGTTGGCCTTCCAGACATACTAATGGCCTGCAGTGAGATGTAGCTGCACTAAGCTGGGATATATATATACTGATACTGAAGCTAGCAAAATCAACTGCATGCCTGTAGTATGAGAACACCACCAATCTTCTACAGGTAGCTTTAGCTGAACACTGTTCAGAGGATGCACTACACTAACTTGTAGCTTTAGCTGAACACTGTGCAGAGGATGCACTACACCAACGCTAAAATAATGTAGCTGCCTGCGGTAGTGAAAGGATCAGAAAAACACCACCAATTTTCTACAGGTAGCTTTAACTGAATGCTGTGCAGAGGTCGCACTACACTAACGTGTAAATAATGTAGCTGCCTGTGGTAGTGATAGGATCAGGAAAACACCACCAACCTTCTACAGGTAGCTTTAGCTGAACACTGTGCAGAGGTCGCACTACACTAACTTGTAGATTTAGCTGAACACTGTGAGGAGGACGCACTACATTAACTTGTAGCTTTAGCTGAACACTGTGAGGAGGATGCACTACACTAACTTGTAGCTTTAGCTGAACACTGTGCACTACACTAACTTGTAGCTTTAGCTGAACACTATTCAGAGGACACACTACACTAACTTGTAGCTTTAGCTGAACACTGTTCAGAGGACGCACTACACTAACTTGTAGCTTTAGCTGAACACTGTGAGAAGGACGCACTACACTAAGTTGTAGCTTTAGCTGAACACTGTTCAGAGGACGCACTACACTAACTTGTAGCTTTAGCTGAACACTGTTCAGAGGACGCACTACACTAACTTGTAGCTTTAGCTGAACACTGTGAGAAGGACGCACTACACTAACTTGTAGCTTTAGCTGAACACTGTGCAGAGGTCGCACTACACTAACTTGTAGCTTTAGCTGAACCCTGTGCAGAGGTCACACTAAACTAACTTGTAGCTTTAGCTGAACACTGTGAGGAGGACGCACTACACTAACTGAAAATAGTCTAGCTGCCTGACTGTGGTACTAATAGGATCAGAAGAACACCAGCAATTTTCTTCAGGTAGCAGTAACAACACAAGCCTGCCTGTCAGTAGGAAGATAATAACAGGAATGGATCTAGCTGAACTGAATACAGTGTGTATATATATATATATATATATATATATATATATATATATATATACACTACCGTTCAAAAGTTTGGGGTCACCCAAACAATTTTGTGTTTTCCATGAAAAGTCACACTTATTCACCACCATACGTTGTGAAATGAATAGAAAATAGAGTCAAGACATTGACAAGGTTAGAAATAATGATTTGTATTTGAAATAACATTGTTTTTACATCAAACTTTGCTTTCATCAAAGAATCCTCCTTTTGCAGCAATTACAGCATTGCACACCTTTGGCATTCTAGCTGTTAATTTATTGAGGTAAGCTGGAGAAATTGCACCCCACGCTTCTAGAAGCAGCTCCCACAAGTTGGATTGGTTGGATGGGCACTTCTGGCGTACCATACGGTCAAGCTGCTCCCACAACAGCTCAATGGGGTTCAGATCTGGTGACTGTGCTGGCCACTCCATTACCGATAGAATACCAGCTGCCTGCTTCTGCTGTAAATAGTTCTTGCACAATTTGGAGGTGTGTTTAGGGTCATTGTCCTGTTGTAGGATGAAATTGGCTCCAATCAAGCGCTGTCCACTGGGTATGGCATGGCGTTGCAAAATGGAGTGATAGCCTTCCTTATTCAGAATCCCTTTTACCCTGTACAAAGCTCCCACCTTACCAGCACCAAAGCAACCCCAGACCATCACATTACCTCCACCATGCTTAACAGATGGCGTCAGGCATTCTTCCAGCATCTTTTCATTTGTTCTGCGTCTCACAAACGTTCTTCTTTGTGATCCAAACCCCTCAAACTTGGATTCATCCGTCCACAACACTTTTTTCCAGTCTTCCTCTGTCCAATGTCTGTGTTCTTTTGCCCATCTTAATCTTTTTCTTTTATTGGCCAGTCTCAGATATGGCTTTTTCTTTGCCACTCTGCCCTGAAGCCCAAAATCCCGCAGCCGCCTCTTCACTGTAGATGTTGACACTGGTGTTTTGCGGGTACTATTTAATGAAGATGCCAGTTGGGGACCTGTGAGGCGTCTGTTTCTCAAACTAGAGACTCTAATGTGCTTATCTTCTTGCTTAGTTGTGCAACGCGGCCTCCCACTTCTTTTTCTACTCTGGTTAGAGCCTGTTTGTGCTGTCCTCTGAAGGGAGTAGTACACACCGTTGTAGGAAATCTTCAATTTCTTTGCAATTTCTCGCATGGAATAGCCTTCATTTCTAAGAACAAGAATAGACTGTCGAGTTTCAGATGAAAGTTCTCTTTTTCTGGCCATTTTGAGCGTTTAATTGACCCCACAAATGTGATGCTCCAGAAACTCAATCTGCTCACAGGAAGGTCAGTTTTGTAGCTTCTGGAAGGAGCTAGACTGTTTTTAGATGTGTGAACATGATTGCACAAGGGTTTGCTAATCATCAATTAGCCTTCTGAGCCAATGAGCAAACACATTGTACCATTAGAACACTGGAGTGATAGTTGCTGGAAATGGGCCTCTATACACCTATGTAGATATTGCACCAAAAACTAGACATTTGCAGTTAGAATAGTCATTTACCACATTAGCAATGTATAGAGTATATTTGTTTAAAGTTAGGACTAGTTTAAAGTTAGCTTCATTTAAAAGTACAGTGCTTTTCCTTCAAAAATAAGGACATTTCAATGTGACCCCAAACTTTTGAACGGTAGTGTATATATATATACAACACCTGGGATGCATATATATACACAATACACTGTAAGTGCAGCTAACTCACTGACTGTCCTGCCTAATCTGTCTAACTTAAATCAAACGACACTGTCTCTCTGTCTCTATCTCTCAACGCCGTAACACACTACACAGGGCCGCCGTGCAGGCAGCCTTATATAGTGTGGGGCATGTTCTAAACCCCCTGAGCCATAATTGGACAAATCCACCCTGGCTTTGGCCAATTACAGCTCTCTCTACAGATGGCGCTGTGATTGGCCAAGCATGCGGGTCAAAGTGCATGCTTGGCCAATCATCAGCCAGCAATGCACTGCGATGCCGCAGTGAATTATGGCCTGTGACGCGCCACACAAATTTGGCGCGAACAGCCCATATTGTTCGCAATTCGGCGAACGGGCGAACAGACGATGTTCGAGTCGAACATGGGTTCGACTCAAACACGAAGCTAATCCCTATTGCTGTGCTAGTCTGATGTTCTTATTTTCCCCCTTTGGTGGACACAGTGGGTGACAGGTTGCACCAGAGCGGTGAATGTTCCGTCCATTTGACATTTGTCTATAAGCAGGGTGGAAAGTGGTTAATTATTCTGACTAGCTCTTTGCTATGGCTGTGAAATGCCTGGGAAGTGACGTCACCCATAGACCTACTACAGGGCTTCCATTGTTGGCTGCCTCTCCAGCACACTGAAGCCACCGTTGACAGCTGATGCTGGGACCGTAGCATCTGCAGAATAGGTAAGTATAGCGATTTTTGCTTTACAGGGCCAGATAGATTAGGCTTAGAATGTGGCTGAGAGTAGGATTAGAGTTAGTTAGGTTTCGACTTTACTTCCAATTTAAGTCTAGGTAATGCTGGAACATGGGGTCTAGGGTTACATTTATTGGCCAAGAGATATCCAAATTTATTTTGCCAAGTGAAAAGTCTGTGATGTGCCCACCGCGGTGACTTCTCTATTGTAGTAGTCAGACCTTTCACTCGGTGTGCACATGTAGGATGTTGTTCCAGAACTGTGAAGGCTTTTTTAGATGTTGATTGGCAAACTCTAATGTGGTGTCCTGTTTTTGAGGCTCACCAATGGTTTGCATCTAATGGTGAACCCTCTGTATTCACTCTGGTGAAGTCTTCTCTTGATTGTTGACTTTGATACACATACACCTACCTCCTGGAGAGTGTTCTTGATCTGGCCAACTGTTGTGAAGGGTATTTTCTTCACCAGAGAAAGAATTATTCGGTCATCCACCACAGTTGTTTTCCGTGGTCTTCCGGGTCTTTTGGTGTTGCTGAGCTCACCAGTGCGTTCTTTCTTTTTAAGGATGTTCCAAACAGTTGATTTGGCCACACCTAATGTTTTTACTATCTCTCTGATGGGTTTGTTTTGTTTTTTCAGCCTAATGATGGTTTGTTTCACTGATAGTGACAGCTCTTTGGATCTCATATTGAGAGTTGACAGCAACAGATTTCAAATGCAAATAGCACACTTGAAATGAACTCTGGACCTTTTATCTGCTCCTTGTAAATGGGATAATCAGGGAATAACACACACCTGGCCATGGAACAGCTGAGCAGCCAATTGTCCTATTACTTTTGGTCCCTTAAAAAGGGGGAGACACATATACAAACTGTTGTAATTTCTACACCATTCACCTGATTTGGATGTAAGTACCCTCAAATTAAAGCTGAAAGTCTGCAGTTAAAGCACATCTTGTTCCTTTTTAAAATTCATTACAAATTCATTGTGGTGGTGTATAGAGCCGAAAAGATTAGAATTGTGTCGATGTCCCAAAATTTATGGACCTGACTGTATTTGCTGGCTCAGGGCTGTTTCCATAGTGAATCTAAAGCTGTTTGTCCACATCCTCTTACACTAGTGGCCTACTTTGAAGAAGTTCAATCCACTACAGGGTGTCTTCTAAGTTGCATTAGCTCTGCAGTATCCCAAGTTCTTCAACCAATAAATGCAAAAAAGAAACTTCTGCTTGGTTATTGTATGGAGAGACTGAGAAACTGCTGTGGCCTGGCTCCCATGCACCTAGTAGGGAGTAGAAACTGGGACAAACAGTGGGTCCAGCTTGGGGTTTGCACTACATTTCTTTTGGATAGAGTAAGGAATGGTTATAGCCGCCATCAGTTTTTTGCCATCCGTGTCCCATTGGGGAGATTTGCCTTCACTTTCTGTCCCATAGCCAAAACAGAAAGTGAGAGAAAATCCCTCCAAAGTGAGGAAATCCCTGCTAATTAAGGGAATACATACCCCAGCAGAACTAGTGTCCCCATCGGAAAAGATTTCCCCTCGATACTGTTCTGGGGAATAACCCAAAGTTTAGGATTTTCTTTTACTTTCACCTTTGGTGATAGGGAATCTCCCTAATGGGGACAGAAGTAGCAATAAGATTCTAACAGGTGTTCTCATCCATCTCCAGTCTGTCCAAAACAAAAAAATAAAGTGTTGCCTTAGCATTTATAGATGTTAACCATTTTGGATAATGTCTGTGATTCTTAGAAGGGTTTTCATGGGCCCCATGTATAAAGAAAAATATATCAAGCTAATGTGCTTTTTAAAGAACATAAAGAACCAAGAGAGTCAATATACGTAAATCAGTGATGAGAGGGGAATGATTTGAACAAACAATGCAGAACATCATGAAACAGTAATAAACAATGAACTAATAGAATACACAATGGGCATGTGGTTGGTGTCCTCCTTCTGACGGGGTGGATAAATAACACCTGAACAAGAGGTATCCCAATCTCCCGACCCATTATACGAAGGCTACTGATCGGTGAGTGAGAAACGTAAGGCAGGAGGGTGAGTAGCATTACGTTTTGGGGACTTTGGAGCAATCACTAGAAATGTAGGAGGCTGGAGCTTTGCCTGTTGGTGGGGGAGAAGAAGAATCCTGCAATAGACCCTATACACTGAGGCAGGAGATGCCATCATTCAGAGTCATGATGGATAGGATTTTATTTTGATGAGAGATAAGCAACTTAGTTGGATATTCCCATTTGTGGGAAGTCTTCTGCCCCCGGAGATCATCTGTTACACATTTGAATGGTTTCTGTTTCTCAATGCAGTAGATGCAGAAATATTTGAACATAGAGAGATGTTTTTATGGCTTTGGGAGTTTACCAGTTTTCCTGGAGGTGGACAGGAGTCGATTTTTTATGTGGAAGAAATGTTCTCTAACTAATCCATCTCTGGGGACCGCAGGTGGGATATGTTCAGGCTTAAAAATTCTGTGTGCCCCATCAAAAATAATTTCCTGGGGAGAGCTCAAATGTAGAAAGATTTCTTAGAACTGCTGAAGATTTGGAATCAGTCTGTGTTATCTCCTCTGGTATGACCTTGAATTTAGGGTTTCTTCTTGATTTGTCCTCAAGATCAGCAATTTTACACATGAGCCCTCTTATCTAATGAGCTTGTTCCTGGTAAGCATCAACCAGCTCTTCTTCTACTTGGCCTATTTATGTTTGCATGTGGGGGAATGTAAGTTGTAAATCTTGTTGGATTTCCTGTGCAGGGACAGAAGTATTAGTTTTGCCATGTTGGCAGAGGCTGGTGTGTTTTGTGCAGCAGGGAGGTCGGATAGAAGGATTGAGCGATCAGGCTGATCTGGAAATAAATTCAAGAATCGAGGTGCAATTCTCTACCACCTCCATAGACACCCCCATATTATATTTCTTTTTTTGTTTCTTGATATTCTTTTCTAAGTTTTTACCTGTTTTTTGAAACTCTGCGGTAGTCTATATACTATTTATTATAAAATGCACAAACCTCCACCAGAAGATATAAGTATCACTAAAGGCAAAACCTTTTTTTTTAACTTTTGGATAGAGTGGAGAGGGATTACAACCCTTTTCAGTTTGTATTGCTGCCTGTGTCCCCGGTAAAGTGGAGTTCCACCAAAAAGTGGAAGCTCCGCTGATCTTCTTCCTCCCCTCCTCCGGTGCGACATTTGGCACCTTTCAAGGGGGAGGGGGGGGGGGAACGGGTACCTGTTTTTGACAGGTACCCATCCCCACTTCCGGGAGACTGGGCCGCGGCGACATCGCTCAGAAGTTAGGCCCCCCTCCTCCTTCCTCTGCCGCCGGGTCAGTTAGAAAGCACAGCTTTGCGCATGCACAGTAGGCAACCAACTGTGAAGCCAAAAGGTTTCCCCTACCACGAATGGCAGCGGCGGCAGCACCTAAGAGCCGAAAATCAGCTGTGGTGCCTACATGGCGGGCTCTTTGGACAGGTGAGTGTCCTTATATTAAAAGTCAGCAGCTACAGTATTTGTAGCTGCTGATTTTAAATTTTTTTTTCCCCAGGTTGGAACACTGCTTTACGGAGATTCCCCTCTCTATTAGTCCTGTTTAATATTGTCATTGAAAGTGAAGGAAATCCCAAATTTTGGGTTGTCATAGAGGGGAAATCATCTGATGGGGACACTAGTTCTGGTGACCTGGAGGCCCCCCAAGAAATTCCCTTAATTTACAGGGATTTCCTCTCACGTCCTGTTTGGTTATGGATGGGCTCAATTCACAAAAGAATATCTCATGAGATAATTGAATCAGGTGACACATTTTCTCCAATTATCCAATGAGATAATAGTGAAGGGAAATCTCTGCAATGGGACACAGATGGAAAAAAAAAAAATCTGACGGGTTAAAATCCTCCCTTTCTCTATCCAAAATGAAAAAAATATATATTTTATCCAATGCATATTTTCAGTGCAAGCAAACACAATATGATACCCAATTTTTTGGTAATATATAAAATATGGGGTTGCACCGAGTAAATAGATACCAAACATGTCAAGCCTAAAAATGACTCACGTGAAATTGCAAAAAAAAAAAATGATGGTACCCAAGATTCTCCATTAGAGCTGATTTAAAAGTCTTTACAGGTTATCAGTTTAAAGATAGACGTAAAATCTTATTTATATTTACATACACGTGCTTGCCTTATACCGCATTTTTTATATGAGGTGTGTACAGGGGGGATGGAGTGCTTTACATTTTTATATTATTTTTACTCTTCTTATACAATGTTTTATTTTTTACACTTTTTTTTTTTACTTTATTAGTATCACAAGTGGGCTAACAAGACCTCTATGCATAGTTGTCAATTTCTTTTTTTTAATTTTTTTCCCAGAGACACCTTTTTTTTCTGTGTGTCAAGCCACCCACTGAAGGGGAAGTATGAACTTACATTAAGGGTAGGGCATTTATTTAAATAAGTGTGGTTCTAATACAGACATATCATTACCTTACAGTGCCTTGAGAAAGTATTCATAACCCTTGAAATTTTCCACATGTTGTCATGTTACAACCAAAAACGTAAATGTATTTTATTGGGATTTTTTGCGATAGACCAACACAAAGTAGCAAAGAAATGCTGCAGAGATCCACAGCTCAGGTGGGAGAATCTGTCCACAGGACAACTATTAGTCGTGTTCTCCACAAATCTGCCCTTTATTCAAGAGTGGCAAGAAGAAAGACATTGGTGAAAGAAAGTCATAAGAAGTCCTGTTTGCAGTTTGTGAGAAGCCATGTGGAGGACACAGCAAACATGTGGAAGAAGGTGCTCTAGTCACATGAGACCAAAATTCAACTTTTTGGCCTAAAAGCACAATGCTAGCTGTGGTAGAAATCTAACACTGCACATCACCCTGAACACACCATCCCCACTGTGAAACATGGTGGTGGCAGCATCATGTGGTGGGGATGCTTTTCTTCAGCAGGGACAGGGAAGCTGATCAGAGTTGTTGGAAAGATGGATGGAGACAAATACAGGGCAATCTTAGAAGAAAACCTGTTAGAGTCTACAAAAGACTTGAGACTGGGGCAGGGGTTCACCTTCAAGCAGGACAACGACTCTAAACATACAGCCAGAGCTACAATGGAATTATTTAGATCAAAGCATATTCATGTGTTAGAATGGTCCAGTCACAGTCCAGACTTGAAAATTGCTGTTCACAGACACTCTCCATACAATCTGACAGAGCTTGAGATATTTTGCACAGAACAATGGGCAAAAATGTCCCTCTCTAGATGTGCAAAGCTTTGCTCAATCAGGGCTCAGAATGTACTGTGCAGCATGCAGCGCATTGTGGGGCACTCGGCAGGCAAACATCACGCTGGACTCCCAGCAAATTCGGTTGTTCGCCGAATGGGGGAACAGGCGATGTTCGGGCCAAACTTTTGCTCGGCCCAAACCATTCACCCAACACTACTGGTTACAGGTTCATAGCCAAATATCAATTAGCCCTCTGGAGAGATATTTCCTTTCCTCTGGTAATTGTTGTCAGTTCTGACTGGTCAATCCTGGGAGCCCTCTCTGTGAGAACATAAAAAATTGGTGATGCCCCCAGTCATTTAATATGGATACTTAAAAATATTTGACAAGAAAGAGTCAGACTCTCTTCCTTCACACTGTATTCATTATTGTCCAGTTGAACTTCTACCCAGAGATTCCATTCATCTGAATCTTCCCTTTATCAGATGATTATTGATGAGAATATAGAAAAAGGTTCATTAATCCTGCTTCTCCTTGGGGCACAATCACAATATCTGTTGAAAGCCGTGGAAAGGAATGACTCCTTACCTTTTTATCAATTACATGGTCCTCAACAAAGTAACAATAAAGACATTAGCAACTCCTATTAGTTCCCAAGGTTTTCCCAAGATTGAAGTCCTCTAAGGTTTTCACCAAACTTAACTTCTAAGAGTCCTGGGGGTAGATGAATGAAAGACAAAATTTTGCATCCAGTTTGTCTGAGTACACCATGATGCCCTTTGGGCTCTGTAATGCCCCTGAAACACACAACCAATCACTGTCCAGGTCATTCTGCCTCAACCTTTGTAACATCTCCAAAATACACCCCATCTTAGCCAATGAAACCACAAACCTACTAATTCTTTCTCTGGTTATTTCCTGCCTCGACTATTGCAATTCCCTGCTCATTGGTCTACCTCTACAGAGGCTTCCCCCTCTTCAGTTCATCATGAATGCTGCTGCCAGACTCACCATCTTATCAGTTGTTCAGTGTCCACCACCCCTCTCTGCCAATCCCTACATTGGCTTACGCTCACCCAACTAATAAAGGTCAAGATACTAAAAACAACCTTCAAAGCTGTCCACAACTCTGCACCCAGCTACATCACAATTCCAACCAAACCATTCTCTTTGCTTCTCCCAAGACCCTTCTGATGTCTAAATTCCTTGTTAAATCTTCACATGGCCATTTCCAGAACTTCTCCAGAGCCTTTCCCATTTTCTGGAACTCCCTACCCCAGTCTGTTTGATTATCTCCTACTCTGTTCTCCTGGAGGTGGTTTTTGAAAACCCTTCCCTTCAAAGAGGCCTATCCTGTCCCCATTTTGTAAAGTGCCCTGAAAAATCTTGGCAATATATAAATCCTGTGTGATAATAATATGTAACTGATGTACTGTGATAAATGGAATAATCTGGGATTTCAAAACTCAGTGTTATAGGGCGTACACGCGGTCGGACTTTGTTCGGACATTCCGACAACAAAATCCTAGGATTTTTTCCGACGGATGTTGGCTCAAACTTGTTTTGTCTACACACGGTCGCACAAAGTTGTCAGAAAATCCGATCGTTCTAAACGCGGTGACGTAAAACACGTACGTCGGGACTATAAACGGGGCAGTGGCCAATAGCTTTCATCTCTTTATTTATTCTGAGCATGCGTGGCACTTTGTCCGTCGGATTTGTGTACACACGATCGGAATTTCTGACAACGGATTTTGTTGTCGGAAAATTTTATCTCCTGCTCTCCAACTTTGTGTGTCGGAAAATCCGATAGAAAATGTCCGATGGAGCCCACACACGGTCGGAACTTCCGACAACACGCTCCGATCGGACATTTTCCATCGGAAAATCCGACCGTGTGTACGGGGCAATAGTCTTTACAAGTAACCTTCTCCTGTCACACCTGATTCCTTATATCTTTTCTTCCATAGCAGGTTTGGCAAATTTGCTCAAGGTATCCGGATAGGTGTACGAAAATTGTCCTTATAGCAAGCTTGGATCTCTCCCCTGATTGGCTGACTGAGTGTATGTAAGCTGAACAGACCTTACAATTGTCATCATAGCCAAGAATAGCAGAAAATGTCAATCCTGTGGGTCCTGCCCTGCCTGGTCCTGCTCAGCGGAGAATATGGTGAGTACACGCATTGTAAGTTTGTGGCACATTGTAACATACTGTATGTAGGGATGAGCCCTTCATACAGAGACCAAGAACAGATTGGGTTGATTCTTGAGGGTCTCAAAATGGCTATGGGGAATAACTATTTTTGGTACAAAAAGAACTATTATGTTCAGACTAAGGGGGTGGCAATGGGTGCTTGTTACGCTCCCAGTGTCGCCAACCTTTTTATGAACATGTGGGAGGAGGAACACATCTATGAGAGTGAGTGACCACAATTAATATTCTACTGAAGATACATAGATGATGTTATTATCTTATGGGAAGGACTGGACATTTACACTATGAGTGTCCCTCCTTTTCATTCATCCACATGCTGATATCCCGTGATTTAACACACCGTGGAAGAGATCCCTGCATTGGATACCTGGAACAAAGGCTGATCTGACTACATGCGTCTTACCCCTGTAGGGGTGCAGCTATCTGGTGAGTTTGGAAAATGAGAGGGGATCACGAGTGTTGATGACTTTTTGCACAGAAGTGAACAGTCTGTCGTACACAGTCACTGTGGAATTCGGCACCGGTCACTTTGGAGAGTCACGTTTATGGACATTGATTGCACAAGTCACTTTGGACTATTACAGGATATTACACATTTATTTTGTGTTGCTTTTTATACACATATATTTCCTTTACTAGAACTTCAATAGTTTGTTTATAGATGAAGATTTTGGTACATAGCAATTATTGCATATAATTCTCATAGTTTTACAAGGTAGTATCTGGATTTGATATAGTGGGCAGACGTGTCTGGAAGTTCTCCACTTTGACCACTGGGGGCACGGTAGTCCGTTTGTCCTCCCATGGATCATGTTATTCTAAGTAAGCAAGTAGCTAGTTGAAATAATGCTGTGAGAACTTTTAGTGCACTCCCAATGAGTTATATACAGTGGGGACGGAAAGTATTCAGACCCCCTTAAATTTTTCACTCTTTGTTATATTGCAGCCATTTGCTAAAATCATTTAAGTTCATTTTTTTCCTCATTAATGTACACACAGCACCCCATATTGTACACACAGCACCCCATATTGACAGAAAAACACAGAATTGTTGACATTTTTGCAGATTTATTAAAAAAGAAAAACTGAAATTTCACATTATCAGCACTTTATTATGTTTATGGATGAAGATTTTTTTTGGCACATAACACTATTTGCATTTTTGAAAACCACTTTTTACTCTTTATTTTTATTGATGACGTTTTTGGCACAATAGGATCATTTGGAGTCTTGGCAACAATTTGCACTTGCACATGCACTTTAGCACATTTTCAAGATTGCTCTGGTCAATCTATTACTAAGTCTCTTGGCAGTGCCACCTACCTCTTTATATTGTACTCTACTTCACGCGGTGAAGGTTCCAGGGGAGGCAGCAGCCATATTTACACCTGAGCGCGGAACTATACATATACAGTATATAGATGTTGCGTTGTATTATATGGTAGTGTGTAACAATGTATTACTGGCAGTTATAATAGGAATGTGTTTATTTTCTCAGGTTTCGGCGTTCCTGTCATCAGGCCCTTTATCTATGGTTACGAAAGGCTTGTGAATGGTGGAAACACCGTCTCCCATTCTAGGCCATGGCAGGAGCCTATTCAGGTACAATCACTTCTTTCTGTAGGGGTCCCCCAAGGCTCTGTCCCTGGAACCCTTCTCTTCTCTATCCACACCTCCTCATTTTGTCATTTGATAACCTTCTACGGCTCCCAGTACCAGCTCTATGCTAATGACACCCAAATCTATCTCTCTACTCCCCACCGCACCCCTTCAGTCTCCTCTCACATTACTAACTTACTAACTGACAAATCAGTATCACACCACACCACTTCTTCAAACTCAATCTTTCTAAAACTGAGCTCATAATTTTCGCCCACCCCTCCCCCACCCATGCCCACCTCCCTTAATTTCAATAAAGAGCAACAATACAACTATAAGTCCCTCCCCTCATGGTAGGGTGCTATGTGCAATTCTGTCCTTTCAGACCCAAATCCAATCACTGTCCTAACTTTGTAGACTTCACCTCAACATTATCTCCAAAATCTGCCCCTTCTCAGCCAATGAAACCACTAAGCTACTCATTCACTCCCTTGTTATCACTCACCTTGACTATTGCAAGCTCCCTTCTCATACGACTGCCTCAGCATAGGCTATCCTCCCTTTAGTCTCTCTTGATTGATATTCCCATGGTCATTTCGCTTACCAGCTTCTCAGGGTCTCTGCCAATCTTTCCACTGGCTTCCATTCCATGCCTGCCACTTTTCTCTGCCAATCCCTCCAATGGCTTCCATTCAGTGTCCTCCACCCCTCTTTGCCAGTCCCTTCACTGGCTTCCATTCAGCATGATCCACCCCTCTCTGCCAATCCCTCCACTGGCTTTCATTCAGTGTCCTCCACCCCTATCTGCCAATCACTCCACTGGCTTCCATTCAGGGTCCTCCATCTCTATCTGCCAATCACTCCCTTCTTATCACTCACCTTAACGATTGCAGCTCTCTTCTCAAGGTATTCTTTGCCAGTCCCTTCACTGGCTTCCATTCAGTGTCCTCCACCGCTCTCTGCCAATCCCTCTACTGGCTTCCATTCAATGTCCTCGACCCCTTTCTGTCAATCCCTCCACTGGCTTCCATTTATGGACCGCCACCTCTTTATGCCAATCCCTCCACTGGCCTCCACTCAGTGTCCTCCACCCCTCTCTACCAATCCCTCTATTATTATTATTATTATACAGGATTTATATAGCGCCAACAGTTTGCGCAGCGCTTTACAACATGGGGGCAGACAGTACACTTATAATACAAATCAATACAGGAGGGATCAGAGGGCCCTGCTCGTTAGAGCTTACAATCTAGAAGGGAGGGTCAAGTGGAGACAAAAAGGTAATAACTGTGGGGTATGAGCTGATGGAAAAAATTAAAATACAGTTGTTAGGTGTGGGTAGGATAGGCTTCTCTGAAGAGAAGGGTTTTCAGGGATCGTCTGAAAGCTAATAAAGTAGGAGATAAGCGGACAGATTGGGGTAGGGCATTCCATAGGATTGGAGAGGCTTTGGAAAAGGCCTGGAGACGAGCATGGGAGGAGGTGACAAGGGAGCTAGAGAGCAGGAGGTCTTGAGAGGAACGAAGAGAGTGAGTAGGTTGGTATTTAGAGACTAAGCTAGTGATGTAGCTGGGGGCTAAATTGTGGATGGCTTTGTACGTAGTTGTTAGAATTTTGAATTTAATTCTTTGGCCGAGCGGAAGCCAGTGGAGGGATTGACAGAGAGGAGTGGCAGACACAGAGCGATTGGTAAGGTGGATGAGTCTGGCAGCGGCATTCATAATGGATTGAAGAGGTGATAGACTATGTAGATGTAGGCCAATGAGAAGGGAGTTGCAGTAGTCGAGGCGAGAGATGACCAGCGAGTGAATTAAGAGCTTTGTTGTGTCATTGGTTAGAAAGGGGCGTATTTTGGAGATGTTGCGGAGGTTGAGGCGGCAGGTTTGGACAGTGATTGGATGTGTTGCTTGAAGGAGAGTTCAGAGTCTAGGACTACACCTAGAACCTTGGCATGTGGGGATGGGCTTATAGTTGTGCCATTGATTTTGACAGAGAGATCAGGGGAAGAGGCATATGGGGGAGGAAAAATTATAAGTTCGGTTTTGGCTAGATTGAGTTTGAGGAAGTGGTGTGACATCCAGACTGATATATCTGAGAGTAAATTGGTGATACGTGAGGAGACAGAGGGAGTGAGCTGAGGGGTAGAGAAATAGATTTGGGTGTCGTCAGCGTAGAGGTGGTATTGGAAGCCATGGGAGGCTATCAGTTGACCCAGGGAGGAGGTGTAGATGGAAAACAGTAGAGAACCAAGAACAGAACTCTGAGGGACATAAACAGAGAAAGGAAGAGGAGAGGAGGAAGTAGAGTTATAAGAAACGCTAAAGGTGCGGTTGGATAAGTAGGAAGAGAACCAGCGAAGTGTACAGTCACGGAGACCAAAGGCGTGTAGTTTTTTGAGGAGGAGGGGGTGGTCAACCGTATCAAAGGCAGCAGAGAGGTCCAGGAGCAGGAGTACAGAATAGTGTCGATTGGTTTTGGCCGTTAGTAGATCGTTTGTTAGTTTTAGGAGAGCAGTTTCTGTGGAGTGTTGAGGACGAAATCCAGACTGAAGGGGTTCAAGAAGGCCATTGTCAGCGAGGTGGACGCTCAGTCGGTTGTAGACCAGACGTTCCAGGAGTTTGGATAAGAAGGGGAGCAAGGAGATGGGGCGTAGGTTGTGAAGATTGGATGGGTCCAGTGAGGGCTTTTTAAGTATGGGTCTGACAAGTGCATGTTTTAGAGAGTTAGGGAAGATGCCAGAAGAGAGGGAGAGATTGTATCTACTGGCTTCCATTCAATGTCCTCGACCCCTTTCTGTCAATCCCTCCACTGGCTTCCATTTATGGTCCGCCACCCCTTTATGCCAATCCCTCCACTGGCCTCCACTCAGTGTGCTCCACCCCTCTCTGCCAATCCCTCTACTGGCTTCCATTCAATGTCCTCGACCCCTTTCTGTCAATCCCTCTACTGGCTTCCATTCAGTGTCCTCCACCCCTTTATGCCAATCCCTCCACTGGCTTCCATTCAGTGTCCTCCACCCCTTTATGCCAATCCCTCCACTGGCTTCCATTCAGTGTCCTCCACCCCTCTCTGCCAATCCCTCCTCTGGCTTCCATGCAGTGCCCTTCACCCCTCTCTACCAATCCATCTACTGGCTTCCAATTCCCCAACAACAACAAAAAAATTCTCAATGCTAACAACAACATACCAAGCCATCCTCAACCCAATTAACATCTCCAGTCTTGTCTCAATATATCACTCAAGCCGTCCTCTCCAATAATCCCAAGACCTCCTGCTCTCTAGAATCTCCCGTGTGACCTTCTTCAATGCTCACCTTCAGTAAAGGGGTGGAGGGGTAGGTGAGAAAATGTGTCACGCCAAAGAATATCAAGGGGCATACGATGGCACTAGAAGTACCTAGGAGATGAGCCGTTGGCAAACTGAGAAGGTAGACGCCTGCCAAACATCAAAGAGTGAAGATATGTGGAGAAACTTTCTCTTTCTATCCTCAATGGCAAAACCTCTCTATATTCCAAGAAAAGAATACAGTCTTGCTGGCATGGATACATATAACCAATAGGAGGACTGAAGGTGCTGCTTTGGATTTCTGCCATTGTTAGCAGCAGGTCTGACTGCCTAGAAAATTACAGTGCCTTGAAAAAGTATTCATACCCCTTGACATTTTCCACATTTTGTCATGTTACAAACAAAAACGTAAATGTATTTTACTGGGATTTTATATGATAGACCAACACAAAGTGGAACATAATTGTGAAGTGAAAGGAAAATGATAAATGGTTTTCAAATTTTTTTTACAAATAAATATGTGAAAAGTGTGGGGGAGGGGCATTTGTATGGCGCCCCCCTGAGTCAATACTTTGTAGAACCACCTTTCACTGCAATTACAGCTGAAAGTCTTTTTGGGGATGTCTTTTGCAGCTTACACATCTAGAGAGGGACATTTTTGCCCATTCTTCTGTGCAAAATAGCTCAAGCTTTGTGATTGGATGGAGAGCGTCTGTGAACAGCAATTTTCAAGTCTTGCCACAGATTCTCAATGTGATTTAGGTCTGGACTGTGACTGGGCAATTCTAACACATGAATATGCTTTGATCTAAACCATTCCATTGTAGCTCTGGCTGGATGTTTAGAGTCGTTGTCCTGCTGGAAGGTGAACCTCCGCCCCAGTCTCAAGTCTTTTGCAGACTCTAACAGGTTTTCTTCTAAGATTGTCCTGTATTTGGCTCCATCCATTTTCCCATCAACTCTGACCAGCTTTCCTGTCCCTGCTGAAGAAAAGCATCCCCACCACATGATGCTACCACCACCATGGTGTGTTCAGGGTGATGTGTAGTTTTCCGCCATACATAGCATTTTGCTTTTGGGCCAAAAAAGCTCAATTTTGGTCTCACCTGACTAGAGCACCTTCTTCCACATGTTTGCTGTGTCCTCCACATGGCTTCTGCCAAACTACAAACAGGACTTCTTATGACTTTCTTTCACCAATGTCTTTCTTCTTGTCACTCTTCCATAAAGGGCAGATTTGTGGAGAGCACGACTAATAGTTGTCCTGTGGACAGATTCTCCCACCTGAGCTGTGGATCTCTGCAGCTCCTCCAGAGTTACCATGGACCTCTTGGCTGCTTCTCTGATGAATGTTCTCCTTGCCCGGCCGGTCAGTTTAGGTGGACGGCCATGTCTTGGTAGGTTTGCGATTGTACCATACTCTTTCAATTTTCTGATGATGGATTGAACAGAGCTCCGTGAGATGTTCAAAGCTTGGGAGATTTTTCATAACCTAACCCTGCTTTATACTTCTCCACAACTTTATCCCTGACCCGTCTGGTGTGTTCCTTGTCCTTCATGATGCTGTTTGTTCACTAAGGTTCTCTAAACTACCTCTGAGGGCTTCGCAGAACAGCTATATAAAAACAGCTACTATAAATACTGAGATTAAAGTACACACAGGTGGACTCTATTTACTAATTAGGTGACTTCCGAAGGCAATTGGTTCCACTAGATTTTAGTGATATCAGAATAAAGGGGGCTGAATACAAATGCACACCTCACTTTTTAGATATTTATTTGTAAAACATTTTGGAAACCATTTATCATTTTCCTTCCACTTCTCAATTTTGGTTGTAACATGACAAAATGTGAAAAACTTCAAGGGGTATGAATACTTTTTCAAGGCACTGTAGTTATGTGATCTTAAGCTAAAAGGAAAGTTTTGGAGTCCAGAATGGCTGGTCCTTTTCTCCATGGGGTAGGTGAAGTGGTCTGTATATAAAACAATGACTTCATGATTCTTCTTCCACAGACATCTTCCCACTTTTGCGGTGGTTCCATTATAAACAGTCTCTGGGTTGTCACTCCTGCCCAGTGCACATTCAGGTGAGTCTTATATTATTATTATTATTATTATTATTATTATTATTATTATACAGGATTTATATAGCGCCAACAGTTTGCGCAGCGCTTTACAATGTGAGGGCAGACAGTACAGTTACAATACAAATCAATACAGGAGGGATCAGAGGGCCCGGCTCATTAGAGCTTACAATCTAGAAGGGAGGGTCAAGTGGAAACAAAAAGGTAATAACTGTGGGATGAGCTGATGGAAAAAATGAAAATACAGTTGTTAGGTGTTATATGATAATATATTATTATATGATAATATTCTACTACAAAGTCAGTGTTCACTCCAATGCTTCACTGGTAATTTGTCCTTCCGGAGCCTCTGGTCTATAGACCGGATACATCCTAAATATAGAGCCATTTATCCAACTGTCCATCCAGAGCCTCTGGTCTATAGACCGGATACATCCTAAATATAGAGCCATTTATCCAACTGTTCATCCAGAGCCTCTGGTCTATAGACCAGATACATCCTAAATATAGAGCCATTTATCCAACTGTCCATCCAGAGCCTCTGGTCTATAGACCGGATACATCCTAAATATAGAGCCATTTATCCAACTGTTCATCCAGAGCCTCTGGTCTATAGACCAGATACATCCTAAATATAGAGCCATTTATCCAACTGTCCATCCAGAGCCTCTGGTCTATAGATCGGATTCATCCTAAATAGAGAGCCATTTATCCAACTGTCCATCCAGAGCCTCTGGTCTATAGACCGGATACATCCTAAATATAGAGCCATTTATTAAACTGTCCATCCAGAGCCTCTGGTTTATAGACCGGATTCATCCTAAATATAGAGCCATTTATTAAACTGTCCATCCAGAGCCTCTGGTTTATAGACCAGATACATCCTAAATATAGAACCTTTTATCCAACTGTCCATGCAGAGCCTCTGGTCTATAGACCGGATTCATCCTAAATATAGAGCCATTTATTAAACTGTCCAGAGCTAAAAAACACAAAGAATTCTGCGAGCCACCAAGAACCAGATGCCCAGTAAATATAGAAAAAGAAAGAAAAAGCTGCCGGCATTAAACACGTCTCGTAAATCGTGCAAACATAAACAAGTAAATACTACGCCGCGCTATACAAGTGATCTCATCATGTAAATAGATAAAAAAAGGTATTGGATCGATATAAGATACAACAGCTAAAATCAAAATAATTCATTAAATGAGGAGAGTGCTGTGTTAGGTATTATGCACTACAAACAGGAATAAGATACCAAATGTTTAACATAAAAACACACAAATATTGATCAGTAGTGAAGTGCCAACAAATAAATAAGGGAGTGGAAAATCAAATCACAGAAAGTATATAGTGCTCATGTGAAAAAACATATATATACATAAAATACATAAAAGTCCATAAATTGTGTATATATAAAATATAAAAAAATAATAAAGTGCTCATGTGCAGACAAAGTGTCCTGCTGTGCTTCTAATCAATACGCTGAGTAGTCTGGTAGGTGATCAAATGTGCCAAATGTGCCAAGGTGTCCTCCCTTCGGTGATCCCCTAGGTAGTGAGCGCTCACCTTGGAGCGTACGACTTTGCAATTAAGCTGAGTCTAAACACGCATTTGAACCTCCTCTGGGCTCAGAAGGGAAAAAACTGCATCCAGGGCTCCTCGGTGAAAATACCTCTGTTTTATGTAAAAAAATAAAAGCGCTTGATAGTGTAATGAAGCTTGAACAATTTATTGAACACAAGTAAAACAAACCCCAATGCAGGGTACTCACATTTAAAAAGTACGTCTGGTGCACCACTCTATTGCCAGCAATAATCACTGGAATAAGATACCGGAAAGGTATGGGGGTGATGTGCGTCTCCTCCTAAAGCATGTAGACTGCTTTTCATGCCGTCCTGTCCCCTCCCTGATGCGTATTCGAAACAGGGAATTACATATCTACTTCAGGCGGAATAAATTGGACGGCAGATGTCTCATTCATATATAGCGCCGGCAGCCAGAGCCTCTGGTTTATAGACCGGATACATCCTAAATATAGAGCCATTTATCCAACCGTCCATCCAGAGCCTCTGGTTTATAGACCAGATACATCTTAAATATAGAACCATTTATCCAACTTTCTATCCAGAGCCTCTGTGTCATGACCTTGCAGTAATACATTCATGACCTGTCTGTCTCTTACTTGGTCTGTGTATCAGCCTTGAGGCTTGTACTCTCACACCTGCATGCTTAAGTAATCTTCCCTCTGTGTGGCTCCACCCTAGCCTCAACAGGATCCACTATTTAACACCGTATTCTCTAAGCCTGCCTTGCTGTGCAATATTGTGTGTTTGGCTTCCTGTTTGCCGTGTGCTCAAAGTTTGTCTCTGTCTCTGTTACCGATCTTGGCGTGTTCCCGACTATTCCTGTCTGTTTGTGACCCTGACCTTTGGCGCGTTCTCAAATATCCCTGTTTGCCTGTGACCCTGACTTTTGGCGTGTTCTCTGTTATCCTTGTCTGCTAGTCGCCCCGACATTTGGCTACCTCCTTACTATTCCTTGCTGTCCTGGGCTGCTGTTTCCTCTCCATCCTCCTGTAGCCTACCATGAGCGTGAGCTGGGAGACCCTGGGGGCCGCGACCTGGAGCCAGTTGCAGCCCAGTCCATCCTCACCACTAGAGGCTCTGGTGAACACCAACTGGCTCTTAGACTCCGCGCCCTGGGGAATCTACGCTCTAACTCACTGTGGGATCCGTGTTGGTGCTCCAGGGGACCTGCCTTCCTGAACCACCCCGAGTTCCATCTGCAGCAGTGAGCCTTAGGGTCCACTATCATAGCAAAAAGAGAGAAGAGAAAGCGGGACTTTAACGAGACATGTCAATGCATAAATATTAATTAATTGGCCAGGCACATATAGAGTTGGCCTGTATCCAATATAAGTATAATCCGGACATCAATATTCTATAACCAAGGAGACACTGGGCGTAATCACAAAGGATTTACAGCAATATGCATATTGCTGGCAACTTTATGGAGAACTTCATCTTCCATGAACCTTACCCTTTTACCCCTCACCACTCCATTGGTGGTCTCGGCGATTGATGGCACTGTTCTTCCAGAGGGGCCTATCCGCTTCCAGACCCCTCCTGTTAAGATGTCGGTAGGGATACTCCACCAGGAGTGGATATCCTTTCTTATCCATCCTAAGGTCTCAACCCCTATCGTATTGGGGCTTCCTTGGTTGCAGTTCCACTCTCCACACATTGACTGGACTTCTGGGCAGATCCTGGCTTGGGGTCCCTCCTGTTTCTCTTCCTGCCTACTCAAGGTTGCCCCTAAGGGGAGACTTCCCGTGGCTACCACCTCAGTATCCTCTGCCCTTCTCGCTGCATATAGCGATTTCCAGGATGTGTTCTGTAAAAAGTCAGCTGAGGTGCTTCCTCCTCACAGGTCCATTGACTGTGCCATTGACCTTGTTCCCAGGGCAGTTCTACCCAGGGGTCGTACCTACCCTCTGTCCATCCCAGAGACCCAGGCCATGTCTGAGTATGTTGCAGAAAATCTAGAAAAAGGATTCATCCGGAAATCCTCATCGCCTGCAGGAGCAGGGTTCTTTTTTGTTGCCAAAAAGGATGGTACCCTAAGACCCTGCATTGACTACCGAGGCCTAAACGCAGTAACGATCAAAAATTGATACCCTCTACCCCTAATATCGGAACTATTTGACAGGTTGAAAGGTGCCTCCATTTTTACCAAGTTGGATCTCAGGGGTGCATACAATTTGATCCGAATACGGGAAGGAGATGAATGGAAAACTGCGTTTAACACTAGAGATGGGCATTACGAGTACTTGGTCATGCCCTTTGGTTTGTGTAACGCCCCAGCGGTGTTCCAAAACATTATTAACAAAATCTTCAGGGATCTGCTTTACCAATTTGTTGTCATCTACCTGGATGACATTCTCATCTTTTCGGATAGTCTGTCGGTTCACAGAGACCATGTCCGGATTGTACTTCAGCGCCTTAGAGAAAATAATCTGTACGCCAAGCTGGAGAAATGTTCTTTTGAATGTTCTGAATTCCTGTTTCTGGGATGCTTCGTCTCTAACTTCGGTCTTCGTATGGATCCTGGGAAGGTCTCGGCCATTACCAACTGGCCTCTTCCTGCCGGCCTCAAGGCCATGCAGCGCTTTCTTGGGTTCACTAATTATTACAGGCAGTTCATTAGGAATTACTCCTCTATTGCTGCGCCAATTATCGCCTTGACCAAGAAGGGTGCTAATGCCAAGGAGTGGTCCCCCGAAGCTGTCTCTGCCTTTCATGATTTGAAACAGGCCTTCATTTCTGGACCTTTGTTGAGGCGACCTGACCCGAGGGATCCATTTTTTATTGAAGTGGACGCTTCCTCAACTGGGGTGGGAGCTGTGCTTCTTCAATCCTTTGGGAAAAAATGTCTACCATGTGCGTTTTTCACCAGAAAATTTTCTTAGGCGGAGAAGAATTATGCTATTGGTGATCGGGAACTTCTTGCGATTAAATTGGCGTTGGAGGAGTGGCGTCATCTCTTGGAGGGTTCCCCACATTCCATAACAATTTTCACTGACCATAAAAATCTGCAGTACTTACAGAATGCCAAGCGATTGAATCCCAGACAAGCCAGGTGGAGTCTTTTCTTTTCCCGTTTTAACCTCACCATTACATTCAAACCTGGTTCCTGCAACAGTCGGGCTGCACGCTCTAGATCTTTTGACATTAAGGATGAGGAGCCTACCATTGAACCTGAGCCAATTATCCCTACTTCATGCATCCTTGCCCATTCAACCACCCTGAAGTCAAAAATTCCTCCTGGCAGGACCTTTGTCCCCACTGAGCTAAGAGCTAAGATCCTTCGTTGGGGACATGACTCCAAGGTGGCAGGTCATGCTGGGTTTCTTCGATCCTTCCTCCTCACCAGTCGCCACTACTGGTGGCCTACTCTCCGTTCGGATGTCAAAGACTATGTTAAGGCTTGTCATGTCTGTGCCCAGTCTAAGTCCTCCACGCAGCTCCTGCTGGTCTTCTCATGCCCTTGCCCATTCCCAAGGAGCCCTGGTCTCACATAGCCATGGACTTCATCACCGATCTTCCACCTTCTGAGAAGTATACGGTCATTTGGATGGTAATTGATCGATTCTCCAAGATGGCCCATTTTGTTCCTCTTCCTGGTCTCCCTTCTGCTCCTGCCTTGGTTCCCATTTTCGTACGAGAGATTTTCCGTCTTCATGGTGTCTCTTCCCATGTCATTTCAGATAGGGGTGTTCAGTTTACTTCTCGCTTTTGGAGAGCCTTTTGTAAATCCCTCAACATTACCTTGGATTTTACCTCTTCTTACCATCCCCAATGCAATGGCCGGGCTGAAAGGGTTAATCAGGAGTTGGAGGTCTTTCTCCGTACCTTGGTCTCGGCTCATCATGCTGATTGGGTCTCATTACTCCCGTGGGCAGAGTTCTCCCACAACAATCATGTCAACATCAGTTCTCAGAAGACACCCTTTGTCACTGTTTATGGAAGACATCCTCAGCTCCCTCTTCCTATGACCTGTTCTTTTGACATCCCAGCTTTGGCTACTGTTCAGGAATCATTCAATTCCTTGTGGGCTGACGTTCATGATTCCCTCCAGAAAGCAGCCAACAAGTTCAAAAGTTTTGCTGACCGTCGCATGCGTAAGCCGCTATCATAGCGGTGCACTACTGACCCCAATGGGGTGCATCTGTCACCTGGATACAGGTGACCTGACACTCTGGTTTGTAGACCAGATACATCCTAAATATAGAGATATTTATCCAACTGTCCATCCAGAGCCTTTGGTTTATAGACCGGATACATCCTTAATATAGAGCCATTTATCCAACTGTCCATCCAGAGCCTCTGGTTTATAGACCGGATACATCCTAAATATAGAACAATTTATCCAACTGTCCATCCAGAGCCTCTGGTTTATAGACCAGATACATCCTAAATATAGAGTCATTTATCCAACTGGCCATCCACAGCCTCTGGTTTATAGACCGAATACAGCCTAAATATAGAGATATTTATCCAACTGTCCATCCAGAGCCTCTGGTTTATAGACCGGATACATCCTAAATATAGAACCATTTATCCAACTGTCCATCCAGAGCATCTGGTTTATAGACCAGATACATGCTAAACATAGAACCATTTATCCAACTGTCCATCCAGAGCCTCTGGTTTATAGACCAGATACATCCTAAATACAGAGCCATCTTTCCAACTGTCCCTCCAGAGCCTCTGGTTTATAGACCAGATATATCCTAAATATAGAACCATTTATCCAACTGTGCATTGAGAGCCTCGGGTTTATAGACCGGATACATCCTAAATCTAGAACCATTTATCCAACTGTCCATCCAGAGCCTCTGGATTATAGACCGAAACATACGAAATATGTAGTAATTTATCTAGTTGACATACCACTGTTAGCTTCCACCAGTATATAGCAGGGAGGTGCAGTCAGTGGAGTCAGGTGGCAGAGCCTCTCCTGCCATGAACATGAAAAAAAAAATTGAGCTGGGGCTCCTGTCATCTATGGTTCTGGAGATACCGGGCTCCTTGCACAGCCTGTCAGAAGATACATACAGAGCAGCCAGTTTAAATCCAAGCCGGCACACTCTGTTTGCATAAGACTGAGAGGATGAGCTCACAGTGCCTCTCCTCACTTCTCAAAGAGAGAACTCGCTCTAGGCGTCTGTACCTGACTAATACCTTCCTTGCCAAGGGTGCCGGCTCAGAATGTAGAATGCATAGGAGCAAATAAAGATCTGGGTAGCCAAAAACAGATTAAAATTGCAACCCCTAACGCGTTTCACATGACTCTCACTGGTGCTTAATCAGAGCTGTGAGAGCAGTGTGAAATGTGTTAGCAGTTTGCAACTTTAATCTGTTTTTTGTACGGACTGTATCCTCAATAAAGGAAACTATTATTTTTGGAGTGCGGCTATCCGGATCTTTGTTTGCTCATATACATTCTCCTCACCTCTTGTCAGAGGCACTGAGCTCAATGGACAGCTTGGAGCCTTGTACCAATGGTAAAGTACCGTTTGCCGAAGCTGTCCAATAAAAATGCTGCAGTGGAGCCACGCCTCTCACTGCAGTGTCATAGAAGGGGGTGTGTCTAAAAGACAAATGCTCCCTTCCAGCCCAGCCCTCTTATCTACAAGGAAAAAAACATTAATGGGTATAAGATTTACCCACAATCCCATGTTTTTCTCACACAGTTAAGAGGGAGAATGAGAATCTGCTGCTGAAAAGGTACAAGATAAATCATATATTATTATAACATAATAATTGATTATTTATAACTTCAAACTCCAGTATATAAGGGTGGGGGTAGATGTGAAGTAATTATAACTCCACGGAGGCACCGTCCCTGGTAGATACATGATTCAACTACAAGAAGGGATAACGGGGGACTTTACATGTGCCTCAGTGGAGTATGAGTAATAATTTAGAACACACTTTTAAAAAGTATAGAAAAACTTTATTTGCCATCCATGGATGGAGACTTTTAAAACATATTATAGTCTGAAGGAGAATACCGTTTACTGTTTCTTCAGTCCAGGGTGTGCAGATCCTGGTATAAGATGTCAAGGATATGGCCTACGGGTTTCGCGGGAAGCTTCCCGCTTCGTCAGGGCCTTTAAAGCAGCACAGAAAGCATGTAAATATTAGAAATCTCCTAAAGATACACACGGGTTACATACACCGCCATGGTCAGAGTGAGAGCAATAATTCTAGCACTAGACCTCCTGTGCAACTCTAAACATGTAACCTGTTACAAAATTTTAAAGCGTCGCCTATGGAGATTTTTAAGTACTGAAGTTTGGCGCCATTCCATGTGTGTGCGCAATTTTAAAGCGTGACGCATTGGGTATCTTTTTATTCAGCGTAATATCCTCTTTCATAGTATATCAAAAAAATTGGGATAACTTTAGTGTTCGTTTTTTTTTTTTATTATTATTATTATGCATGAAACAGTATCTTTAAAAAAAAACGCATTTGAAAAATTGCAGCGCAAATACCGTGTGACATAAATAGTTGCAACAAGCGCCATTTTAATCCCTAAGGTGTCTGCTAAAAATATATATATGTGTATATATATATATATATATATATATATATATATATATATATATATATATATATATATATATATAATGCTTGGGGGTCCTGAGTAATTTTCTAGCAAAGAAATTAATGATTTTTACATATAGGAGAGAAGTGTCAGAATTGGCCTGGGTGGCAAGGGGTTAATTACCATAAATAAGTAATATACAAATAATTATTATAAATTGTTTTTAAGGTTTTTACTGTATTTTCACAATCTGTACTCAAGCAGGTGGCTTAAAGCAGGTGGATAAATTACTGAAGTTTGAACACAAGAAGGGATAACGGGGGACTTTACATGTGCCTCAGTGGAGGATGAGTAATAATTTAGAACACAGTTTTAAAAAGTATAGAAAAACTTTATTTGCCATCCATGGATGGAGACTTTTAAAACATATTACAGTTTAAAGGAGAATACAGTTTACTATTTCTTCAGTCCAGGGTGTGCAGATCCTGGTATAAGATGTTAGGGATACGGCTTACGCGTTTCGCAGGAAGCCTCGCTTCGTCGGGGCCTTTAAAGCAGCACAGTAAGCATGTAAATATTAGAAATGTCCTAAAGATACAGAATTACAGAATTAGCTACATTGTAAAGTAAATATGGAAGAAACAATTGTGATTTTTTTTTTAGGTGCAGAGTAATTTACAGCAATAACAAATATAATGGTAAAAGATTTTTTTTATTTTGAAAGGCAAAATAAAAAATATTAAAACATAACAGTTGGCAAATACAGGTTAGCACAATTCTAACGGTACAGAACCACAGGATAAACTTCCCAACATGTTTCGCCCATGTATCGGGCTTCTTCAGGGATGCTGTCTGATTAAGAAGTATAAGAAACATTTTATATATATATATATATATATATATATATATATATATATATATATATATATATATATATATATATATATTTTTTTTAGATATTTTAGCAGACACCTTAGGGATTAAAATGGCGGTTGTTGCAACTTTTTATGTCACACGGTATTTGCGCAGCAATTTTTCAAATGCGTTTTTTAATTTTTTTAAAGATACTGTTTCATAAATAAAAAAAACCCAAAAAAACGAACTCTAAAGTTAGCCCAATTTTTTTGATATACTATGAAAGATGATGTTACGCTGAGTAAAAAGATACCCAATGCGCCACGCTTTAAATTTGCGCACACTTGTGGAATGGCGCCAAACTTCAGTACTAATCTCCATAGGCGACGCTTTAAAATTTTAACAGGTTCCATGTTTAGAGCTACAGAGGAGGTCTAGTGCTAGAATTATTGCTCTCGCTCTGACGATGGCGGCGTATGTAACCCGTGTGTATCTGGCTCTGATACCAGCCAGTGCCCTCACCAGCCTGTCACCTCACCGCACCTCCCTGGTATATAGAGTACACTTCATGGCTTTTGGTAGTAATTTCTGAGAAATCCAGACCAGGCCAGAATGTATCCAGGCCAAGAATATCTTAAACATGATAAGACTCCTAATCCTCACAGTAGGTAACGTTTGTGTTTTTCTCTTCCATCCAGATTTTCCGATAATGTAGTTCCTGATTCAATTTTTGAGATCCAAAACAAGAGCTTGAGGAATGCTCAAGTAAGTTCTGATTACTGAGAGGAGCTTTTTTTGTATTTTATCCACTTCAATACAGGACACTTTCACCCCCTTCCTGCCCAGGCCAATTATCAGCCCTGTCACACTTTGATTGACAATTACTCATGTAACACTGTACCTAAATGACAATATTTTTTTGAGACAGATAGAGCTTTCTCTTGGTGGTGGTATTTAATCACCACTGGGATTTTTATTTTTTTATTTTGTGCTATATAAGATTTTGTGAAAGTTGTAGAGTTTGCAATCAATGGTATATACAGTGGAACCTTGGATTATGAGCATAATCCGTTCCAGGACTATGCTTGTAATCCAAAGCACTCACAAATGAAAGCAAGCTTCCCCATAGAAGTCAATAGAAATGAAGATAATTCGTTCTGCATTGACTTCTATTGCATGCAATACCGCATGTGGCCAGAGGTGGGGGGGTCGCTGGAGAGCCTCGGAAATACTCAGGGACAGCTCGGATGAACTCGGAAAGCCTGGGAAAGGCTCGGAAACACTTGGGAACTGAGTATTTTTGAGTGTTTACGAGTATCCACCTCTTCCTTGTTCCACGTTTGTTCCCCTTGGTTTGCGCGTGGGCCGACTCTCCTTTTTCCACAGCCCCCAGGACAGACAACCAGTTGTAGGTTTCCCTGATGCTGGGATTGTTTGTTTTTTTCCCTGCGGTTTGCTACCATTATTACTTGTAGCCGCTTCCTCCTTCACTTCTTTTTTTTCTCATATAATTTGTTCTTCATTTTGTAGATTTAATTATAGACACCATGCAAGTGACATCATGATGAAGTGAACTGTGTTTGATGAAACGCGTCGAGATTTAATGTCTTCCATTCTTCGGTGTTGGTTTACAAACCGTTTATTGCACATTTGTATGAAGAAATTTGTGACTATGTACCAAGAAGGAATATTTGTAATACTCATGTCTCTTTCTGGTGCACTTTTCTGCTCCTTCATGACCAGGCCATTTGTTGCTATGTGGCACTGCGCTACTTTAACTGGGGATTGCGTGGTCATGCAACGCTGTACTCAAATTAAATTGATATCATTTTTCTCACTCAAGTAGAGCTTTCTTTTGGTGGTATTTGGTCACCATTGTTTTTTTTTTTTATTATTTGCGATATAAAAATGAAAAAAGGTGACATTTTTCAAATAAATATTTTTTAATTTCCTCCATAAAACACGGCCAATTAAAAAAAAATTGAATTTCTTCATAAATTTTAAGCAAAATGTTTCCTGCTACCTGTTTTTGATAAACAAAATCCCAATAAGTGTATATTGTTTAGTATCACTCCGCCTGTGACTAGACATGTGCACACTGAAATATTTTGTTTCGGAATTTCGTTTTCGTCCAAAAAATAAATTTATTTAGTTACCCCCGAAATTTGTTTTTATTTATTTTGTTTCTTTAAAAAATGCATTCGTCCGAAAATCCGAAATAATTAAGGCTGAATCTGTCATTGGAGGCTCATGGTGTCTGTTGAATGTTCTAAGAAGATTTGACGGAGCAGCTAAACTGTACGACGCCACAATCGTACATTTCCGGTCGAATGTTCCGCCTACAAGCTATAGTAGAATTCTAATGTTGTATGACACTAGTAATAATTATATTTATTCATTATTATTACTAGTCAACCAACCTTACAATTCTTCTATAGCCTATGGGCGGAGCATTTGACCATAAATAAACTGCTTCATCAAATCTTCATGTCGAATCTTTTCTCTCTATGCTGAATAATCTTGGACTAATAGAGTTAGGTTAGGCACATTCAACCTTTTTTGCTATTGTCTCTATAATGTTGAATCTTTTCTCTCTATGTCAGATCTTTTCTCACTATGTAGAATAATCTTGGACTAATAGAGCTAAGGTTAGGCACATTCGACCACAGGTTCGATATACACAGATCGCTATTGTCAGCGTCATGTCGAATCTCCTATCTCTATCGAACTGTTGTCGCAACGAAAATAAAGCATTTGTTTATGTCAGATCTTTCAGTTTTCAGATTCTGCAGGTTCGTTATTGTTAGTTAAAACAATAACGAAAATACCCAAAACAATATAGATAGATATGCACTGCACTGCTGAAAAAATTATTTGTTTTCGTTTCACTCATTTTTTCTGTTTGTTTTATTTTTTCAGGTCATTCAATATGATCGAAAATCCGAAATTCAAAAATTTGGAAATTCGGAAATTCGAAAATTTGAAAATTCGGAAATTCGAAAATCCTTAAATTGGAATGAAAATCCGAAAATTTGAAAATCCAAAAATTTGGAAATCCGAAAATTTGAGAATCCGAAATAGTAACTAACTAACTAACTAATAATAACTAACTATTAAATTATAGGTATTGGAATTTCCTTTCAAATGTGGCTGCTCGTGAACATAACAAATACGAATTTATCCAAAGTTATAAATTATCCGAAATAAGGAATGCCGCATCTAAATGAATGGAACGTAACAAATGTTATAATAATAAATAATAATAATAATAAAAAAATGTTTTTTATTATTATTTAAATAAAATTATAAAATAATTTAATATATTATATATATATATATATATATATATATATATATATATATATATATATATATATATATATATATATATATATATATATATATATACATGTAATTATTTTTAATTCATTACTTTTCATTCATTTAGATGCGGCATTCATTATTTTGAATAGTTCGTAACTTCGGATAAATTCGTATTCGTTATGTTCACTAACAGCCAAATAAAAAAAAAAGAAAATTCCAATTATTATTATTAGTTAGTTATTATTTCGGACTTTTTCGGGTTTTTGAAATTATCGGATTTTCGTTCTTATTTTCAGATTTTCATTCTTTGGAATATTCAGATTTTCATTTTTATTTTTGGATCTTCAAATTTTCAGAATTTTCGAAATTTCCGAATTTTCAAATTTTTGGATTTTCACATTTCGAATTTCCAAATTTTTCGGAAAAATTTGTTAAACCATTTTTTGTTAATTTGATTATTTCTCAATGAACTAATTTGTCGAATTTCGTTGAAAAACGAATTCGGAACAAAACAAATTACACATGTCTAATTCCGGCTCTATCCTAGAGCAGGGGGCTGAAGGCCACATCAGAGGGCTCTGGTTGGGCATCTCTGGGTAAAGAAGACTTTTTGCAACAAGAAGTGAAATGGGGATTTCGGCAGCCCAACATGGCATATATTGTACAAACTCAGCGTTATATAAATTGTATTTAGTATATGTAGAACATCTGCACCACTTCCAGGGTCAATATAAAGTCACAACCTCACCAGGCCTTCCTAGAAGATTGTCCAAGTATTTGCTGTTCCCATTACCATTCTATTCCTCACTATGGCGCCTATCTGAAGCCACATTTCTCATATTTACATTTATAAAAAAATGAAGTCATGTATTCTAGAAAATGAGTTCTGATTTATTAAAAAAATAATAAAAACGCTTAACAACTTAAAACTTTTCTAGGTCTTTAAACACCCCGAGTACAACTCCAAGACCTCCACCAATGACATCGCTCTGATCAAGCTGTCCAGTCCTCTCACCATCAATGAAGCTGTGTCCCTGGTTTCTCTGGCTTCTGGCTCTGACACCGTGAACAAAGGAGACAACTGCGTCACCACCAAATCGGGATACGCCACTGATTCCAGTAAGGGAATATGATATCCTCCAAAAAAATAAAAAATAACCAATTAAAGTCCTAGGGCATGCCTTATGTCTGGGTGGCGGATGGCTGTGTGTTTTTTTGGTTTTTTATTTATGTGTATGTAGTGTAGTAAACAGTTACAGATCTGCCTGATTTATCTTTTGCAGTTTGTGTATCATTGGAGGGGAATTATTATGGAATATTTCTCCTTACAATATTTAGTTTTCCCCAGAACAAGAAGGTATTTACTGTTCTTTTTGATGATGTCATTGTTATTTGATGATGTCATTGCTATTTGATGATGTCACTGTTATTTGATATCACTGTTCTTTTTGATGATGTCATTGTTAATTGATGATGACATTGTTATTTGATGATATCATTGTTATTTGATGATATCACTGTTCTTTTTGATGATATCATTGTTATTTGATATCACTGTTCTTTTTGATGATGTCATTGTTAAAGTGATCTTTTTTGGGACTTTTGTGCCTACAGGTAAGTTTATAATAAGGATAACCTGCAGTTACAAATGACATATGGGGTAGAGCTCCCCCCACTAGTACTGTATAGTAAAACACACTGATAATGTATAATATGACACACTTAGAGCACACTACATCTGAGGTCCTATACATCATAAGAACCAAATACAATGTGTGGAATATTGAAATAATAAACATCAAAAAACACTTTAACCACTTCCGGACCGCCCACCGTTGTTTATACGTCGGCACTTTGAAGAGGAGTATCATTGTTGTGGCAGCAGCTAGCTACCATAACCCCGGTATCCTCTTCTTCAGCGGGGATCTGCTTCAAGATAAAAGAGGTCTCTGTGGCAGATTTGCTGCGAGATCACTTTTATCGGTGGTGGGAGAGGGCCCCCCTCCTGCCGCTCTCCAGTGCCCTCCACCGCTTACCAGAACCGTCGGTAGCGGCGGAGGCAATCAGATCCTCTCCCTAGCCTGTCATGGAGACGAGTGAGGGGAAGACGGCCCCCACCCATCTCCATATCATTGCAGGGCGGAAGCGACATCAAAACGTCACTTCCATCCATACTGTAGGTCTTAAAGGGACATTTTTTTGTTTTGTTTTTTATTTCATTTATTTTTATTTTTTGTATTGCATTTTAGTGTGTATTTTTGTGTGTTTTGTTTTAAAGAACAGTGTAAAAATAAAAAGTAAAAAAAAAAATTAAAGGCACCCCGTCCCGCCGAGCTCGTGTGCAGAAGAGAACGCATACCTGAACAGCGCCCGCATATGAAAACGGTGGTCAAACCACGCATGTGAGGTATCGCCGCGATCGTTAGAGTGAGAGCAATAATTCTAACCCCAGACCTCCTCTGAAACATGCAACCTGTAGAATTTTTTAAACGTCGCCTATGGAGATTTTTAAGGGTAAACGTTTGCCTCCATTCCATGAGCGGGGGCACAATTTTGAAGCGTGATGTGTTGGGTATCAATTTACTCGGCGTAACATTATCTTTCACAATATAAAAAAAATGGGCTAACTTTACTGTTGTCTTATTTTTTAATTAAAAAAAGTGTATTTTTTCCCAAGAAAGTGCGCTTATAAGACCGCTGCGCAAATACGGTGTGACAGAAAGTATTGCAACGACCGCCATTTTATTCTCTAGGGTGTTAAAAAAAATATATAATTTGGGGGTTCTAAGTAATTTTCTAGCAAAAAAGTTTTTAACTTGTAAACAACAAATCTCAGAAAGAGGCTCGGTCCTTAAGTGGTTTATCCCTTACGGACCTCCCCCACACAGATATACTGAGGTAGGAGCGCCCCTCCTGCGTGAAATCACGTACCTGTATGTGATTTTGTGCACAGACTCTGGGGCGCGCTCAAGCACGCAGCCGGCTGCCAGCTCCCGCTGTTATTGGACACAGCAGGAGCCAATCAGCGGGTCCAGCAGATGCGATGTGTGCCGGGGCCCGCTAATCCTTCTCAGGTGAGGCAGAACGGCGCTCTGCCTATGTAAAAAAGGCCGGCCGTCACTCTGTGAGAGGGGAAGATGGAGATCCTGTGTTTTTGCTCTTTATTCTCTTTTTTCTCCAGTCAAAGCTCCTCCCCCACAGTTAGAAAGCAACCCCCTAGGGACACATTTAACCCTTTGATCGCCCCTGATGTTTAACCCCTTCCCAGACAGTGTCATTAGTACAGTGACAGTGCATATTTTTAGCACTGATCACTGTATTGGTGTCACTGGTCTTCAAAAGGTGTAAAAAAAGTCAGTTAGGTGTCCGATTTGCCCGCCTCAATGTCACAGTCCCGCTAAAAATCGCTGACCAGCGCCATTACCAGTAAAAAAAATTGTCCGCCGCAATGTCGCAGTCCCGCTAAAACTTGCTGACCAACACCATTACTAGCAAAAAAATATTTGTCTGCCGCAATGTTGCAGTCCCGTTAAAAATCACTGATCACCGCCATTACCAGTAAAAAAAAAATTGTCCACCGTAATGTCGCAGTCCCGCTAAAAATTGCTGATCACCGCCATTACTAGTAAATAAATTAAATAAAAATACCATAAATATATCCCCTATTTTGTAGATGTGATAACTTTTGCAAAAATCAATCAATATACGCTTATTGGGTTTTTTTTTACCAAAAACATATAGCAGAATACATATTGGCCTAAATTAGTGAAGACATTCGATTTTTTACATTTTTTTTATCGGATGTTTTATAGTAGAAAGTAAAAAATCTTTTTTTTTTTTTCAAAGTTGTCGGCCTTTTGTTGTTGAAAAAACAAAAATAAACCGCAGAGGTGATCAAATACCACCAAAAGAAAGCTCTATTTGTGGGAAAAAAGGAAGTTTTGGATAAAACGTTGCATGACCGCGCAATTTTCAGTTAAAATAACGCAGTGCTGTATCGCAAAAAAAGGCCCGGTCATGAAGGGGGGGTAAAACCTTCCGGGGCTGAAGTGGTTGAATAAAACACCACTGTGATACCTAAACTAGTGATAATCAGTGATAGGCGTTTCCAGTGATAATCAGTGATAGGTGTTTCCAGTGATAATCAGTGATAGGCGTTTCCAGTGATAATCAGTGATAGGCGTTTCCAGTGATAATCAGTGATAGGCGTTTCCAGTGATAATCAGTGATAGGCGTTTCCAGTGATAATCAGTGATAGGCGAAAGGGCCTGGTATGGATTTTGGTTGGACCCCACACTGTTTTTTTTAAATTTGGAGTGGTGTTCCCCTTAAAATCTATACCAGGCCAAAAGGACCCGAAATAGATTTTGGGGGCCCATGTCGTTTTTTATTCTTAAATCTGTCATAGGTTCCCCTTAACCACTTCAATGCACTGTATTATATACTCTGCACTGACTGCACTGTGTATGTATATATGTTAGACTGCTTGCACTGCATATATATTCTACACTGAATGCACTGTAGTATATATATATATATATATATATATATATATATATATATATATATATATATATACTAAACTGCCTACACGCCACTAACTAACCTGCCTAATCTAGCTTAAGTTCAATCTCCTCCACATAGCACACTACACAGCCCCCGTGTAAGCAACCTTATATAGTGTGGGGCATGGACTTAGCCCCCCTGAGCCATGATTGGCCAAAGGCACCCTGCCTTTGGCCAATCATGGCTCTCACAGCAGATCGCGCTGTGATTGGCCAAAGCATGCAGGTCAGCTGCATGCTTTGACCAATCAGTTCTCCCTAACAGGATCCTTAACTGGCCTCCTATTCTCCTCTTATTTCCGATTCCACCACAATTAGCACCACGTCTTTTTGAGATTGTCACAAGGAAAATGTTTGCCAGCACATCATGGATCAACAAGGAAGCGTCCAAGCAAATTATTTAAGGCATGATTTTGGAGTCACGCAGGACCCCTTCGTCGGGCATGTGATAAATGTGAAATTACAGTGACAAGTATTTAAATAGCCATCAACCAAAGGAAAGCAAGAAAAAAGGATCCAACCACCCCTTGACAGGTGTGAAGTCACAAGTCCCGCCAAATGTATGTTTAAAAAAGTGTCACAGACTAAATGAAAACAAGAATAGCCAGAAATAATGTTAATGCTAGTGGTTGCTAGGCAGCAGGGTGCAGGAATCCGTGGTTGCTAGGCAGCAAGTTGGATTCAATTGAAACAGCGATCGTTGTCTAGAGATAGCTAGGCAACGGGGGACGCTGCAAGGGTTGGTGGCCACTGATGTCATGGGACGTCAGCAGACCCCGCCCACCTAGGCAGATTGTGTCCATTTAAAAACAAGGGGAGTGAAGGAAACAGTGAATGTGAAAGGTGTAAGTGCATAGAGAGAAATGAAGCCATCAGATCGGGAGAGCAAACAGGGAAAGGAGATAAAGAAGGAAAACGGGTGAAAGAGAAAAGGCAGACCAAGGAGTAATGGTGGACACAGGAAAGTGTAAATAGATAAAGATGAATAGCGGCAAAAAGGAGATATAAAAGGTGGGGGGAGAGGGGGGAAAGGGGGAAAAGAACACATATAAAAAATGGAGATATATAAAGAGAAAAAAGGAAAAGAGAGAAAAAAAGAAAAAAAGGAACAGAAATAAAAGACAAAGGAGAAGAAAATAAGAGAAAAAAAATACAACGAGTGAAAAATAAAAAAGGATAAACATGGAGAAGTCAGAATAGGAAAAAGGAAGAAATGAGTGGGAAAATGAAGCAAATTAAGAGGAAGAGGTGCAACTGAGAAAAATGTTGTAAAATAAACTGAAAAAAAAAAAACAAGTAAATAAAATGACCTAAGTAAAAAAAAAATGTGAAAAAATAATAAATAAATGAAAAAATAAAAGTTAAAAATAAATAAAAATAAAATAAAAAATAAAAAGTAGTCTTTTGTGATTGTCACATGATAACTCGTGACAAACAGCTTTGCGCGAAGCATGTTACCCCAAAAGAAGCTCCTGCTCTTTTTGGAGTGACAAGCTTCGAGTGATGTGGTTGGACATTGGGTGGCAGTGCCACACTTTTGGGGGCAAACTGTGGTAATAATTAATGTTGTCATGTTAATTTCTCCTTTTCTCTCGACAGAAGCCATTTCAGAAGACTCTCAGGAGGTGACTGTTCCTATCCTGACCAGCGATGAGTGCCAGAAACTATGGGGAACCAAGAGCCAAAGAAACACAATCTGCACTGGTGTCTCCTCCTGCATGGTATGATGGCCTAAAACCTTTATTATTGACCAGTGTTGATTCTCTTCAGTCAGCTTGGGGAACAGAACAATATTCTTCTGGATCAGACTAAATGACGTATATATACTGTGGGCAGTCAGGCAAGTGGTTAAATATGGCAGATGCATACTATGCAGAAATACACTCAAAGGAAATAAGTCACAAAATTTCTATGGTGTCGCACCAAAAAAGAGCATACCTGTAAGAAATGTATCACTTGCAACAGCACACATACTACCTATATGTGGAATGCACTTGCGGCTACCAGTATGCATGGAGAACTACTAGAAAATTGGCCACTAGAATAAGGGAACATATTATTACAGTGTATATAATCATCTTAGAACTACACACAGTAGGGATCTCAGTCATTTAAAATTGTATTCTATAGATAAAATAGGGGGAGTAATTTAGGAAGGAGGTGTCATGCAAAGAGACATTTTGGATTTTTGAATTGGAAAGCTTGGCCCCAAATGGCCTTAATATTGATTTAGACATTAATTGTTTTTTTAAAAATAATTATTAATGTTAGATAGACATGTGCAGAATTAAAAAATATATATATTTTGCTTTGATTTGTTTTGATTTGTTATTCACATAAATTCATTCAGTTAAGTTTGTTGCATTCCTTTTTGGAATTTGGTATTGTTTATTCTAATTTGAAACTATTCAAATTTTAAAACTCCATTCAAATTGCATTCAAGTTGGAATTGAATTCCATCAGAATTTGAATCGAATTCCATTCAAAATTAAATTTATTCTTTCATTATTTTTTTCTATTCTATTCTTTTATCTTCTATTTCATTTATTTATTTTCCATTATATTCTAATCTTTTTTATTCTATTCAAATTTATTCCATTTGAAAAACGGTTTATATTGGTATATTCTTTCTATTCTTTTCTGGAAATGATTATATTCTTTTTTTCTATTCTATTCTATTATTTTTTATTCTATTCAAATTTGAAGTTATTCTATTTGAAATGTGAATTTCAGAAAATGGTTATATTCTATTTAATTGTATTCTACTTTTTTAATATTCTATTCTGTTCCTTTATTTTCTAATCTATTCGGTTTTACTCTATTCTTTTATTTTCTATGTTTTCCCTTTTTCTGTTCTATGTTTTTCTATTCTTTCATTTTCTTTTCTGTTCTGTTTTACTCTATTATATTTTGTTATTTTATTTTCTATTCTATTCTATTTTATTATATTATTTTCTATTCTATTCTATTCTATTCCTTTATTTTCTATTATGTTTTATTCTCTTCAAAATTCGAATTCTGAATTTTGAATTCGATTTGAAAACCATTCAAATTCAATTAGAAAACTATTTGAATTCGAATTTCATCCAAAATTTTGGTTCCTTATTTTGGATTTGTTTAAATTTGTTACTATTGTAATTTTGATATTTGGATACATCTGAAAATTCCAAATAACAAAAAATCCATCTCATTTTCGATTTAGAACGAAACAAAACACAGATGTTTAGTGTGAGAACCTATTTTTATATAGGGAATGTTTAGTATACATTTTGTACATTTATAATATGTACTGATTTTTGAATATACCATGTGGGGTGTATAATAGTATATGGTGGGTGGGGAATTGAGGAATTATATCCTATGTAGAAATAGATGATTGGTTTTCTGAATTTATTTATTACATTTTTTTTATGAACACATAGAAAATTGATTGGTTATTGCGAGGGTTGGCTTAAATGGGGATCACCTTCACTGGGAAAAACGTAGTCCAAATGAAAGGTCTCTCTTAAAAGTCTGGCCTTTAGTCAGATTTATTTAATAGGTTGCATGAAAATCAAACAAAACAGAAAAATAAATCTTTGCCATCCAAACGCTAAACATTTCAGGTTCCTTCCTCACAGGTGAAGGGCTTCTCCCAATCACCAAAAAAAACAAACAAACGTGATGGAAACCTTCCTTTCTCATACGGAGCAATGACAACATCTACAGCTCTTTCAGGTTTGGCTTCCTGAGTCCCAGACCAAGAGTAACCGCTTGCTCCAGTCCTTCCTTATTTATACCATCTGGTGCTGGTCACAGGTGGAGAGAAAAATCCGGTTCGGAACCCACACTGCCAAGGTGGCCCGGAAAACCTGGACCAGATTCCACCTTAGTTTCCCACACATAAAAGCATGCAAAGTGATACATAGCATTCCTTAATCACCTCGCCTTTCATATTGTCAGACTATTTTATCCTAATTTTAATAATTATATATATATAATATATTATTTTTTATTTAATTTCTTATTCTATTTCATTTTTAGGTACATAAAATTGTCTTATAGGAGAAGGAATTGCTAAACTAAATATCATGTTTGCATTGTTTTTTGTACATATATCCAAACTGTAATAGTTCATCCAGCTTTTGATACATCGCTGTTTAAATATACAGTAGATGGGATTTGGGTACTTCTCCCAGTGTTACTATGGCTGAATCTGCACTTCTGGTATCCTGTTCCGTCGCGGGGCATACCAGGCACTTAACACACAGGGTATACATACCAGGAGTAAGATGGCACCTCTGGCTTCCTGATGATGCACTAGGTGTGCGAAACACATTAAGGCGCAACAGCATGGTCCTGACGTCATTTCCAGCATCACCCGATGTGTCATTTTTCAGCAATTGGAACGCACGCCAGCCCGGGTTGTGGGAACGGCGGGAATTATGGCAGGAATTATAGATAACAGATCTGCATGCCGACTCACAATGTATAGGAGTGGTCCAAGTGGTCAAACAGCAAATTGTACTTCAAGGCATAGACACTATGAAAGCAGTACCCACCAAGCTGGACATATGTGGCTTGTGCTCAGTGAAGGAATCTAAATTTATGTTTAAGACAAAATTATCTATATACAAAATGACCGGATTACAAAAATAGTATAATTTTATTAAATCACAACCAATATCTTCACCGCAAAGACAACGTTGGGGCTCAATTCATTGCACTTGAGGGAGCTGAATACATTTACAAACTAAGCACCCTTCTATTGGCTTTGAGGGCATATGGTGACCTTCTAACACCTCAGAGCCTATTTAAAGAGACCCTGTCACTGGACCCATTGGGACAAAGTGACAATGTCTATATAAAAGGTTCTCCCTGAACAGCTGTGTCACGTACCTGGTCAAGGCTGAGCTGACAAGAGGGCTTCCCCTTACACCTCCTGCCCTCTTTCTCCTGGAAGTGATGACAGGATATAAGAAGGCACAGAGTGGCACGGGTGCCTTGTAGGAGATCCTGGGCAGAAGAATCTTGCAGCAGGTGCCAAGCTGGCCGATGAGAAGACACAACGGGTGGTGCAGAACAATGAGCAGCAAACAGGCAGGCCAGCAGGCCAATGTAGAAAACTCTGGCAGATGCAGAGGCACTGCAGCAGGAACAGCAGGCAGCAAGCAGGTTTGCAAGCAGGCAGATGCAAGATCTTGAGTGGTCAGGCAGGCAAATGTTGGTATCAAAAGGGCAGAAGAGGTGCAGAATCAGGAACCAAAACAGAGTCAGAGCCAGGCCGGGGGTGATATTGGGCAAGCAGAGAAGGTACCAAAACAGCAGGCAGAGTCAGGTCACGAACCAGAATCAGAAATGGGGTATCAGGTACAAGTATGGTCAAGACAAGCTGGGAAGTACAGAATCAGACCACAAATGGTAGAAGCTGATGACCACTCAGCAATCCTCTGGTCTCTGGAGATAGTTTAAATAGGCAAGTGAGCGGCAAGTATTCATGCGGGCTCACGGGCACGCACGTAAATTAGGGCACATCCAGTTGTCACTCGAGAATTATTATGAGCATGCGCATAAGTTAGGGAATGCCTACTTGTCACTCGGGAAAGCATGTGCACATCTTCATAATGCTTAAAGTGAAACAATAAAAGTGTAATATTTCTTTAAATTTCGTACCTGGGGGGTGTCTATAGTATGCCTGTAAAGTGGCACATGTTTTCCGTGTTTAGAACAGTCTGATAGCAAAATGACATTTCTAAAGGGAAAAAAGTAATTTAAAAGTACTCGCAGTTATAACGAATTGTCGGTCCCGGCAATACACATAAAAGTTCATTGATAAAAAAGGCATGGGATTCCCCCACAGGGGAACCCCGAACCAAAATTTAAAAAAAAATGCTTGGGGGTGCCCCCAAATTCCATACCAGGCCATTCAGGTCTGGTCTGGATATTAAGGGGAACCCCGCACCAAAAATAAAAAAATGGCGTGGGGACCCCTTCAAAATCCATACCAGACCTGATTTTAAGGGGAACCCCGTGCCAAAATTAAAAAAAATGGTGTGGGGTCCCCCCAAAAATCCATTCCAGACCCTTATCTGAGCATGCAACCTGGCAGGCCACAGAAAAAGAGGGGGGGATGAGAGCGCCCCCCCCTCCTGAAGCGTACCAGGCCACATGCCCTCAACATTGGGAGGGTGCTTTGGGATAGCCGCCCAAAAGCACCTTGTCCCCCCTTGAAGAAGAACACCGAAGGAAGACCAGAAGAATATGGAAGAATAAAGCGGGAAAAGAACACATTAATAAAATAATTGTCAAAAACCGTCTATTGTCTTTTTTTTGTCATTTTTGACAGTTTTTATGTGAAATGGTAGGGGTACTTTTGTACCCCATTACCAATTCACACGGGGGGAGCTGGATCTAGGGGTCCCCTTGTTAATGAGGGCTTCCAGATTCTGATAAGCCCCCCGCCTGCAGACCCCACAACCACTGGGCAAGGGTTGTGGGGATGAGGCCCTTCTCCCCATCAACATGAGGACAAGGTGCTTTGGGGGGCTACCCCAAAGCACCCTCCCAATGTTGAGGGCATGTGGCCTGGTACGGTTCAGGAGGGGGGTGCTCTCTCATCCCCCCTCTTTTCCTGCGGCCTGCCAGGTTGCGTGCTCGGATAAGAGTTTGGTATGGATTTTGAGGGGGACCCCCAGGCCATTTTTTTAACATTTTGGTGTGGGGTTCCCCTTAATATCCATACCAGACCCCAAGGGCCTGGTATGGAATTTGGGGGGACCCCCACGCATTTTTTTTTAAATTTTGGTTCGGTATTCCCCTGGGGGGGAATCCCATGCTGTTTTTATCAATGAAATTTTATGTGTATTGCCGGACCGACAATTCATTATAGCCGCGAGTAGTTTTAAATTACTTTTTTTTTAGAAATGTCATTTTGCTGTCAGACTGTTCTAAACATGTTCAAACAAATTTTTTGCCTGTTTGCATGTTCTGGTGCGAACCGAACGGGGGGGATGTTTGGCCCATCCCTACTTGGAGTACGTGACTGACCAAGAGGTACATGGCTTTTATTGGTGACTGAGTGTCATGGCTATGCAATAGAGTTTTCTGTCAGCTTACCTGTCTCCATTTGTTCATCTCTAAAGACCAGCTGCCTCTCACCTGACTGGTTATATAACCTCTCTTCTAAGCATGGCCCCACCCCAGGCCCTATCAGGGAACCCTATATTAACCTGTGCACTGCAAGCCAGCAGTGCTGATCAACCATTGTGTGTTAGCCTCCGTGTGTACTTGCTGTGTTTCCTACGTCTGATTCCAGTTACTGACTTTGGCCTGTCTGCTCGTGACCCTGAACCTTGGCGTGAACTCTGTTGTCCTTGTCTGCTTGTGGCTCCGACCTTGGCTTGTCCCTTACTTTCCTTGTTCCAGCCTGCCGCCTCCTTCCTCTTCTCCTGTAGTCTACCGTGAGTGTGAGCTGTGAGACCCTGGGGGCCGCGACCTGCAGCCAGACTGCAGCGCAGTCCATCCTCACCACTGGAGGCTCTGGTGAACACCTGCTGGCTCTTAGACGCCCTGGGGAATCTATGCTCTAGCTCCCAGTGGGATCTGTGTCAGTGATCCAGTAGACCTGCTTCCTGAACCTCCCAGGGTTCAATCCGCAGCAGTCAGTCCTAGGGTCCACTACCTTGCGGTGCACTTCTGACTCCTACAGAGTGCATCTGTCACCTAGCCTCAAGGTGACCTGACACTGAGCCCACCAAACTCCCACCAGTAACTGAAATAAATCTTTTCACTGACTTTATTCAATGCACTAACTGGTGCAAAAAATGAAGCAATCAGGAAGCCTTCCAATTGATATTGGGCGAGGAAGGAGGGGAATTTTTAGATAGGAGGGATGTCCAGGTGTTAGCAGATATTTCTTTGGTTCCATAGTCCTGTAAAAACTGCAGACCAATAATGCATACCATGCATTCATTGAAATACTAATGGGAACCTTTCTTAGAACTTCTGATTTTGCTTCTTTTTCAGGTGGACCATGGTGCTGGCCTTGTGTGTGAGAGGAACGGAACCAAGATCCTGGCCGGTATTGCATCCTCTTCCTGCTCTACATCTAATCCTGCCATCTTCACTGATATCATTATGTACAGAGACTGGATAGACCAGACTATACAAGATAACTAAATATGGTTTAATCCATGTCAGATAGTCAATAAAGTGACATTGCATTGAAAGATCTCTGTGGATTTTCTGAATCGCGTTCATACATTCACAAAGAACACATTCAACGAATTGGGTAAATGAGATGTTATGAGATGTTGGCTTTATGTTGAGGCAGTGGCCAGGATGCAAGTCTCCATATTCTGTTTGTTTAATTGTCTTGTATCTGATAGTAAATGACAGCTGAAGGGAGACACACAAATGGGGCTGGCCCAAATATCTATTATGCATGAACAAAAAAATGTGCCACAGTCTCCCTAAATGGGTACGTTTCTAGAGTCTCCACTATTAAACACTTGCTTACTGGGCACCTAAAACCCCCCCTCCTACCCAGACCAATTTTTCAGCTTTTAGCGCTGTCACTCTTTCAATGACAATTGCATGGTCATAAAACACTGTACCTAAATGACATTGTTATAATTTTTTCCCACAAATAGAGATTTCTTTTGGTGGTATTTTATCACCTCTGGGTTTTTTATTTTTTGTTAAAAAAATTTAAAAAGACCAAAGTTTTTTAAAAAAAATACAAAACCGTTTTATATTTTGTTAATAATTTTTGCAAACAGGTAATTTTTCTCCTTCATTAATGTACGCCGATGAGGCTGCACTGATGGGCACTGATAGTCTGCACTGAAGGGCACTGATAGGCTGCATTGATGGGCACTGATAAGGCAACACTGATGGGCACTGATAAGGCAACACTGATGGGCACTGATAAGAATGCACTGATGGGCACTGATAAGGCTGCACTGATGGGCACTAATAGGTAGCACTGGTGGGCACTGATGAGGTGGCACTGGTGGGCACTGAAATGTGGCATTAGTGGGCACTGAGAGGTGGCACTGATGGGTGGCACTGATGGACATTGATAGGTGGCACTGAAGGGCACTAATAGGTGCCACTGATAGGTGGCGCTGATAGCTGGCACTGATGGGCACTGATGGGTGGCAGTGATGGACACTGATCGCACTGGTAGGTGACACTGATAGGCAGCACTGCTAGATGGCCATTGATAGGTGGCACTTGTGGGCATTGATAGGTGGCACTATTTGCTGGCACTGATGTACTGGTGGGCACTGATTGGTGGGTACTGTGGGCACTGATTCGTGGCACTGGCAGGTGGCACTGGCAGGCAGTACTGGTGGGCACATATGAGGTGGCTTCGCCGCTTCCTGTTTGAGACCGATGTCCCTACAGCTGAAGCTGGTGATCCGCTTTTTTTTCTCCTCATGCATTCAGCGTGAGGAGAAAAAAAATGATTACCGATCTTCTGTTTACATCACATGATCAGCTGTCATTGGCTGACAGCTGATCACGTGACAAGGGGTCGGGATTGACCCCTTACTCCAATCTGTGATCACCTGAGTCTCACTGACTCGGGTGATCACAGCGCGTGCCGCGTGTGCCCTTCAGGGGGCGTGGTGAGCATGCAAGGGGGAGGACGTCTACTGACAGCCTCCCGGCAAAGCAGATCCACGCTGTAGCCGTTATGAATCTGAAGGGGTTAAAACCATTTAGGGTGAGATGCATTAGAGGGGTTAACTGTCAGAGGGGAGATTTGCTGTGCACTCCATGGAATGAATGTGCCCGGAGTGCGACCTTTCCCCTCTTTTTATAATCTGTTGCAGACTGAGCACACCTGGAGCAGGTAAAATCTCTAGATTGAAGGTGAATATTGCAGCAAAGCTGGTTTTCATTTATTGGTGGATTTTATTTTTACTATCTTTAAATAAACACATAAAACACAAATGGGAAAGCATTGTAAAAGCAACAGTAGGTCTGTCATAGAAATGAATGAGCTTATGTCTAAACCAAAACAGCAGATTTATAAGGGTTGAACTAAATACCAAAAACATGTCACCGTTATATCAATATCCATATGATTATATGGAGCTGATTCAGTCCCTCCTAGAAAGGTGTCCTACAAGTCCCGGACTGTGTGTAGGGTTCTGCCGCCATGTTCTCCAGAGGAGAAGTCTATTTTTCTATGAGGGTGAAGAAGTCAGAAATCTATTTCATACTTCAGACTACTGTATAAAAGTTTATGAGACAGGTGTAGCACTCAGAGTAGTGGAATCTGTATGCAAGCCTTTACTAGAATCTACAATGTGGGTGCTCTGGCTCTCTGATGTTCTCCAACCAAACAAAAACATCACCTATGCAAATAATAGAGCTGGCAACTCCTCAGTCCATGCAAATTTCTTTATTGGTACATGGTAATGAGTAAAAAAGCCAGGGGCTTATGTGGTTTGTCTGAAAGCTTTGATCACTGCACCTGTGCGGTGATCAAATCTTTCAGACGAAATGCGTAAGCCCCTGTACTGTATAGATTGGTTCTCACTTAGTAATAATAATAAACCTTTCAATTGCCTATTTTTTTGTACTAATAAAATATATTTTATATATAAATTCTGTTTCCAATATGTTTGTACTCACCCCCCCCTCCCAAAAAAAAACTCTCTCTGTATCTATTGAATATTCAGGGATGTTGGCGCCTTTTTTTGTTTTTGCCATAAATCCATATCACCACCCTCCCTTCTGAATGTACCCAAGTTGAGAGCTGCTTGATGAATCCTATGCCTCCTAAACGTCCGATAAGGGTATTGATGGATGGAGAAACCTGTATTTTTACTTTAGAGCTTTTAGACACTGAGCTGAAGAGGGCCTATATACCCGTCCAGCAGCCAGCATCAATGAATTACTAGAAACTGCTGGCTCTTGGGAGACACCCGCTGGTGTACACTGGAACCACAGCTTTCTGCCACTAACAGTTGATCCAGGTCTTGCCCCTCTATGTTCAGATATTTTTGCATCTACCACTTAGAAACAGAAACAATTAAAATGTGTTACAGATGATCTCTGTGTGCAGAAGACTTCCTATAAATGGGGCTATCCCACTAAGCTTCTTAACTCTCCTCAAAATAAAATCTTACCCATCATGACTCCAAATTATGATATCTCCAGCCTCCGTGTATGGGGTCTATTGCAGGATACTCCTCCCTCTCCAACTGGCAAATCCTCCTACATTTCTAGTGATTGGTCCGAAGTCCCCAAAACTTGATGCTACTCCTCCCTCCTGCCTTACTTCTCCCACTCACCTTTCAGGGACATTTGGTATAATGGGTCAGGTGATTGGGATACCTCATGTCTAGGTGTTATTTATTCACCCCGTCATATGGAGTACGCCAACCCCACACCCATTGTGTTTTTTATTGTTTTTGGATTGTTCATTACTGTTTAATGATGTTCTGCATTGTTTGTTCAAACCATTTCCTATTCAGTCCTCTCATCACTGACGTACTTATGTTGATTCTTTATGTCCTTTTTTAGTCTAAGTGACATCTTCTTGTCCTTGATGTTCTCTGGAGGGACACTTCTTCTCACCTATACCTGTATGTGTATCTGTATCAATACACAATGGATGGCATTCTGAGCTGACCGATTCCTAGAAATGACATTAAACCTTGTTAAGAAACAATTGTACCTGAAGAGATACCTGCCATGGCCAAGAACCAGAGACAGTTTTTTCAACATTCATAACCCTGGTGTAGCCAGAGATAAAGGGCCTGATGGTGGGAACACCGCAAACTGAGATTTTTTTTAATTTGTATTTTTACTTGTATTTATCTATTCAAAATAATAAAATATTCAAAGCCAGGCTAATATACTGTATGTATATATATATTAAAGTGTGCTACAAAACATATATGTGTACACATTATAGGCTCTGCTAAGCAGGAACAGGCAGAACAGGACAAGACCCACAGTGTTGTCATTTTCTGCTTTTCTTGGGTAAGAGGACGATTGTAAAGTCTGTTCAGCTTACATACGCTCATTCAGCCAATCAGGGGAGAGCTCCAGGCTTGTTATTAGGACAATGTAGGCCTCCTTATAAGCCAACGGTTAGCAAATCCAAATGTTCCACCAATGTGGGCTGAAGGAAAAGATATGAAGAAACAGGTGTTACAGGAGAATGTCACTTATCAACACTCTCACTAAGTGATGGAATCTATTACTAGTCCATGTATCACTGTATGTCATTTCCACAATATTACCTAAAGAGTGGATTTTATTTACGATGAAGAACATCTCCATAATCAATGAATATTGTGGTTCTTCCATACAGAATTTTTACCCCTAAACACACACAGATTTTGGATTCCAAGATCTCACCAACGCATCCCTCAAGTCGACTAAGAACCTCATAACTAATTCCACTTTTTAGTTAGGCCAAAATCCATTATGGATCCTGGGCTCCATTTCGGCTCAGTAGTGTGGGGATTTAACCTCTTTTTTTCTTTTTTTTTAAAAAAAGGCTCCAGCATACAACATAACAAGAGAAAATAATGGCACAAACCAGCAATACAATTCTAAAGTTTAACCAAGACCTCGAGGTTTAAAGTGAAAGTCCATGCAAAATCTAAAATCCCTCCATCAATAGACACCAGGGATCTAACACTAACCTCTCTATTCCTGTAAAGAAAAGATTAGTATACATACGTTTTTTGGAAGCCGATCTGACCCGCTCTGACCCGAACTCCAGCACTGGAAGCTCTGCAGAGGACACGGTTGACAACGGCTGTGGAATGAATGGGAAGTGACGTCACCCATAGAGTTACTATGGGGCTTCCATTGTCCTCTGTCTCCTCTGCACCCGCCTCCACAGAGAAGTCACGGCTGACAGCTCAGCGTGGGACCTGGTAGGAGCAGGTCAGTAAGGCTTCCAAAAAGGTTTTTCTTTACAGGGATAGAGAGTAGGGATGAGCCGAACACCCTCCTGTTCGGTTCGCACCAGAACATGCGAACAGGCAAAACATTTGCTCGAACACATGAACACCGTTAAAGTCTATGGGACACGAACATGAATAATCAAAAGTGCTAATTTTAAAGGCTTATATGCAAGTTATTGTCATAAAAAGTGTTTGGGGACCCGGGGTCCTGCCCCAGGGGACATGGATCAATGCAAAAAAAGTTTTAAAAACAGCCGTTTTTTCCGGAGTGATTTAAAAAAAAGTGAAATATTACTTTAAATTTCGTACCTGGGGGGTGTCTATAGTGTGCCTGTAAAGGGGCGCATGTTTCCCATGTTTAGAACAGTCCGAGAGCAAAATGACATTTCTAGAAGAATAAAAGTAATTTAAAAGTGCTTGCGGCTGTAATGTAATGTTGGGTCCCGGCAATATGGATGAAAATTATTGAGGAAAATGGCACCTCCCCTCCCCCAGCCCATTACCAGGCCCTTGGGTTCTTGTATGGATATTAAGGGGACCCCGCACCCAAATTTAAAAAAGGAAAGGCATGGGGCCAAAAGGCCCTATATACTCTGAACAGCAGTATACAGGTGTTCCAAACAAGACAGGGACTGTAGGTTTGGTCTTAAGTAGAATCTGTTTGTAATTTGGAACAGGTACATTTTGTAAGTAAAGCTCCAGTCAAAAAATCTATTTTTAAGCTTTTTGGATAACATAGGGAAGAGTTATCACCCCTGTAACATTTGTTTTGCTGTCTGTGCCCCTGTTCAGAAGATTTCACCTCACTTTCTGTCCCAATGACAGTTGGATTTTGAAAAATTTGGGTTATTAGGGAAACAAGGATTCTTGATAAAGCATCAGTGGAGACACCTTTTTCCATATTAACTCTTACAGGAGAGAATTTCCCTTCCTTGGGGTAGATTTCCTCTCACTTCCTGTTGTCTCCCTCCATTTGTAAGTAGGAGTCGTTTGTAAGTCGGATGTTTGAAAGTAGGGGCCTGCCCTATATACTCTGCAGAAATTTGGGTTAGGTGTTGGTGGTACCAGAACATTGTAAGCCCTCACAGTTACTCTTGGTGGGCGCTGGAACAGGCCCTGCTGTATAATATTATATCAAGAATTGTAATTACATGCCCCTGTTGTACAGGGTCAGAAAAATTGGGCCTTTGGTGGTGGTGTGGTGGTGGTGCCACAACACTGTAAGCCCTCACAGTTACTCTTGGTGGGCACAGGAACGGGCCCTGCTGTGAAATATTAAATCTAAAACTGTAATTACATGCCCCTTTTAAACATGTGCAGAAAAATTGGATCTTAGGCAGTGGTGGTGGTGCAACAACACTGTAACACCTCACAGATTCTGTTGTTGAGCGCAGGAACAAGCTCTGCTGTGAAATATTAGAGCAAATATTGTAATTACACGCCCCTTTTAAACAGGGGCAGGAAAATTGGGCCTTAGGCGATGATGGTGGTAGTGGTGGCACAACACTGTAAAGTATCACAGATACTCTTGTTGAGTGCAGGAACAGGCCATGCTTTGAAATATTAGAGCAAATATTGTAATTGCATTGTAATTGCATGTAATTGCATGCCCCTGTTGAACAGAGGCAGAAAAATTGGGCCTTAGGCACTGGTGGTGGTGCCACAACACTGCAAACCCTCACAGATACTCTAGTTGAGCACAAGAATGAGCCCTGCTGCCAAATATTACAGCAAAAATTATAATTATACGCCCCTGATAAACAGGGGCAGAACAATTGGGCCTTAGGCACTGGTGGTCGTTCCGAGTATAAGTCGAGGCCCTAATTTACCACAAAAAAAATGGGAAAAACTTATTGACCCGAGTATAAGACGAGGGTGAGAAATGCACAGCTACTGTAAGTGGAAAAGAGGGTCAACAATGCCCATTTGCAGCATCACTGTGCCCATTTGCAGCCATAGGTCCCCTGAACTTCAAACTCGGTAGTTAAGGGTTCCTAGATGCCCCCTAGCTGCAGCCAAAATTTGGTGTCTTTGAACCCAAAGGGTCCGAAATGACATTGCTGCAGATGGACACAGTTGCCTGAATTTGGGGCCCTGTATCTTGGGGCCACTTAGTGCTAAGAACCCCAAATTTGGTGTGCAAACACAGTGGAACTAGCACCATAAAATTTCCAAAGCTGGTGTTTTTCTAGCACCAAGTGGCCCCGAGATACAGGGCCCCAAAATTCAGTTCAGAAAATGTCAAGCACTTTTCTGCAGCAGAGAATGACATTTTCCGAACCGTATTTGGGGCCCCGTATCTCAGGGCCACTTGGTGCTAGGAACACCAGCTTTGGATATGTTGTGGTACCAGTTCCACTGGGTTTGCACACCAAATTTGGGGTTCCTAGTACCAAGTGGCCCTGAGATATGGGGCCCCAAATTCGGTTCAGAAAATGTCAAGCACTTTTCTGCAGCAGAGAATGACATTTTCCGAACCGATTTTGGGGCCTCGTATCTCGGGGCCACTTAGTGCTAGGAACTTCAGCTTTGGATATGCACACCAAATTTGGGGTTCCTAGCACCAAGTGGCCCTGAGATACGGGGCCCCAAAGTCGGTTCGGAAAATGAAATTTTTAGCTGCAGAAAAGTGCTTGACTCGAGTATAAGTCGAGGGGGGCACTTTCAGCACAAAAAAATGTGCTGAAAAATTCGACTTATACTCGAGTATATACGGTAGCTATTACAGGAGAGAATTTCCCTTCCTTTGGGTAGATTTCATCTCACTTCCATTGTCTCCTTCTGTTTGCAAGTAGGAGTCGTTTGTAAGTTGGATGTGTGAAAGTAGGGGCCTGCCCTATATACTCAGCAGAAATTTGGGCCTTAGGTGTTGTTGTGGCCACAACACTGTAAGCCCTCACAGGGCCCTGCTGTGAAATATTAGATCAAGAATTGTAATTACATGCCCCTGTTGAACAGGGGCAGAAAAATTGGGCCTTTGGTGGTGGCGGTGGTGCTAGTGCCACAACACTGTAAGTCCTCACAGTTACTCTTGGTGGGTGCAGAAATGGGCCCTGCTGTGAAATAGGGGCTGAGAAATTGGGCCTTAGGCACTGGTGCCACAACACTGCAACCCCTCACAGATACTCTAGTTGGAGCGCAGGAACTATCCCTGCTGCAAAGAATTGCATCAAAAATTGTAATTACACGCCCCTATTAAACAAGGGCTGAGAAATTGGGCCTTAGGCACTGGTGCTGGTGCCACAACACTGCAACCCCTCACAGATACTCTAGTTGGAGTGCAGGAACTAGCCCTGCTGCAAAGAATTGCATCAAAAATTGTAATTACACGCCCCTGTTAAACAGGGGCTGAAAAATTGGGCCTTAGGCACTGGTGGTGGTGCCCAGAACTAAAAATGTTCTTACAAGCTATCAGCATGATCATTGAGGAGGAAGAGGATAATTACTCAGCATAACAGGATAGTCACTCAACATCAGCATAGGCAGTCTTTGAAGGGATCTGACATTTCAAAAAAAATTATTCAGTTACATCAGCATCAGGTGCTTGATATCTGGTGGTGATACAAGACTGACTCATTTTTATGAAGGTTAGTCGATCGACAGAGTCGGTGAACAGACGCACCCTGTGATCGGTTACAAAGCCTCCAGCAGCACTGAATGTGCGTTCCGAAAAAACACTGGATGCAGGACAGGCCAGTAGCTCAATTGCATACTGTGCAAGCTCTGGCCAGTGATCCATCCTCAAGACCCAGTAACCCAGAGGATTTTCGGTGGGAAAGGTGTCCAAGTCAGATCTTGCCCCTAGGTATTCCTGCACCATGTATAACAGACGCTGGCGATGGTTGCTGGAACCAATCATACCTTGGGGCTGCGGACTAAAAAATTGTCTGAACGCCACCTTCTCCACCGCTCCTTCTTTGACTGACCGAAGCCTCGGCAACACGTTGTCGAGAAACAGGAGTTTGTAACCTCCCAGTCTCTGGGAACGCATTGCACAGACCTTTCTGCAAGGCCTCCCGAAGATGTCTCATCCTTTGCTCCCTCTGCGACGGCAAGATAAGGTCCGCAGCCTTACCCTTATCACGTGGATCAAGGAGGGTTGCCAACCAGTATTGTTCCTTCTCCTTGATACCACAAATACAAGGATCCTTCCGCAGGCTTTGCAGGATCAGGGAGGTCATGCAGCGTAGGTTTGCTGAGGCATTCGGTCCGGAGTCCTATGGGTCACTAAGGACGACATGATCTGCAGCCACCTCCTCCCAGCCACGTACAAGTCCATGTGTTTCTTGGGACTGTAAATGATCCCTTAAAGACTGCTGCTGATGCTGAGTGCCAGGCTCCACCTCCATACTGACACAATCCTCCTCCTCCTCGTCCTCTTCCTGTGTGATTACACACAGGAACACTGTCTGGATAAAGGGGGCCTTGAGAGCTAAGGAAGTCCTCCTCTTCCTGCCTCTGTTCTGCCTCAAGTGCCCTGTCCTTTATTCCACGCAGTGTGTGCTCCAACAGGTGGACAAGGGGGACAGTGTCACTGATGCATGCACTGTCAATGCTCACCATCCTTGTGGCCTCCTGAAATGGTGACAGGACAGTGCATGCATCCCTGATCATGGCCCACTGGTGTGGGGAAAAAAACAAGCTCCCCTGACCCTGTCCTGGTGCCATAGTCGCACAGGTACTCATTGATGGCCCTCTGCTGCATGTGATGCCACTGCAGCATGGCCAACGTTGAGTTCCACCTGGTAGGTAGGTCACAGATTAGGCGGTTCTTGGGCAGGTTAAATTCCTTTTGAAGGTCTGCCAGCCGAGCACTGGCATTATATGACCAGCGGAAATGCACACAGACATTCCTGGCCTGCCTCAAGACATCCTGTAAGCCCGGGTACCTGCCCAAGAACCACTGTACCACCTAGTTAAGGAGTCAAACAGGGCACATGGGTCATTTTTCCTTTCAGGGGGCGGAGAGGAGGTTGGTTCCATTGTCGCAAACCACCATTCCTGCCTTAAGTTGGCATGGTGTCAACCACCTCTGAACCTGGCCCTGCATAGCTGACAGAACCTCGGCCCCAGTATGGCTCCTGTCCCCCAAGCACACCAGCTCAAGCACCGCATGGCATCTTTTGGCTTGTGTACTTGCGTAGCCCCTTGAACGCCTATGGAGGGGCAGGAAGAGGCCATGGAGGAAGAAGAAGAGGAGGGGGTGGAGGAGAGAGGTGTGTCAGAATCACTAGTAGTAGCATTTTGGAGGCGTGGTGGCGGAACAACCTCCAACACTACTGCACCTTGTCCTGCATCCTTCCCAGCTGCCAGAAGAGTCACTCAATGCGCCGTGAAAACAAACTGCATGGCAGGTCATCATATGTCTGGTTAAGCATGTGGTGCCCAAGCGGGAGATGTTTTGGCCACACAAGATACGCTTGAGACATATGTTGCAAATAGGAGCGATGCCATCTGATGCACTCATCTAAAAAAAGCCCACACCAAAGAACTTTTGTAATAACGCACAGAGGCAGCAGCGCCCTGCACATGCGGAGCTCTGAGGTGTGATGCAGTCAGTGTGCTGCCCTTAGACTGGCCCCTGGAGGGCATCCTGCCTCGTTGGTGATGTGCCTCCTCCTCCTCTCCTCCTCCTCCTCCTCCTCCTCTCTCCTATCAGGCACCCACGTTGAGTCAGTGACCTCATCATCCCCTCCCTCCTCATCACTGGAGCAAACCTGGCAGTATGCTGCAGCAGGGGGAACATGTCTGCCAGATTGCTGTCCTTCTTGGGCACCCCCTCTGTCAGTGCTCACATTACTGGCTTCATCTAGCTCAGTATCATCAGCAGAGCCTTCTAAATGCTGGGCATCCTCCTGGAGCATGTACCCAACACTGTGGTCAAACAGTTATAGGGACTCCTCAGGAGGACTTGATGGTGGTAGGGAAGGAGTCACTGATGCCATTGAGCCGAGGGAAGAGGCCGCGTTGGCAGCTGCTTTGCTAGACAAAGTACCCTGAGCATGGATTAGAGAGGATGAGGAGGATGAGGACGGCTTGGTCATCCACTAGAGCAAGTCTTCCGCATGTTGCGGCTCAACATGGCCAGTTGCCGAAAACAAAGCCAATTGCGTCCCACGGCCACGTGCTAATGAGGATGCACTCTGTCCCCGAGCAGCACTATTGCCTCTAGACACAGAGCCTGCTTGCCCTCTTTTATTGGCTTGTGGCTGTCTGCCTCTCCTTGTTGGCCTTCCAGACATACTAATGGCCTGCAGTGAGTTGTAGCTGCACTAAGCTGGGATATATATATATATATATACTGATACTGCAGCTAGCAAATTGAACTGCCTGCCTGTAGTATTATTAGTATGAGAACACCACCAATCTTCTACAGGTAGCTTTAGCTGAACACTGTGCAGAGATCGCACTACACTAACTTGTAGTTTTAGCTGAACACTGTGCAGAGATCGCACTACACTAACGTGTAGCTTTAGCTGAACACTATGCAGAAGTTGCACTATACTAACTTGTAGCTTTAGCTGAACACTGTGCAGAGGTCGCACTACACTAACTTGTAGCTTTAGCTGAACACTGCGCAGAGGTCTCACTACACTAACTTGTAGCTTTAGCTGAACACTGTGCAGAGGTCGCACTACACTAAAAAATAATGTAACTGCCTGTGGTAGTGATAGGATCAGAAAAACACCACCAATCTTCTACAGGTAGCTTTAGCTGAACACTGTGCAGAGGTCACACTACACTAACTTGTAGCTTTAGCTGAACACTGTGCAGAGGTCGCACTACACTAAAAAATAATGTAACTGCCTGTGGTAGTGATAGGATCAGAAAAACACCACCAATCTTCTACAGGTAGCTTTAGCTGAACACTGTGCAGAGGTCGCACTACACTTACTGTAAATACTGTTGCTAATAGGACTGATAGGATCAGAAGAACACCAGCAATTTTCTTCAAATACTGTAACAACACAATTTGCCTGCCTGTCAGTAAGAAGATAACAGGAACGGATCTAGCTAAACTGAATACAGTGTATATATATATATATATATATATATATATATATATATATATATATATATATATATACAACACCTGGGATGCATATATATACACAATACACTGTAAGCTCAGCTAACTGACTGCCTGTCCTGCCTAATCTATCTAACTTAAATCAAATGACACTGTCTCTCTGTCTCTGTCTCTCAATGCCGGAACACACTACACAGGGCCGACGTGAAGGTGGCCTTATATAGTGTGGGGTGTGTACTAAACACCCTGAGCCATAATTGACCAAAGCCACCCTCTCTGTACAGACGGCGCTGTGATTGGCCAAGCATGCGGGTCATAGTGAATACTTGGCCAATCATAAGCCAGCAATGCACTGCAATGCGGCAGTGAATTATGGGCCATGACACGCCACTCGAATTTGGCGCGAACGGCCCATATTGCTCGCAATTCGGCGAACGGTCGAACAGACGATGTTCGAGTCGAACATGAAGCTCATCCCTACTGGCGATGGTTGCTGGAACCGATCAGACCTTGGGGCTGCGGACTAAAGAATTGAATGCATCGGTCAGACAGCCACCTTCTCCACCACTCCTTCTGTGACTGACTGAAGCCTCAGCAACACATTGTCCAGGAGGACCAGGAAATTGTAACCTCCCAGGCTCTGGAAACGCAGTGCAAAAACCTTTCTGCAAGGCCTCCCGAAGATGTTTCATCCTCTTCTCCCTCTGCAAAGGCTGGATAAGTTCCACAACCTTACCATTGTAACGTGGATCAAGAAGGGTTGCCAGCCAGTAATGATCCCTCTCCTTGATACCACAAATCCGAGGGTCCTTTCGCAGGCTTTGAAGGATCAGGGAGGCCATGCAGCGAAGGTTTGCTGAGGCATTCTATCCGAAGTCCTCTGGGTCACTAAGGATGACATGATCCACAGCCACCTCTTCCCAGCCACGTACAAGTCCATAGGTTTCTGGGGACCTAAAACGACCCCTTGAAGACTGCTGCTTATACTGAGTGCTAGGCTCCACCTCCATGCTGACACAATCCTTATCCTCCTCCTCTTCCTGTGTGATCGACAGGCCCGCAGGAATATTCTCTGGATAAAGGGGGCCTTGAGGGGTAAGGAAGTCCTCCTCTTCCCCCCTCTGTTCTGCCTCAAGTGCCCTGTCCATTATTTCACAAAGTGTGTGATCCAACAGGAAGACAAGAGGGACAGTATCACTGATGCATGCACTGTCACTGCTCACCATCCTCGTGGTCCCCTCAAATGGTGACAGGACAGTGCATGCATTCTTGATCAGTAGCCACTGGCGTGGCGAAAAAAAGCAAAGCTCCCCTGACCCTGTCCTGGTGCCATACTCACACAGGTACTCATTGATGGCCCTCTGCTGTGTGTGCAGACGCTGCAGCATTTCCAACGTTGAGTTCCACCTGGTGGGCATTTTACAAATGAGGCGGTTCTTGGGCAAGTTGCATTCCTTTTGAAGGTCAGTCAGCCTAGCACTGGCATTATATGACCGGTGGAAAAGCCCACAGACTTTCCTGGCCTGCCTTAGGAGATCCTGTAAGCCTGGGTACCTGCACAAGAACCGCTGCACCTCCAAATTCAGGATGTGAACCAAACAGGGAACATGGGTCAAGTGTTCCTGTCGGAGGGTGGAGAGGAGGTTGGTACCATTGTCGCAAACCACCATTCCTGGCTTAAGCTGGCGTAGCATCAACCACCTCTGAGTCTGCCCCTGCAGAGCTGACAGAGTGCTTGTGTAGCCCCTTGAACGCCTACGGAGCACCGCTGGTTCAGAGGAGAAATCTTCACTAAAAGAGGGCAAGCAGGCTCTGTGTCTACAGTCGACAGTGCTGGTCATGGACACGGTGCATCCTCAGCACATGGCCGTGGGGCACGCTTGTCCTTTTTTCATGCAGCTAGCCGTGTTATTGAGCCACAACATGCAGTTTGGCGCCAAGGTGCCTTTAAAAGTGTGACAGCTGCACTCATGCGGTGCTGTTCTTCTGCAGCTCTGTACCTGTGTTCCTGTATCTGCCTGCTGATTGTTATTACTGTCTGACTCTTCTGCTATCTCCAATCCAACCCAGCCTGTCTGACTATGCTATCTTCTTGTGTCCTGCTGCCCAACTCCTGCTTGCCTGACTACTCTGTTATTACCCATTTGCATCATCTGCCTGATCTCCTGCCAAACTGGACTGTCTGGCTTCGCCTTTTGCCTGTGCCTTGTATTGCTGCATCCCGGCCTTCTCATCCAGCTCCAGGTGTTGCTGCTCCATTACCTCCTTATCTCCTGTGACGGTCTCTGCAAAACCTTCACCAGGCACTCCTAACCACTGTGCTCACGAGACCACTGTTCCCACTCCAGTGGCTCCTGAACCAGCGTTGTAAGAGAGGTCTTCTCCTACCAGTCGGGGTCAACTACCAGGTATCTAACAGTGTGCACCACCACGAAAGTAGTAGCATCTGCACTAGGGGTGCACGGTACTGTGTACACCAACAGAAATGTAATAACAACTATGGGTGTACTTTATTGACCACCAGAAAAGTATGAGCAACTGCACCATGGGTGCACAGCACTGTATACTGTGTACACCGCCTGAAGTATATTAGAAACAGTACACCAGGAACGGCCTGCAGTCAGATATAGATAAACTGGATACAGTGGATATATATATATATATATATATATATATATATATATATATATATATATATATATGCGAGACTGTTTGTATGTATATATATTAAATACACTGCAGCTAACTGAATAATCTGCCTGCCTTCTCAATCTAAATGACACAATGACACTCTCTCTCCATCCACGGCATTGACACACTACACAAGGCTGACGTGTAGGCAGCCTTATATAGTGTGGGGTGTGGACTTAGTCCCCCTGAGCCATGATTGGCCTAAGGCATCCTGCCAAAGCATGCAGGTCATGGTGCATGCTCTGGCCAATCATCATACAGCAATGCACTGCGCTCCTGCAGTGCATTATGGGCCATTACGCGCCGCTCAAATTTGGCGCAAACAGCCCATAATGTTTAGTTTTTGACGAACGGGCGAACAGCCAATGTTCGAGTTAAACTCATGTTCGACCCAAACAGAAAGCTCATCCCTAGTTTTCATATACTGAGAAGACTTTTATTATAGTTTGTTATTTGCTTAATTTTCTCCTTATTTTTCAACACCGAAATCCTGAAATGCGTCGGGAAAACCATAAATGAGATCAACAGTTTTCAACCATATCAACTGTATTGTTTTTTCTTTCTAAATTTATGTTCTAATCGGTGATGTCTGCACCTAGGAGTTTTTAACAATACTTTAAATACATTTTGTAAATTTTTTATACATATATATATATATATATATATATATATATATATATATATATATATATATATATATATATATATATATTCGATTTTCTTACCAAGTTGCCTTAAAAGTCCCATGTGATTGGGGGGTACCCTTTCTTTGCAACTTTACAAGTAATCCCTCTGCATTACACTCTGATGCTCTGGAATGGAGGATCAGCATGCCCAGACTGTGACCTACCAGTCACCTGTCCGTGATCTTCTGGTAAATAACGATCTACGGGTTGCTGACCTCCGTCCTACTCCGTTTCCTGCAACAGGGCAACAAACTACTAACTAATCCAACTGAAAAATACAATCCTGTAAACCTGCTCACTCATCTCTTGGGTTGCCCAGTCAATGGTATCTACAGCTTAAAGAAATTAAAGTGATTGTAAAGTCTTGTTTTTTTTCCTATAAAAATAACAAACATGTTATACTAACCCGCTCTGTTGCAGTTGGATTTGCACAGAGCAGCCTGGATCCTCCTCTTCTCAGGTCCCTCTTCTGCGATCCTGGCCCCTCCCTCCTGTTCAGTGCTCACACATCAAGCAACTTGCTATGAGGGCACCCAAGCCCAGTCACAGCTTCCTGTGTCCATTCAGACACAGAGCCCCATCCCAGCCGCCCTCTCTCCTGATTGGCTAGCTGACTCTGACAGCAGCAGCAGCCAATGGCACCACTGCTGTGTCTCAGCCAATCAGTAGAGAGAATCTTGGACGACTGAGACACTCGTGGACATTGCTGGACAGAAATGGACCTCAGGTAAGTATTAGGCGGGGGGCTGAGGGCGGATGCTACACACAGAAGGCTTATTATCGTAATGCATAGAATGCACCTTCTACATTTACAACCCCTTTAACCACGTCAGCCCCGGAAGATTTGGCCACTTTTACTGACCAGAGCACTTTTTGTGATTTGGCACTGCGACGCTTTAACTGACAATTGTGACGTTGTACAAAAACAAAATTAAAGTCTTTTTTTCCCACAAATTTAGCTTTTTTGGTGCTATTTGATCACCTCTGCGTTTTTTATTTTTTGAGCTATAGCCAAAAGAAAGTGCGGCAAATTTGTAAAAAAAACTATATTTTTTAACCTTTTGCTATAATAAATAACCCCCACATTTTTTTTAAAAACAAATTTTTTCCTCAGTTTAGGCTGATATGTATTCTCCTACATATTTTTGGTAAAAAAAAAAAAATCGCAGTATGGGGGTAAATTGATTGGTTTGTGCAAAAGTTATAGCGTTTAAAAAATAAGGGATAGATTTATGTCATTTTTATTATTATTTTTTTTTTTTTTACTAGTAATGGCGGTGATCTGCAATTTTTAGCAGGACTCCAATATTGCGACGGACAGATCGGACACTTTTGACACTATTTTGGGACCATTGACATTTATACAGCGATCAGAGCTAAAAACAACCACTGATTACTGTATAAATGTCATTGGCAGGGAAGGGGTTCACACTAGGGGGCAATCAAGGGGTTAAATGTGTGTCCTAGGGAGTGTTTCTAACTGTGGGGGGATGGAACTGCCTGGGGGAGGAAAAAAATTGTTGTTCCTAAGCAGTAGGAACAACAGATCAGCCTACTCACCCCTGACATAATGGAGATCTGTCTATTTACATTGACAGACCTCCGTTTTTGTCTTTGTGTGGAGCGATCATGGGTGCCCGGCGAAGATCGTGACCTCCGGGCACGCGTATCTGCTCAGTCATTGAGCCGCGGGAGCTCGCGCGTGCCCCCCTCAGTGGTCTTAAAGCGGCCGATGTACAGCTACGACGGCTCGCCCAGGGGAGCCAACCTGCCACAGTATAACTGCGGCGGCTGGTCGGGAAGCAGTTAACTTGACACATTTAGACATCAGCTCAGTGTCTAAAAGCTCTAAAGTGGAACTACAGGTTTCTCCATCCATCAATACCCTTATCGGACATGTAGGAGGCATAGGATTCATCAAGCAGCTCTCAACTTGGGTACATTCAGAAGAGAGGGTGGTGATATGGATTTGTGGCAAATTCAAAAAAGATGCCAACATCCCTGAATATTCAATAGATACAGAGAAGGGTTTTTTTTGGGGGGGAGGGGGGGGGGGTTGGGTGCAAACACATTGGAAACAGAGATTTTATATATAAAAATATAATTTATCAGTACAAAAAATACGCAATTGAAAGGTTTATTATTATTAGTAAGTGAGAACCAATCTATACAGCACAGGGGATTATGCATTTTGGCTGAAAGCCTTGATCACCGCACCGGTGCAGTATTCAAGGCTTTCAGACAAAACACATAAGCCCCTGGCTTTTATACTCACTACCATGTACCAATAAAGAAATTTGCATGGACTGAGGAGTTGCCAGCTCTATTATTTTCATAGGTGATGTTTGTGTTTGATGGTCGGAGAACATCAGAGAGGCAGAGCACCCACATTGTAGATCCTAGTACAGGCTTGAATACGGATTCCACCTGTCTCACAAACCTTTATAAAGTAGTCTGAAGTATGAAATAGATTTCTACCTTCTTCACCCTCATAGAAAAGTAGACTTCTCCTATGGAGAACATGGCGGCATAACCCTACACACAGTCCGGGACTTGTAGGACACCTTTCTCGGAGGGACTGAATCGGCTCCTTACAATCATATGGATATTGATATAACGGTGACATGTTTTTGGTATTTGGTCCACCCCTTATAAATCTGCTGTTTTGGTTTAGACATAAGCTCATTCATTTCTATGACAGACCTACTGTAGCTTTTATTGCTGTTACAATGCTTTCCCATTTGTGTTTTATGTGTTTATTTAAAGACAGTTAAAAATAAAATCTACCAATAAATGAAAATCAGCTTTGCTGCAATATTCACCTTCAATCCAGAGATTTCACCTGCTCCAGGTGTCCTCAGTCTGCAACAGATTATAAAAAGAGGGGAAAGGCCACACTCCAGGCACATTCATTCCATGGAGTGCACAGCAAATCTCCCCTCTGACAGGTAACCCTTCTAATGCATCTCATCCTAAATGGTTTTAACCCCTTCAGATTTGTGCCATAGCCAAATAACGGCTACAGCGCAGATCTGCTTTGTCGGAAGGCCGTCAGCACGCGCTGTGATCACCCGAGTCAGTGAGACTCGGGTGATCACAGATGGGAGTAAGGGGTCAATCCCGATCCCTTGCCAATGACAGCTGATCATGTGATGTAAACAGAAGATCGGTAATCTTTTTTTTTCTCCTCACGCTGAAAGCGTGAGGAGAGAAAGAGCATATCACCAGCTTCTGCTGTAGGGACATCGGTCTCAAAGAGGAAGCAGCGAAGCCACCTCATATGTGCCCACCAGTACCGCCTGCCAGTGCCACCTGCCAGTGCCACGAATCAGTGCCCACAGTGCCCACCAGTCAGTGCCCACCAGTACATCAGTGCCAGCAATCAGTGCCACCTATCAATGGCCACAAGTGCCACCTATCAATGGCCACCTAGCAGTGCTGCCTATCAGTGTCACCTACTAGTGCGATCAGTGCCCATCACTGCCACCCATCAGTGCCCATCACTGCCAGCTATCAGCGCCACCAATCAGTGGCACCTATTAGTGCCCTTCAGTGCCACCTATCAATGCCCATCAGTGCCACCCATCAGTGCCACCTATCAGTGCCCACCAGTGACACCTCATCAATGCCCACCAGTGCTACCTATTAGTGCCCATCAGTGCAGCCTATCAGTGGCCATTAGTGCAGCCTATCAGTGGCCATCAGTGCAGCCTATCAGTGCCCATCAGTGCAGCCTCATCAGCGTACATCAATGAAGGAGAAAAATTACCTGTTTGCAAAATTTATTAACAAAATATAAAACGGTTTTGTATTTTTTTTTTTAAATTTGGTATTTGAAATTTTTTTAACAAAAAATAAAAAACCCAGAGGTGATAAAATACCACCAAAAGAAACCCCTTTATGTGGAAAAAAATCATAACAATTTCATTTGGGTACAGTGTTGTATGACCATGCAATTGTCATTGAAAGAGTGAAAGCGCTAATAGCTGAAAAATTGGTCTGGGCAGTAAAGGGGTTTAGGTGCCCAGTAAGCAAATGTTTAATAGTGGAGACTCTAGAAACGTACCCATTTAGGGAGACTGTGGCACATTTTTTTGTTCTTGCATAATAGATATTTGGGCCGTCCCCATTTGTCTGTGTCCCTTCAGCTGTCATTTACTATCAGATACAAGACAATTAAACAAACAGAATATGGAGACTTGCACCCTGGTCACTGCCTCAACATAAAGCCAACATCTCATAACATCTCATTTACCCAATTAGAATGTGTTCTTTGTGAATGTATGAACGCGATTCAGAAATTCCACAGAGATCTTTCAATGCAATGTCACTTTATTGACTATCAGACATGGATTAAACCATATTTAGTTATCTTGTATAGTCTGGTCTATCCAGTCTCTGTAGATGGAGATATCAGTGAAGATGGCAGGCTTAGATGTAGAGCAGGAAGAGGACGCAATACCGGCCAGGATCTTGGTTCCATTCCTCTCACACACAAGACCTGCAAGTTCTAAGAAAGTTTCCCATTAGTATTTCAATGAATGCATGGTATGCATTATTGGTCGGCAGTTTTTACAGGACTATGGAACCAGAGAAATATCTGCTAACACCTGGACATCCCTCCTACCTGAAAATTCCCCTCCTTCCTCGCCCAATATCAATTGGAAGGCTTCCTGATTGCTTTATTTTTTGTACCAGTTAGTGCATTGAATAAAGTCAGTGAAAAGATGTATTTCAGTTACTGATGTGAGTTTGGTGGGCTCAGTCACCAACAGAAGTCATGTACCTCTTGGTCAGTCATGTACTCCCAATAGGGATGGGCCGAACATCCCCCCCGTTCGGTTCGCCCCAGAACATGCGAATAGGCAAAAAATTTGTGCGAACATGTTTAGAACAGTCTGACAGCAAAATGACATTTCTAAAGGAAAAAAAGTAATTTAAAACTACTCGGCCTTCGGGTCTGGTATGGATATTAAGGAGAACCCCGCGCCAAAATTTAAAAGAAAAATGGTGTGGGGGTCCCCCTCAAAATCCATACCAGACCCTTATCCGAGCACGCAACCTGGAAGGCTGCAGGAAAAGAGGGGGGATGAGAGAGCACCCCCCCTCCTGAACCGTACCAGGCCACATGCCCTCAGCATTGGGAGGGTGCTTTGGGGTAGCCCCCCAAAGCACCTTGTCTCCATGTTGATGGGGAGAAGGGCCTCATCCCCACAACCCTTGCCCAGTGGTTGTGGGATCTGCGGGCGGAGGGCTTATCAGAATCTGGAAGCCCTCATCAACAAGGGGACCCCTAGATCCCGCCCCCCCATGTGAATTGGTAATGGGGTACAAATGTACCCCTACCATTTCACATAAAATGTGTCAAAAATGACAAAAAAAGACAATAGACAGTCTTTGACAATTCCTTTATTAATGTGTTCTTTCCCCGCTTCTTCTTCCATATTCTTCTGGTCTTCCTTCGGTGTTCTTCTTCAAGGGGGGGACAAGGTGCTATGGGGGGCTATCCCAAAGCACCTTCCCAATGTTGAGGGCATGTGGCCTTGTATGGTTCAGGAGGGGGGCACGCTCTCATCCCCCCTGTTTTCCTGTGGCCTGCCAGGTTGTGTGCTAGGATAAGGGTCTGAAATGGATTTTTGGGGGGACCCCCCACCATTTTTTTTTTTAATTTTGGCACGGGGTTCCCCTTAAAATCAGGCCTGGTATGGAATTTAGGGGGGACCCCAAGCATTTTTTTAAAAATTTTGGTTCGGGGTTCCTCTGTGGGGGAATCCCATGCCGTTTTTTATCAATGACCTTTTATGTGTATTGCTGGGACCGACAATTTATTATAGCCTCGAGTACTTTTAAGTGACTTTTTTTCCTTTTGAAATGTAATTTTGCTGTCAGACTGTTCTAAACCCGGGAAATATGCGCCACTTTACAGGCATACTATAGACACCACCCAGGTACGAAATTTAAAGGAATATTACACTTTTATTGTTTCACTTTAAGCATTATTAAAATCACTGCTCCCAAAAAAGGTCTGTTTTTAAAACTTTTTTTTGCATTGATACATGTCCCCTGGGGCAGGACCCAGGTCCCCAAACACTTTTTATGACAATAACTTGCATATTAAACTTTAAAATTAGCACTTTTGATTTCCCCCATAGACTTTTAACGCGTGTTCCGCGGCTTTCGAATTTGCAGCGGAAACCCCAAATTGTTTGCTATTCAGCGAACGGGCGAACAGCCAATGTTCTAGTCCAAATCATGTTGGACCCGAACATAAAGCCCATCCCTAACTCCCAGCAATGACCATGTCATCACCAACATGTCCCAGTCACACAGAGATGATTTGGGATTCTTTGCCTTTGCCGCTGTTGGCAAAAATACCTGGTGCTTCCAGGTATTGAAGGAATACATTGTCTCCTCCCATGTGACAGTGTATAGGTGCAGCAGCCAATCACTAGTCCTGAAAACTGTCACATGACTGAGGGAGTGATATAACCACTCCCCTTCATGTCTGGTCCAACACCAACCAGCACCGAGGATTTCAGTGCCATCTGTGATGGAGGCAGTATTGACAGTGGAGCATTGGTGAGTGTCAGCTTGTCAGGGAAATCGTATGCATGGTTGTGCGTGAAGATGTGCATGAAGATGTGCACATGCTTTCTCGAGTGACAAGTAGACATTCAATAACTCATGCGCGTGCTCATAATAATTCTCGAGTGACAACCAGATGTGCCCTAATTTATACGCGTGCCCGTGAGCCCGCATGAATACTTGCCACTCACTTGCCTATTTAAATTAGCTCCAGAGACCAGAAGATTGCTGAGTGGTCATCAGCTTCTACCATTTGTAGTCTGATTCTGTACTTCCCAGATTGTCTTGACCATACTTGTTCCTGATACCCCATTTCTGATTCTGGCTTGTGACCTGACTCTGTCTGCTGTTTTGATTGTGGGGTATTCCTGCGCTATCGTGAACGGGGTTGGAGAGAGAAAAGGAGGGACACCCAATCTCAATAAAAATCTCAATAAAGACTAGGAAAAGCAGCATACACCGAATGGGGTACAGCCTGCCCCCAGTTAAGACAAAATGGAATAAAATGTGGTGCTGCGCTAATCCCAATGAGATAGGCGTATATTGACTCTGTGTTCGTGAGCGTCTTATAGTGCACAAAAATAGGCTTTGCAAATGTAAAAATAAAAAGATGACCTCATATGGCAACTGTGTCCTTATGTGCTGATAGTGTATGCGGTCAAAAGATCGTAATAAATACACAATAAATACTAATAAATAAAAGGTGCAAAGTGATTAGTGCTAAGATATCACAGTAGCGAACATAAATGTATAGGTGAATAAAACTTTGATAAAAATAGCAGCTGGCTAAGACTAACACCAATCGCCAACTCGCTAAAACCAATATAAATCAACACATAAATATATAAGTGCATAAGTGCATTCAGTGCAAATTAAATGTGGCTAAGTGTATAAAAGTTCATAAACATGCATGCAAAACTGCGTGCACTATATTAACAGGTGCAGTGCTCCTTGCGGCAGAAAGCAATCAATCATAAGTCCATAAAACGTGTATTGACTTCCGTGCTCAACATGGGTGACAGTGGTGGTCAATCTTCATGCAACAGTGTGCACATTAGTGGGCAATGGCCCCTTACCTGAAGGTAATGGGGTAATCGCGTTTAGCCAATCAGAGGCATGGCAGCCTTTGTAGAGACCCTGGGTAAACTCTGTAATGGAGGATGGTGGAAATATGGTCCTGTCCTGAACGCTTCTATTGTAGGGGCGTCTGGTCCTTCCAAGTAGTGTCCCGGGGTCACCCAGATAGATTAAGAAAGGAAGCCCACAATAGTATAATATTGCATGGAAGCATATCACTTTAATTACAACTTAAAATACAGTACTCACATAAAACATAAGAAACCGGGTGGAGATCCGACGAGCGGCGAGCTCGTAATGCAAATCACAGTCCGCCGCTCGCCGCTCGTCGGATCTCCACCCGGTTTCTTATGTTTTATGTGAGTACTGTATTTTAAGTTGTAATTAAAGTGATACGCTTCCATGCAATATTATACTATTGTGGGCTTCCTTTCTTAATCTATCTGGGTGACCCCGGGACACTACTTGGAAGGACCAGACGCCCCTACAATAGAAGCGTTCAGGACAGGACCATATTTCCACCATCCTCCATTACAGAGTTTACCCAGGGTCTCTACAAAGGCTGCCATGCCTCTGATTGGCTAAACGCGATTACCCCATCACCTTCAGGTAAGGGGCCATTGCCCACTAATGTGCACACTGTTGCATGAAGATTGACCACCACTGTCACCCATGTTGAGCACGGAAGTCAATACACGTTTTATGGACTTATGATTGATTGCTTTCTGCCGCAAGGAGCACTGCACCTGTTAATATAGTGCACGCAGTTTTGCATGCATGCTTATGAACTTTTATACACTTAGCCACATTTAATTTGCACTGGATGCACTTATATATTTATGTGTTGATTTATATTGGTTTTAGCGAGTTGGCGATTGGTGTTAGTCTTAGCCAGCTGCTATTTTTATCAAAGTTTTATTCACCTATACATTTATGTTCGCTACTGTGATATCTTAGCACTAATCACTTTGCACGTTTTATTTATTAGTATTTATTGTGTATTTATTACGATCTTTTGACCGCATACACTATCAGCACATAAGGACACAGTTGCCATATGAGGTCATCTTTTTATTTTTACATTTGCAAAGCCTATTTTTGTGCACTATAAGACGCTCACGAACACAGAGTCAATATACGCCTATCTCTTTGGGATTAGCGCAGCACCACATTTTATTCCATTCTGTCTGCTGTTTTGGTACCTTCTCTGCTTGCCCAATATCACCCCCAGCCTGGCTCTGACTCTGCTTTGGTTCCTGATTCTGCACCTCTTCTGCCTTTCTGATACCAACATTTGCCTGCCTGACCACTTGAGATCTTGCATCTGCCTGCTTGCAAGAATAGGGTAAAACAGAACAAAATCGATTAGAAAATAAAGGTACAGAATAATATAGTAAAAAAATAGAATACAATTAAATAGAATATAACCATTTTCTGAAATTCAAATTTCAAATAGAATAAATTCAAATTTGAAAAGAATAGAAAATAATAGAATAGAATAGAAAAAAAGAATATAATCATTTCCAGAATAGAATAGAAAGAATATACCAATATAAACTGTTTTTCAAAGGGAATAGAATAAAAAAGAAGAGAATATAATAGAAAATAAATAAATGAAACAGAAAAAAACAATGGAAGAATAAATTTGATTTTGAATGGAATTCGATTCAAATTCAGATGGAATTCAATTCCAACTTGAATGCAATTTGAATGGAGTTTGAAAATTTGAATAGTTTCAAATTAGAATAAACAAAACTAATTCTGAAATGGAATTCAACAAACTTAACTGAATGAATTTATGTGAATAACGAATCAAAACAAATCAAAACAAAATATATATATTTTTTTAATTCTGCACATGTCTATCTAACATTAATAATTATTTTAAAAAAAACAATTAATGTCTAAATCAATATTAAGGCCATTTGGGGCCAAGCTTTCCAATTAAAAAATCCAAAATGTCTCTTTACATGACACCTCCTTCCTAAATTAGTCCCCCATTTTATAGAATACAATTTTAAATGACTGAGATCCCTACTGTGTGTAGTTCTAAGATGATTATATACACTGTAATAATATGTTCCCTTATTCTAGTGGCCAATTTTCTAGTAGTTCTCCATGCATACTGGTAGCCGCAAGTGCATTTCACATATAGGTAGTATGTGTGCTGTTGCAAGTGATACATTTCTTACTGGTATGCTCTTTTTTGTTGTGATACCATAGAAATTTTGTGACTTGTTTCCTTTGAGTGTATTTCTGCATAGTATGCATCTGCCATATTTAACCACTTGCCTGACCGCCCACAGTATATATACGTCATTTAGTCTGATCCAGAAGAATATTGTTCTGTTCCCCAAGCTGACTGAAGAGAATCAACACTGGTCAATAATAAAGGTTTTAGGCCATCATACCATGCAGGAGGAGACACCAGTGCAGATTGTGTTTCTTTGGCTCTTGGTTCCCCATAGTTTCTGGCACTCATCGCTGGTCAGGATAGGAACAGTCACCTCCTGAGAGTCTTCTGAAATGGCTTCTGTCGAGAGAAAAGGAGAGATTAACATGACAACATTAATTATTACCACAGTTCGCCCCCAAAAGTGTGGCATTGCCACCCAATGACAGTCCAACCACATCGCTCGAAGCTTGTCACTCCAAAAAGAGCAGGAGCTTCTTTTGGGGTAACATGCTTCGCGCAAAGCTGTTTGTCATGATTTATCATGTGGCAATCACAAAAGACTACTTTTTATTTTTTATTTTATTTTTATTTATTTTTCATTTTTATTTTTTCATTTATTTATTATTATTTCACATTTTTTTTTACTTAGGTCATTTTCTTTACTTGTTTTTTTTTCCAGTTTATTTTACAACATTTTTCTCAGTTGCACCTCTTCCTCTTAATTTGCTTCATTTTCCCACTCATTTCTTCCTTTTTCCTATTCTCACTTCTCCATGTTTATCCTTTTTTATTTTTCACTCGTTGTATTTTTTTCTCTTATTTTCTTCTCCTTTGTCTTTTATTTCTATTCCTTTTTTTCTTTTTTTCTCTCTTTTCCTTTTTTCTCTTTATATATCCCCCTTTTTTATATGTGTTCTTCTCCCCCTTTCCCACCTCTCCCCCCGCCTTTTATATCTCCTTTTTGCCGCTATTCATCTTTATCTATTTACACTTTCCTGTGTCCTCCATTACTCCTTGGTCTGCTTTTTCTCTTTCACCCATTTTCCTTCTTTATCTCCTTTCCCTATTTGCTCTCCCGATCTGATGGCTTCATTTCTCTCTATGCACTTACACCTTTCACATTCACTGTTTCCTTCACTCCCCTTGTTTTTTGAATGGACACAATCTGGCTAGGTGGGTGGGGTCTGCTGACGTCATATGTTTCCATGACATTGGTGGCCCCCAACCCTGGCAGCGTCCCCCGTTGCCTAGCTATCGCTAGACAACAATCGCTGTTTCAATTGGATCCAACTTGCTGCCTAGCAACCACGGATCCCTGCACCTTGCTGCCTAGCAACCACGGATCCCTGCACCCTGCTTCCTAGCAACCACGGATCCCTGCACCCTGCTGCCTAGCAACCACTAGCATTAACATTATTTCTGGCTATTCTTGTTTTCATTTAGTCTGTGACACTTTTTTAAACATACATTTGGCGGGACTTATGACTTCACACCTGTCAAGGGGTGGTTTGCTTTCCTTTGATTGGTTGATGGCTATTTAAATACTTGTCACTGTAATTTCACATTTATCACATGCCTGACGAAGGGGTCCTGCGTGACTCCAAAATGTTGCACTAAATAATCACACCTTAAATAATTTGCTTGGACGCTTCCTTGTTGATCCATGGTGTGCTGGCAAACATTTTCCTTGTGACAATCACAAAAAGACTGGCATCCCCGTTTAGGTGCCATTGAAAATGAATGGAACCTGAACAAGCAGGGTGCTAATCATGGTGGAATTGGAAATAAGAGGAGAATAGGAGGCCAGTTAAGGATCTTGTTAGGGAGAACTGATTGGTCAAAGCATGCAGCTGACCTGCATGCTTCGGCCAATTACAGCGCGATCTGCTGTGAGAGCCATGATTGGCCAAAGGCAGGGTGCCTTTGGTCAATCATGGCTCAGGGGGGCTAAGTCCACGCCCCACACTATATAAGGTTGCTTACACGGGGGCTGTGTAGTGTGCTATGTGGAGGAGATTGAGAGAACTTAAGCTAGATTAGGCAGGTTAGTTAGTGGCGTGTAGGCAGTTTAGCATATATATATATATATATATATATATATATATATATATATATATTTATTTATACAGTGCATTCAGTGTAGACTGTAGACTATATATACAGTGCAAGCAGTCTAATATATATATATATATATATATATATATATATATATATATATATATATATATATACAGTGCAGTCAGTGCAGAGTATATAATACAGTGCATTGAAGTGGTTAAAGGGAAGCCTATGACAGATTTAAAAAAAAAAAACGATATGGGGTCCCCCAAAATCAATTTCAGGTCCTTCTGGCCTGGTATAGATTTTAAGGGGAACACCACTCCAAATTAAAAAAAAACAGTGTGGAGTCCAACCAAAACCCATACCAGGCCCTTTGGGTCTGGCATGGATTTTAAGGGGAACTACAGGCCAAATTTTTTTTTTAAAATTGGTGTTACCAGACCCTTATCAGAGCACGCAACCTGGCAGGCCACAGGAAAAGAGGGGGGACGAGAGAGCGCCACCCCCTCCTGAACCATACCAGGCCTCATGCCCTCAACATAGGGAGGGTGCTTTGGGGTCTCCCCAAAACTCTTTGTCCCTATTTTGATGGGGACAAGAGCCTTTTCCCGACAACCCTGGCCATTGATTGTTGGGGTCTGCGGGTGGGGTACTTATCGGAATATGGAAGCCCTCTTTAATAAGGGGGCATCTAGATCCCACCCCACCCATGTGAATGCGTATTGCGTACATTGTAGACATGTGCACTGCCAAAAAATTTGTTTGTTTTCGTTTCCTTTTTTTTTTTTTTTTTTAGTTTTTCGGGTCATTCGTTATGATCACAATTCGTAAATTCATACATTCTTACATTCGTAAATTCGTACATTCGTACATTTTCACATACCTACATTTGTAAATTCATAAATTAGAAAATTTGTATATTCGTAAATTTGTAAATCTGTAAATTAGAAAATTCGGAAATTTGTAAATTCAAAATTTGAAAATCCAAAAACCCGAAAATTTGAAAATCTGAAATAGTAACTAACTATTAAATTATAGGTATTGTAATTTACTTTCAAATTTGGCTGCTAGTGAACGTAACAAATACGAATTTATCCAAAGTTACAAATTATCCGAAATAACAAATGCTGCATCTAAACAAATGGAACAGAACAAATTATTAATAAATAATAATAATAATAAAGGGTTTTTATTATTATTATTTTTATTTATTATTATTAATTCATTACATTCCATTCATTTGGATTATTTCGGATAATTGGTAACTTCGGATAAATTTGTATGTGTTACGTTCACTAACAGCCAAATTTGAAAGGAAATTACAATACCTATAATTTAATAGTTAGTAATAGTTAAGTTATTATTAGTTATTAGTTAATTATTATTCCAGATTTCAGAATTTCCGAATTTACAAATTCACGAATTCACTAATTTACTAATTTACAAATGTACGAATTTCTGAATTTAAGAATGTACGAATTTACGAATGTACGAATGTTCGAATGTACGAATTTACAAATTTACAAATTTTCGAATATTCAAATTTGTCGAAATTCATTAAAAAATGAATTCGTAACAAAATGATTTGCACATGTTAAGTACATTGTACCCCTACTCATTCACCAAAAAAGTGTCAAAAACGTAAAAACCACAACAGACAGATTATGAAAATTCCTTTATTAAAAAATAAAAAAAATAAAGTGTCCCGCAATGTCCATCCATCTTCAATCACACCGCCTGATGGACTGAGTTTTTTCATTTTTTTTTTCTATTTTTCTGGTTCGTTGGGCAGCTTGATTAAAGATGGATGGACATCACAGGACACTTTTTTTTAAATAAAGAAATTGTCAAAAACACAAATCAAGGCTTACACAACATCTCCGCAAATACTTCCAAAGTAACGATACTCCCGATATAAATATTTTTTCCTTATGGAATGCATATAAGGCCTATATTCGCTGGCTAATTTTACAAATGAGCACCGGATCAAAAAGGTAACAGCAGACTGATGGAAATATTGAAATCGATACATGAGATTGAATCTTGTCACAAACAAATGCCATCTGATTCCACATCTGCTACTCTTCTTTTACTACGTTATGGGCTGCGGTTTCTCTTATGCTCCCAACATGATCATTACTTACGGCATCGTTCACCCTTTTACAAAACAAAAACTCAGTAATCCCCAGCAAATTGCAGACTATTATAAGGTTTTGTACAACTTAAAAGATGACTCTGCAACCCCCGAAACTAAAATTGAAGACCACTTTTGAATCAGATCAAACTCCCATCTCTCTCCTCTGGCCCAACCAGAGATATTAAATGCCCCATTTGTAGATAAAAAAATAGACATTTCAATTAAATCTTTACCTGCAGATAAATCTTCAGGACCAAATGGTCTTACGAAGAAATACTAACAGTGTTTTGCTGAAGTTTTATCTCCATACATGACAAAACTTTTTTTCTGAAGCAGCTACACAAAAATCCTTCCCCACGGAGATGTTGTCAGCCAACATTGTAACTTTGCCCAAACCTGGTAAGGAACCTACTATCCCTTGCCAATTTAAGGCCCATCTCATTACTGAATACAGATATGAAATCTTACACCAAAATCTTAGCTACACACCTTATTGGTGTCCTTCCCACCTTGATCAAGCCCAATCAAACTTACTTCACCAAGGGGAGACAAGAATCTGATGCAACTAGACACATTCTAAATGTACTTAGCCATGCAGAGTTCAGTAAAACTCCTTCTCTCCTCTTATCCAAATTCATTGGTTACCGTATATACTCGAGTATAGGCCGACCCGAATATAAGCTGAGGTAACTAATTTTACCACAAAAACTGGGAAAACCTATTGACTCAAGTATAAGCCTAGGGTGGGAAATGCAGCAGCTACTGGGTAAACAATTCCCATCTTCAGCCTCACTGTGCCCATCTCTAGCCTCACTGTGCCCATGCAGCCTCACTGTGCCCATCTGCAGCCTTATTGTGCCCATCTGCAGCCTCACTATGCCCATCTGCAGCCATACCTTTGATAACTAAAACAGTGGGTGTCTCCCGCTGTGTCATGCAGTCTGTTCGGCGGCTGTCCATTGTAACAAAGCCCCACCTCTCCCTCGTCCATGATAGACGGAACACTGATACAGTTTCCGGACATTGTATCAGTGTTCCGTCTATCATGCATGAGGAGGAGGCAGGGCTTTATTACAAGGGATGGCCGCTGAACAGACTGCATGACACATCGGGAGACACCCACTGTTTTAGTTATCAAAGGTACGGCTGCAGAGGGGCACAGTAAGGCTACACCCTCACTCGAGACCCTCACTCGGGACCCTGACTCGAGTATAAGCCGAGGGGAGGTTTTTCAGCCTAAAAAATGTGCTGGAAAAACTTGGCTTATACTCAAGTATATACGGTATATATAAAAATGGTGTTGCTTAAATTTGAATTCTCCGGACATATCTTATCTGCCATTTTGGTCCTGTATTCCACTCCCTCTGCACGAGTCTACTCCTCCAGCCTTTTATCTAAACCTTTCCCTATAACTAATGGAACCAGACAGGGTTGTCCCTTATCTAGATCTATCTTTAACCTCTTGATTGAGCCCCTAGTCGAGACTATACGCTCAAATACCTCCATCACAGGTTTCCACCTTAATAACCAATCTCATCTCATTAACCGCTTTGCGGATGATGTAATCCACCTCCTTACTCATCCCAAAGAACCTCTCCCTCGTGCCCATCATGTACTATCGCAGTTTAGCTCTATATCTTATAAAGTGAATTACATTTACCCTTAAAAATCTCCATAGGCGACGTTTAAAAAATTCTACAGGTTGCATTTTACAGAGGAGGTCTATGGCTAGAATTATTGCTCTTGCTCTACCGATCGCGGTGATACCTCACATGTGTGGTTTGAACACCGTTTGCATATGCGGGCGCTGCTCACGTATGCGTTTGCTTCTGCACAGCTCAGAGGGACGGGGAGCGTTTAAAAATTTAAAAAAAAAATTCTTATTTATTTTACCTTTTATTTTTTATTTTTACACTGTTCTTTTTTAGAAAAAATGTCACTTTTATTCCTATTACAAGGAATGTAAACATCCCTTGTAATATAAAAAAAAGCATGACAGGACCTCTTAAATATGAGATCTGGGGTCAAAAAACCTCACATGTCATATTTACACTAAAATGCAATAAAAAAATAAATGTGATTAAAAAAAAAAGTCCCTTTAAGAGTTATGGGTGGAAGTGACGTTTTCATGTCACTTCCACCCTGCAATGATATGGAGATGGGTGGGGGCCATCTTCCCCTCACTCATCTCCATGTCAGGCTAGGGAGAGAATCCGATCTCCTCTGCCGCTGCCAACGGTTCTGGTAAGCGGCAGAGGGCACCGGTGCGCGGCAGTGGGGGGGCCCTCTCCCGCCGCCGATAAAAGTGATCTCACAGCGAATTCGCTGCAGAGACCCCTTTTATCTTGAAGCGGACCACCCACTGAGGAAGAGGATACCGGGGTTATGGTAGCTAGCTGCTGCCACAACAACGATATCCCTCTTCAAAGTGCCAATGTATATCGGAAGTGGTTAAAGTGTTTATTATTTTTATATTCCACACATTGTATTTGGTTCTTATGATGTATAGGACCTCACATGTAGTGTGCTCTTAGGGTGTCGTATTATACATTATGAGAGTGTTTTACTATGCAGTACTAGTGGGGGCGCTCTACCCCATATCATTTGTAACTGCAGGTTATCCTTATTATAGACTTACCTGTAGGCACAAGTCCAAAAAAGATCACTTTAACAGTGACATCATCAAATAACAGCGATGTCATCAAAAAGAACAGTGACATCAAATAACAGTGATATCATCAAAAAGAACAGTGACATCATCAAATAACAATGACATCATCAAAAAGAACAGTGATATCATCAAATAACAATGACATCATCAAAAAGAACAGTGACATCATCAAAAAGAACAGTGACATCATCAAATAACAATGATATAATCAAAAAGAACAGTGACATCTTTAAAAAGAACAGTGACATCATTAAATAACAATGACATCATCAAAAAGAACAATGACATCATCAAACAACAGTGATATCATCAAAAAGAACAATGACATCATCAAAAAGTACAGTGACATCATCAAATGACAATGACATCATCAAAAAGTACAGTGACATCATCAAATGACAATGACATCATCAAAAAGAACAATGACATCATCAAAAAGTACAGTGACATCATCAAATGACAATGACATCATCAAAAAGAACAATGACATCATCAAATAACAGTGATATCATCAAATAACAGTGATATCATCAAAAAGAAAAATGACATCATCAAAAAGTACAGTGACATCATCAAATGACAATGACATCATCAAAAAGAACAGTGACATCATCAAATAATAGTGATATCATCAAAAAGAACAATGACATCATCAAATAACAGTGATATCATCAAAAAGAACAGTGACATCATTAAATAACATGACATCATCAAAAAGAACAGTAAACACCTTCTTGTTTTGGGGAAAACTATATGATGTAAGGAGAAATATTCCATTCAATCTGCAAAAGATAAATCAGGCAGATCTGTAACTGTTTACTACACTACATACACATAAATAAGGGATTTCATTAAAAAAACAAAAAAAAACACACAGCCAGCCGGGTCTTACCAATATTGGTGACAGGATGGGGACAACATGGGAAGAGACCCAGACATGAGGCATGCCCTGATTGGTTAATTTTTTTTTTGGAGGATATCATATTCCCTTAATGGAATCAGTGGCGTATCCCAATTTGGTGGTGACGCAGTTGTCTCCTTTGTTTACGGTGTCAGAACCAGAATCCAGAGAAACCAGGGACACATCTTCATTGATGGTGAGAGGACTGGACAGCTTGATCAGAGCGATGTCATTGGCGGAGATTTCGGAGTTGTAGTCGGGGTGTTCAAAGGTCTAGAAAAGTTTTGTTAAGCATTTTTATTATTTTTTTAATAAATCAGAACTAATTTTCTAGAATATATGACTTAATTTTATTATAAATGTAAATATGAGAAATGTGGCTTCAGATAGGCGCCATAGTGAGGAATAGAATGGTAATGGGAACAGCAAATACTTGGACAATCTTGTAGGAAGGCCTGGTGAGGTTGTGACTTTATATTGACCCTGGAAGTGGTGCAGATGTTCTACATGTACGAAATAAAATTTATAATGCTGAGTTTGTACAATATATGCCATGCAATTCCCCATTTTACTTCTTGTTGCAAAAAGTCTTTACCCAGAGATGCCCAACCAGAGCCCTCTGATGTGGCCTTCAACCTCCTGCTCTGGGATGGAGCCCGCGGTAGACATGTGTAATTCGTTTTGTTCCGAATTCGTTTTTCAACTAAATTCGACAAATTAGTTCATTCAGAAATATTCAAATTAACAAAAAACTGTTTAACAAATTTTTCCGAAAAATTCGGAAATGTGAAATGTGAAAATCCAAAAATTTGAAAATTCTGAAATTTCGAAAAAATTCAGAAAATGTGAAAATCCAAAAATAAGAATGAAAATCCAAATATTCGAAAACCCAAAAATTCAAAAGTCCAAAATAAAAACAAACTAACAAATAAAAACTATTAAATTATAGGTATTGATATTTCCTTTCAAATGTGGCTGTTAGTGAATATAATGAATATGAATTTATCTGAAGTTACGTATTATCCGAAATAATGAATGCCGCATTTAAAAGAATGAAACATAATGATTTAAAAATAATTACATTTTTATATAAATATTTTTTAAATTTTTTAAAATATATTTTATATATATATTATATATATATAATATATTTTATATAAAATTGTTTTATAATTTTACATAAACAATAATAAAAAAACGTTTTATTATTATTATTATTTATTATTATAAAATTTGCTATGTTCCATTTGTTTAGATGCGGCATTCGTTTTGGATAATTCGTAACTTTGGATAAATTCGTATTCGTTATGTTCACTAATGCCCCGTACACACGGTTGGACTTTGTTCGGACATTCTGACAACAAAATCCTAGGATTTTTTCCGACGGATGTTGGCTCAAACTTGTCTTGCACACACGGTCACACAAAGTTGTCGGAAAATCCGATCATTCTGAACGCGGTGACGTAAAACACGTACGTCGGGACTATAAACGGGGCAGTAGCCAATAGCTTTCATCTCTTAATTTATTCTGAGCATGCGTGGCACTTTGTCCGTCAGATTTGTGTACACACGATCGGAATTTCCGACAACGGATTTTGTTGTCGGAAAATTTTATAGCCTGCTCTCAAACTTTGTGTGTCGGAAAATCCGATGGAAAATGTCCGATGGAGCCCACACACGGTCGGAATTTCCGACAACACGCTCCGATCAGACATTTTCCATCGGAAAATCCGACCGTGTGTACGGGGCATTACAGCCACATTTGAAAGGAAATTCCAATACCTATAATTTAATAGTTAGTTCTTATTAGTTAGTTACTATTTTGGATTCTGAAATTTTCGGATTTCCGAATTTTTGGATTTTGGAATTTTCGGATTTTCATTCCAATTTAAGGTTTTTTGGATTTCTGAATTTTCAAATTTTCGAATTTCCGAATTTTTGAATTTCGGATTTTCGATCATAACAAATGAACTGAAAAAAATAAAACAAAAAAATGAATGAAACAAAAATGAATACAATTTTAAGCTGTGCACATGTCTAGCCGGCGGTAGAGGAAACATGCGGCCGCGGAGCAGAACCACATAAGCCGATGTTTATTGTATAGTGCCAGCTTCTGTCACAGGCGGAGTGAAACTAAACAATATACACTTATTGGGATTTTGTTTATCAAAAACAGGTAGCGGGAAACATTTTGCTTAAAATTTATGAAGAAATTAATTTTTTTTTTAATTGGCTGTGTTTTATGGTGGAAATTAAAAAATATTTATTTGAAAATCTTTCACTTTTTTCCTTTTTATATCGCAAAAAATAAAAAAAACCCAATGGTGACCAAATACCACCTAAAGAAATCTCTACTTGTGTGAGAAAAATGATATCAATTTAATTTGAGTACAGCGTTGCATGACCGCGCAATCCCCAGTTAGAATAGCGCAGTGTCACATAGCAACAAATGGCCTGGTCATGAAGGAACAGAAAAGTGCACCAGAAAGAGACACAAGTATTACAAATATTCCTTCTTGGTACATAATCATAAATTTCTTCATACAAATGTGCAATATACAGTTTGTAAACCAACAACGAAGAATGGAGGACATCATAATCTCAACGCATTTTGTCAAACACAGTTCACTTCATCATGATGTCACTGCCATGGTGTCTATAATTAAATCTACAAAATGAAGAACAAATTATATGAGGAAAAAAGAAGTGAAGGAGGAAGCGGCTACAAATAATCATGGTAGCAACCCGCGAACAAGAACGAACAATCCCAACATCAGGGAAACCTACAACTGGTTGTCTGTCCCAGGGGGTGGCTGTGGAAAAAGGAGAGTCGGCCCAACAGCAAACCAAGGGGAACAAACACGGAACAAGGAAGAGGTGGAACTTGGGTGCAGGCCCTATAGACTTGATTCAGGCTGGGTGCACACTATCTTCGGCTCCCAGCAGGGGGTCCTGTGCGTCCCTGTTCACCGATTCAGGTCTGACTTTAATACGAGGATCCTTACGCAGGCTTTGCAGGATCAGGGAGGCCATGCAGCGTAGGTTTGCTGAGGCATTCGGTCGGGAGTCCTCTGGGTCACTAAGGACAACATGGTCCGCAGCCCCCTCCTCCCAGCCACGTACAAGTCCATGTGTTTCTTGGAACTGATCCCTTAAAGACTGCTGCTGATGCTGAGTGCCAGGCTCCACCTCCATACTGACACAATCCTCGTCCTCCTCCTCTCCTTCTCCTCGTCCTCTTCCTGTGTGATCGGTGGGCACGCAGGAACACTGTCTGGATAAAGAGGGCCTTGAGAGCTATGGAAGTCCTCCTCTTCCTGCCTCTGTTCTGCCTCAAGTGCCCTGTCCATTATTCCACGCAGCGTGTGCTCCAACATGTGGACAAGGGGGACAGTGTCACTGATGCATGCACTGTCACTGCTCACCATCCTCGTGGCCTCCTCAAATGGTGACAGAACAGTGCATGCATCCCTGATCATGGCCCACTGGCGTGGGGAAAAAAAAACAAGCTCCCCTGACCCTGTCCTGGTGCCATAGTCGCACAGGTACTCATTGATGGCCCTCTGCTGCGTGTGCAGCCGCTGCAGCATGGCCAACGTTGAGTTCCACCTGGTGAGCATGTCATAGATTAGGCGTTTCTTGGGCAGGTTAAACTCCTTTTGGAGGTCTGCCAGCCGAGCACTGGCATTATATGACCGGCGGAAATGCACACAGACTTTCCTGGCCTGCCACAGGACATCCTGTAAGTCCGGGTACCTGCCCAAGAACCGCTGCACCACCAAGTTAAGGACGTGAGCCAAACAGGGCACATGGGTCATTTGTCCCTGTCGGAGGGCAGAGAGGAGGTTGGTGCCATTGTCGCAAACCACCATTCCTGCCTTAAGTTGGCGTGGCATCAACCACCTCTGAACCCTCCCCCTGCAGAGCTGACAGAACCTCTGACCCAGTGTGGCTCCTGTCCCCCAAGCACACCAGCTCAAGCACCGCATGGCATATTTTGGCCTGTGTACTTGCGTAGCCCCTTGAACGCCTACGGAGCACCGCTGGTTCCAAGGACAAATCACAGGAAGAGGCCATGGAGGAAAAAGAAGAGGAGGGGTTAAGGAGAGAGGTGTGTCACAATCATTAGTAGTGGCATTTGGAGACGTGGTGGCGGAACAACCTCCAACACTACTGCACCTTGTTCTGCATCCTTCCCAGCTGCCAGCAGAGTCACCCAATGTGCAGTGAAACTTAGGTAAGGTCCCTGTCCATGCCTGCTGGACCGTGAGTCAGCGGTAATATGCACCTTACTGCTGACCGCCCTGTCCAGCGAGGCCAAGACATTACCTTCCACATGCCGGTAGAGAGCCGGAATCGCCTTCCATAAGAAAAAGTGGCGTTTGGGTACCTGCCACTGAGGAACCGCACATTCCACAAACTCACGGAAGGGGGCAGAGTCTACCAACTCAAAAGGCAGCAGCTGAAGTGCTAGCAATTTTGCCAAGCTAGCATTCAACCGCTGGGCATGTGGATGGCTGGGAGCGAACTTCTTTCGGCGGTGCAGCAGCTGGGGCAGGGAAATTTGCCTGGTACAATCTGACGTCGGTGTACCAAAAGCAGATTGCCCACAAGTACTTGGCTGTGACACATCTAATTCTACACCTTCATTCCTCTCAGTGCAGGTCTCAGAGAGGACTGAAGGTATAGTGGGGTTGGAGATCTCAGCTGATGAGGAGTAAGGAGAGGTCCTGTTTTTTTGTTGTTGTGGGTCTTTTAGATACGCTTGCCAATGAACTGCATGACAGGTCAACATATGTCTGGTCAAGCATGTGGTACCCAAGCGGGAGATGTTTTGGCCATGCGAGATACGCTTGAGACATATGTTGCAAATAGCAGCGGTGCGATCTGATGTACTCGTCTCAAAAAAGGCCCACACCAAAGAACCTTTTGAATAACGTGCAGAGACTGCAGCGCCCTGCACATGCGGAGCTTTGGGGTGTGATGCAGTCAGTGTGCTGCCCTTAGGCTGGCCCCTGGAGGGCATCCTGCCTCGTTGATGATGTGCCTCCTCCTCCTCTCTCCTATCAGGCACCCACGTTGAGTCAGTGACCTCATCATCCCCTGCCTCCTCATCACTGGAGCAAACTTGGCAGTATGCTGGAGAAGGGGGAGCATGACTGCCAGATTGCTGTCCTTCTTGGGCACCCCCTCTGTCCGTGCTCACGTTAGTGCCTTCATCTAGCTCAGTATCATCATCAGAGCCTTCCAAACGCTGGGCATCCTCCTGGAGCATGTACCCAACACTCTGGTCAAACAGTTCGAGGGACTCCTCAGGAGGACATGGTGGGGCTAGGGAAGGAGTCACTGATGACATTGAGCCGAGGGAAGAGGCCGCTGCTTTGCCAGACAAAGTACCCTGAGCATGGGTGAGAGAGGATGAAGAGGATGAGGACGGCGTGGTCATCCACTCGACCAAGTCTTCCGCATGTTGCGGCTCAACACGGCCAGCTGCCGAAAAAAAGGCCAAGCGTGTCCCACGGCCACGTACTGATGAGGATACACTGTCTCCACAACCAGCACTGTTGCCTCTAGACACAGAGCCTGCTTGCCCTCTTTTATTGGATTGTGACTGTCTGCCTCTCCTTGTTGGCCTTCCAGACATACTAATGGCCTGTAGCTGTACTAAGCAGGGATATATATATATATATCAGCTAGCAAAATCAACTGCCTGCCTGTAGTATGAGAACACCACCAATCTTCTACAGGTAGCTATAGGTAAACACTGTGCAGAGCTCGCCAAAAAATAACTTTTAGCTTATTTAGCTGCCTGCGGTAGTGATAGGATCAGGAAAACACCACCAACCTTCTACAGGTAGCTTTAGCTGAACACTGTGCAGAGGTCGCACTACAGTAACTTGTAGCTTGTTTAGCTGCCTGCGGTAGTGATAGAATCAGGAAAACACCACCAACCTTCTACAGGTAGCTTTAGGTGAACACTGTGCAGAGCTCGCACTACACTAACTTGTAGCTTATTTAGCTGCCTGCGGTAGTGATAGGATCAAGAAAACACCACCAACCTTCTACAGGTAGCTTTAGGTGAACACTGTGCAGAGCTCACCAAAAAATAACTTGTAGCTTATTTAGCTGCCTGCGGTAGTGATAGGATCAGGAAAACACCACCAACCTTCTACAGGTAGCTTTAGCTGAACACTGTGCAGAGGTCGCACTACACTAACTTGTAGGTTTAGCTGAACACTGTGAGGAGGAGGCACTACATTAACTTGCATCTTTAGCTGAACACTGTGCAGAGGTCGCATTACACTAACTTGTAGTTTTAGCTGAACACTGTGAGGAGGACGCACTACACTAACTTGTAGCTTTAGCTGAACACTGTGCAGAGGTCGCACTACACTAACTTGTAGTTTTCACTGAACACTGTGAGGAGGACACACTACACCAACTTGTAGCTTTAGCTGAACACTGTGAGGAGGACGCACTACCCTAACTTGTAGCTTTAGCTGAACACTGTGAGGAGGACGCACTACACTAACTTGTAGCTTTAGCTGAACACTGTGCAGAGGTCGCACTACACTAACTTGTAGTTTTAGCTGAACACTGTGAGGAGGACACACTACACCAACTTGTAGCTTTAGCTGAACACTGTGAGGAGAACGCACTACCCTAACTTGTAGCTTTAGAGGAGGACACACTACACTAACTTGTAGCTTTAGCTGAACACTGTGCAGAGGTCGCACTACACTAACTTGTAGTTTTCGCTGAACACTGTGAGGAGGACACACTACACAAATTTGTTGCTTTAGCTGAACACTGTTCGGAGGATGCACTACCCAACTTGTAGCTTTAGCTGAACACTGTGCAGAGGTCACACTACACTAACTTGTAGTTTTAGCTGAACACTGTGAGGAGGACGCACTACATTAACTTGTAGCTTTAGCTGAACACTGTTCAGAGGACACACTACCCTAACTTGTAACTTTAGCTGAACACTGTGCAGAGGTCACACTACACTAACTTGTAGTTTTAGTTGAACACTGTGAGGAGGACACACTACACTAACTTGTAGCTTTAGCTGAACACTGTGCAGAGGTCGCACTACACTAACTTGTAGTTTTAACTGAACACTGTGAGAAGGATGCACTACACTAACTTGTAGCTTTAGCTGAACACTGTGCAGAGGTCGCACTACACTAACTTGTAGTTTTAGCTGAACACTATGAGGGGGATGCACTACACTATCTTGTAGCTGTAGCTGAACTTTGTGCAGAGGTCGCACTACACTAACTTGTAGTTTTCGCTGAACACTGTGAGGAGGACACACTACACCAACTTGTAGCTTTAGCTGAACACTGTGCAGAGGTCACACTACACTAACTTGTAGTTTTAGTTGAACACTGTGAGGAGGACACACTACACTAACTTGTAGCTTTAGCTGAACACTGTGCAGAGGTCGCACTACACTAACTTGTAGCTTTAGCTGAACCCTGTGTAGAGGTCACACTAAACTAACTTGTAGCTTTAGCTGAACACTGTGAGGAGGACGCACTACACTAACTGAAAATAGTCTAGCTGCCTGACTGTGGTACTAATAGGATCAGAAGAACACCAGCAATTTTCTTCAGGTAGCTGTAAATACAGTAACAACACAAGCCTGCCTGTCAGTAGGAAGATAATAATAGGAACGGATCTAGCTGAACTGAATACAGTGTATACATATATGCAACACCTGGGATGCATATATATACACAATACACTGTAAGTGCAGCTAACTCACTGACTGTCCTGCCTAATCTGTCTAACTTAAATCAAACAACACTGTCTCTCTGTCTCTATCTCTCAACGCCGGAACACACTACACAGGGCCCCCGTGCAGGCAGCCTTATATAGTGTGGGGCATGTACTAAACCCCCTGAGCCATAATTGGACAAAGCCACCCTGGCTTTGGCCAATTACAGCTCTCTCTACAGATGGCGCTGTGATTGGCCAAGCATGCGGGTCATAGTGCATGCTTGGCCAATTATCAGCCAGCAATGCACTGCGATGCCGCAGTGAATTATGGCCCGTGACGCGCCACACGAATTTGGCGCGAACAGCCCATATTGTTCGCAATTCGGCGAACGGGCGAACAGACAATGTTCGAGTTGAACATGGGTTCGACTCAAACACGAAGCTAATCCCTATTGCTGTGCTAGTCTGATGCTGTTGCCATTGCTCCTGCTCCCATTGTTCCTGATTCAAGTTCTTATTTCCCCCCTTTGGTGGACACAGTGGGTGACAGGTTGCACCAGAGCGGTGAATGTTCCGTCCATTTGACATTTGTCTATAAGCAGGGTGGAAAGTGGTTAATTATTCTGACTAGCTCTTTGCTATGGCTGTGAAATGCCTGGGAAGTGACGTCACCCATAGACCTACTACAGGGCTTCTATTGTTGGCTGCCTCTCCAGCACACTGAAGCCACCGTTGACAGCTGATGCTGGGACCGTAGCATCTGCAGAATAGGTAAGTATAGCGATTTTTGCTTTACAGGGCCAGATAGATTAGGCTTAGAATGTGGCTGAGAGTAGGATTAGAGTTAGTTAGGTTTCGACTTTACTTCCAATTTAAGTCTAGGTAATGCTGGAACATGGGGTCTAGGGTTACATTTATTGGCCAAGAGATATCCAAATTTATTTTGCCAAGTGAAAAGTCTGTGATGTGCCCACCGCGGTGACTTCTCTATTGTAGTAGTCAGACCTTTCACTCGGTGTGCACATGTAGGATGTTGTTCCAGAACTGTGAAGGCTTTTTTAGATGTTGATTGGCAAACTCTAATGTGGTGTCCTGTTTTTGAGGCTCACCAATGGTTTGCATCTTATGGTGAACCCTCTGTATTCACTCTGGTGAAGAATTCTCTTGATTGTTGACTTTGATACACATACACCTACCTCCTGGAGAGTGTTCTTGATCTGGCCAACTGTTGTGAAGGGTATTTTCTTTACCAGGGAAAGAATTCTTCGGTCATCCACCACAGTTGTTTTCCGTGGTCTTCCGGGTCTTTTGGTGTTGCTGAGCTCACCAGTGCGTTCTTTCTTTTTAAGGATGTTCCAAACAGTTGATTTGGCCACACCTAATGTTTTTGCTATCTCTCTGATGGGTTTGTTTTGCTTTTTCAGCCTAATGATGGTTTGCTTCACTGATAGTGACAAATCTTTGGATCTCATATTGAGAGTTGACAGCAACAGATTTCAAATGCAAATAGCACACTTGAAATGAACTCTGGACCTTTTATCTGCTCCTTGTAAATGGGATAATCAGGGAATAACACACACCTGGCCATGGAACAGCTGAGCAGCCAATTGTCCTATTACTTTTGGTCCCTTAAAAAGGGGGAGACACATATACAAATTGTTGTAATTCCTACACCGTTCACCTGATTTGGATGTAAGTACCCTCAAATTAAAGCTGAAAGTCTGCAGTTAAAGCACATCTTGTTCGTTTCATTACAAATTCATTGTGGTGGTGTATAGAGCCAAAAAGATTAGAATTGTGTCGATGTCCCAAAATTTATGGACCTGACTGTATTTGCTGGCTCAGGGCTGTTTCCATAGTGAATCTGAAGATGTTTGTCCACATCCTCTTACACTAGTGGCCTACTTTGAAGAAGTTCAATCCACTAGAGGGTGTCTTCTAAGTTGCATTAGCTCTGCAGTATCCCAAGTTCTTCAACCAATAAACCCAAAAAAGAAACTTCTGTTTGGTTATTGTGTGGAGAGACTGAGAAACTGCTGTGGCCCGGCTCCCATGCACCTAGTAGGGAGTAGAAACTGGGACAAACAGTGGGTCCAGCTTGGGGTTTGCACTACATTTCTTTTGGATAGAGTAAGGAATGGTTATAGCCCCCGTCAGTTTTTTGCCATCCGTGTCCCATTGGGGAGATTTGCCTTCACTTTCTGTCCCATAGCCAAAACAGAAAGTGAGAGAAAATCCCTCCAAAGTGAGGAAATCCCTGCTAATTAAGGGAATACATACCCCCCCCCCCCCCCAGCAGAACTAGTGTCCCCATCGGAAAAGATTTCCCCTCGATACTGTTCTGGGGAATAACCCAAAGTAAGTTTAGGATTTTCTTTTACTTTCACCTTTGATGATAGGGAATCTCCCTAACGGGGACAAACGTAGCAATAAGATTTCATCCATCTCCAGTCTGTCCAAAACAAGTAAAAGTAAAGTTTTGCCTTAGCATTTATAGATGTTAACCATTTTGGATAATGTCTGTGATTCTTAGAAGGGTTTTCATGGGCCTCATGTATAAAGAAAAATATATCAAGCTAATATGCTTATAAAGGACATAAAGAACCAAGAGAGTCAATATACGTAAATCGGTGATGAGAGGGGAATGATTTGAACAAACAATTCAGAACATCATGTAACAGTAATAAACAATGAACTAATAGAATACACAATGGGCATGTGGTTTGTGTCCTCCTTCTGACGGGGTGGATAAATAACACCTGAACAAGAAGTATCCCAATCTCCCGACCCATTATACGAAGGCTACTGATCGGTGAATGAGAAACGTAAGGCAGGAGGGTGAGTAGCATTACGTTTTGGGGACTTCGAACCAATGACTAGAAATGTAGGAGGCTGGAGCTTTGCCTGTTGGTGGGGGAGAAGAAGAATCCTGCAATAGACCCTATACACTGAGGCAGGAGATGCCATCATTCAGAGTCCTGATGGGAAGGATTTTAGTTTGATGAGAGATAAGCAACTTAGTTGGATATTCCCATTTGTGGGAAGTCTTCTGCCCCAAGAGATCATCTGTTACACATTTGAATGGTTTCTGTTTGTTTCTGTTTCTCAATGCGGTAGATGCAGAAATATTTGAACATAGAGAGATGTTTCTATGGCTTTAGGAGTTTACCAGTTTTCCTGGAGGTGGACAGGAGTCGATTTTTTATGTGGAAGAAATGTTCTCTAACTAATCCATCTCTGGGGACCGCAGGTGGGATATGTTCGGGCTTAACAATTCTGTGTGCCCCATCAATTATAAGTTCCTGGGGAGAGCTCAAATGTAGAATGATTTCATAGAACTGCCGAAGATTTGGAATCAGTTCAGTCTGGGTTATCTCCTCTGGTATGACCTTGGATTTAGGGTTTCTTCTTGATTTGTCCTCAAGATCAGCAATTTTACACATGAGCCCTCTTATCTAATGAGCTTGTGCCTGGTAAGCATCAACCAGCTCTTCTTCTACTTGGCCTATTTATGTTTGCATGTGGGGGAATGTAAGTTGTAAATCTTGTTGGATTTCCTGTGCAGGGACAGCAGTATTTGTTTTGCCATGTTGGCAGAGGCTGGTGTGTTTTGTGCAGCAGGGAGGTCGGATAGAAGGATGGAGTGATCAGGCTGATCTGGAAAGAAATTCAAGAATCGAAGTGCAATTCTCTACCATTGCAGACACCCCCCCCATATTATATTTCTTTTTTTGTTTCTTGACATTCTTTTCTAATTTTTTACCTGTTTTTTGAAACTCTGCGGTAGTCTATATACTATTTATTATAAAATGCACAAACCTCCACCAGAAGATTAAAGTATTACTAAAGGCAAAACTTTTTTTTTTAACTTTTGGATAGTGTGGAGAGGGATAACAACCCTTTTCAGTTTGTATTGCTGTCTGTGTCCCCGTTAAAGTGGAGTTTCACCCAAAAGTGGAAGCTCCGCTGATCTTCGTCCTCCTCTCCTCCGGTGCCACATTTGGCACCTTTCAGGGGGGAGGGGGGGCAACAGGTACCTGTTTTTGACAGGTACCCATCCCCACTTCTGGGAGACTGGGCCGTGGTGACATCGCTCAGAAGTTAGGCCCCCCTCCTCCTTCCTCTGACGCTGGGTCAGTTAGAAAGCACAGCTTTACGTATGCACAGTATGCAACCAGCTGTGAAGCTGAAAGGCTTCACTGCCGGTTCCCCTATCACAAATGGCAAAGGCGGCAGCAGCACCCAAGAGCCGAAAATCAGCTGTGGTGCCTACATGGTGGGCTCTTTGGACAGGTGAGTGTCCTTATATTAAAAGCCAGCAGCTACAGTATTTGTAGCTGCTGATTTTTAATTTTTTTTCCCCCAGGTTGGAACACCACTTTACGGAGATTCCCCTCTTTATTAGTCCTGTTTACCATTGTCATTGAAAGTGAAGGAAATCCCAAATTTTGAGTTGTTATAGAGGGGAAATCTTCTGATGGGGAGACTAGTTCTGGTGACCTGGGGCCCCCAAGAAATTCCCTTAATTTACAGGGATTTCCTCTCACATCCTGTTTGGTTATGGGTGGGCTCAATTCAAGAAAGAATATCTCATGAGATAATTGAATCAGGTGACACATTTTCTCCAATTATCCCATGAGATAATAGTGAAGGGAAATCTCTGCAATGGGACACAGATGGCAAAAAAAAAAAAAAAAATTGACGATTTAAAATCCTCCCTTTCTCTATCCAAAATGAAAAAAATTATTTATCCAATGCATATTTTCAGTACAAGCAAACACATTATGATACACAATTTTTTGGTAATATTTAAAAGATGGGGTTGCACCGAGTAAATAGATACCAAACATGTCAAGCCTAAAAATGACTCACTCATGTGAAATTGCAAAAAAATTCTCCATAAGAGATGATTTAAAAGTCTTTACAGGTTATCAGTTTAGAGATAGATGTAAAATCTTATTTATGTTTACATACACGTGCTTGTCTTATACCGCGTTTTTTATATGAGGTGTGTACAGGGGGGATGGAGTGCTTTACATTTTTATATTATTTTTACTCATCTTATACAATGTTTTATTTTTTACACTTTTTTTTTTTACTTTATTGGTATCACAAGTGGGCTAACAAGATCTCTATGCATAGTTGTATACAAAAGATAAGCTGCGCTAAGATGAAAATGTCAATCTGGAGATCATTAATGCATATGAGGTATACTGAAAATACCACAGCAAGGCACAGAGGATATATGTAAAAAAAAAAAAAAATTAAAGTGATTATAAGATGCAATGTGTAAATAATATACGAGATGTATACCATTAGAATAAGAGTAGTGATGATTAAACTACTAACTGTATATATAATGAATAAAAAATTATTTATATAATCTGAAATTTACCATGTAAAAAATATATAAATAATATGACAGTGATAAGTGCAAAAAATACAACAAAGTGCCAAGTGCCACACAATGAGTGTGAATATCAAATCCAAGATGTGATACGTGGTTATTAAAGTCCAATTTATGAAAGAAATGCACATAAAGTCCATAAAAACAGTTCATAAAAAATCCAACGTGCGTACATTAATCTTATGCCCCGTACACACGGTTGGATTTTCCGATGGAAAATGTCCGATCGGAGCGTGTTGTCGGAAATTCCGACCGTGTGTGGGCTCCATCGGACATTTTCCATCGGATTTTCCGACACACAAAGTTGGAGAGCAGGAGATAAAATTTTCCGACAACAAAATCCGTTGTCGGAAATTCCGATCGTGTGTACACAAATCCGACGGACAAAGTGCCACGCATGCTCAGAATAAATAAAGAGATGAAAGCTATTGGCCACTGCCCCGTTTATAGTCCCGACGTACGTGTTTTACGTCACCACGTTCAGAATGATTGGATTTTCCGACAACTTTGTACGACCGTGTCTAGACAAAACAAGTTTGAGCCAACATTCGTCGGAAAAAATCCTAGGATTTTGTTGTCGGAATGTCCGAACAAAGTCCGACCGTGTGTACGCCCCATTAGTGTTTAGTGCTCAGAATTCCATGCTCAAGTGCCATCCAGTGACCCCCCCGGGGGACAGCCGCTCACCTCAGAGCGTGCGACTCAGCTGTGAGACTGAATCTAAACACGTTTATGAGCCATCCCATGGCTCAGTGATGGAATCCAGATACACAGTTTTCAGCAGCAGCTCCACAGTTACAGTAGGAATAAAGGAAAAGAAAAACTGGATAATGTGATATAGTTTATAAATGTTTATTGAAATGAAAGCTCCCTACATTAGGGTACTCACATTTGCAAGGTGCGTAAGTGCACCAATCTGATAACAGTCTCCAAAGTTTGCCTCAAAGTTTGCCTGTCAGGAGGGATAAGCTGTGCATCACATCTCAGTGGAGTGAAAGGCTCCGTGCTCCGTCCTGGCCCCTCCCCTACGCGTGTTCGACACAGGGTCACGTGTCTTTATGCATAGTTGTCAATTTTTTAATTTTTTTTTTCTCAGAGACACCTTTTTTTTTACTGTGTGTCAAGCCACCCACTGAAGGGGAAGTATGAACTTAAATTAAGGGTAGGGCATTTATTTAAATAGGCGTGGTTCTAATACAGACATATCATTAACTTACAGTGCCTTGAGAAAGTATTCATACCCCTTGAAATTTTCCACATTTTGTCATGTTACAACCAAAAACGTAAATGTATTTTATTGGGATTTTATGCGATAGACCAACACAAAGTAGCAAAGAAATTCTGCAGAGATCCGTAGCTCAGGTGGGAGAATCTGTCCACAAGACAACTATTAGTAGTGCACTCCACAAATCTGCCCTTTATGGAAGAGTGACAAGAAGAAAGACATTGGTGAAAGAAATCCATAAGAAGTCCTGTTTGTAGTTTGTGAGAAGCCATGTGGGGGACACAGCAAACATGTGGAAGAAGGTGCTCTGGTCAGATGAGATCAAAATTGAGCTTTTTGGTCCAAAAGCAAAATGCTATGTGTGGTGGAAAACTAACACTGCACATCACCCTGAACACACCATCCCCACCGTGAAACATGGTGGTGGCAGCATCATGTGGTGGGGATGCTTTTCTTCAGCAGAGACAGGGAAGCTGGTCAGAGTTGTCGGGAAGATAGATGGAGCCAAATACAGGGCAATCTTAGAAGAAAACCTGTTAGAGTCTACAAAAGACTTGAGACAGGGGCAGAGGTTCACCTTCCAGCAGGACAATGACCCTAAACATACAGCCAGAGCTACAATGGAATGGTTTAGATCAAAGCATATTTATGTGTTATGCCGCGTACACACGGTCGGACTTTTCGTCTACAAAAGTCCAACGGACGCTGACGGACTAAAGCTGGCTGGTAATCCGATCGTGTGTGGGCTTCTCCGGACTTTCAACGTACTTTTTTAGCCTCAAATCCGACGTACTTTAGATTTGAAACATGCTTCAAATCTTTACGTCGTAACTACGACGGACCCCGAAATCCGCTCGTCTGTGTGCTAGTCCGACGGACAAAAAGCCACGCTAGGGCACCTATTGGCTACTGGCTATGAACTTCCTTATTTTAGTCCGGTGTACGTCATCACGTACGAATCCGTCGGACTTTTGTGTGGTCGTGTGTAGGCAAGTCCGTTCGTTAGAAAGTATGCCGCAAGTCCGCCGCAAGTCCGCCGAAAGTCTGCCGGAAGTCTGTCGGACAGGCTGTCTGACTTTTGTAGACGAAAAGTCCGACCGTGTGTACGCGGCATTAGAATGACCCAGTCACAGTCCAGACCTAGATCCAATTGAGAATCTGTGGCAAGACGTGAAAATTGCTGTTCACAGACGCTCTCCATCCAATCTGACAGAGCTTGAGCTGTTTTGCAAAGAAGAATAGGCAAAAATGTCCCTCTCTAGATGTGCAAAGCTGGTAGAGACATCCCCAAAAAGACTTGCAGCTGGGGGTTCTACAAAGTATTGACTCCGGGGGGCACCATACAAATGCCCCCCACACTTTTCACATATTTAGTTGTAAAAAAATTTGAAAGACATTTATCCTTTTCCTTCCACTTCACAAGTATGTGCCACTTTGTGTTGGTCTATCACATACAATCCCAATAAAATACATTTACATTTTTGGTTGTAACAAGACAAAATGTGGAAAATTTCAAGGGGTGTGAATACTTTTTCAAGGCACTGTATTACCATACTTTAAAGTTGAACTTCAGGAATACAGCCACTTTCAAAAAATATGCTTGCTTACTATTGGATAAGTCCAACGAGGTGCATGCCTCCTTGTGGACTTATCTCTGAGTAAAATTTTGCCACTTTTGCTCAGAGCCGGGAGTACGGCTATCGCTATACTTTCTCACACATCAGCCGCCCTGCCTGCCACTCTATTCTGCTGTCCATTCACAGAAGGCTTTGTATTTTGTAAATGGGTTTGCCCAAAACAGAGTGCTCTGTGATTGGGCAAGAAGAGGGAGGGGCGGGCAGAGTGACTGTGGAGGACACTACAGCTGCAGGAGCTTAGCCTTCAATGGCCCCCTCTCAGCACACCTATGTCTCCAACGCACCACCACACCACACCTCTGCCTCCATATCGGTCTCTCTGAACAACTGATAGAAGAAATAATCAGAGTCAGAATCCCTGTTACCCAAAATGAACTAATCAAGATTGCAACTCAGACTGCAGACTTAGAAATCTTTGGAAACAACAAAAAGTTGGAGAAGATGAGGCCTACCATTCAACTGGCCCAAGATACTGACCCATCCTCTGTGACAGCCTCAACTCCAGTATATTTTCCTCCTCCAGAATTTCTGGGTGTGCCTGGGCCCAGGTAGTTTGGCTTAGCTCGATCTACCCTGTCTCATGAAGAATAATAATGTCATCGGTAGTCTAATTTCTGCCTCCACTGTGGAGCTCCAGGGCACTTCCTGGGTAACTGTCCAGTGAGGCTAAACAGTAAGAAGATTTCTCCTACCACCTATCTGTTCATATTCCATTAGCTATATCAGCTGATATCACCCTTTCTTTGTCTCTGCAGGGCCCCAGAAAAATAACTAAAGTACAAGATATCATTCTATCAGGATCTAGCACGTGTTTTTTGAATGATACTCTAGCTTAACAACTCTGGACACCCCTCCATCCTGAGGCTTAATTTCTGTATATTCAGTTAGTCACACAAGAGACGTTTCCACGACTCACAATGTCTCAGGGTCATCGAGATTTCTTGAGCTTTGACCACTTTTTTCAATGACTCTGGGTATGCCCTGGTTGCTATGGGCTGAACCCCTCCCCCCCCCGGTTCGGTTCGCATGAGAACTCTCGAACATCACAAAAGTTTGAACCTGAACCCCAAATCCCATTAAAGTCTATGGGACGCGAATTTGAAAAATCACAAGTGCCCATTTTGAAGGCTTATATGCAAGTTATTGGCCATAAAAAGGGTATGGGGGGTCCGGTTACTGCCCTGGGGAACATGTATCAATGGAAAAAATGTTTTTTTTAAAAAAATACATGGCTTCTGTATGCCATGTATTTGTACGTGCTGTTTCTTTTTGTTACCCTTTTTATTGTACTTTATAAAACTTCCATAAAAAGATTAAAAGAGAAAAATGAAAAATTCCTTTAAATATAGTGCCGGGGTTGGGGGGATCCTCTTAGTCTGCCTGTAAAGTGGTGCATCTGTACCATGTATAAAACCTGCTGCAGCAAAACTGCCAAAATTACATTTAAAGTGGTTGTAAACCCTTTACAACCACTTTTTACTACAAGTAAGCCTATAATAAGGCTTACCTGTAGCTACCCTGGAAATCTCCTAAACCTGCACGATTTAGGAGATATCCCCTGTATCTGCATGTTCCGACGTCATCGGCACATGCGCACTGAAGCAATGGTACGTGCGTGTACAAGGACCGCTGTGGGGGCCTCGATCTGCAATGCATTCTAAACCCTGATTGGGCCTCGATCTAAGGTAAGTAATTCATAATGTGCTAGTATGCTATGCATACTAGCTCATTAGGACTTTGTCTTGCAGGGGTTTTTTTTTTGTGGGTTTACAACCACTTTAAATTGCCAGCAATACAATACAAATACCATGCATTACCATTTCTGGCAATACAAAAATGTTTAAAAAAATGGCGTGGGGTCTCCCCCAGTACAGTACATACCAGGCCCTTCAGGTCTGGAATGGATTTTAAAGGGAACCCCGCACCAAAATAAAAAAAAATGTCATAGGGTCCACCGAAAATCCGTACCAGACCTAGCAGTCCAGCAAGTCAGAAAAGGGGGGACGAGCGAGCACCTATCTCCTGAACCATACCAGGCCACATTCCCTCAACATAGGGGGTCCTCTGTCCCCCCACCCCAAAGCAAGTTGGCCCCATGTTGATGGGGATAAGGGCCTCTTCCTGACAACCCTGGACTGTGGTTGTGGGGGTCTGCGGGTAGGGGGCTCATTGGAATCTGGAGCCCCCTTTAACAAGGGGGCCCCCAGGTCTCGCTCCCCCATGTGAATGAGTAGGAGTACAATGTACCCCCCACCAAAAAAAGTGTCAATAAGAAAAAAACAGGCCTTTCCTGGCCTGCCAAGCTCTATGCTCGGATGAGGGTCTGATATCGTTTTTCTTTCACTTTTTCGATTGCTGGCAATGTTTTTTTTTCATTCAGCAAAAGAACAAGGGGTTCCCCTGAGGTGGGATTTTGAAGGCATTACCATAAAAAGTACATAAGTAAAAAAGAAGAAATTTTTATTACAAAGTACAAATACATCTCAAAAAATACACCATATAAAATAGTTGAATCAGATACAAATAATACATACAAACATTTGCATCAAGGATGACATGTATGAGATACAAAATAACACAACACAAAAAACAGAAACAGACCAAAATGTTGGATAAGGGAAGTCTCACTAAACCGACGCGTTTCGGAAAATCCTTCATCAAGGTTTGATAAGTGAGAATTATCATCTATTGAATATTATAAAAGCAAAAGACAAAATGGTTAACATCACATACATGTATGAGAAAATATGCCCCCCACATCCCGTGAGGGTCTGTGTGAGAATAAACTCTCTTACCCAATGCAAGTGTTGTAAAAACAGACATAGAATCAGCTCTGCTGTGGTATCCCAGGCCGTGTGCACATAGCGAAAATCCAATTGTGGGTGAGTGGAACACTATAAGTGATTGACATAAGGAGTACAGTCCCCAAAAATTGCTGAAAAGCGTCACGTCCAAGAATTTGGCGCGACGTCTGTGCGTGGGCTGGGGTCCAAAAGGATCTTCGGACCTGGGAGCTAGAGCCAAAAAGTGACACCTACAAGAAGTAACGTAGGGGAGGGGAGGAGGGCTCACAGAACGCCATGTTGGTTGCCAAGCATCTGATACTAGAGAAGAGACTCTAGCAGCCAAGAGCGCAGCATGAGAGCAACATCCTCCTCCGATCACGATTTTTTCATTCAGCTGTCAGTGGGGAAGCCCGTTGACAGCTGATGACTCATTCTTTGTTAAGGACACAGTGGTAGGCTTCCCGGCCCCGCTCCTTAACAACTAGCTATTCACTGTGCCCTGATTGGGCAAAGCTTTGCCCAATTGGGGCTCAGAATGCACTGTGCAGCGTGCAGTGCATTGTGGAGCACTCGGCGGGAAAACATCGCGCCAAACGCCCTGCAAATTCTGTTGTTCCCCAAATGGGGGAACAGGTGATGTTCAGGGCCGAATCTTGTTCGGCTTGAACCATTCTCCTAACACTATTGGTTACAGGTTCATAGCCAAGTATCAATTAGTCCTCTGGAGAGATATTTATTTTCCTCTAATAATTGTTGTCAGTTCTGACTGGTCAATCCTGGGAGCCTTCTCTGTGAGAACATAAAAAAATTGGTGATGACCCCACTCGTTTACCAAGGATACTTAAAAATATTTGACAAGGAAGGGTCAGACTCTCTTCCTCCACACTGTATTTATTATTGTTCAGTTGAACTTCTACCCAGAGATTCCATTCAACTGAATCTTCCCTTTATCAGATGATTATTGATGAGAATATTGAAAAAGGTTCATTAATCCTGCTTCTCCTTGGGGCACAATCACAATATCTGTGGAAAGGAATGACAGCCCAACTTACCGTTTTATCAATTAAATGGTCCTCAACAAAGTAACAATAAAGACATTAGCAACTCCTATAAGTTCCCAAGGTTTTCCAAAGATTGAGGTCCTCTAAGGTTTTCACCAAGCTTAACTTCTGATGCCGCGTACACACGAGCGGACTTTCCGGCGTACTTGGTCCGGCGTACCGGAGTCCGTTGGACAATTCGATCGTGTGTGGGCTCCAGCGGACTTTTTTTTCTCAAAAGTTTGACGGACTTAGATTTGAAACATGTTTCAAATCTATCTGACGGACTTGAGTCCGGTCAAAAAGTCTGCTCGTCTGTATGCTAGTCCGACAGACAAAAGCCGACGCTAGGGCAGCTATTGGCTACTGGCTATGAACTTCCTTGTTTTAGTCCGGTCGTACGTCATTGCGTATGAAACCGTCGGACTTTGGTTGATCATGTGTAGGCAAGTCTGTTCATTCGGAAAGTCCGTTGGAAAGTCCGCCGGACAAAGTATGCCATAAAGTCCGGTCATGTGTACGCGGCATAAGAGTCCTGGGGTAAATGAATGAAAGACAACATTTTGCGTCCAGTTTGTCTGAGTACACCATGATGCCCTTTGGGCTCTGTAATGCCCCTGAAACACACATCCAATCACTGTCCAGGTCATTGTGCCTTAACCTTTGTAACATGTCCAAAATAGACCCCATCTTAGCCAATAAAACCACAAACCCACTAATTCTTTCTCTGGTTATCTCTTGCCTCGACTATTGCAATTCCCTGCTCATTGGTCTACCTCTACAGAGGCTTCCCCCTCTTCAGTTCATCATGAATGCTGCTGCCAGAATCGCCCATCTTACCAGTCATTCAGTGTCCACCACCCCTCTCTGCCAATCCCTACATTGGCTTACGCTCACCCAACTAATAAAGGTCAAGATACTAAAAACAACCTTCAAAGCTGTCAGAAACTCTGCACCCAGCTACATCACAATTCCAACCAAACCATTCTCTTTGCTTCTCCCAAGACCCTTCTGCTGTCTAATTTCCTTCCAGATAGGTGTATGGAAATTGTCCTTATAGCAAGCCTGGAGCTCTCCCCTGATTGGCTGACTGAGTGTATATAAGCTGAACGGACCTTACAATTGTCATCATAGCCAAGAAAACCAGAAAATGTCAATCCTGTGGTTTCTGCCCTGCCTGGTCCTGCTCAGCGCAGCCTATGGTGAGTACACGCATTGTATGTTTGTGGCACATTATAACATACTGTATGTAGGGATGAGCTCTACATACAGAGACCAAGAACAAAAGAACTATTGTTTGTTATGTTATTGTTTGTTATGTTATGTTATGTTCAGACTAAGGGGGTGGCAATGGGAACTTGTTATGCTCCTAATGTTGCCAACCTTTTTATGAACATGTGGGAGGAGGAACACATCTATGAGAGTGAACGACCACAATTCAAATTCTACCGAAGATACATAGATGATGTTATTATCTTATGGGAAGGACTGGACATTTACACTGAGTGTCCCTCCTTTCCATCCATCCACATGCTGATATCCCGTGATTTAACACACCGTGGAAGAGGTTCCTGCATTGGCTAATGAATGAATGAATAACTTGTATAGCGCTACATGTGTGAACGAAATAGTCTCAAGGCGCTTTTGCCACCAGTGTCCATCTGGGTCTTCAGAAGAGATGGGTCTTGAGCTTCTTCCTGAAGGCCAGATGGTCTTCTACCGAGCGGATGTCTGCGGGTAGAGCATTCTATAGCCGGGGTCCTTGGACCGCGAACCTTCATTTGCCTTTTAACTTATAATGTGTCTTGGGGATGTGGAGGAGGTTCTGGTTAGTTGACCGGAGAGGGCGACCTGGGGTGTAGTGCTTTATTTTTTCACAGATGTATTGCGGGGCTTTTCCTTGTGTACATTTGTGAGTGAGGCAGCGGGTCTTATATTTAACCTGGTCCTTCATGGCTAGCCAATGGAGGCTCCTCAGGGGTGATTGATTCCTAGGTTTTTTTTCCAGTTACCAGTCTGGCTGCTGTGTTCTGGCCGATTTATAGACGTGAAATTTGGTATTTGGGAAGTCCTAGGTAGAGTGAATTTGCGTAGTTGAGTCGGGAATTGATGATTGTTCCAACTACTGCTGCTGTATCTCTTTCCAGTATGAAGGGGATGAGTCTACACAATTGCCGAAGAAGGTAGTGGGATCCGCTGACTACTGATCCTATTGTGCATCCATTGTCATGTCTGAGTCAAAGATGACTCCGAGGCTTTTGGCTTTAGTGCTGGGGGGTGATGGGTTGTCCAAGGATGGTGAGTGGTGTGGACATCGTGCCAGGGTTTATATTGATATATATTCTTATCAGCACTTTATTCTGTTTATGGATTAAGATTTTTATTTGGCACTATTTGCAGCTTTGTAAACCACTTTTTATCCTTTATTCTTATTGATGACGTTTTTGGCACAATAGGATCATTTGGAGACTTGGTAACAATTTGCACTTGCACATGCACTTTAGCACATTTTCAAGATTGCTCTGGTTAATATATTACTAAGTCTCTTGGCAGTGCCACCTACCTCTTTATATTGCACTCTACTTCACGCGGTGAAGGTTCCAGGGGAGGCAGCAGCCATATTTACACCTAAGCGCGCCTATGCATACAGTATATACATGTTGCGTTGTATTATGTGGTAGTGTGTAACAATGTATTACTGGCAGTTATAATAGGAATGTGTTTATTTTCTCAGGTTTCGGCGTTCCTGTCTTCAGGCCCCTTATCTTCGGCTACGTCAGGCTTGTGAATGATGCAAAAACCGCCTCTTGTTCTGGGCCACGGCAGGTGGCTATTCAGGTACATCACTTCTTTCTGTAGGGGTCCCCAAGGCTCTGTCCCTGGAACCCTTCTCTTTTCTATCCACACCTCCTCATTTTGTCATTTGATAACCTTCTACGGCTCCCAGTACCAGCTCTATGCTAATGACACCCAAATCTATCTCTCTACTCCCCACAGCACTCCTTCAGTCTCCTCTCACATTACTAACCTACTAACTGACAAATCAGTATCACATCACACCACTTCTTCAAACTCAATCTTTATAAAACTGAGCTCATAATTCTTGTCCACCCCTCCCCCACCCATGCCCACCTCCCTTACTTTCAATAAAGATCAATAATACAACTATAAGTCTCTCCCCTCATGGTAGGGTGCTATGTGCAATTCTGGACTCTGACCTGTCCTATCAGCCCCAAATCCAAACACTGTCCTAACTTTGTAGACTTCACCTCAACATTATCTTCAAAATCTGCCCCTTCTCAGCCAATGAAACCTCTAAGCTACTCATTCACCTTGACTATTGCAGCTCCCTTCTCATATGACTGCCTCAGCATAGGCTATCCTCCCTTTAGTCTATCATGATTGCTATTCCCATGCTCATTTCACTTACCAGCTTCTCAGGGTCTCTGCCAATATTTCCACTGGCTTCCATTCCATGTCTGCCACCTTTCTCTACCAATTCCTCCAATTGCCTCCATTCAGTGTCCTCCGCCCCTTTTTGCTAGTCCCTTCACTGGCATCCATTCAGTGTCCTCCACCTCTCTTTGCCAGTTCCTTCACTGGCTTCCATTCAGTGCCCTCCGCCCCTCTCTGCCAATCCCTCCACTGGCTTCCATTGAGTGTCCTCCACCCCTCTCTACCAATCCCTCTACTGGCTTCCATTCAGTGACCTCAACCACTCTCTGCCAATCCCTCCAATGGCTACCACTTAGTGTCCTCCACCCCTCTCTGACAGTCCCTCCACTGGCTTCCATTCAGTGTCCTCCACCCCTCTCTGCCAATCCCTCCACTGGCTTCCATTCAGTGTCCTCCACCCCTCTCTGCCAATCCCTCCACTGGCCTCCTCTCAGTGTCCTCCACCCTCTCTGCTAATCACTCCACTGGCTTCCATTCAGTGTCCTCCACCCTCTCTGATAATCACTCCACTGGCTTCCATTCAGTGTCCTCCACCCTCTCTGCTAATCACTCCACTGGCTTCCATTCAGTATCCTCAATCTCTCTCTGCCAATCACTCCCTTGTTATCACTCACCTTGACTATTGCAGCTTCCTTCAAGCGATTCTTTGCCAGTCCCTTCACTGGCTTCCATTCAGTGTCCTCCACTCCTCTATGCCAATCCCTCTACCGGCTTCCACTTAGTGTCCTCCACCCCTCTTTGCCAATCCCTCCAATGGCTTCCATTCAGTGTCCTCCACCCCTATCTGCCAATCACTCCACTGGCTTCCATTCAGTGTCCTCCACCCCTCTCTGCCAATCCCTTTACTGGCTTCCATTGAATGTCCTCGACCCCTTTCTGTCAATCCCTCCACTGGCTTTCATTTATAGTCTTCCACCCCTCTATGCCAATCCCTTCACTGGCTTCCATTCAGTGTCCTCCACCCATTTATGCCAATTCCCTCCACTGGCCTCCACTCAGTGTCCTCCACCCCTCTCTGCCAGTCCCTCCACTAGCTTCCATTCAGTGTCCTCCACCCCTCTCTACCAGTCCCTCCACTGGCTTCCATTCAGTGTCCTCCACCCCTCGCTGCCAGTCCCTCCACTGGCTTCTATTCAGTGTCCTCCACCCCTCTCTGCCAGTCCCTCCACTGGATTCCATTCATTGTCCTCCCCCCATGCCAATCATTTCACTGGCTTCCATTCAGTGTCCTCCACCCCTCTCTGTCAATCCCTCCACTGGTTTCCATTCAGTGTTCTCCACCCCTCTCTGTCAATCCCTCCACTGGTTTCCATTCAGTGTCCTCCACCCCTCTCTGTCAATCCCTCCACTGGCTTCCATTCAGTGTCCTTCACCCCTCTCTGTCAATCCCTCCACTGGCTTCCATTCAGTGTCCTCCACCCCTCTCTGCCAATCCCTCCTCTGGCTTCCATGCAGTGCCCTTCACTCCTCTCTGTCAATCCCTCCACTGGCTTCCAATTCCCCCCCAAAAAATTCTAAATGCTAACAACAACATACCAAGCCATCCATAACCCAATTAATATCTCCAGTCTTGTCTCAATATATCACTCAAGCTGTCCTCTCCAATAATCCCAAGACCTCCTGTTCTCTAGAATCTCCCTTGTGACCTTCTTCAATGCTCACCTTCAGTAAAGGGGTGGAGGGGTAGGTGAGAAAATGTGTCACACCAAAGAATGTCAAGGGGCATAAGAATAGTACCTAGGAGATGAGCCGTTGGCAAACTGAGATGGTAGATGCCTGCCAAACATCAAAGAGTGAAGATATGTGAAGAAGCTTTCTCTTTCTATCCTCAATGGCAAAACCTCTCTAAAGTCCAAGAAAAGAATACAGTCTTGCTGGAATAGATACATATAAACCAATAGGAGGGCAGAAGGTGCTGCTTTGGATTTCTGCCAGTGTTAGCAGCATGTCTGACTCTCTAGATAATTACAGTGCCTTGAAAAAATATTCATACCCCTTGAAATTTTCCACATTTTGTCATGTTACAACCAAAAACGTAAATGTATTTTACTGGGATTTCAAGTGATAGACCAACACAAAGTGGCACATAATTGTGAAGTGAAAGGAAAATTATAAATGGTTTTCAATTTTTTTTACAAATAAATATGTGAAAAGTTTGTATGGCGCCCCCCTGAATCAATACTTTGTAGAACCCCCTTTCTCTACAAGTCTTTTTGGGGATGTCTCTACCAGCTTTGCACATCTAGAGAGGGACATTTTTGCTCATTCTTCTTTGCAAAATATCTCAAGCTCTGTCAGATTGGATGGAGAGCGTCTGTGAACAGCAATTTTCAAGTCTTGCCACAGATTCTCAATTGGATTTAGGTCTGAACTAGGGATGAGCTTTGCGTTCGACTCGAACATTGGCTGTTCGACAGTTCACCGAACAGCGAAAAATTTGGGGTGTTCGCGGCAAATTTAAAAGCCGCGGAACACCCTTTAAAAGTCTATGGGAGAAATAAAAAGTGCTAATTTTAAAGGCTTATATGCATGGTATTGTCATAAAAAAGTGTTTGGGGACCCGGGTCCTGCCCCAGGGGACATGGATCAATGCAAAAAGAAGTTTAAAAAAAGTCAGTTTTTTCGGGAGCAGTGATTTTAATAATGCTTAAAGTGAAACAATAAAAGTGTAATATTCCTTTAAATTTTGTACATGGGGGGTGTCTATAGTATGCCTGTAAAGGGGCGCATGTTTCCCGTGTTTAGAACAGTCTGACAGCAAAATGACATTTCAAAGGAAAAAAAGTCATTTAAAACTACTCATGGCTATTAACCACTTAAGGGCCAGCCTCGTTTTGGAATTTAGGTGTTTACAAGTTTAAAACAGTTTTTTTTGCTAGAAAATTACTTAGAACCCCAAAACATTATATATGTTTTTTTTTTCTAACACCCTAGAGCATAAAATGGCGGTCGTTGCAATACTTTTTTTTGCACCGTATTTGCGCAGCGGTCTTATAAGCGCACTTTTTTGAATAAAAAAATAAGACAACAGTAAAGTTAGCCCAATTTTTTTATATTGTGAAATATAATGTTACGCAAAGTAAATTGATACCCAACATGTCACGCTTAAAAATTGCGCCCGCTCGTGGAATGGTGTCAAACTTTTACCCTCAAAAATCTCCATATGCGACATTTAAAAAATTCTACAGGTTGCATGTTTTGCGTTACAGAGGAGGTCTAGGACTAGAATTATTGCTCTCGCTCTACCGGTCGTGGCGATACCTCACATGTTTGGTTTTGACCACCGTTTTCATATGCGGGCGCTACTCGCGTATGCATTCGCTTCTGCGCGCGAGCTCGTCAGGACGGGGTTTTTTTTAAAAAAAATATATATTTTTGTTATTTATTTTACATTTTTTTTTTTTTACACTGTTTAAAAAAAAAATTGTGTCACTTTTATTCCTATTACAAGGAATGTAAACATCCCTTGTAATAGAAAAAGCATGACAGGACCTCTTAAATATGAGATCTGGGGTCAAAAAGACCTCACACCTCATATTTACATTAAAATGCAAAAAAAAAAAAAAATAATTTAAAAAAATGACATTGAAAAAAATATGCCTTTAAGAGGCATGGGCAGAAGTGACGTTTTGATGTCGCTTCCGCCCAGCAGTGTCATGGAGAGGAGTGGGCGCCATCTTAGCCTCACTCGTCTCCAGACACAGGACGGAGACGGACGTGATCACCTCTGCCGCTACCGATTGCTCCGGTAAGCGGCGGAGGGCACCGGATCGCGGTGGGAGGGGGGCCCTCTCCCACCACTGATAAAAGTGATCTCGTGGCAAATCCGCCGCAGGGACCACTTTTATCAGAAAGCCGGCCGCCGCACGAAAATGGGGATACCGGGGTTATGGCAGCTAACTGCTGCCATAACAACAGTATCTCCCTTCAAAGTTTGTGCGTACATCGTCGTGCGGCGGTCCGGAAGTGGTTAATGAATTGTCGGTCCAACAATACACATAAAGGTTCATTCCCACAGGGGAACCCCGAACCAAATAAAAAAAAAATGCACGTGGGTCTCCCTAAATTCCATACCAGGCCCTTTAGGTCTGGTATGGATATTAAAGGGAACCCCGCGCCAAAATTTAAAAAAAAAAGGCGTGGGGGTCCCCCTAAATTCCATACCAGGCCCTTCAGGTCTGGTATGGATAGTTAAGAGGAAACCCGCGCCAAAATTTTTTAAAAAATGGCGTGGGGGGTCATTCCCACAGGGAACCCCGAACCAAATAAAAAAAAAAAAAAATGCGCTTGGGTCTCCCTAAATTCCATACCAGACCCTTCAGGTCTGGTATGGATTTTAAGGGGAACCCCGTGCCAAATGAAAAAAAAAATGGCGTGGGGTCCCCCCAAAAATTCATACCAGACCCTTATCCGAGCACGCAAGCTGGCAGGCCGCAGGAAAAAAGGGGGGACGAGAGAGGACCACCCCCTCCTGAACCGTAGCCACATGCCCTCAACATTGGGAGGGTGCTTTGAGGTAGCCCCCCAAAGCACCTTGTCCCCATGTTGATGGGGACAAGGGCCTCATCCCCACAACCCTTGGCCGGTGGTTGTGGGGGTCTGCGGGTTGGGGGCTCATCGGAATCTGGAAGCCCCCTTTAACAAGGGGAACCCCAGATCCCGGCCCCCCTGTGTGAATTGGTCATGTAACTGGGTGACCCTGCCCCCCTCTGACAACACGGGGAAAGCCTCAGGGAAGTCCCGTGAATTCCCCATCTGTCAGAGGAGGGCGGGGTCACCGGGTGGCCCCGCCCTCCATTATATAAGAAATGTCAGAAGAAGCGTCACACGGCTGAAGACTCCCACTGAGGAGGATCGTTCGGTCAGAGCGGAGAAGAAGCCTGGAGGAAGATGCGGGACGAGAAGAGCGGACAAAGAACAAGAAGATGGAAAAGAAGAAGATGAAGAAGAAGATGGAGGAAGAAGAAGAACACCAGAAGAAAGAAGATGGAAGAAGAAGCCGAAAGAAGAAGGAATTAATAAAGGGATTGTCAAAAACCGTCTCTTGTGATTTTTAACCTTTTCGACACTTTTTTTGTGAAATGTTAGGGGTACATTTGTACCCCAATACCAATTCACACGGGGGGCGGGATCTGGGGTCCCCTTGTTAAAGGGGGCTTCCAGATTCCGATAAGCCCCCTGCCCGCAGACCCCCACAACCACCAGCCAAGGGTTGTGGGGATGAGGCCCTTCTCCCCATCAACAGGGGGAGGTAGCTTTGGGGGGCTACCTCAAAGCACCCTCCCAATGTTGAGGGCATGTGGCCTGGTATGGTTCAGAAGGGGGTTGCTCTCTCATCCCCCCCTCTTTTCCTGTGGCCTGCCAGGTTGCATGCTCGGATAAGGGTCTGGTATGGATTTTTGGGGAACCCCCACACAATTTTTTAAAAAATTTTGGAGCAGGGTTCCCCTTAATATCCATACCAGACCTGAAGGGCCTGGTATGGAATTTAGGGGGACCCCACGCCATTTTCTTTTAAATTTTGGCACGGGGTTCCCCTTAATATCCATACTAGACCAGAAGGGCCTGGTATGGAATTTAGGGGGACCCCCACGCAATTTTTTTTCATTTTGGCGCGGGGTTCCCCTTAATATCCATACCAGACCAGAAGGGCCTGGTATGGAATGTAGGGGGACCCCCACACATTTTTTAAATTATTTTGGTTCGGGGTTCCCCTGTGGGGAAATCCCATGGCGTTTTTATTAATGAACTTTTATGTTTATTGTCAGACCGGCAATTCATTAATAGCCGCGAGTAGTTTTAAATTACTTTTTTTCCTTTGAAATGTCATTTTTGCTGTCAGACTGTTCTAAACGGAAAACATGCACCCCTTTACAGGCATACTATAGACACCCCCCAGGTATGAAATTTAAAGGAATATTACACTTTTATTGTTTCACTTTAAGCATTACTAAAATCACTGCTCCAAAAAAAATGGCCGTTTTTAAAACTTTTTTTGCATTGATCCATGTCCCCTGGGGCAGGACCCGGGTCCCCAAACACTTTTTATGACAATAACTTGCATATAAGCCTTTAAAATAAGCACTTTTGATTATTCATGTTCGTGTCCCATAGACTTTAACGGCATTCGCGTGTTCGAACAAATTTTTTACCTGTTCGCAAGTTCTGCTGCGAACCGAACCGGGGGGTGTTTGGCTCATCCCTAGTCTGGACTGTGACTGGGCCATTCTAATGCCGCGTACACATGATGGGAAATTCGGCCAGCAAAAGAGCGCTGAGAGCTTTTGGTCGGAAAATGCGACCGTGTGTATGCTCCATCGGACTTTTGCTGACCGAATTCCAGCCAGCAAAAGATTGAGAGCATGTTCTCAATTTTTTGGTCGGAAAAAGTTCTTATCCTAAAATGCAATCGTCTGTAGCTATTCCGACGTGCAAAATTCCTACGCATGCTCGGAAGCATTGAACTTAATTTTCTCGGCTTGTCGTAGTATTGTACATCACCGCATTCTTGACAGTCGAAAGTTCAGCGAACTTTTGTGTGACCATGTCTATGCAAGCCAAGCTTGAGCGGAATCCCGTCGGAAAAGCCATCATATTTTTTTCCGACCAAAATCCTGATCGTGTGTATGCGACATAACACATGAATATGCTTTGATCTAAACTATTCTATTGTAGCTCTGGCTGTATGTTTAGGGTCATTGTCCTGCTGGAAGGTAAACCTCCGCCCCAGTCTCAATTTTTTTTGCAGACTCTAATGCCGCGTATACACGGTCGGACTTGCCAACGTGCTAACCTCAGTCGGCATTTCCGACAGAAAGATTTAGAACATGTTCTATATCTAAGTCCGTCAGAAATGCTGACAGAAAAAGTCCGATGGGGCATACAGTACACACGGTCGGAATGTCTGACCAAAAGCTCCCATCTGACTTTTTCTGTCAGGGATTCCGACCGTGTGTATGCGGACAATACGTGTGTACAGGTTTTCTTCTAAGATTGCCCTGTATTTGGCTCCATCCATTTTCTCATCAACTCTGACCAGCTTCCCTGTCCCTGCTGAAGAAAAGCATCCCCACAACATGATTCTTCCACCACCATGTTTCACGGTGGGGATGGTGTGTTCAGGGTGATGTGCAGTGTTAGTTTTCCGCCATACATAGCATTTTGCTTTTGGACCAAAAAGCTCAATTTTGGTCTCATCTGAAAGGCGAAAGATTTATTCGATCTGAAGAGAAACCAGAGTATTTTTGGTCTCATCTGACTAGAGCACCTTCTTCCACATGTTTGCTGTGTCCCCCACATGGCTTCTGCCAAACTTCAAATGGGACTTCCTATGGCTTTCTTTTAACAATGGCTTTCTTCTTGTCACTCTTCCATAAAGGGCAAATTTATGGAGAGCACGACTGATAGTTGTCCTGTGGATAGATTCTCCCACCTGCGTTGTGAATCTCTGCAGCTCCTCCAGTTACCATGGGCATCTTGGCTGCTTCTCTGATGAATGCTCTCCTTGCACGGCCAGTCAGTTTAGGTGGACGGCCATGTCTTGGTAGGTTTGCAGTTGTGCCATACTCTTTCCAATTTCAGGTGATGGATTGAACAGAGCTCTGTGAGATGTTCAAAGCTTGGGAGATTTTTTTATAACCTAATCCTGCTTTATACTTCTCCACATCTTTATCCCTGGCCTTTCTGGTATGTTCCTTGGCCTTCATGATGCTGTTTGTTCACTAAGGTTCTCTAACAAACCTCTGAGGGCTTCACAGAGCAGCTGTATTATAAATGCTATAAATACTTAGATTAAATTACACACAAGTAGACTCTATTTACTAATTAGGTGACTTCTGAAGGCAATTGGTTCCATTAGATTTTAGTTAGAGGTATCAGAATAAAGGGGGCTGTACACGCCTCACTTTTTAGATTTTTATTTGTAAAACATTTTGAAAACCATTTATCATTTTCCTTCCACTTCACAATTATGTGCCACTTTGTGTTGGTCTATCACAAAAAAAACAACAAAATACATTTACGTTTTTGGTTGTAACATGAAAAAATGTGGAAAATTTCAAGGGGTATGAATACTTTTTCAAGGCACTGTAGTTATGTGATCAAAGGCTAAAGAAAAGTTTTGGAGTCCAGAACGGCTGGTCCTTTTTCTACATGGGGTAGGTGAAGTGGTCTGTATATAAAAGAATGACTTCATGATTCTTCTTCCACAGATCAGCCCTCGATCCCACTTTTGCGGTGTTTCCCTTAAAAACAATCACTGGGTCATCACTACTGCCCACTGCGGATTCACGTGAGTCTTATATGATAATATTCTGCTACATCCAGAGCCTCTGGTTTATAGATCAGATATCTCCTAAATATAGAGCTATTTATCCAACTGTCCATCCAGAGCCTCTGGTTTATAGACCAGATATCTCCTAAATATAGAGCTATGAATCCAACTGTCCTTCCAGAGCCTCTGGTTTATAGACCAGATGCATCCTAAATATAGAACCATTTATCCAACTGTCCATCCAGTGCCTCTGGTTTATAGACCGGAAACATCCTAAATATGGATCTTTATTATCTTTATTTATATTTATCTAGTTGACATACCACTGTTGGCTTCCACCAGTATTTAGCAGGGACATGCAGTCAGGGGAGGCAGGTGGAAGAGCCTCACCTGCCATGAACATAAAAAAAAGACAGGAAAAAAAAACAATTGAGCTTCAAGGGTCATAGCTACGTGACCATGGGTCACAGAGACCCCATATTTGGGGGGTTGGGAGCTGAAGTCCTACCCCACCACTGGGGCTCCTATCATCTATGGTTCTGGAGATATGGGGCTCCTTGCACAGCCTGTCAGAAGCTACATACAGAGCAGCCAGTTTAAATCCGAGCCGCCACACTCTGTTTGCAGCAGACTGAGAGGATGAGCTCACCGTGCCTCTCCTCACTTCTCAAAGAGAGAACTCGCTCTAGGCGTCTGTACCTGAATAATACCTTCCTTGCCAAGGGTGCTGTCTCAGAATGTAGAATGCATAGGAACAAATAAAGATCCGGATAGCCGGAATAGTCGTTTCCTTTATTGAAGATACAGTCCGTACAAAAACAAATTAAAACTGCAAACTGCTAACGCGTTTCACACCGCTCTCACTGGTGTTTAATCAGAGCTGTGAGACCAGTTTGCAATTTGAATCTGTTTTTGTGCGGACTGTATCCTCAATAAAGGAAACAACTATTTTTTGGAGTGAGGCTATCCGGATCTTTATTTGCTCATATGCATTCTCCTCACCTCTTGTCAGAGGCACTGAGCTCAATGGACAGCTTGGAGCCTTGGACCAATGGTAAAGTACCATTTGGCGAAGCTGTCCAATAAAAATGCTGCAGTGGAGGCACGCCTCTCACTGCAGTGTTATAGAAGGGGGAGTGTTTAAAGATACTGTTTCATGAATAAAAAAAAAGTAAAAAATAAACGAACACTAAAGTTAGCCTCATTTTTTTTAAATACTATGAAAGATGATGTTATGTCGAGTAAAAAGATACCCAACATGTCATGCTTTAAAACTGTGGAATGGCGCCAAACTTCAGTACTTACAAAATCTCCATAGGCGATGCTTTAAAATTTTTACAGGTTACATGTTTAGAGTTACAGAGGAGGTCTAGGGCTAGAATTATTGCTCTCACTCTGACGGTGGCAGCGTATGTAACCCGTGTGTATCTGGCTCTGATTCTAGCCAGTACCCTCACCAGCCTGTCACCTCACCGCACCTCCCTGGTATATGGAGTACACTTCATGGCTTTTGGTAGTAGGGAAATCCAGACCAGGCCAGAATGTATCCAGGCCAAGAATATCTTAAAATGAGACTCCTAATCCTCACAGTAGGTAACGTTTGTGTTTTCTCTTCCATCCAGACCTTCCGATGCTGTATATTTTCCTATTTCATTTCCTGAGATCCATAGCAAGAGCTTGTGGAATGCTCGAGTAAGTTCTGATTACTGAGAGGAACTTTTTTTTGTATTTTATCCATTTTAATACCGGACACGTTCACCCCCTTCCTGCCTAGACCAATTTTCAGCTTTCAGCACTGTCACACTTTGAATGACAATTACTCATGCAACACTGTACCTAAATGACATTTATATAATTTTTTTTTGGACAGATAGAGCTTTCTCTTGGTGGTGGTATTTAATCACCACTGGGATTTTTTTTATTTTGTGCTATATAAGATTTTGTGAAAGTTGTAGAGTTATATATATATATATCTATCTATATATATATATATATATATGTATATATATTCCCCTATTTTTGGTTCCTTTACTCTCTTTGTCTTTGTATTTTTTAGGGTCCCATTATTTTCTTTTTCTTTTCTTTTCTTCTAGTGGTGTTTATATCTAATATCTCTTCTGTCAGTGTTTAAACGTTCACTTATTTACTGTTGACACACCTTGTTGCCTTACAAATTTTGAATTTTATTATTCATTCATTTTTTTCACTTTTATGTCTTCTATTTTTTTTGTTTTTTTGTTTCTAAGTATTTTCTTGGGGGACTAGCTGTATAGCTTTTTTATTTATAGGAGTCAGGCCGGGTTCACACTATTTCCCCCCACATCCAATTCGCAATAGCAGGAGATTTTGACCGGCTCTCTTACATATCGCCACTGCGGCTCTGGTGCAAATTCCTGTGCGTCTTTTTGGTCTGTTTCAGGTCCGAATTCAGGCAAAAATTTGGGGCTGAAGTTGGACCTGAATCGGAGAATGGGGACGCACAGGAACCCACTGCTGGGAGCCGCATGTGAAGATAGTGTGAACCCAGCCTGAATCAAGTCTATAGGGCCTGCACCCAAGTTCCACCTCTTCCTTGTTCCTCATTTGTTCCCCTTGGTTTGCTGTTGGGCCGACTCTCCTGTTTCCACAGCCCCCCTGAGACAGACACCCAGTTGTAGGTTTCCCTGATGTTGGGATTGTTCATTTTTTTCCCCATGGGTTGCTACCATGATTACTTGTAGCCACTTCCTCCTTCACTTCTTTTTTTCTCATATAATTTGTTCTTCATTTTGTAGATTTAATTATAGACACCATGCCAGTGATGAAGTGAACTGTGTTTGACGAAACGCGTTGAGATTATGATGTCTTCCATTCCTCTGTGTTGGTTTACAAACCATTTATTGCACATTTGTATGAAGAAATTTGTGATTATGAACCAAGAAGGAGTATTTGTAATACTCATGTCTCTTTCTGGTGCACTTTTCTGCTTCTTCATGACCAGGCCATTTGTTGCTATGTGGCACTGCGCTACTTTAACTGGGGATTGCGCGGTCATGCAACGCTGTACTCAAATGAAATCGATATCATTTTTCTCACACAAGTAGAGCTTTCTTTTGGTGGTATTTGGTCACCATTGGGTTTTTTATTTTTTGCGATATAAAAACTAAAAAAAGGTGAAAAATTTTGAAAGAAATATTTTTTAATTTCCACCATAAAACACTGCCAAAAAAAAATTGAATTTCTGCAAAATGTATTCTGCTACCTGTTTTTGATAAACAAAATCCCAATAGGTGTATATTGTTTAGTTTCACTCCGCCTGTGACAGAAGCTGGCGCTATACAATAAGCATCGGCTTATGTGGTTCTGCTCCACAGCCGCATGTTTCCTCTACCGCCGCCTAGACATGTTCATTTGTTCATTTTTTTTCATTCTTTTTTTTGTTTTGTTTTGTTTTTTTTCGGGTCATTCGTTATGTTCAAAAATCCGAAATTCAAAAATTCGGAATTTTGGAAATTCTAAAATTCGGTAATTTTGAAATTCTAAAATTTGAAAATTCGGAAATGCGCACATCCTTAAATTAGAATGAAAATCCAAAAATTTGGAAATCCGAAAATGTGAAAATCCGAAATAATAACTAACTAATAATAACTAACTATTAAATTATAGGTATTGGAATTTCCTTTCAAATGTGGCTGTTAACATAATGAATACGAATTTATCTGAAGTTACGAATTATTCAAAATAACAAATGCCGCATCTAAACGAATGGAACATAACACATTAATAATTATAAATAATAATAATAATAATAAAATGTTTTTATTATTATTATTATTTATTATTTTTAATTAATTAAGTTTCATTCATTTAGATGCGGCATTCATTATTTCGGATAATTCGTAACTTCGGATAAATTCGTATTCGTTATGTTCACTAACAGCCAAATTTAAAAAAAAAGGAAATTCCAATACCTATAATTTAATAGTTATTATTAGTTAGTTAATTTTTTGGACTTTTTTCGGGTTTTCAAATTTTCGGATTTTCGTTCTTATTTTCGTTCTTTTGAATATTCGGATTTTCATTCTTATTTTTGGATTTACAAATTTTCTGAATTTTTGAAATTTCCGAATTTTCTAATTTTTGGACTTTCACATTCTGAATTTTTGGAAAAATTTGTTAAACCATTTTTTGTCAATTTGCATATTTCCGAATTAACTAGTTTGTCGAATTTAGTCAAAAAACGAATTTGGGACAAAACGAATTGCACATGTCTACCGCCGGCTCCATCCTAGAGCAGGAGGTTGAGGGACACATCAGAGGGCTCTCGTTGGGCCTCTCTGGGTAAAGAAGACTTTTTGCAACAAGAAGTAAATATAGGATTTTTATAACAGCTTACCTGTAAAATCCTTTTCTTGGAGTACATCACGGGACACAGAGCCGCAGTAATTACTGTATGGGTTATATGGCACCTCTAGGTGATGGACACTGGCACGCTCTAGACAGGAAGTTTAGCTCCCTATATAACCCCTCCCCTTACTGGGAGTACCTCAGTTTTGAAGCAAAGCAATATAACATGAATTAGAAGAGGGGAGGGACCTCTGTGTCCTGTGATGTACTCGAAGAAAAGGATTTTACAGGTAAGCTGTTATGCAAATCCTAATTTCTTTTTCGTACATAACAAGACACAGAGCCGCGGTATTTACTGAATGGGATGTCCCCGAGCAATGCTATCTGAGGGGAGGGAAACACGAACAAAAAGTAGGGTGCAATCAGACCAGAGGATCTTATACTGCTGCCTGTAGCACACTGCACCCAAAGGCGATATCCTCATGCCTTCTCACATCCACCTGATAGAATCTGGTGAATGTATGGACTGAAGAATAAGTTGTGGCCTTGCAGATTTGAGCCATGGAGGCCTGGTGATGCACTGCCCACGAAGCACTAACAGCCCTGGTGGAGTGCGCTTTGATTTGAAAAGGTGGAACTTTCCTCTTCAAACCATAAGCTTGAATAATTACTTGCCGAATCCACTTAGCAATAGTAGATTTCGACGCTGCCTGTCCTTTTCTAGGATCTTCAGGCAACACAAACAAAACATCTGTTTTCCAAACCTGAGCAGTCGCCTCCAAATAGATTTTGACCGTTCTCACTACATAGAGAGAATGTAGTGACTTTTCTTCCTTAGAACAGTGTTCTGGAAAAAATGAAGGCAGAACAATATCCTGGTTTAGATAAAAACCTGAAACCACCTTCGGTAGAAAGCTAGGATGAGGACGCAGTACTAATCTATCCTTGTTATTGATTAAATATGGCTCTTTACAAGAAAGAGCCGCCAATTCTGATACTCTTCTTGCAGAAGAAATGGCTACCAGAAATATTAGCTTCCTTGTCAAAGGGACCAAGGGAATATGTTGTATCGGCTCAAAAGGTTGTTTCTGTAATGCTAACATAACTAAATTTAAGTCCCAAGGGTTCAGGGGAGCTTTAACCGGTGGATTAAGCCGTGTTACCCCTGTATAAAGCTTCGGACCAAAAAATGCGAAGCAAGCGGATGTTGAAACAATACTGGTAAGGCCAAGACCTGGGCCTTGATAGTACTCAAGGCCAGCTTCATCTCTAACCCCATTTGCAGAAAGGCAAGAATTCTACCTATGACATAATTTCTGGGATGCCAACCCCTGGATTCACACCAGGAAACATATGCCTTCCAGACTCTATAATAAATGACTCTGGAAGCTGGCTTCCTTGCATTAATCAAGGTAGATATCACTGAGCCTGAAAGCCCATGATTCTTCAGAATATGGGTTTCAATAGCCAAACTGCTAAATTTAGCGTTTGTAAGGTAAGACAGAACACTGGTCCCTGCAATAGCAGGTCTGGACGTGATGGTAGGGTCCATGGGGACCCTACCGCCATCTTTACTATTTCTGAATACCAAGATCTTCTGGGCCACGCTGGGGCCACAAGAACCACCGACTTCTTTTCCTGCTTGATCCTGCGAAGAAGCAGTGGTAGCAGCAGAATAGGACGGAATGCATAAATCAGTGAGAACTGATCCCACGGGGTCACCAATGCATCTGTCCCACATGCAAGTGGACCCCTTGTTCTTGACACAAAGTTGTCGATCTTTTTGTTGAACCTGGACACAAATAGATCTACGTCCGGGATCCCCCATCTTTGGCATATAGCCAGGAAGATGTCGGGGGGAAGAGACCATTCAGCCAGGAACAACTGCTGGCAACTTAAGTAGTCCGTCTGCCAGTTCTATACCCCTAGAATGAAGATTGCCGATATACATGGCACATGCTTTTCTGCCCAGGTTTGGATCTGGTTTACCTGTCCCTGGCCTGCACGACTTATGGTGCCCCCTTGGTGATTGATATAAGCCACTGCTGTGGCATTGTCGGATTGGATCCTGACAGGACAACCCTGCAACCTGAATGTCCAGGCCTTTAGGGCTAGGTGCGCTGTCCGAATCTCTAGAATGTTGATGGGTAAGGTCCTCTCGGTTCTGGACCATTTCCCTTGGTCAGCCGTCTCTTCCAGAACTGCTCCCCAACCCGAAAGGCTGGCAACTATTGTTACCAAATTCCAGGTAGCTGGTAAGAAGGATTTCCCTTTCCGCAGATTCTCGGGTATCAACCACCAACTGAGGCTCTGATGCACTATTGGCGACAAACGCATCAGAAAATCTAGTGCCTGGACTTTCTTGTTCCAGGCAGACAGGATACTGTTTTGCAACAGTCTCGAATGAAACTGAGCATAGGGAACCGATTTGAATGAAGCCACCATCTTTCCCAACAACCTCATGCAAAGGCGAATAGAAGGACCCTTCTTCGCCCTGACTACTTGAACCAGCTCCTTTATGGCGCTGATTTTTGCCTGGGGTAAAAACACCCTCTTCTGGGCTGTATCTATAACTAGAACCAAGTACTCTAGTCTTCTTACTGGTTTTAAAGAAGACTTCTCTAGGTTGAGGACCCAACCTAGGTATTCCAGTTAGTTGATTGTGGTGACCAGGCTTTGGTGTAAGCGGGCTACTGACCGGTCTGTTAAGAGCAGGTTGTCTAGGTAAGCTATAATCGTTATACCCTGGGCCCATAATCTGGCCAGAGGAGGGGCCAGGACCTTTGTAAACACCCGAGGTGCAGTAGCTAGACCGAAAGTTAGAACTACAATCTGAAAATGAAGTTTTTCTACTTCAAAACGCAGATATTTCTGATGAGCGGGGGAAAATAGGTACATGCAGGTATGCATCCTTGATGTTGATTGATGTCAGAAGTTCTCCTCCTTGTAGGATGGAGACTACTGATCAGATTGATTCCATGCAAAAAGATCTAATTTTTATGAACCGGTTTAGATCTTTGAGATCTAGAATGGATCTGACATCTCCATTTGGTTTTGGCACCGCGAAAAGGTTTGAATAAAACCCCAACCCCTGTTCTTCCATGGGAACCACCATGATTACTTTTTGCGACAAAAGTCGCTCCAACGCTTGAAAGAGAGACTTCTTTTTCTCTGGATCTTTGGGAAATTTGATCTGAGGAAACGAGGAGATGGGAGTTCTCGGAACTCTAGTTTGTAACCTAGAGTTATTGTGGAGACCACCCATCTGTCCTGAAAATCCTTCTGCCAGACCCTTGAGAACTGTAGCAGTCTTCCCCCACTCGAACGTGCGGGGGGCGCCCCTTCATAAAGAGGCTTTAGCATTCTGTCTTGTAGATTTCCTCCCCCAGGACTTCTTTTGTCCCTGGGGTTGACTCTGAGTTTTACCTCTTGAACCTGACGGTGGAGGCCATCACGATTGCCTGGAGGCTGATGCCCCTGGCACTGGAGAAAGAGCCCGTTTAAATGAGGGACGTTTATTCCTTTTCTTAACTGGCAAAAGGGTACTTTTACCACTTGAGATTTTTTGGATATAATTGTCCAAATCATCCCTAAACAGCCTGACACCGTGGAAGGGGAAACCAGCCAGGAGCTTTTTGCATGGGGCTTCGGCTGACCAATTTTTCAACCATAAGAGTCTACGCATATGCACCAACCCAAGCGTAAGGCGAGAGGTCTGAAGGATAGAATCTCTGATTGTGTCAACTGCAAAACACAAAGCCGCTGGCAGCTCGGCTAACTCCTGGGCCTGCTGTTCAGTGAAAACCTTGAGCACCTGTTTCAAGTGGTCTCTCAAGGATTGACATACCCCAATTGCCGCCACTGCGGGTTGAGCTACTGAACCTGCCAAGGAAAAAAAAGTTTTTTAACAGGAATTCCAATTTTTTATCGATTGGATCCCTAAGCATTTGAGCGTTGTCAACAGGATAAATCAAACTTTTATTTACAGAGGATATAGCAGTGTCAATTGCTGGTATACTCCACATCTTAGTAAATTTTTCCTCCATAGGATAAAGTGTTGAAAACTTTTTAGGAGGGAAAAAATGTTTATCTGGGTGATCCCACTCAGAATAAATAAGCTTTTCCAGCAATGAATGAACAGGAAAAGCATACGCAGCTTGAGGAGGCCTTAGTGAACCCAAAGAAGAAGTGGGCTTTTCAACCGACTCAGTTACGGGTAACTTAAATGTGGAGCGGACCATTTCAGTAAGAGAACGCACCAGCAATTTCTCAGCCTGTGAAGCTGAAGAGGGTCCTTCCCCACTTGATTCCTCAGAAGAGGAGTCATCAGTCTCTTCCCGGTCCCCTAAAGGGGGATTCATCTTCCCTTTCCCAGTTTTCCTCTGTTTGAGGGTCCTGGGTGGTAGAAGGGGACCTAATGCATTTTCTTCCACTTTGTGAAGATGAGATTAAGGCCGCTAATCTTTCCTCTAATACACTCATGGCTGAGGAAAAAACTTCCTGAGTAATATATACAGGGGCTGAAATGCCAGAAGCAGTTGCAGCCCCTAACCCCGACGGCTCACTCTGACCAGTCTCCCTAGGTCTTTCAGGAGGAGATGACGTTGCAGAGGGGGGTCCTCAGAGCCTGAGGGAGTTCCCTTTGAGCCCCTATTTTTCAGGGTATTTGTACCTCCCTTTCTGCCCATAGTACTAAGCACAAATGCAGAGGTACTACCAGAAATGCACCCCCTGCTGAGCAAAATAGTTCAGCAACTGCCACTACTATCAAGGCTCAGCCTGATGCTAAGTACACGTGCCTGGGAATGCCTGTGTCACCCACACTCACATACCATCCATCTGCTCTGTGTCCCTCCTTTAGATGTGTGCACCTGCAAAAAAGTGCACCTTTATAGCTAAGCATGGCCCGCGTTGTGGGCATTGAACCATGCCACGCTGATGCTCCACTCCCCCTCCTCCGACCACCCCTTCCGCCCCCCATCTTTTTCAAAAAAGACCGCCTTCCCGCATGAGCGGGGGCTCCGATCCAACCGGATCGCACGTGGAGGGGGGTCTGGGGCCGAGGAGAGAGGAGGGCAGGTGGATGGAGAGCCGCCGTAATGATGGTGGCAGCGGGAGAGGTGCGGCATAGCCATTGCCTCTAGCCTGGAAGGAAGCTGTGGGGGACATTCCTGAAAAGAAAAACCCCCCCACCTGGAGCTTGGGCTCAGAGGAAGCGTGCAGCTTGTGAAACAGAGCAAGACTGACAAGCATGGAACAGGTACGTGCTCTTGACAGCCCCCGGTGGTGACTTTAGGAATAGCAACATTTACTTAAAGGAGAAAACCCACAAGAATTAGAAAAATTCCTTAGGAATCTCCCTTACCTTATCCGGCTGCAGGGTTCTGTGGTAAACCAAACAGACCCAATCTTCACCACTTATGGTGGGCTCCGTTAAAAAAAACCTTCAGGAACCGGGGCCCCTTGTTATCGGGGGATCCACACTCCTGGGCCTGTAAAGCACCCCGCCAGGAAAATATGGCTGAAAAAAAACAAACACTGGATCCCAGGGTCCAGCTCTCTAAAAAGAGAAGCGTTACATGTAAAACCTCATTTCTTCGGACACAAGACCCGGGTACCATTCAATTCGGTCTGGAAAAGACACTGAATGGATCCGGTTGCATGGCTTGCCCCAGTAAAGATTTCTCCAGCGGAGCTCAGCACAGCACGTCTTAACTCGTGACCAACATCTTAGATACTGGCGAAAAAAACTGAGGTACTACCAGTATGGGGAGGGGTTATATAGGGAGCTAAATTTCCTGTCTAGGGTGTGCCAGTGTCCATCACATAGAGGTGCCTATATAACCCATTCAGTAAATACTGTGGCTCTGTGTCCCATGATGTACGAAAAAGAATAGGGGATTTCGGCAGCCCAACATGGCATATATTGTACAAACTCAGCGTTATAAATTGTATTTAGTATATGTAGAACATCTGCACCACTTCCAGGGTCAATATAAAGTCACAACCTCACCAGGCCTTCCTAGAAGATTGTCCAAGTATTTGCTGTTCCCATTACCATTCTATTCCTCACTATGGCGCCTATCTGAAGCCACATTTCTCATATTTACATTTATAAGAAAATGTAGTCATATATTCTAGAAAATTAGTTCTGATTTATTAAAAAATTATTAAAAATGCTACAAAAACTTTTCTAGGTCTTTAGACACCCCAAGTACAAATTCAGGACCACCCCCAATGACATCGCTCTGATCAAGCTGTCCAGTCCTGTCACCGTCAATGAAGATGTGTCCCTGGTTTCTCTGGATTCTGGTTCTGACACCACGAACAAAGGACCCAACTTTGTCACCACCACATCGGGATACACCACTGATTCCAGTAAGGGAATATGATATCCTGCAAAAAAAAATAATTAACCAATTAAAGTCCTAGGGCATGCCTCATGTCTGGGTCTCTTCCCATGTTGTCCCCATCCTGTCACCAATATTGGTAAGACCCAGCTGGCTGTGTGTTTTTTTGTTTTTTAATGAAATCCTTTATTTATGTGTATGTAGTGTAGTAAACAGTAACAAATCTGCCTGTTTTGCAGTTTGTGTATCATTGGAGGGGAATTATTATGAAATATTTCTCCTTACATCATTTAGTTTCCCCAGAACAAGAAGGTATTTACTGTTCTTTTTGATGATATCATTGTTATTTGATGATGTCACTGTTCTATTTTGATGATGTCACTGTTATTTGATGATGTCATTGTTATTTGATGATGTCACTCTTCTTTTTTGATGATATCATTGTTATTTGATGATGTCACTGTTATTTTTGATGATGTCACTGTTATTTGATGATGTCACTGTTATTTGATGATATCACTGTTCTTTTTTGATGATATCACTGTTATTTGATGATATCACCGTTTTTTGATGATGTCCCTGTTAAAGTGGTCTTTTGGACTTGTGCCTACAGGTAAGTCTATAATAAGGATAACCTGAAGTTACAGATAAGATATGGGGTAGAGCGCCCCCCACTAGTACTGCGTAGTAAAACACACTGATAATGTATAATAAGACACCCTAAGAGCAGACTACATGTGAGATCCTCTACATCATAAGAACCAAATACAATGTGTGGAATCTAAAAATAATCATACCCGTACGTGATTTTGTGCACAGGCTCCGGGGCGCGCTCAAGCACGCAGCCGGCTGCCAGCTCCCGCTGTGATTGGACACAGCAGGAGCCAATCAGCGGGTCCATCAGACGAGATGTCTGCCGGGACCCGCTAGTCGTTCTCACAATAAAACAATATTGTTAAAGTTTTTGGCCTTTTTTTGTAGATAGTGCAAAAAATAAAAAACGCAGAGGGGTTCAAATGCCCCCAAAATCCATACCAGGTCCTTTGGGTCTGGTGTAGATTTTAAAGGGAACTTCCATATTCTGATAAGCACCCCACCTGCAGACCCTGACAAACAATGGCCAGGGTTGTCGTGAAGAGGCTCTTGTCCCCCTCAACATGGGACCCCAAAGCACCCTCCCCATGTTGAGAGCAAGCGGCCTGGTATGGTTCAGGAGGGGGGATCTTGCTTATCCCATTTCTTCCTGGCCTGCCAGGCTGCTAGCTCAGATAAGGGTCTGGTATGGATTTTTGGGGGGGCCCACACTATTTTTTTTTATTTTTGGTGTGTAGTTCCCCTTTATGTGTGGTCTTGACTAGGCTGGGCTTTGGAACATGAGGGCGTTTGTTCCTGAGATAGAGAGATCAACATTTCTCCCTGTGATCACATCTGTGATGCCTTGGGAAGCCGCCACTAGAGGCCCAGCGATGGACTGAGTGGATAGGGAGCCGCCGCCATTTTGGTGTAGCCGCTGGGACTCCGGCGGGAAGAAACCGGAGAGTTTATGGGGTGGCAGATGGTCCCTCTTACGGCGGGGAATGGCTGGAGGTGCCCTGAGGTCCCAGGGAGTGGTGGAGATGGCGGAGAAGCCCAGGCATCTAGGCCTTTGTCGATCTTACCTGGAGGGTGTGAGGAGCAAACTGCTCAGATGTCCATCTTGCCAGATGGCAGTCACGCCCCCCTACAACTCACATTTTTCAGTGCACTCAGACAGCATACCTAGCACAATAAGGGTGTGCAACCCCTTAAGGATCGCTTGAATGTAGTACTGGCAACCACCAAACAGGGTGCAATCTTCCTCTGAGAAAGTGCTGATGTCACCAGGTCCTGCCCTGACTAGTTTTGTCACACTCCACATGACTTTATCATGGAGAATAGGGCCTAATGACATCCTGAGGCTTATATAGTAAGTTATAATCAAAATTAATCATGGCATGATAATGTCTTATGGAGTGTGCTGAAACTAGTCGGGGCAGAACCCCGGTGATGTCAACACACTCACAGAGGAAGATTGCAGCCTGTTTGGTGGTTGCCAGTACTACATCCAAGTGATCCTTAAGGGGGTTTCACACCCCTTATTGTGCTAAGCATGCTGTCTGAGTGCACTGAAAAAGTGCATGCCGTGTAAGCAGCCTTATATAGTGTGGGGTGTGGACTTAGCCCCCTGAGTCATGATTGCCCAAAGGTACCCTGCCTTTGGCCAACCATGACTCTCACAGGAAATCACGCTGTGATTGGCCAATTATGCAGGTCAGGTGCATGCTTAGACCAATCAGTTCTCCGTAACAAGATCCCTAACTGTCCTCCTATTCTCCTCTTATTTCTGATTTTGCCCATGATTCCCCCGCGATTAGCACCACGCTTGTTCAGGGGCCATTCATTTTCAATGGCACCTAAACGGGGATGCCAGTCTTTTGTCACAAGGAAAATGTTTGCCAGCACACCATGGATCAACAAATTCTGTGTATGTGTCAGCTCAACCACATCTTCCACCTTTAATTGAAACTGGGATCTGCTTGCTAAATTCTGTGTATGTGCTTTTGGTGATTTATGCTGCCTTCAAATTCTTCACCTCTGTCCATATCACTGTGATGTTTCTTTTACTCTATTATTGTCTATACCGAAATTATGAGCTGTTCCTATCTTTATGGCTCTGATCTTTCTGCTTTCTTGCTGTGTCTTGTAGTGAGCCTTGGTGTGAGAAGTTCATTCTGTTAGCCATGTGTTCCTCCTATGCAATCCTGACTAATTAATTGGCAATACCCCCACCAAAACTCAGTATAAATTTAGGCCTTATCTAGGGGATGCACAGGCAGGGATTTTCACAGGCTGGAATTGCATTGGCAACTATCATCTTGGATACACTTCCGTTCAGCACTTCAGCGAAAATACACAACAGACTTCTGCAGGACACTAAACAGACTACAGTTGACCTGATTCTCCATCAAACTTTTTCATCTCTCATTCAGGCTTCCTCCCAATTTCACCACTCTGTATCTGTATCATGCACTCCCTACTTTTCCTTCTCACAGTTGCATCCGCTCTCCTTAAATTCTTTCTCCTTCACCCATCTTCTCCACCCCACAGGTTATATATATCACCCTCACTCCTGTCTTCACCTTATTACTGCACGTATCAGCTCCTGCTAATTCTGAACCCATTACCCATAAAACCTGCAGGACACTGGGACGTGTCCCCCCACATCAGTCACACTCCCATATCACCTCTCTCACCCTTCTGCTTCTCCTAACTTCTGGAGATATTTCCCCAAATCCTGGACCGCCATCATTTACCTTCGTCCGACATACCCAGCACCCCCATCCTCTGATAGCAGCCGCAATCCACACAATCTCATCTCTATTCCTCTTCAGCCTAGAACCAGCCTCCCCTTCTCCTGTGCCCTTTGGAATGCCTGCTCTGTTTGTACCAAACTCACCACCATTCATGACCTATTCATCAGAAACTCCCTGAACCTACTTGCAATTACTGAGACCTGGATTCAAGAATCTGACCTTCCTTCTCCTGCTTCTATGGTGGCCTCCTGTGGACTCACTCTCCCAGGCCTAGTGGATGGAAAGGAGGTGGTGTTGGAATCCTCCTATCCCTTTAAAGCACTTTTCAAGTTCTTCATCCACCCCCTCTCTATTTTCTCCAGTTTCTTTGAGACTTGCTGTGATCTATCGGCCCCCTGGACCGGTATCAAACGTCCTGGACAACTTCTCTGCCTGGCTACCCTACTTTCTCTCTTCTGAAATTCCAATAATCATTCTTGGTGACTTCAACATCCCTGTTAATTTTAACACTCCCGCTACTGCTAAGCTGCTGAGTCTAACCTCCTCTTTTGACCTTAAAGAATGGACAAGCGCTTCTACTCACTCTGTTGGCAACTGCCTTGACCTCATATTCTCCTACTTATGCACTCCTCTCCAATATTCCTTTTCCTCTCTCTGATCACCACCTTATTAGTTTCACTTTCTCCTTGTCTGCCTCCTCTTTGCCTTCCAACTACCAAACTATTACCCATAGAAAACTTCACCATCTTAACCCTTCTCTTCTTTTTTCTGCTACAGATTGTCTCTATGACAAAATCTCATCCTTGTCCTGCCCCAACTTGGCTAATTTTCTCTACAACAGTTCACTGTTATCCATCCTGGATACCTTTGCCCCCCTCACTACGCACAGAATCAGGCCCCCCGACCGCTACAACCCTGGCAGACAGACAATACCAGAAGCCTCAAAAAACAGAGCCGTGCTCTTGAGCGTCTGTGGCATAAAACAAAGTCACAGCAAGATTTCAGCCAATATAAATCTGCCCTCCAAAAATCCCATTCCTGCCTCCACACTGCCAAACAGAATTACTTTATCACTTTCATAAACACCCTCTCACACAGTCCCCATCAACTCTTTTCTACCTTTACCACACTACTTCGTCCTCCATTACCCCCACCCACTAACTTACAGTAGGTGACCGGGATATTGTGTCAATCTCGTCACTGCTATCAGCGAGATTTGACCCCTGCGAGCCCCATCACGGGAGACAGCACCAAGCAATGAGCGACAAGCAATACTGACAGGTGTTTGGTATGAATCATGAGGGGGAACTCCACGCCAAATTTTAAATAAAAAACCGGCATGGGTTCCCCTCCAAGGGCATACCAAGCCTTTGGGTCTGTTATGGATATTAAGGGGAACCCCCTACGCCGAAAAAACATCGTGGGTTCCCCCCAAAATCCATAGCAGACCCTTATCCGAGCATGTAGCCTGGCCGGTCAGGAAAGGGGGTGGGGACGAGCGAGCGCCCCCCTCTCCTGAACTGTACCAGACCACATGCCCTCAACATAGGGGGGTGGGTGCTTTGGGGAAGGGGCGCCCTCCCACCCCAAAGCACCTTGTCCCCATGTTGATGAGGACAAGGGCCTCTTCCCGACAACCCTGGCCGTTGGTTATCGGGGTCTGCGGGTGGAGGGCTTATTGGAATCCAGGAGCCCCCTTTAACAAGGGAGCCCCCAGATCTCAGCCCCCCACCCTATGTGAATGAGTATGGGGTACATCATACCCCTACCCATTCACCTGGGGAAAAAAACACACTAGACAGGTTTTTAAAATAATTTATTAGGCAGCTCTGAGGGTCTTCTTCCGACTTCTCCGCTCTCTCTGGCCTCTTCTCCCAGTGTCCGGTTCTTTTTCTGCTCTCCGGCCTCTTCTCCCGGTCTCTGGCCTCTTCTCCCGGTGTCTGGTTCTTCTCCCGGTGTCCGGTTCTTCTGCCGGGCTCCTCTGATATCTTCTGCTCTTTTGCCGCTCTTTTGCTAAGGGGAATGATGGCACTGTGACGTCATAAGGGACAGGATCACCGGATGACATCACCTGGTAACCACTCCCCATACCTATATAAGTCGTTGCGCACCTCACACACGGCATTAAAGTGGGAGAGAGCGTTGTGTCAACATCGGAAAAAGAGAAGAGGGAACAAGACAACGGAGAAGACCGGGCCACCGCTAGCAAGAGAGCGGCAAAAGAGCAGAAGATAGTGGAGGAGCCCGGCAGAAGAACCGGAGAGCGGAAGAAGAACCAGACACTGGGAGAAGAGACCGGAGACCGGGAGAAGAGGCCGGAGACCGGGAGAAGAGGCCGGAGAGCAGGAGAAGAACAGGACACCTGGGGAAGAGGCTGGAGAGCAGGAGAAGAACCGGACACCGGGAGAAGAGGCCGGGGTGCGGGAGAAGAGGCCAGAGAGAGCGGAGAAGTCGAGAAAAGACCCCCGAAGTCGGAAGAAGACCCCCGGAGCTGCCTAATAAATTACTTTAAAAACCTGTCTAGTGTGTTTTTTTATTGCCACTTTTTTCCCCAGGTGAATGGGTAGGGGTACGATGTACCCCATACTCATTCACATAGGGTGGGGGGCAGGGATCTGGGGGCCCCCTTATTAAAGGGGGCTTCCAGATTCCAATAAGCCCTCCACCCGCAGACCCCAACAACCAACGTCCAGGGTTGTCGGGAAGAGGCCCTTGACCTCATCAACATGGGGACAAGGTGCTTTTGGGTGGGGAGGCCACAGGGTGCCCCCCTTCCCCAAAGCACCCACCCCCCATGTTGAGGGCATGCGGCCTGGTACGGTTCAGGAGGGGGGGCGCTCGCTTGTCGCCACCCCCTTTTCTGACCAGCCGGGCTGCGTGCTCGGATAAGGGTCTGGTATGGATTTTGGGAGGGACCCCCACGCCGTTTTTTTGGCGTAGGGGGTTCCCCTTAAAATCCATACCAGACCTAAGGGCCTGGTATGCTCTTGGAGTGGAATTCTTTCTCGCGCTTGCTGCAATAGGAGAATGTGTTTTTCCTATTGCAGCCAGTGTGAGCTGTATAGTACCCTGTCCCTGAGAACCAGCGCGATGGGATGGAAACACAATCTCACGGGCAGGTACTGTACTCACTGCCCAGGAGATTGCTAATCACTTAAAAAATAAGATTGAGGCAATTTGTCTCGAGATCCCTGCTCTACAGGTATCTCCCTTACTTTGCACTCCTGCACAATCAATACTTACCTCTTTTAACCCAGCTACTATAGAGGAAATCACTAAACTTTTTTCTAGCATCCACCTAACCACCTGGACCCTGTTCCTTCTTAAATACCACGGTCACATCTGACTCTATCCTACACTCTTTAACTCATATCTTCAACCTCTCACTCTCTACTGGCATCTTCCCCAACCCTCTAAAACATGCGCTAGTCACTCCCATACCAAAAAAGGCCTCAGACCCCACCAATCTTAACAACAACCCATCTTTTTACTCCCTTTTGCCTCTAAACTCCTTGAACGTTTAGTCTACAACTAACTGAGTGACCACCTCATTGAGAATAACCTTCTTGATCCCCTTCAATCTGCATTTCGCTCACAGCACTCCACAGAAACTGCCCTCCTAAAACTCACAAACGACTTACTAACAGCCAAAACCAATGGTCATTATTCCGTACTTTTACATCTGGACCTTTTCGCTGCCTTTGAAACAGTTGACCAACCCCATCCTCCTCAAAAAACTCAATTTGCTTGGTCTTCATGGTTGCACTCTCCATTGGTTCAAATCATACCCATCTCATCGCACCTTCTGTGTCACTTACAACTCCACTTCCTCCTCTCCAACTCCTCTTACCGTTGGGGTCCCCCAGGGTTCTGTCCTTGGACCTCTACTATTCTCGATCTACATGTCCTCCCTGGGTCAGCCTATAGCCTCCCATGGCTTTCACTACGATTTATATGCTGATGACACCCAAATCTATCTCTCTGCCCCTCAGCTCACCCCATCAATCTCGCATCACTGATTTACTAACAGACATATCAGCCTGGATCTCAAACCACTTCCTCAAACTGAATCTATCTAAAACTGAGCTCTTAATATTTCCTCCCCCACGTGCTCCCTCCCCTGACTTCTCTGTCAAGATCAATGGCACATCTATCAGTCCATCCCCACATGCCAGGTTGCTAGGGGTTACCTTAGACTCTGAACTGTCCTTTCAGGCCCACATACAATCCCTGTCCAAATCATGCCGCCTCAACCTCCGCAACATTCCCAAATATGCCCCTTTTTAACTAATGACACCACAAAGCTTCTAATTCACTCCCTGGTCATCTCTCACCTCGACTGCTGCAACTCCCTCTTCATTGGACCTTTACATAGACTATCCCCCTTCAGTCTATAATGAACGCCGCTGCACGAATCATCCACCTTACAAACCATTCAGTGTCCTCCACCCCTCTCTGCCAATCTCTCCATTGGCTTCCACTCACCCAACAAATTAAATTCAAAGTACTAACGATAATTTACAAAGCTATCCATAACTCTGCCCCCAGCTACATCACTGACCTAGTCCCAAAATACCAACCAAGCTGCTCTCTTCGGTCATCCCAAGACCTCCTACTCTCTAGCTCCCTTGTCACCTCCTCCCATGCTCGCCTCCAGGATTTCTCCAGAGCTTCTCCCATCCTTTGGAACTCCCTACCCCAATCTGTCCGACTGTCCCCTAATCTATCCATCTTTAGGCGATCCCTGAAAACCCTTCTCTTCAAAGAAGCCAATCCTGCTTCTAACACTGTTTTACTTCCTCCATAAGCTCATCCCCCCACAGCTATTACCTTTTGTATCATTTGACCCTTCCTTTTTAGAGTGTAAGCTCTAACGAGCAGGGCCCTCTGATTCCTCTTGTACCAAATTGTAATGTAACTGTATTGTCTGCCCTCATGTTGTAAAGCGCTGCGCAAACTGTTGGCGCTATAGAAAACCTGTATAATAATAATAACAAGGAAGTGTCCAAGCAAATTATTTAAGGCATGATTATTTATTGCAACATTTCTGGGTCACGCAGGACCCCTTCGTCAGGCATGTGATAAATGTGAAATTACAGTGACAAGTATTTAAATAGCCATCAAGCAATCAAAGGAAAGCAAGAAAAGAGGATCCACCCGCCCCTTGACAGGAGTGATGTCACAAGTTCCGCCAAATGTATGTTTAAAAAAGTGTCACAGACTAAATGAAAACAAGAATTGCCAGAAATAATGTTAATGCATAAACCAACCTTTGTGTAATGCTTGTAGACCCAACAGTGCGCATCCCAAATGACAATCTAAACAGACTTGTCGATCGGGACCATAAGTAGGAGAATTCAATCGGTACACTGAACAGCGTGAGTGCAGGGATCCGTGGTTTCTAGGCGGCAGGGTGCAGGGATCTGTGTTTGCTAGGCAGTAGGGTGCAGGGATCTGTGGTTGCTAGACAGTAGGGTGCAGGGATCTGTGATTGCTAGGCAGCAGGTCGGATCCAATTGAAACCACGATAGTTGTCTAGCGATAGCTAGGCAACGGGGGCGCTGCCAGGGTTGGGGGCCGCTGATGTCATGGCTGCCGATGTATGACATCAGGAGACCCCTCCCACCTAGGCAGATTGCGTCCATTCAAAAATTAAGGGAAGTGAAGGAAACAGTGAATGTGAAAGGTGTAAGTGCATAGAGAGAAATGTAGCCATCAGATCAGGAGAGCAGCAGCCAAGTCTTCCGGGCCTGAAGTGGTTAAGTTGAAGTGATTTAGGAAAATACCCAAAGGGCCCCCAAACATTACAACTGTTATTCCAAGTGAAATAGCAAGTGAACGATCTGTTAATTAACTTTTAGAGGGACCTTTTGGATGTAAACATCCCTTGTAACAGAAGCAAGCATGACAGGTCCTCTTTATTGAGAGATCTGGAGTCAAAAAGACCCCAAAAGTCTCTCCTTTACTTTTTAAAGAAAATGAGAAAAAGAAAAAATGTTGACGCTTTGATTTAAAAAAAAAATGTCTTTAATCCTGAGAACCAGAAGTAACGTCAGGGGTCCCTCCAGTCCTCCAAGGGCATAGAGCCTAGTGGGGGGGGAGCATCTTGCCCTCACTCAAATTCCTGCCTAGCTATCATGAAAACGACAGGAAAGCAGCGGGAGGGGGAGGGCAGCTCTCCCGCCGACCTCTAAAAAGTGATGCCATGAGGAATCCGCCATGCCAGGATGACATTTAGCAGAACAAAATTATACCATAACCCCGGTATTAAACATCAAAATAATGACATATATATACTGTGGGCAGTCAGGCAAGAGGTTAAATATGGCATACCATGCAGAGATACCCTCAAGGGAAATATAAAAGTCACAAAATTTCTATCGTATCGCACCAAAAAAGAGCATACTAGTAAGAAATGTATCACTTGCAACAGCACACATACTACCTACATGTGGAATGCACTTGCGGCTACCAGTATGCATGGAGGACTACTAGAAAATTGAGTGACAGTTTTTGACAATTCCTTTATTTAAATGCTTCTTCTTTCTTCTATCTTCTATCTTCCTTCTTCTATCTTCCTTCTAGAGTAGGGGAACATACTATTACAATGTACCTAATCATCTTAGAACTACACACAGTAGGGATCCCAGTCATTTAAAATGTTATTCTATAGATAAAATAGGGGGACTAATTTAGGAGGGAGCTGTCATGCAATGAGACATTTTGGGTTTTTGAATTGGAAACCTTGGCCCCAAATGGCCTTAATATTGATTTAGACATTAATTGTTTGTTTTTTTTAAAATAATTATTAGTGTTAGATAGACATGTGCAGAATTAAAAAAAATTGTTTTGTTTCGATTTGTTATTCACATAAATTCGTTCAGTTAAGTTTGTTGAATTCCTTTTTGGAATTTGTTTTGTTTATTCGAATTTGAAAAATTCAAATTTTTGAACTCCATTCGAATTGCATTCAAGTTGGAATTGAATTCCATCTGAATTTGAATCGATTTCCATTCGAAATCAAATTTATTTTTTCATTGTTTTTTTCTATTCTATTTTTTTTATTTTCTATTTTATTTATTTATTTTATATTATATTCTATTCTTTTTTTATTTTATTCAAAATATTCCATTTGAAATTCAAATTTGGAAAAAGGTTATATTGTTATATTTTTTCTATTCAATTCTGGAAATTATTATTTTTTTCTATTCTATTCTCTTATTTTCTATTCTATTCAAATTTGAATGTATTCAATTTGAAATTTGAATTTCAGAAAATGGTTATATTCTATTGATTTGTATTCTACTTTTTATTATATTCTATTCCTTTATTTTCTAATCTATTTTGTTCTGTTTTACTCTATTCATTTATTTTCTATTTTTTCCCTTTTTTTCTATTCTATGTTTTTCTATTCTTTCATTTTCTATTCTGTTCTGTTTTACTCTATTATATTCTGTTCTTTTTTTTTTTCAATTCTTTTCTATTCTATTCCTTTTTTTTCTATTCTGTTTTATACTCTTCAGAAATTCGAATGCGATATGAAAAAGATTTGAATTCGATTTGAAAACTATTCAAATTCAATTAGAAAACTATTTGAATTTCATCCAAAATTTTGGTTCGTTATTTTGGATTTGTTTAAATTTGTTACTATTGTAATTTGGAAATTTGGATATATCCGAAAATTCCAAATAACAAAAAATCCATCTCATTTTCAATTTAGAACAAAACAAAACACAGATGTCTAGTGTGAGAACCTATTTTTATATGGGGAATGTTTAGTATACATTTTGTACATTTATATTATGTACTGATTTTTGAATATACCAAGTGGGGTGTATAATAGTATATGGTGGGTGGGGAATTGAGGAATTAGATCCTATGTAGAAATAAATGATTGGTTTTCTGAATTAATTTAATACATATTTTTATGAACACATAGAAAATTGATTGGTTATTGTGGGGGTTGGCTTAAATGGGGATCACCTTCCCTGGGAAAAATGTAGTCTAGACGGCAGATCTCTCTTAAAAATCTGGCTTGTAGTCAGATTCATTTAATAGGTTGCATGAAAATCAAACAAAACAGAAAAATAAATCCTTGCCAAACACTAAACATTTCAGGTTCCTTCCTCACAGGTGAAGGGCTCCTCCTAATCACTAACAAAAAAAACGTAATGGAAACCTTCCTTTCTCATACGGAGCAATGACAACATCTACAGCTCTTTCAGGTTTGGCTTCCTGAGTCCCAGGCCAAGAGTAACCTCTTGCTCCAGTCCTTCCTTATTTATACCATCTGGTGCTGGTCACAGGTGGAGAGAAAAATTTGGTTCGGAACCCACACTGCCAAGGTGGCCTGGAAAACCTGGACCAGATTCCACCTTATTTTCCCACATATGAAAGCATGCAAGGTGATACATAGTGTTCCTCAATCACCTCGCCTTTCATAATGTCTCAATATATTATCCTAATTTTAATTTTATTTATTTATTTATTTATTTAATTTCTTATTCTATTTCATTTTTAGGCACATAAAATTGTCTTATAGGAGAAGAAATTGCTAAACTAAATATCATGTTTGCATTGTTTTTTTGTACGTATATCCAAACTGTAATAGTTCATCCAGCCATTGATACATCACTGTTTAAATTAATAGATGGGATTTGGGTACTTCTCCCAGTGTTACTATGGTTACTAGGGTTCCAGTTGGGAACTTAACACACAGGGTATAAATACCAGGAGTAAGATGGCGCCTCTGGCTTCCTGATGATGCACTAGGCAAAACGCATTGAGGCGCAACAGCATGGTCCTGACATAATTTCCAGCATCACCCGATATGTAATTTTTCGGCAATTGGAACTCACACCAGTCTGGGTTGTGGGAATTATGCCAGGAATTATAGATAACAGAACTGCATCCCAACTCACAATGTATAGGAGTGGTCCAAGTGGTCAAACAGCAAATTGTACTTTAAGGCATAGACACCCTGAAAGCAGTACCCACCAAGCTGGACCTATGTGGCTTGTGCTCAGTGAAGGAATCTAAAATTATGATTAAGACAAAATTATCTTTATTACAAAATTACCAGATTACAAAAATAGTATAATTTTATTAAACCACAACCAATATCTTCCCCACAAAGACAACACCTGTGTCACGTACCTGGTCGGGGGCGAACTGACAAGATGGCTTCCCCTTACACCCCCTGCCCTCTTTCTCCTGGAAGTGATGACAGGATATAACAAGGCAGAGAGTGGCACAGAGAACCAGAAGAACCTTGCAGCAGGTGCCGAGCTGGCTGATGAGAAGACACAGCAGCCAGCGCAGAACCATGGGCAGCAAACAGGCAGAACAGCAGGCCAATGTAGAAAACTGTGGCAGATGCGGAGGCACTGCAGCAGGAACAGCAGGCAGCAAGCAGGTTTGCAAGCAGGCATATGCAAGATCTTGAGTGGTCAGGCAGGCAAGAGTCGGTATCAGAAGGGCAGAAGAGGTGCAGAATCAGGAACCAAAGCAGAGTCAGAGCCAGGCCGGGGGTGATATTGGGTGAGTCAGGTCACAAGCCAGAATCAGCAATGGGGTATCAGGAACAAGTAAAGTCAAGACAAGCTGGGAAGTACAGAATCAGACCACAAATGGTAGAAGCTGACGACCACTCAGAAACACCTCTGGTCTCTGGAGCCACTTTAAATGGGCAAGCGAGTGGCAAGTATTCATGCGGGCTCACGGGCACGCACGTAAATTAGGGCACATCCGGTTGTCACTCGAGAATTATTATGAGCACGCGTATGAATTAGGGAATGTCTACTTGTCACTCGAGAATTATTATGAGCATGTGCACATCTTCATGCATACAATTTCCCTGACAAGCTGACACTCACCAATGCTCCACTGTCAATCCTGCCTCCTGCTGCACCTATACACTGTCACATGGGAGGAGGCTATGCGTTCCTTCAATACTTGGAAGCACCGGGTATTTTTGCCAATGGCAGCAAAGGATCCCGATCATCCCTGTGTGACTGGGACATGTTGGTGATGACATGGTCATTGCTGGGAGTACGTGACTGACCAAAAGGTACATGACTTCCATTAGTGACTGAGCCCACCAAACTCCCACCAGTAACTGAAATACATCTTTTCACTGACTTTATTCAATGCACTAACTGGTACAAAAAAATGAAGCAATCAGGAAGCCTTCCAATTGATATTGGGCGAGGAAGGAGGGGAATTTTCAGGTAGGAGGGATGTCCAGGTGTTAGCAGATATTTCTCTGGTTCCATAGTCCTGTAAAAACTGAAGACCAATAATGCATACCATAAATTAATTGAAATACTAATGGGAAACTTTCTTAGAACTTCTGATTTTGTTTCTTTTTCAGGTGGACGGTGGTGCAGCCCTTGTGTGTGAGAGGAACGGAACCAAGATCCTGGCCGGTATTGCGTCCTCTTCCTGCTCTACATCTAAGCCTGCCATCTTCACTGATATCTCCATCTACAGAGACTGGATAGACCAGACTATACAAGATAACTAAATATGGTTTAATCCATGTCTGATAGTCAATAAAGTGACATTGCATTAAAGGATCTCTGTGGATTTTCTGGATCAGGTTCATACATTCACAAAGAACACATTCAACGAATTGGGTAAATGAGATGTTATGAGATGTTGGCTTTATGTTGAGGCAGTGACCAGGGTGCAAGTCTCCATATTCTGTTTGTTTAATTGTCTTGTATCTGATAGTAAATGACAGCTGAAGGGACACAGACAAATGGGGCTGGCCCAAATATCTATTATGCAAGAACAAAAAAATGTGCCACAGTCTCCCTAAATGGGTACGTTTCTAGAGTCTCCACTATTAACCACTTGCTTACTGGGCACCTAAACCCCCCCCCCCCGCCCAGGCCAATTTTCAGCTTTTAGCCCTGTCACTCTTTGAATGACAATCTTGTGGTCATACAGCACTGTACCCAAATGACATTTTTAGAATTTTTTTCCCCCACAAATAGAGCTTTCTTTTGGTGGTATTTGACCAACTCTGGGTTTTTTATTTTTTGTTAAAAAAATTTAAAAAGACAGATTTTTTTAAAAAATAAATTCAAAACTTATATTTTGTTAATACATTTTGCAAACAGGTAATTTTTCTCCTTCATTGATGTACACTGATGAGGCTACACTGATGGGCACTGATAGGCTGCACTGATGGGCACTGATAGGCTGCACTGATGGGCACCGATAGGCTGCATTGATGGGCACTCATAAGGCGACACTGATGGGCACTGATAAGGCGGCACTGATGGGCACTAATAGGTGGCACTAGTGGGCACTAATATGTGGCACTGGTGAGCACTGATAGGTGGCATTAGTAGGCACTGAGAGGTGGCACTGATGGGTGGCATTGTTGGGCGGCACTGAAGGGCACTAATAGGTGGCACTGATAGCTGGCACTGATTGGCACTGATGGGTGGCAGTAATGGGCACTGATGGTTGGCAGTGATGGGCACTAATCACACTGGTAGGAGACACTGATAGGCAGCACTGCTAGGTGGCACTGATGATGCACTGATTGGCACCACTGGTGGGCATTGATAGGTGGCACTCGTGGGCATTGATAGGTGGCACTGATTGCTGGCAGGGATGTACTGGTGGGCACTGATTGGTGGGCACTGTGGGCACTAATTCATGGCACTGGTAGGTGACACTGATAGGCAGCACTGCTAGGTGGCACTGATGAGGCACTGATTGGCACCACTGGTGGGCATTGATAGGTGGCACTCGTGGGCATTGATAGGTGGCACTGATTGCTGGCAGGGATGTACTGGTGGGCACTGATTGGAGGGCACTCTGGGCACTGATTCATGGCACTGTTAGGTGACACTGATAGGCAGCACTGCTAGGTGACACTGATGAGGCACTGAATGGCACCACTGATGGGCATTGATAGGTGGCACTCGTGGGCATTGATAGGTGGCACTGATTGCTGGCAGGGATGTACTGGTGGGCACTGATTAGTGGGCACTGTGGGCACTGATTCATGGCACTGGTAGGTGACACTGATAGGCAGCACTGCTAGGTGGCACTGATGAGGCACTGAATGGCACCACTGGTGGGCATTGATAGGTGGCACTTATTACTGGCACTGATGTACTGGTGGACACTGATTGGTGGGCACTGTGGGCACTGATTCATGGCTCTGGCAGGCGGTACTGGTGGGCACATATGAGGTGGCTTCACCTCTTCCTCTTTGAGACCAATGTCCCTTCAACAGAAGCCGGTAATCAGCTTTTTTTTTCCCCTCCTCCCCCAAAAAAAACAATTACCGATCTTCTGTTTACATCACGTGATCAGCTGTCATTGGCTGACAGCTGATCACATGATAAGGGGTCGGGATCGATCCCTTACTCTGATCTGTGATCACCCGAGTCTCACTGACTCAGGTGATCATGGCGCGTGCCGCGCGCCTTTCAGGGGGCGTGGCGAGCATGCAAAGGGGAGGATGTCTATTGACAGCCTCCCGGCAAAGCAGATCTGTGCTGTAGCCATCATTCGGCTACAGCCCGGATCTGAAGGGGTTAAAACCATTTAGTGTGAAATGCATTAGAGGGGTTACCTGTCAGAGGGGAGATTTGCTGTGCACTTCATGGAATGAATGTGCCTGGAGTGCGGCCTTTCTCCCCTTTTTATAATCTGTTGTAGACTGAGCACACCTGGAGCAGGTGAAATCTCTGGATTGAAGGTGAATATTGCAGTAAAGCTGGTTTTCATTTATTGGTGGATTTTATTTTTTACTATCTTTAAATAAACACATAAAACACAAATGGGAAAGCATTGTAACAGCAATAAAAGCTACAGTAGGTCTGTCATAGAAATGAATGAGCTTATGTCTAAACCAAAACAGCAGATTTATAAGGGGTGGACCAAATACCAAAAACATGTCACCGTTATATCAATATCCATATGATTGTATGGAGCCGATTCAGTCCCTCCTAGAAAGGTGTCCTACAAGTCCCGGACTGTGTGTAGGGTTCTGCCGCCATGTTCTCCAGAGGAGAAGTCTACTTTTCTATGAGGGCGAAGAAGGTAGAAATTTATTTCATTCTTTAGACTACTGTATAAAGGTTCGTGAGACAGGTGTAGCACTCAGAGTAGTGGAATCGGTATGCAAGCCTGTACTAGGATCTACAACGTGGGTGCTCTGGCTCTCTGATGTTCTCCGACCATCAAACACAAACATCACCTACGAAAATAGTAGAGCCGGCAACTCCTCAGTCCATGCAAATTTCTTTATTGGTACATCATTGGTACATACATTGGGGATCAGGAAGGAATTTTTTCCCCTGCTGTAGCAAATTGGAGCATGCTCTGCTGGGGTTTTTTGCCTTCCTCTGGATCAACTGTAGGTATAGTATTGGGTATATTGGATTGTACGATTTTTTATTTTTTTTTTATGGTTGAACTGGATGGACTTGTGTCTTTTTTCAACCTGACTAACTATGTAACTATGTAACTATGTACATGGTAGTGAGTTAAAAAACACACCTTATGTCTTTCGTCTGAAAGCCTTGATCACCGCACCTGTGCTGTGGTCAAGGCTTTCAGCTGAAAAGCGTAAGCCCCTGTCCTGTATAAATTGGTTCTCACTTTGCCCCTCACTATGTGATCCTGCCAAATTCAGAAATGGTATAAAATGATCGTTTTGCTGTCTTGTGAATCTTAGCTTTTATTTATTACTATTTATTACTATTTATTACGATATTCTATGAATTTTTAACACAGACCCAGATCCCTCGAGAACAAAAATCAGATCATCTATGTAGCAATAGAACAATTTAATGCTAGACCTGAATGGGTTACCCTCGCCATAGATGTGAACCCTCTCCCACCAACGCATGTATAAGTTGGCGAGAGAGCGCAAAAATCTAGACGCACCATAATAAATCCTATCAAAAGGAAATAAATTGTGTGCGAGAAGATAATCTAAAGAGTCCAAAATAAATTCACTTTGGATGCATGAAAGGCATCCAAATACCTGTCCAAATAAAACTGAACTGCATCCAAGCCCAACCTGTGTGGTGTGCACGTTGGTGTCATCTGGAGGGTGTGTTGGTCTGTATCCTTGTATTATGGTGTGACCTACACTATATTGTCAAAAGTATTGGAACACCGGCCTTTACACGCAGGCACACAAGTTTCAGCTCTTCTGGGAAGGCTGTCCACAAGGTTTAGGAGTGTATCTATGGGAAGGTTTGACAATTCTTCCAGAAGCGCATTTGTGAGGTCAGGCACTGATGTTGGACGAGAAGGCCTGGCTCACAGTCTCTGCTCTAATTCATCCCAAAGGTGTTCTATGGGGCCAAATAAGGACTCTGTGCAGGCTAGTCAAGTTCCTCCACCCAAAACTCGCTCATCCATGTCTATGGACCTTGGACAACGCAATGACATCACAAGCTTTGCGGCCGTCCTGTGCGCCCCCTGGTGTTCATCACATCATCCTTTGCTCGTGTTTGGAGGCAATGGAAAGTCGATTTGGGTGAGTGGTGATATGACTTAACATGGCGAACAATATTCACAATTATCTTTTCTTCTTTGAACCACTTTGGCGTTATACCTTGTTATAATATGTAAATGTATTGTCTCGAATTATGTTTTGTTTTTTTATGTAGTGATATACATCGTGCTATAAACATATCCCCCGAGGAAGCCCATGGTGGCGAAACATGTCGGGATAACTATGTACCCTCTATGTGACAAGATAATTTCCTCTTTGATGGCACACTATAAGACAAGTTGTTGTTGATGTTTATATTCATTTAATAATAACAAACCTTTTAATTGCCTATTTTATGTACTAATAAAATATTTTTTTATATATAAATTCTCTGTTTCCAATATGTTGGCACCCAAAAAATCCCCCCCCCCAAAAAAACCTCTCTGTATCTATTGAATATTCAGGGATGTTGGCGCCTTTTTTGAATTTGCCACAAATCCATATCACCATCCTCCCTTCTGAATGTACACAAGTTGAGAGCTGCTTGATGAATCCTATGCCTCCTACACGTCCCATAAAGGTATTGATGGATGGAGAAACCTGTAGTTCCACTTTGGAGCTTTTAGACACTGAGCTGATGTCTAAATGTGTCAAGTTAACTGCTTCCTGCTTAGCAGCTGTACGTTGGCTGCTTTAAGACCACTAGGGGGCACGCGCACGCAAGCGCCCGAGGTTCGATGACTGAGCTGATGCGTGTGCCCGGCGGTCGTAATGTCCACCGGGCACCCATGATCGCTCCACACAAAGACAAAACGTCTATGTAAATAGACAGATCTCCGTTATGTCAGGGGTGAGTAGACTGATCTGTTGTTCCTACTGCTTAGGAACAACAATCTGTCTCCTCCCCCAGGCAGTCCCATCCCCCACAGTTAGAAACACTCCCTAGGACACACATTTAACCCCTTGATCACCCCCTAGTGTTAACCGCTTCCCTGCCAATGACATTTATACAGTAATCAGTGGCTGTTTTTAGCTCTGATCGCTGTATACATGTCAACGGTCCCAAAATAGTGTCAAAAGTGTCCGATCTGTCCGCCGCAATATTGCAGTCCTAGTAAAAATCGCAGATCACCGCCATTACTAGTAAAAAAAAAAAATAATAATAAAAATGACATAAATCTATCCCCTATTTTGTAGACGCTATAACTTTTGTTCAAACCAATCAATATACAGTATATATATATATATTTCACATTTTCTTATCAAGTTGCCTTAAAAGTATCATGTGATTGGGGGGATACCCTTTCTTTGCACATATTACTCTTGGGGATGTCGGCAACAGATCGGTCCCTTTAAGTGAAACCTCCCCTCTCACTTGTAAAGTTGGAGCTGTAGTAGGGAGCAAGAGTAGCATGAGCCAATGCCTCCTCTGTAGTGCCGGCTCCTGTCCCATGAGGAGTGATACCGACTTCACTCCACCTCTTATTATCACGGCTAGCAATCTCCAGAGAGGTGCCAGCAACAGGTAAGAAGAGACCTTCAGGTCAGTGTGAAGCAATACACCGGGCACAATAGTATAGGGCTGCTTTCACACTGATGGGCTATGGTTTACGCACACCGGGGGTGCAGTGCGGTGTACCTGCAGCTCTCCATGCAGGAGTTTTGGTGCACTTTCAGAAATTGCACCACACCTGCCGGATATAATAGAAGTCTATGGCAACACACAGCTAACCCAGGAAAGTCGCAAATAAACTGCGCTGCACCTGTGGTGCAGGTAAACCGCAGCACATCAGTGTGAAAGCAGCCCTATAGGGGATCAGGACAGTAAGGGTTCATTTACATTTGCAGTTTGGGGGGTGGTAAAACTCCACAGTAAAGATGTGTTTTTATCAGCTTTGCCCCAAACTCACCCCCTGTAGCTGCAGTGGCCAGGGTAGGGTTGCCACCTCATCCCTTTAAACCCGAACACGTATTAATTACACAGGTTCTGTGGCTGGTTAAACTCACTTGGTGCTTTACCTGCATTATTTTAGCCTCAGAACCTGTGTAACTAATACGTGTTCAGGTTTAAAGTGATGAGGTGACAACCCTAGGCCAAGGGTGTACACATGTCGCAGCCACAGCAGGAGTTATACACCCGCTCATGGTTGGTGGGTGTAGCACCTGCCAAGCATGAGCCATTCAAGTAAATGAGGCTACTCTGCATGTGCCCTGCACCTTTTGAAGTACAGCAAACAAGGGGTTAAAGCAGGCAGCGTTGTGTTGCTTTCTCAAGACTAGGGATTGGCCGAACGAACCCCTGTTCGGTTTGCACCAGAACTTCTGAACACCATAAAAGTTTGGACCCGAATAACGAACCCCATTAAAGTTTGAAGGCTTATATGCAAGTATTTGGGCATACGATGGGTATAGAGAACCGGGTCCTGCCCTGGGAGACATGTATCAATAAAACATTTTGTGAAAAACTTAGTTTTTTAAATGAGCACTGATTTTTTTATTTTTAAAGTGAAAGCCTAAAAATGAAAAATGCCTTCCAATATAGTGCCTGGGGGGTCCCCTTAGTCTACCTGTAAAGTGGCAAATCTGTACCTTGTCTAGAATCTGCTGCAGCAATCATTGCATTTATAAAGCCAAAAAAAATTTAATTTTTCCTGCAAGCTGCCTTTATTTTGCTCAGCAACAGCTGGGGAGCCAGTGTGTATGATGAGGCCACAATGTAGTGCACTGAGAACAAGATTAGAGATTTTTTGGATACATTCTGGTGTCACTTTGACTTTAGATAGAAGTAACGGGTGTGTAAAAATTGGTCTTTGGGTGTCGGTGGCGCCTTCCCACCGTAACCCTGGAGAGGTGCTCTTGATGAAAGCAAGAGTTGGCCTTGCTGTAAAAAACTGCAATGATATGCAGGTGTTAATTGTGCCCATGAAACCTATACCAAAACCTATACCAAAAGCAAAAACCTAAATATACCAAAAGCAAGTGGCTGACGCTGTGGTCAAATAACTCAGCTGACTCCTCAATGGCTGATGTTTGGGCTATGGCAGGAATAGATGTGGACAAGGAGGCAGGTTTATCCACTCTGGCAACTGCAGGGGACTGCACACTTGTCTCTGCTTGTGTGACAGAGGAGGAGGAGGATGAGCAAGGTTTAGTAAGCCAGTCCACCACCTCCACTGCATGATGTGGCTGGATAGCATGGGCAAACTCACTAAACAGAGGAAGTGATGCCCTGCCTGAGGACTGACCACCACGTCCACCTTTGCCTGTGGACACATTTGTTGCTGGCCCCCTTACAGTGCCAAGGGAACGTCTGCCTCTCCTTGTTGTCCTCCCAGACATTATTGGGAGGGAGGGGGCGGTGCTTATAAGCAAATGTAAAGAAGAAGTTGAAATCTGTACGTCGATGCACTTTAATCAATGTAAAGAGGTGTTTGGTGCACTTTAATTTAAGTACTCACACTACACAGACACACTCCATGGATACACTATAATATACTGCAATATAATGTGCCAAACATACAGTGACGCACAGAACTATATGGCGGTAAACTGGCAGTAACGCAAGCAAAACTATATGGCGGTAAACTGGCAGTAATTCACACAGAACTATATGGCGTTAAACTGACAGTAACGCACACAGAACTATATGACATTAAACTGGCAGCAACGCACACATAAGTAAAGGGCGTTAAACTGGCAGTAATGCAATCAAATAGACCATCACTATACTGACGCTATCTGAACTGTCCCTACTCTAGCTATACACTAATGTAAAGATTACTGACACGGTCTCACTAAACTACAGTGAAACTATCTGAGCTGTCCCTACTCTAGCTGCACACTATACAAAGCTGAATGATGGTCCTCCTCACTACACTCACACTATCCCTAGACTGACACTAAACTAATATTCTATACTGACAATTGAAGCAAAATAGCACAGTATAGCACACTAAATAATAGCACTGAACAGAGCCCTGTTCTATTCCTCTCCATACCAATATCACACTGAAAATGGCTGCTATTGAAAGAATACTTTTATACTGTGGGGCGGGAATGAGCCATGATTGGATAAAGTCATGAGGACAGTGTCCAATCATGTCCAATCATGTGCCCTGATTGGCTGAAGCTTTCACTGCTTCAGCCAATCAGGGCTTGCAATGCACTGTTCAACGCCACAATGCATTGTAGTCGGTTTGGGGGGGGTGGCGAACAAGCAATCGAACAACCCATTTGTTCGGATGTTCGCCGAACGCCCGAACAGCAAAATTTTGGCCTGAACTTATGCTCGGGCCAAACCGTTCACCCATCCCTACTCAAGACCTGCTTTAACCCATGGGACCCCACAGAAGCATGCAGTTGTGGGAGTGCTTGCAGAGCGGCCCCATTTACTCGAATAGGTCATGACTGGCAGGCGGTAGCACCCACCAAAAGCAACAGGGAGCTTAATTCCTGCTGCTGCTGCATGTGTACACTTTTGGCTGCCCCTCAGCAGCTAAAGGGGGATATGGATTTGGGGCGGTAAAATTACAACTCAACTGCAGAGAAACCAGCACCCCCCCCCAACTTTATGTTTGAATGAGTCCCAAGGGTTCTGCTGCAGAATGCAACTAAGAGCTCATTCACAAGTGCAGCAGACACTGCTGCCCCTCTTAAAACGATATGTTGCCTCGTCACCACCTGATTTAAGCCCATGATTGCCATGGCAATTCAAGGTTTAAATCAGGTGTGATGAGGTGACACTGTTCCCGATGGTCTTTGACCTCTCCCATTTTATTCAGGTAGATCTTCACCTCTTTAAGGTTGCCTACCCCTGGACTAGGGTGATGCAGGACCAAAATATATGCTCTAAGATTCTCCTGTGGGTTCCACATCTCTAGCATCTGTTGGAGACATCTGAATAGATGAGACTTAATTTATCCTGGAGTGTAGCACCAGTACCAGTATCAAAGTGCAGTACATATATTTTTATTGTAGATATGTTCATAATACATAAAAGTAAAATATTACTTAGAAGGATAAAAGAATACATTTTCATGTCTCTAAATTATTGTACACCCTACTGTGAAGACCTCTTTGAAGGATCTTGTAGACAGGCAGAAATGGGATTATTGTACTTATGCACAGCATGGCCCGGAGGTAACATTTAAAGCTCCTCTTCTGTGGAATTGTAATGATGCAGAGAAGTGATGGGTCTACCTCACACTGGCTCAGAAGGGGAAGTAGCAGAATGAGAGGCTTTAAAGACTATGTGTGATCTGCTCGATGGATTATTACTATCTCAGGTTGTGACAGACCCAACTGGGACAGCAGCTTTTGGAGGGAACTAGGGGCTTGCCTCCTATCCACTGATTATGGCCCATGGAGGAGACTAGGGATTTTGTCTGCTTCTCCTGGTCAGAGCATGGTAAAGAGCTCTGTTCAGCCTCTGATCCCATGGAGAGAGCAGTTCATTCTCTAATGATGGACCACAATGTGATGAACGCTGAGAGCGAGGCTTAGATTAATTCTCTGAATAAGGGCAATATTCCCTTCTAGAGTGGATGGAAAGATGTAATATTAATCTTGTGCAGGTTAACCACTTCCCGCCCGGCCTATAGCAGAATGACGGACAGGAAGTGGTTCAGTTATCCTGACTGGACATCATATGACATCCAGGATAACTGGGGGCATGCACCCGTGGAGGCACGCATCTCAGCGATCATTGTGCCAGTCTGACACACCGCCTCTCCGACCTAGGTAAAGAGTCTCTGACTCTTTACTACGTGATCAGTCATGTCCAATTGCGGTTGATCACGATGTAAACAGGAAGAGCAGTTTATCGTCTTTTCCTCAGTCGCGTCTGACAGACATGAGTAGAGGAGAGCGATCGGCTGCTCTCCTGAGAGGGGGGGTCTGCGCTGAGTGTTTATCAGTGCAGCCCCCCTCGGATGCCTGCCCAGGACCACCAGGATGCCTCCAGAACCACAAGGGATGGCCACCACACAGGACCACCAGGTATGCCACCCTAGACCACAAGGGATATGCCAATCAGCTGCCAGGCAGCTGCCAATCAGTGCCCAGGCAGGCCAATAAAAAATTCCTGCCAGTGCCACCAGTGATGCCTATCAGTGAAATCTATCAGTGCCAGCCATCAGTGCCCATCAGTGCCGCCTTTCAGTGCCCATAAGTGCAGCCTATAAGTGCCCATCAGTGCCAAGCAGTGCCGTCTATCAGTGCCTCCCATAACTACCCATTAGTGCAGCCTTCCAGTGTCCATCAGTGCCCACCAGTGCCACCTATGAGTGCCCATCAGTGCCTCCTATCAATGCTCATCAGTGCTGCATATCAGTGGCCATTAGTACCGCCTATCAGTGCATATCGTCAGTGTCCATCAGTGCCATCTCATCAGTGCTATCTCATTGGTGCCACCTCATAAGTGCCTCCTTATCAGTGCCCATTATTGCAGCTTATCAGAGCCCATCAGTGAAGGAGAAAACTTACTTATTCACTCAATTTTATAACAAAAACAAAGAAGAACTTTTTTTTCCCAAATTTTCGGTATTTTTTTATTCGTTAAGCAAAAAATAAAAACCGCCGAGGTGATCAAATACCACCAAAAAAAAGCTCTATTTGTGGGAACAAAATGATAAAAATTTAGTTTGGGTACATGTCGCATGATCGTGCAATTGTCGTTTAAAAAGTGACAGCGCTGAAAGCTGAAAATTGGCCTTGGCAGGAAGGTGTGAAAGTGCCCGGTATTGAAGTGGTTGATGGTCAGGGGAAATGCGGTGGCCCTCCTGCAGACTGGGGTGGAGAGGCTTCTTCATTTAGGACAGAACTATTTATCAACAATATCCCTCAAGATAAATGAATTCCACCTTTTCAGACTGCTGGAACATTGTATGAGTTTGTCTCATAGACTGTTGTAGTAGACTGGTGCCAGACAGTCTGAGGTGGGGTGGAATCACTTATTAACCAAAGCATTGTCTAGGTGACTAGTTGTTCATTAGGTAACTGTTTAATTAGATTGCTGTTCATGCTATGTGTTTATTGTTAAGTGTGTCTCTCCCATTGTGTGCCTCCTAGGTATAAACTCCCATTAATAATTGAGTCACCTATTGTTTCCTACTCCTCATCTCTTGGAGACGGGATTCATATTGTGTCCGTTTATGTGTTTATGCTTATGATAATGTGTAATGTACTTTGTGTATTCAGGGCTGTAGACTGGTGCCGAACGGTCTGGGTGGGCACTGAGTCACCTAGGCGTGTCTAGGTGGCTAGTTGTTTAATTGGCATAAGGTTTATGTTGGCTGTTCCTTAGCTGTGCTAATTATATACCTGTTTACATTTTGCCTTGTTAGGGAAATGTGAGCTATATATATGCTGTGTGAATTTTCGAAAAAGAATTCCAGTTTGCACCTAAGCTAGTGTCATATAGTCCTTGGGTGCTCAGCTATTATACCTGGTTCCTGGGTGAAGTCAGGAGGAAGTTGTAGACAATGTAAGACCTCGTTATCTAACGTCAAGCATTGTTGTAGACGATGCTTGAAGGAGGCACCCAAGTTGGGTCACACAGGGGTCACCAGAGAATACATAGTAATTGCTTAATACGCATCCCACCCAGATGTGTTTTAAAGCTCAACCCCGGTCACAACATAACCAAAAAAAAAAATGACGCTGCAATGGACCCCTCTACACCACAGGGGTTAATTGATCTTTAAGTCTAGGGCTTTAGGAATACACTTTAATCTTTATGATGATGCCAAGGGACTACTCACAGCCCGGAGCTTCAGAAAAAAGAGAGGAACCCTGGAGCCTGCAGGAGCGAGGAGTAAGGTAAGTAATACAGCCCCTTCCTCAAACCCCTAAACTTAATGAGCATTTTACTCTTGAAGTGCGGGCAGGAGGGGCTCTGCAGTATGACTTTAAGAATTAAGTTGATGGGATCTTCCATAAAACATGTCTATGAAAACCACTGTATGGGGTTCATTTACTAAAGGCAAAAAGACTGTTCACTTAGCATAGGAAGTTGCATTTTGGACACTTTGGGTGAAATTTTTTTTTTCCCCCTGAGCTTAGTAAATGAGGTGAAGTTCTGCTGGCTTCCATCATCCATCATGTTCAAGTAAAAATGCTTTTTTTTAAAAAAAAAATCTCCTTACATTTGACTAGATTTTCTTTGCACAGTAAAACTTACCCTCATTCACTAAGCTCAGGGGAAAATGTCCTTGCACACTGAAACTTCCCTTTCTAAGTGAACAGCCCATTTACCCTTTAGCGTTAAGAGAGAGCAGGGCAGACGTTCATCTTCTAAGATCCCAGAGACTCCATAAGGGGTTGTTTTCAAGACTAACAAATGTGATTTTCATCTTTGTTATGTCACATACACTTCATAGTCCATCTATTCTTCACACTAACTACAAGTCAACATAACTTTGTTCTATATGGCTTCTAAAAAGAATTTAAGATCTGACCCTAGCAAACATATGTTTTCTTGTATTTCTCTCAGGTTTTATGATAATTATATAACATTTAGGGAAAAATATACAGCCTAATATTCCGGCACTGGAGGTCAGTATGGCGAATACCTCCACAGCCACCATGTATTTCCCTCTGGTGCTCAGATAGGCCGGGATCATGGCAATCCAGACACTGCAGAACACCAGCATGCTGAAGGTGATGTATTTGGCCTCATTAAAACTGTCCGGTAATGTCCTCACCATGAAAGCCAGAACAAAACTCACAGCTGCCAGAAACCCCATATAACCCAACATAGAGTAGAACCCGATAACTGACCCTTCATTACACTGAATGATGATCTTCCCAGGATAGGAGTGCATGTCATACTCTTGGTAGGGAGGGGACACTGACAGCCAAATAACACAGATCAGAACTTGGACAGAGGAACAGGTTATGACAACAGAATTAGGCAACTTATCTCCCACCCACTTCCTCCAGTAGCTGCCGGGTTTGGAGGCTTTGAAGGCAGTGCAGACTGTGATAGTCTTGGCCAGAACAGAAGAGACAGCGATGGAGAAGAAGACCCCAAATGATACTTGTCTCAGCATGCAGGTTATATCCACAGGACGCCCGAGGAAGAAGAAGACACAGAGGAAGCTCAGCAGGATGGAGGTCAGGAGGATGAAGCTCACAGTCCGGTTATTGGCTTTCACAATTGGAGTGTCCCGGAGTAGAATAAACAACGTCAGTATATGGAGAGTTGCAGCAGAACATAATATAGAGATGACATGAAAGGCTTGAGTCATTGTGTCCGTCTCGTAGGAGAGATAGTCGTATGTTTTGGGAATACAGGACATTTTTCTCTTATCCGACCACTTATCGTCAGGACATTTTTGGCAGGTGGCACTGTCTGTGGGGGGAAAAAAGGGCAAACATACAAATTTTTTAGTTATAAACTGAATAAAATGATCAATAATGTAGCACATATCAGGCACAGTAGTACCTTGGATTACGAGCATAATCCGTTCCTGAAGAATGCTTGAAATCTAAAGCACTTGTTTATCAAAGTGAGTTTCCCCATAGGAATCAATAGAAACTCATATAATTTGTTCCAGTGTCACTGCTAGTGTATGCAGTACCACATGTGTGTGTGTGTGGGGGGGGGGGGGGTGCACCAGAGACACTTGGAAACACTCGGAGAAGCTCGGAGACACTCCAGAACGGAATGTGTTTCTGAGTGTTTCCGAGGGTCTCCGAGCGGCTCCGAGTGTCTCCGAGCTTCTGCGAGTGCCTCTGAGCATCACCGGTGCCCCCCCACACCTCTGGCAATGCTCGCAAACTGAGTCGGGATTTAAAAAAAAAAAAGCTTGTATTGTGAAACACGTGTAAACTGCGTTACTCGCAACTCAAGGTTTTACTGTAATTGTTCTTTATTAATAAAATCTTGGTATTAAATTTAACTAGTTCTATGAATGGGTGGCAGATCCATTCAGGGTGATGGCCTTCCTTCCAGGTTCGGAGCAAGCATGCACGTGCCCCCCTGCCGACCCATGCTGTGATTGGGCTCAACACAAGTTTGGCAGCTGATTTCAGCCAATCATTTTGGATGAGGTCAGCTGATCGGTTGTGGCCAATCACACACAGAGTTCTATGTTTACAAAAACACAGAATTCTGTGTACAGGAAACAGCCATCCATCTGTTGTAGATGCTATATATTTCACACAAACCAATTAATATACACTTATTGGAATTTTTCTTCACCAGAGACATGCAGCAGAATACCGTTTGGCCTCAATTTATGAAGAAATTTGATTTTATTGGATATGTTTTATAACAGAAAATAGAAGATTTTTTTTTTCTTTTTTTTCGTTTATATCACAAAATATAAAAACCCAGTGGTATCACTAAAAGAAAGCTCTATCTGTGTGAAAAAAAATAAAATAAAAATTAAAATGTAATTTGGGATAGTGTGATGGAACCATCCAGCACTCAGCTTGGGTACTACCGTCAAGATACAGCTTCCTCCAGTCTTGAACCCGGAACCGGATATTATAGCTGACCATCCAAGACTAGCCGACAATAGCTTAGCTGCAAACCGGAACCCTCTTTATAGACATCTCACACATAATTTATATACCACACAACTTCAGGTATGGTCTGATCACATTACCCCTAACAATACAAACTGTAAACAGGAATAAAATTAACATAGCTAAGGAACAGTCAACATACACATAATGCTAATTCACATCTAGCAACTAATAGCCGACGGTGATCTAATTAACCCATAAAGCTAATCAACAAAAACGCAGATGATCAGACAGGCAGAAACAATAGGTGACTCAATTAACAATGGGAATGCACACATAGGCGGCACACAATGGGACAAAGACACTTAACACATAACAGCTTCAATAGATTATATCAGGAGAGCCTAGTATCAGGTTGCTTTGAGCTGATGGTAATATTAACCACTTAAGGACCGGGCCTATTTTTCAGACTCACAAGCTCTTTTTTTTTTTGCTCAAAAATTACTTAGATCCCCCAAAGATTATATATATATATATTTTCTTTTTTTCTAACACCCTAGAGAATAAAATGGCGGTCGTTGCAATACTTTCTGTCACACTGTATTTGCGCAGCGATCTTATAAGCGCACTTTTTGGGGGAAAAAATACACTTTTTTGACTTAAACAGTAAGGCAACAGTACAGTTAACCCAATTTTTTTTTAATATTGTAAAAGATAATGTTAAATTGATACCCAACAGGTCACACTTCAAAACTTCACCCGCTCGTGAAATGGCGAAAAACCTTTACCCCTAAAAATCTCCATTGGCGAATTTTACATTTTACATTTTTTTCTTATTTATTTTACTTTTTACTTTTTTTTTACATTGTTCTTTAAAAAAAAAAAAAACATTGGCTCACTTTTACTTCTATGTAAACGTCCCCTGTAACCGAAAAAAAAGCATGACAGGACCTCTTAAATATGAAATATGCAATCAAAAAAAATGAAATGTATTTTTTTTTTACAAAAATATTAAAATTCCCCTTTAAGAGCATTGGGCAGAAGTGACGTTTGATGTAAGCGACGGAGACGACAAATACTGCAGCTGCTGATTTTTATTATTAGGACACTTACCTGTCCAGGGTTCCTGCGATGTCAGCACCCCATACGATTTTCGGATCGGCGGTTGGGTGCCGCCGTCGCCATTCCTAGTAAGGGAAACTGGCAGTGAACCCTTTCGGCTACATTACTGCGGTTCCCTACAAAGCATGCTGCCCTTTTTTATTGGCCCGGCAGCGGAGGAAGGAGGAGGGGGCTGAACTTTCGAGGGACGGCGCCACGGCGCTGTTCTCCGGAAGTGGGGAAGGTGGACCTGTCAAAAACAGGTACTCGTTTCCCTCTCCCCACCCCCCGAAAGGGGCCAAATGTGGCCCGAGTGGGGGGAGGAGACAGATAAGCGGAAGTTCCACTTTTGAGCTTTAACAATCTAAAACAGTCATTGCTGGTTTGGGCATAGAGCCCCTAAATATGTATCTGGTTCCTCCATTCCAGAGTATTTGTGTTTTGGGGAGACATGGACTTGAATCCGAAGCAAGACCACTCAAGACCGCTCCAAGGTTCCCCCTGGCACACACCTTCAAAACAATGGTGTTCCCTTAAAAGCCAGGGCCCATAGTAGGCAAGAGGCCACCCTGCAGTCCTCTCCAAAAGCCTCTGTCCCGGTTGGGTCTGTCACGGGTAGAGTGTTGCATTGACTTTCATTGGTCACTCCAGATTGGCTGGTCTCGGGTTAAGGCAGGTGGCGTTGTTTGGCTAAGAGATGTGGTTTTATAAGGACAAGCAGGGAGGAATCTACAATCCCCATGGAGCACGGTGCTCTGAGCAGAAGAAATGAAGAAACGTCTGCAGGCTGCAAAGGGAGGATTGTGGTCTTTTGGTGCCAGACCAGGGAGAAAGCAAACATCAAGGGAAGAGTACTGAACCACAGGGCCCTCATCCACCAGAGCAGCCCTATCTCTACTTCTGCAGCCTGCCTGGCCAGGCTGGACAGCCAGTCAGCATCAGCATTTGCAGCATTGTCGCGTGAGTTCACTGAGTGTTTTATGCACACACAGCCTTCCAGAGCGGGTTCACTGGTTACCTTCAGAAGGTGGTTCAGCTGAGCATGCGCCGCCACCTTATGAGGGGCCCTTCCATCGTTAAAAGCCCACTACTAAAGAGCAGGCCTGATGAGAGGGCTCTTAACCCACCAAACATTGCATAGCACAAAACTTTTTGAGACTTCAGTTACTCAGTTTGCCACTGAGGCTCCTCGGGCACCCTTATACATATACTGTCACGTACATTACCTACTCTGGATTTCCATAACTGTACTCTGGCCTACACTTCCTTGTATCTGTTATGCCCATGCCCTTATGTTGTCGGAAATTCCATTCGCGTGTAGGCTCCATCTGACTTTTTCCGTCGGAATTTCCGACACACAAAGTTTGAGAGCAGGATATAAAAATTTCCGACAACAAAATCCGATTGTTTAAATTCCGATCGTGTGTACACAAATCCCACGCACAAAGCGCCACGTGTGCTCAGAATAAATTAAGAGATGAAAGCTATTGGCTACTGCCCCGTTTATAGTCCCGATGTACGCGTTCAGAATGATGGGATTTTCCGACAACTTTGTGCGACCGTGTGTATGCAAGACAAGTTTGAGTCAACATCCTGATGGATTTTGTTGTTGGAATGTCTGATCAATGTCCGATCGTGTGTACAGGGCATTACTGTTAAACCTTGCTCAAGTACCTCCTACCAGAACTCTTTAACAAACCTCCACTACCTAAAATTTATGAATCATGAGCTGCTTAGTCACATCATTAGTGCACCACCATACGGGCCTCAACCACGCCGGCAGGAAGCAAATATTTTTTCTTTACTTTTGTTCTTTCTTTTTTTTTTTCATGCTGGTGGTCATTCCACTCTACTTGCGCTGTTTTCGAGACTTTAACCATAAAGTCACGTTCTCATTTACTTAAAGTCAATTTTTTTTTCATTATAGGTGGCCCATTTTGCAGATCTCCTCTGCAATTTCTGTCCTATAGCCAAACAGGAAGTGAGGGGAAATCCCTGTAAATCAAGGGAATTCCTTGGGGGGGTCCCCAGGTCACAAAAACTAGTGTACCCATTGTAAGATATACCCTCTATTACTTTTATGGGGACAGCACAAAATGTGGGTAATTTCTCTTACTTTCACTTCTAATGATTACAGTAAAGAGGACCAACAGAGAGGGTGAATCTCCGTAACAGGGGGGCGGGGTAGTTTGTACTATTCTGCCTCATTTAACCAAATCTTTGCCAATACAAACCATGTTTGCTCAGTCTGGTGTGTTTTTTTTTCAACAGTAGGGTGTGTGTCAGAGTGGTGTGGAGGGAGACCTGCTCTGAGAATACAAGGGTTAGGTTTCAGAGGACCCATCAAACCAATGTCTCTTTTGGGGGTGCGCTACACACGGAAGCTATAGCGAGGCTTCTAGGGATGAAGGCGCTGAGCAGAAAGGCCGGGCATAGTTGGGCTCTCTTGCAAATCACAGCTTCTTCATCTCTATTAACCCCTGACGCACCACAGGATTACAGCAGTGGGGGGGGGTGGGGCTTCGATGAAGTAGGATTTCAAGGAGACCAGAAGCCAGCAGCATAAGGTGCCATGCCACATTACTGGTAGGTTGTGTCCCTTGCGCTGATGTTTGTGGGTTTTTTTTTTTACTACACCTAGGGTTTAAAGTTAATAGTCATGTGTATTTTTTCAACCTGACTGGCTATACGACTGTGTATTTATTACCGGTTACGTTGGAGAGTTCTCCATCAGAGCACGGCACACAGCCATAGCAGCAGACGTGGATTCCATCAGCTTGAACTTTCCTGGATCCTGGTGGACACGGATCATTGCAACGAGCTTGGGGAACCTGAGAGAAAAATATATCAGGTGAAATCAAATTAGCCCTGATTAAATTCAGGTAATTCTTTAAGGAAACAACTAAGTGGCATATATATATATATATATATATATATATATATATATATATATATATATATATATATATATATAATTGTAATCCAAAGCACTCGCATATCAAAGCGAGTTTCCCCATAGAAGTCAATGGAAACAAAGATAATTCATTCCACATTGACTTCTATTGCATGCAATACCACATGTGGCCAGAGGCGGGGGGGGGGCACCGGACAGACTCGGAAATACTCGGAGACCGCTCGGATGCACTCTGAAACCCTCAGCAAGGCTTGTAAACACTCAGGAGTATTTCTGAGTGTTTTTGAGTATTTCCAAGCGCTCTTGAGTATTTCTTAGTAGTGGCCCTGACCGGCTCTGAATGGCTCTGAGTGTCACAGGCGCTCCCGCACCTCTGGCCAAATGCGGTACTGCATACCGCAGAGGCTTGAATCCTGCCCGTTTTGCAAGACAACACTGGCAAACAAAAAAATAATAGCTCATATTGCGAAACGCTCGTTAACCGCGTTACTTGCAATCTGAGGTTCCACTGTATATACTGTATATATACAATATATTGTAAAAAGTATTAGTAGTCTTTATGGACCTTGCTTTGTGCCCTGGTGCGCAGTCATGTTGGAACAGGAAGGGGCCATCCCCAAACTGTTCCCACAAAGTTGGGAGCATGAAATTTCCAAAATGTCTTGGTATGCTGACAACTTAAGAGTTCCCTTCACTGGAACTAAGGGGCCAACCCAACCCCTGAAAAAAAAAACCCACACCATAATCCCCCCCCCCAACCAAATGATTTGGACCAGTGCACAAAGCAAGGTCCATAAAGACATGGATGAGCGAGTTTGGGGTGGAGGAACTTGGCTGGTCTGCACAGAGTCCTGACCTCAACCCGATAGAACACCTTTGGAATGAATTAAAGTGGAGACTGCGAGCCAGGCCTTCTCATCCAATGTCAGTGCCTGACCTCACAAATGTGCTTCTGGAAGAATGTTCAAACATTCCCATAGACACCCTCCTAAACCTTGTGGACAAGGGGATATCATGTTTTATTAGGGGTTGATAACTTGGATGGGGTAGGGAATTATGGGATGCCCAACTCGAGAATGTCCAAAACACTGAACCAGGGACAACTTCCTCCCTATTTACAAAAAAGTCTTCTTCTTCCTTCCGCCTGCACGAACTTGGTTACCACTGGGCAGCAACCCGCTGCTCACTCCTGTTGGAACCAGCAGAATATTGTTTGTTCAGTAAAGGCCCATTACAAGCAGGAGCTTTCAGTCCCTTGACAAAAGTAGTACAATGTGAGTAAACAGCATGGCATCTTTCCTTCTGCTTCCTTGTGACCACTGATTTCACCTCCACTTGCTTGCAGAAAATGCTAATCCACCTGGCTGCCACCAGCCACACCTGGCTGCCTTCTCCCATTCCTCCTTACTGACTTTCTGCCCCAGCCCTGCCCGACTGGCACACACCATGGATACCTCCCATGGCAAGGTTAGATGAAGACTCTGCACTATGCGGTCTTCAAGAAAGACCTGCTACAGTTGGCAGTCTCTCTGTCCCTACACTGTGATGATCTAATCACTGTCTCTCCTTGCTCCTTCCCGCTGCCTCCGTCTACTGCCTCCTGTGTTAAAATCCTTCCAAGCCAGCTTTCCTGAGCACCCAGGGCAGAAACCCCCCGCCCTGGTAAGGGATCCCTCAAGGGTCACCAACAGACTCCCTCAGCACTGCTTCTTCATCTTCCATCTGACTTCCTGTGCTGGAATTGCCCATGTCTATTTATGGGGTTGTCTCAGTTCCCCTGCCCCATAAATATTCATGCCAACTTCTTCTAACCCCCACCCTCTAGTTCTAGAAGGTTCTCCAACCTTCCAAACACCAGGGGGAAGGCACCACACCAGAGAGCTGCCAGGATGAGTCATCTAGCCCTGGCCTCTAGTAACCCTGACCCAATTCACTGACTCAGGTTGTTCCTGGCTAGAATATGCTTTACCTACTCTCAACTCTAGTAGCACACACTAGAGGGTGCTATGCCCACCTTCCTATAAAAAATAGCCATGTTCCCATTGGCTAGAAAAAAAGAATCTGAAAAACAATGGCTCTTGCACCCAGGAGCAAAAAGGAAATCCCATAAGATAAAGGGGAAGGGGGAAAACGGAACCTGGAAAGAAGTAGATTCTCAGTGACCCCAAGATTCCTAGTGTCCCTCACATACCAAGTAGATTCCCAGTGACCCCAAGAATCCTAGTGTCCCCACCATTCCAAGTAGATTTCCAGTGACCCAAGATTCATAGTGTCCCCAACATTCCAAGTCGATTCCCAGTGACCCCAAGATTCCTAGTGTCCCCAACATTCCAAGTAGATTCCCAGTGATCCCAAGATTTGTAGTGTCCCCAACATTCCAAGTCGATTCCCAGTGACCCCAAGATTCCTAGTGTCCCCAACATTCCAAGTAGATTCCCAGTGACCCCAAGATTTGTAGTGTCCCCAACATTCCAAGTAGATTCCCATTGACCCCAAGATTCCTAGTGTCCCCAACATTCCAAGTAGATTCCCATTGACCCCAAGATTCCTAGCGTCCCCAACATTCCAAATAGATTCCCAGGGACCCCAAGATTTCTAGTGTCCCCAGCATTCCAAATAGATTCCCAGTGACCCCAAGATTTCTAGTGTCCCCAACATTCCAAGTCGATTCCCAGTGACCCCAAGATTCCTAGTGTCCCCAACATTCCAAGTAGATTCCCAGTGACCCCAAGATTCCTAGTGTCCCCAACATTCCAAGTAGATTCCCAGTGACCCCAAGATTTCTAGTGTCCCCAACATTCCAAATAGATTCCCAGTGACCCCAAGATTTCTAGTGTCCCCAGCATTCCAAGTAGATTCCCAGTGACCCCAAGATTTCTAGTGTCCCTGACATTCCAAGTAGATTCCCAGTGACCCCAAGATTTCTAGTGTCCCCAGCATTCCAAGTAGATTCCCAGTGACCCCAAGATTTCTAGTGTCCCCGACATTCCAAGTAGATTCCCAGTGACCCCAAAATTTTTAGTGTGCCCGACATCCCAAGTTCAAATTTCTAAAATTTGCTTTGTTATAATTTATTTTGGATTCGTTGAAATTTGTTACTGTTGTGAGTCAGAAATTCAAATACATCCGAATCTCCGAATAATGATAATTTAATCCGAATTTTGATTTGTAATGGAACGAATCACACATGTCTAATTCCTAGTGTCCCCAACTTCAGAGAAGATTTGGAGTGACCCCAACATTCTTAGTGTCTCTGACTTTCTGAGAAGATTTGGACTGACTCCAAGATTCCTAGGGTCCTGACTTTCCGAGAGATTCCAAGTGACCCTAAGATTTCCTGTGCCCCTGTCGCTGGACCTTTCTTGTTCCTAGTGACTTTGCAATTGTCTTTCAGAACATTCCAGTGTCATCCCTGTACCCCCAGTGATCCCAGTGTAATCCAGCCTGTTCCCAGTTACTTCTGCCGGTAACCGGTATCATTGCACTTGTTGTATCCTCTGAGCATTCCAGTTTACTTGTTTCTAGCATTCCGTACAGTTTCCCTTGTGTGCCTCTTCCAACTTTCAGACTTGCACCTCCATGGTCCCCTGCAGTGGGGCCTGTCCATTAGGGGCGCATGGGTGCCGCCCCCCTCCTGACAATGCGTCCAGCCCCCTAATCTACACACAGGGTGCCGGATGCATGGATTGCAATGGGGGGAATGCTTTTTGTTCAAGCATGTGATTAGAGCCAGAGGCTCTATTAGGCTTCAAAATAGGGTGGGCTCGGGGAGCAGAGCACTGCGCTCTGAGCCCACCCAGTTGATTGACAACAATGAATGAATATACTCTATTGTCACACTGATCCTCCTCCCGGCCAATCAGGAAACTGGTCCTGAGACCCGTCACCCGATTGGCTGAAAGGACAGGCGATCCTATTGGACGCCTAGGAGGAGGAAGGAGGAGAGGCATGGCAGAAGCTGCTGTGATGCAGAGGAGGAGGAGATGCGAAAGAAGCTGACGCCCATTGCCCGCTGCCCATCGGAGCGCTGCCCGCCCACAATGTGAATTTGGACAATTGTGGATTTATTATTGTTATGTTGAAGAGGATTTTGGGAAACTCCATCCATGATATATCACAGTAGAAAGCGGGAACTAATATATGGGCATAAAAAACGTAGCAACAATAATTCTCCCTTATATTAGCATATTTACTATATGTAGCAAAGTCCCGGGCCTCTTTAGGCCCAATAGTGACCTCCAGAGTTAGGGAGAGCTGACACCCTTCAGTGTAGAGTGGGTTACAAGGCATGGTGGATGTAATGCAAGATGAACAGGTGGGCGCCAGACACTTTTTGAATGCTAAGAGATTTATTTTTCTCTTAAACAGAACTGTGGGATAGATGGTTAGGGCCAGGACACCCTTGGGTAGATGCAATGTTAATTGGCAGACTTCTATACAGGTGAAGGCCTCTACCCGGACATCCCTTCGGTATAGGTAGGACCGCTGTCTCCTATGGCAACAATCTTGTAGTTGTTACTAACGGTAATGGTATTCAACTATCTGAAACACGAACAGTTCTCTTTACCCCCACTCACTCACTGTGGGTCTTCACTCAACGAGCTCCCAATCTCTCTCACTGGACTTCAGATCCAATAGCCAGTGGATCCCCTGAACTCTTTCACCGTAGCACTCAGTATCTTCCTCAAGCTTCACCCTCGCTTCCCTGCTGTGTCCCTGGCTTGGCACTCACAGATACTCTTCAAGCTTCACCCCTGCTGACACGTTAGGCCCCTGTCTCGTTGGGTCCCTAACTTGGCACTTGCTGAAGTTTTCCCACTTCTTCACCGTCCCCGGCTGGCGAGAAGTCTGCTCTGGTACTGGCCTCAGCTTGTGATCTGCGGTAGCAATGTGGATGGTCCCTTAATGGCGACAGCTTCCCTTCTACTTCGACCACAACTGGTTCCCTGGCCAGTGGAACCGTTAATTCTGGTTGGACTATGAGTCCGCAGTCCCAACCCTACGCTGCTTCTCCTGTGTTTAGAACAGTCTGACAACAAAATGACATTTTGAAGTAAAAAACTCATTTAAAACTACCCGCGGCTATTGCATTGCGGACAATACACATAGAAGTTCATTGATAAAAACGGCATGGGAATTCCCCAAAGGGGAACCCCGAACCAAAATTTAAAAAAAAATGACGTGGGAGTCCCCCTAAATTCCATACCAGGCCCTTCAGGTCTGGTATGGATATTAAGGGGAACCCCGGCCAAAATTTAAAAAAAAAATGACGTGGGGTTCCCCCTAAATTCCATACCAGACCCTTCAGTTCTGGTATGGATTTTAAGGGGAACCCCGCGCCAAAAAAAACCAAAACGGCGTGGGGTCCCCCCAAAAATCCATACCAGACCCTTATCCGAGCACGCAACCTGGCAGGCTGCAGGAAAAGAGGGGGGGACGAGAGTGCGGCCCCCCCCTCCTGAACCGTACCAGGCCACATGCCCTCAACATTGGGAGGGTGCTTTGGGGTAGCCCCCCAAAACACCTTGTCCCCATGTTGATGAGGACAAGGGCCTCATCCCCACAACCCTGGCCGGTGGTTGTGGGGGTCTGCGGGCGGGGGGCTTATCGGAATCTGGAAGCCCCCTTTGACAAGGGGACCCCCAGATCCCAGCCCCCCCCCTGTGTGAAATGGTAAGGGGGTACTTACCCCTACCATTTCACTAAAAAACTGTCAAAAATGTTAAAAATGACAAGAGACAGTTTTTGACAATTCCTTTATTTAAATGCTTCTTCTTTCTTCTACCTTCGTTCATCTTCTGGTTCTTCTGGCTCTTCTGGTTCTTCCTCCGGCGTTCTCGTCCAGCATCTCCTCCGCGGCGTCTTCTATCTTCTTCTCCTCGGGCCGCTCCGCACCCATGGCATGGGGGGGAGGCTCCCGCTCTTCTCTGCTTCTTCTCTTCTCTTCTTCTCTTCTTCATTTTCTTCTCCGGGCCGCTCCGCACCCATGCTGGCATGGAGGGAGGCTCCCGCTGTGTGACGGCGCTCCTCGTCTGACAGTTCTTAAATAATGGGGGGCGGGGCCACCCGGTGACCCCGCCCCCCTCTGACGCACGGTGACTTGACGGGACTTCCCTGTGACGTCACGGAGAATGCCACAGGGAAGTCCCGTCATGTCCTGTGCGTCAGAGGGGGGCGGGGTCACCGGGTGGCCCCGTCCCCCGTTATTTAAGAACTGTCAGACGAGGAGCGCAGTCACACAGCGGGAGCCTCCCTCCATGCCAGCATGGGTGCGGAGCGGCCCGGAGAAGAAAATGAAGAAGAGAAGAAGAGAAGAAGAGAAGAAAAGAAGCAGAGAAGAGCGGGAGCCTCCCCCCCATGCCATGGGTGCGGAGCGGCCCGGAGAAGAAAATGAAGAAGAGAAGAAGAGAAGAAGGAAGAAGAGAAGAGGATGAAGAAGAAGATGAAGAGAAGAGCGGGAGCCTCCCCCCCATGCCATGGGTGCGGAGCGGCCCGAGGAGAAGAAGATAGAAGATGCCACGGAGGAGATGCTGGACGAGAACGCCGGAGGAAGAACCAGAAGAGCCAGAAGAACCAGAAGATGAAGGAAGATAGAAGAAAGAAGAAGCATTTAAATAAAGGAATTGTCAAAAACTGTCTCTTGTCATTTTTAACATTTTTGACAGTTTTTTAGTGAAATGGTAGGGGTAAGTACCCCCTTGTTAAAGGGGGCTTCCAGATTCCGATAAGCCCCCCGCCCGCAGACCCCCACAACCACCGGCCAGGGTTGTGGGGATGAGGCCCTTGTCCTCATCAACATGGGGACAAGGTGTTTTGGGGGGCTACCCCAAAGCACCCTCCCAATGTTGAGGGCATGTGGCCTGGTATGGTTCAGGAGGGGGGGGCGCACTCTCGTCCCCTCCTCTTTTCCTGCGGCCTGCCAGGTTGCGTGCTCGGATAAGGGTCTGGTATGGATTTTTGGGGGGACCCCACGCCGTTTTTTTTTTTTTTTTGGCGTGGGGTTCCCCTTAAAATCCATACCAGACCTGAAGGGTCTGGTATGGAATTTAGGGGGAACCCCATGTCTTTTTTTTTTTTTAATTTTGGCCGGGGTTCCCCTTAATATCCATATCAGACCTGAAGGGCCTGGTATGGAATTTAGGGGGACTCCCACATCATTTTTTTTTTAAATTTTGGTTCGGGGTTCCCCTTTGGGGAATTCCCATGCCGTTTTTATCAATGAACTTCTATGTGTATTGTCGGCAATGCAATAGCCGCGGGTAGTTTTAAATGTAATTTTTCCTTCAAAATGTCATTTTGCTGTCAGACTGTTCTAAACACGGGAAACATGCGCCCCTTTACAGGAATACTATAGACACCCCCCAGGTACGAAATTTAAAGGGATATTACACTTTTATTGTTTGACTTTAAGCATTATTAAAATCACTGCTCCTGAAAAAACGGCCGTTTTTAAAACTTTTTTTTGCATTGATCCATGTCCCCATGGGCAGGACCCAGGTCCCCAAACACTTTTTATGACAATAACTTGCATATTAGCCTTTAAAATTAGCACTTTTGATTTCTCCCATAGACTTTTAAAGGGTGTTCCGCGGCATTCGAATTTGCCGCGAACACCCCAAATTGTTCGCTGTTCGGCGAACTTGCGAACAGCCAATGTTCGAGTCGAACATGAGTTCGACTCGAACTCGAAGCTCATCCCTAGTCTTCAGATACCCGGCCATCTAGTGACAGAAGAGAGAAGTGCAGCAATTCCAGAATTAGGGCAAACTCAATTGATCTCTTAACAATTGGCCAAGGCAACTATCACTTAGCAATAGCAACCCTGCCTAAACATCCGTGTGCTACATCTACAACAAAACATTTTTGAACATCTGCCCTCACTTTTATTAAACTTTTTCCTACATCCCATTTTAAAACCATGGCCATTAATGTGGACCCCCCACCTTTTTATACATTTTAGGCACACAAAGGCATTTTCCTTCATCCTCCTTCATAAATCCAGTCATTATTACCCCCAAATCCCCTGGCAGCACTCAAGGGAGGACATTATTTTCTTGTCCAATACGGCCAGAGTATATCTATTTGGTCAAAAGTCTCTAGACACCTGACCGTTACATCTATATAATCGTATTGGAGTCGACACCCCTCTTCCTTTGTGGTCCCTACTCTTCTGGGAAGGATTTCCAAAAGCTTTTGGAGTGTCTGTGGGAATTCATGCCTATTCTGTCAAAGGACTGTTTATCAGTCCTCACTAGAGGGAGTTCGATAAGTCCTCCATCTTTGTTTATCCCTCTACTTTCTCTAGAAGAACATGGACTTGGTTATGTGATCCCCCCAGGATTGGGAATGCTGCCACATCTTATACTGGGGGCCCAAATTGTTTTGTCCTCCAGCAGAATATGTTGTACCAATGGATATGTACTCCAACTGACCTTCGCTGCCCAGGAACGTGTCCTTACTCGTCAGAGAGTCCAATCAGAGAATAGAGCAGATAATATGCTCAGAGCTTTTTTTCTCAGAGAATGGGTGCAGGTACTCCCCTCTTCCAAGTCACCCCTTGTCTCCACCTTCTACCCTCCCTTGAGCACCATCTCTTGTTTCCACCCCTTACCCACCTCCCAATAGCACCATCTTTAGAGCAAACAGAACCAAGATCATTTTGTGATGCTAAGTAATTTGGAAATAAATTGTTAATGATAATAAAAAAGCAGTAAAAAAAAGATCCCCTGCAGCCAACAACAATAGCCCCCCTTATAGATACCTTCAGCAACAATATACCCCCACCCCCAGTAACAATAGATCCCCCAGCAAAAATAGACCCCCAGCAACAACAGATCCACCCCAGGAACAATAGACCCCATCAGCAACAATAGATCTCCCTACATCCAGCATTTATAGACCCTCCAGCAGCCTGCAACAATAGACCCTCCCCCTTAACAGTAGATCCCTCCCCTCAGCAACATAAGACCACCCCCAGAAACAATATACCCCTTCCTCCACAATAGCCCCCCATGAGCAACAATAGATCCTCCAACAGCCAGTATCAATGGACACTCCAGCACACCCCAGTACCCTTTGCCATTAGATACATTCAGTGCTGGAGGTGCCCTGAGTTCCCGCTTAAAAAAAGCCAGATTATACTAGAAAGGAAAGGAAGAATGTGAGTCCAAAATACAATCAACACAAATAATGGAAATCTCTTACTTTGCCCCGTTTCCAGTGGTGATTTACGTCAGAGTCTCTTACATTGCTTGTCTCCAAACTATCTCTGGATGCAAAATGTGAAATGGAGGCTTTCCAATTGTCTGTCTCATGATCAAAAAATACCATATTTCCTACCATGATGTCATAGGGTAATTCTCCTCTATCATTGAAGACAACGTTATGTAAGAACGGGTTCTTTAACTGAACAGTCCGGATGTATCTGTGCAACTTCAAGAGGAAAAAATACAACAAAATCAACATAAATCTTCACCAGCTGACATTTCTCATAGTCACTAAGAGCACACAAAAGGTGCAAACATGAATGTGTGACAATAGTGATATGTGGTGATATGTGGTGATATGTGGTGATAGTGATATGTGGTGATAGTGATATGTGGTGATATGTGGTGATATGTGGTGATATGTGGTGATAGTGATATGTGGTGATATGTGGTGATATGTGGTGATATGTGGTGATAGTGATATGTGGTGATATGTGGTGATATGTGGTGATAGTGATATGTGGTGATATGTGGTGATAGTGATATGTGTTGATAGTGATATGTGGTGATATGTGGTGATATGTGGTGATAGTGATATGTGGTGATAGTGATATGTGGTAATATCTGGTGATAGTGATATGTGGTGATATGTGGTGATAGTGATATGTGGTGATATGTGGTGATAGTGATATGTGGTGATATGTGGTGATAGTGATATGTGGTGATAGTGATATGTGGTGATATGTGGTGATAGTGATATGTGGTGATAGTGATATGTGGTGATAGTGATATGTGGTGATATGTGGTGATATGTGGTGATAGTGATATGTGGTGATAGTGATATGTGGTGATATGTGGTGATAGTGATATGTGGTGATATGTGGTGATATGTGGTGATAGTGATATGTGGTGATATGTGGTGATAGTGATATGTGGTGATAGTGATATGTGGTGATATGTGGTGATATGTGGTGATATGTGGTGATAGTGATATGTGGTGATAGTGATATGTGGTGATACTGATATGTGGTAATATCTGGTGATAGTGATATGTGGTGATATGTGGTGATAGTGATATGTGGTGATATGTGGTGATAGTGATATGTGGTGATAGTGATATGTGGTGATAGTGATATGTGGTGATATGTGGTGATAGTGATATGTGGTGATAGTGATATGTGGTGATATGTGGTGATATGTGGTGATAGTAATATGTGGTGATGTGTGGTGATATGTGGTGATAGTGATATGTGGTGATATGTGGTGATAGTGATATGTGGTGATAGTGATATGTGGTGATATGTGGTGATATGTGGTGATAGTGATATGTGGTGATAGTGATATGTGGTAATATCTGGTGATAGTGATATGTGGTGATATGTGGTGATAGTGATATGTGGTGATATGTGGTGATAGTGATATGTGGTGATATGTGGTGATAGTGATATGTGGTGATAGTGACATGTGGTGATATGTGGTGATAGTGATATGTGGTGATATGTGGTGATATGTGGTGATAGTAATATGTGGTGATATGTGGTGATATGTGGTGATAGTGATATGTGGTGATAGTGATATGTGGTGATATGTGGTGAAAGTGATATGTGGTGATATGTGGTGATATGTGGTAATGTGTGGTAAAAGTATGCCTTTTTGTTGAATGTATCTAGATGCATCTGGAGGGGTGTGGTGTTGCAGTGGTTGAGGGTGCAAAAGTGCATAACGGTGCGGCAGCTGTGAAGTTTGAAGGGCACATCAGTGCAGTGGTGGTGGGGGCAGAATATTGAGTCAGTGCAGTGGTGGTGGGGGCAGAATATTGAGTCAGTGAAGTGGTGGTGGGGGCAGAATATTGAGTCAGTGCAGTGGTGGTGGGGGCAGAATATTGAGTCAGTGAAGTGGTGGTGGGGGCAGAATATTGAGTCAGTGAAGTGGTCGTGGGGGCAGAATATTGAGTCAGTGAAGTGGTGGTGGGGGCAGAATATTGAGTCAGTGGAGTTGTGGTGGGGGCAGAATATTGAGTCAGTGAAGTTGTGGTGGGGGCAGAATATTGAGTCAGTGCAGTGGTGGTGGGGGCAGAATATTGAGTCAGTGCAGTGGTGGTGGGGGCAGAATATTGAGTCAGTGAAGTGGTGGTGGGGGCAAAATATTGAGTCAGTGAAGTTGTGGTGGGGGCAGAATATTGAGTCAGTGCAGTGGTGGTGGGGGCAGAATATTGAGTCAGTGCAGTGGTGGTGGGGGCAGAATATTGAGTCAGTGAAGTGGTGGTGGGGGCAGAATATTGAGTCAGTGCAGTGGTGGTGGGGGCAGAATATTGAGTCAGTGAAGTGGTGGTGGGGGCAGAATATTGAGTCAGTGAAGTTGTGGTGGGGGCAGAATATTAAGTCAGTGCAGTGGTGGTGGGGGCAGAATATTGAGTCAGTGCAGTGGTTGTGGGGGCAGAATATTGAGTCAGTGAAGTTGTGGTGGGGGCAGAATATTGAGTCAGTGCAGTGGCGGTGGGGGCAGAAGATTAAGTTAGTGCAGTGTTGGTGGGGGCAGAATATTGAGTCAGTGAAGTGGTGGTGGGGGCAGAATATTGAGTCAGTGAAGTGGTGGTGGGGGCAGAATATTGAGTCAGTGCAGTGGTGGTGGGAGCAGAAGATTGGGCCAGTGCAGTGGTGCTGGGGGCAGAATATTGAGTCAGTGAAGTGGTGGTGGGGGCAGAATATTGAGTCAGTGCAGTGGTGGTGGGGGCAGAATATTGAGTCAGTGCAGTGGTGGTGGGGGCAGAAAATTAAGTCAGTGCAGTGGTGGTGGGGGCAGAATATTGAGTCAGTGCAGTGGTGGTGGGGGCAGAAAATTAAGTCAGTGCAGTGGTGGTGGGGGCAGAATATTAAGTCAGTGCAGTGGTGGTGGGGGCAGAATATTGAGTCAGTGAAGTGGTGGTGGGGGCAGAATATTGAGTCAGTGCATTGGTGGTGGGAGCAGAAGATTGGGCCAGTGCAGTGGTGGTGGGGGCAGAATATTGAGTCAGTGAAGTGGTGGTGGGGGCAGAAGATTGAGTCAGTGCAGTGGTGGTGGGGGCAGAATATTGAGTCAGTGAAGTGGTGGTGGGGGCAGAATATTGAGTCAGTGAAGTGGTGGTGGGAGCAGAAGATTAGGCCAGTGCAGTGGTGGTGGGGGCAGAATATTGAGTCAGTGCAGTGGTGGTGGGGGCAGAAGATTGAGTCAGTGAAGTGGTGGTGGGGGCAGAATATTGAGTCAGTGCAGTGGTGGTGGGGGCAGAATATTGAGTCAGTGAAGTGGGGGTGGGGGCAGAATATTGAGTCAGTGCATTGGGTCGTGGGAGCAGAAGATTGGGCCAGTGCAGTGGTGGTGGGGGCAGAATATTGAGTCAGTGCAGTGGTGGTGGGGGCAGAATATTGAGTCAGTGCAGTGGTGGTGGGGGCAGAATATTGAGTCAGTGAAGTGGTGGTGGGGGCAGAATATTGAGTCAGTGCAGTGGTGGTGGGGGCAGAATATTGAGTCAGTGCAGTGGTGGTGGGGGCAGAATATTGAGTCAGTGAAGTGGTGGTGGGGGCAGAATATAGAATCAGTGCAGTTGTGGTGGGTCAGAAGATTGAGTCAGTGCAGTGGTGGTGGGGGCAGAATATTGAGTCAGTGAAGTGGTGGTGGGGGCAGAATATTGAGTCAGTGCAGTGGTGGTGGGGGCAGAATATTGAGTCAGTGCAGTGGTGGTGGGGGCAGAAAATTAAGTCAGTGCAGTGGTGGTGGGGGCAGAATATTGAGTCAGTGCAGTGGTGGTGGGGGCAGAATATTGAGTCAGTGAAGTGGTGGTGGGGGCAGAATATTGAGTCAGTGCAGTGGTGGTGGGGGCAGAATATTGAGTCAGTGAAGTGGTGGTGGGGGCAGAAGATTGAGTCAGTGCAGTGGTGGTGGGGGCAGAATATTGAGTCAGTGAAGTGGTGGTGGGGGCAGAATATTGAGTCAGTGAAGTGGTGGTGGGAGCAGAAGATTAGGCCAGTGCAGTGGTGGTGGGGGCAGAATATTGAGTCAGTGCAGTGGTGGTGGGGGCAGAAGATTGAGTCAGTGAAGTGGTGGTGGGGGCAGAATATTGAGTCAGTGCAGTGGTGGTGGGGGCAGAATATTGAGTCAGTGAAGTGGGGGTGGGGGCAGAATATTGAGTCAGTGCATTGGGTCGTGGGAGCAGAAGATTGGGCCAGTGCAGTGGTGGTGGGGGCAGAATATTGAGTCAGTGCAGTGGTGGTGGGGGCAGAATATTGAGTCAGTGCAGTGGTGGTGGGGGCAGAATATTGAGTCAGTGAAGTGGTGGTGGGGGCAGAATATTGAGTCAGTGCAGTGGTGGTGGGGGCAGAATATTGAGTCCGTGAAGTGGTGGTGGGGGCAGAATATTGAGTCAGTGCAGTGGTGGTGGGGGCAGAATATTGAGTCCGTGAAGTGGTGGTGGGGGCAGAATATTGAGTCAGTGCAGTGGTGGTGGGGGCAGAATATTGAGTCAGTGAAGTGGTGGTGGGGGCAGAATATTGAGTCGGTGCAGTGGTGGTGGGGGCAGAAGATTGAGTCAGTGCAGTGGTGGTGGGGGCAGAAGATTGATTCAGTGCAGTGGTGGTGGGGGCAGAATATTGAGTCAGTGCAGTGGTGGTGGGGGCAGAATATAGAATCAGTGCAGTTGTGGTGGGTCAGAAGATTGAGTCAGTGCAGTGGTGGTGGGGGCAGAATATTGAGTCAGTGCAGTGGTGGTGGGGGCAGAATATTGAGTCAGTGCAGTGGTGGTGGGGGCAGAATATTGAGTCAGTGCAGTGGTGGTGGGGGCAGAATATTGAGTCAGTGCAGTGGTGGTGGGGGCAGAATATAGAATCAGTGCAGTTGTGGTGGGTCAGAAGATTGAATCAGTGTAGTGGTGATGGTGGCAGAAGATTAGGTCAGTACAGTGGTGGTGGGGGCAGAATATTGAGTCAGTGCAGTGGTGGTGGGGGCAGAATATTGAGTCAGTGCAGTGGTGGTGGGGTCAGAAGATTGAGTCAGTGAAGTGGTGGTGGGGGCAGAATATTGAGTCAGTGCAGTGGTGGGGGCAGAAGATTGAGTCAGTGAAGTGGTGGTGGGGGCAGAAGATTGAGTCAGTGCAGTGGTGGTGGGGTCAGAAGATTGAGTCAGTGAAGTGGTGGTGGGGGCAGAATATTGAGTCAGTGCAGTGGTGGGGGCAGAAGATTGAGTCGGTGCAGTGGTGGTGGGGTCAGAAGATTGAGTCAGTGAAGTGGTGGTGGGGGCAGAATATTGAGTCAGTGCAGTGGTGGGGGCAGAAGATTGAGTCAGTGAAGTGGTGGTGGGGGCAGAAGATTGAGTCAGTGCAGTGGTGGTGGTGGCAGAAATATTAACCACTTGCTGACTGCTTAGCTGAGAATGTACATGGTTTCCCCTTGGGGGTGGGACTTTAAAGGCATGGACTGTGAGACATACAATATCGTAAAAAATATAATAGTTTTAAGTACTTTATCAAAAAACATAAAACTCATACAAACATATATAGGAAAAATCTGTACAAAAAAGTTCTCGGGTGCATAACGTTCTAAAAAAATCACAGAAAAGTATGCACGCAAGGTATGAACATATAACAATAGAAATGCATACAATGTTTCCTACGCGTTATGGAGAAAAAAACTCCTTCTTCAGGTATTTCTGATATGCATTTGATTTTAAGTGTAGCAATCTAAAATATAAGGCTAAGGAATATTGCTATGCATTCCTATGTGACCTCCCAGGCTTCTTGGGTGGGCACACATCTCCCCCTGAGCACCCTATCAGGGCTGATGGCTTTTGTTCTCCCCCTGTCATCTATGTTCCACCCTCCTTGGTCACGTGACTGCCACCAAGGCCGCTACCATTCGCGCAGGCACTGTTGTGTTGTCAGGAGATGCAACACTTCTCTCTCCAGTCCATACCTGTTGGATTCCTGGGCGGCCGCGCCTGGGTGCCGGTGAGAGCGCGGCGCATGACGTCACGCCTCCCACACCGCCATCTTGGATGTGGACAGGGGGTGGCACTCGGGGGACCGCGGTGTCAGCATGTATGATGGGTGTGGATGATTTTCATCATCCACACCTGTCTAGAAGGCAGGGTTTTTGGCATTCAGCCAATACTTAATAGTAAGCTGTAGCAATGCAGCCAGGGGCGTACCTAGAAATAGCAGGGCCCCATAGCAAAATGTTGTATGGGGCCCCCCTGCAAACAGCCCCCCCACAGCTGCCCTAGTGTCAATGCAGCGTGACCTGTGCCACATATAGCGTGACCTGTGCACAATGCAGCGTGACCTGTGCCCAATGCAGCGTGACCTGTGCACAATGCAGCGTGACCTGTGCACAATGCAGCGTGACCTGTGCCCCATACAGCATGACCTGTGCCCAATGCAGCGTGACCTGTGCCCAATGCAGCGTGACCTGTGCCCAATGCAGCGTGACCTGTGCCCCATACAGCGTGACCTGTGCCCCATACAGCGTGACCTGTGCCCCATACAGCGTGACCTGTGCCCAATGCAGCGTGACCTGTGCCCAATGCAGCGTGACCTGTGCCCAATGCAGCGTGAACTGTGCCCCATACAGCGTGACCTGTGCCCCATACAGCGTGACCTGTGCCCAATGCAGCATGACCTGTGCCCAATGCATTGTGACCTGTGCCCAATGCAGCGTGACCTGTGCACAATTCAGCGTGACCTGTGCCCAATGCAGCGTGACCTGTGCCCCATACAGCGTGACCTGTGCCCAATACAGCGTGACCTGTGCCCCATGCAGCGTGACCTGTGCCCAATGCAGCGTGACCTATGCCCCATACAATGTGACCTGTGCCCCATACAGCGTGACCTGTGCCCCATACAGCATGACCTGTGCCCCATACAGCGTGACCTGTGCCCCATACAGTGTGACCTGTGCCCAATGCAGTATGACCTGTGCCCAATGCAGCATGACCTGTGCCCAGTGCAGCGTGACCTGTGCCCAATGCAGCATGGCCTGTGCCCCATACAGCGTGACCTGTGCCCCATACAGCGTGACCTGTGCCCAATGCAGCGTGACCTGTGCCCAATGCAGCGTGACCTGTGCCCCATATAGCGTGACCTGTGCCCCATACAGCGTGACCTGTGCTCAATGCAGCGTGACCTGTGCCCAATACAGCATTGCCTATGCCCAATACAGCCTGGTCTGCCTGTGTCCCATACAGCCTCACCTGTGCAAAGGAAGAGGCAAGCCACCCGGATCAGCAGAGAGCGGGATTGCCCGCTGTAATAGCTTTCATTTGAATTTCCCGTCTTCCCGGGGCTCATCATCACATAGCCCCACCTCTTGGCCTGACGCCTTTGATGACGTCACACGTCCCGCATTGGATTGGCGTTCTGTCTATCAAAGGCGCCGGGCCAAGAGGTGGAGCTATGTGACGTGAGCCCCGGGAACACTGGAAGTCTCTTCCTCTGCACAGGTGAGGCTGTATTGGGCACAGGCAGACCAGGCTGTATTGGGCACAGGCAACGCTGTATTGGGCGCAGGTCACACTGCATCGGGCACAGGTCACAGCTTGCCTCTTCCTCTCCTCTCTCTTCCCCTGGCTGGGAGACTGTGCTCTCATCCTCACTGGGCCCCACTTGGCTGAGGGCCCCATAGCGCCCGCATGGGTCGCTATGGTGGTAGTTACGCCCCTGAATGCAGCATTAGTGCTGTGGCTCTGGATGAGGTAACACATCAGCGGTATACAGGATTTCAGGTGAATTATATACCTGGCACTCTTTGCTCTGCCCGTAGATGGGAGTTCAAACTTTGTTTGCCACATAGACACCCTTTTTTATCCACTCTGTTTAAAGTTTTCTGTTTTGTTTGCTGTTTATAGACGGTGCTCCTTTGAAAATGTGCATTCATGGGTCGCTCCAGATCTTTGTAATCAGCTAGCTGTGTCTTCAATATGGACCTTTGAAGCACCTATTCCTGCTATCCTTTACCGTCTGCCACTGGGGATATTAATCTACCTGCCCCCCTGAAGTTTTCCCATTCATCTCAGTTTGCCCTCATCCGTGCCTATACAGCACCTTTCTGAGGTATACACTTCTTTCCTTATAGTTTATTATGATATCTGTTTATGCACAAAATTCTTATTGGTGAGGTCCTTACCAGTATGAATATAGACAAGTGTTTTTCCTAACCCCCAGGCCAACCTCTGTTATGTGAGGACACTTGGCCCTATTGGGATAGTTAGAATCACTAAAATACTTAAATACATTTTGCAGACTATTATAGTCATTTTCTTCATTATATTCCTTAGCCTCCTGCTGTTGCGGTCCCGGGCTGCACCTACGTGATTGCTGTATCCACTCTTCCACCAGGAAGTTCCCTTTTCAGTTCTTCTTGTTTTTACTAACCTGCTTCTCTTTGGCCATCTGGTCATTCTTCCGCGATCCGTTGGTCTTGGTTGTCTGTTGGACATGTGAGTATTAAGCAGTACACATGTATTTCTATCTTTGTCTGGATCCATCTGTCACCATTGGATGGACAGAGAAACACTGTTGAAGTATATTTTGTTGCTGAAAATATGTTCTTTTTAAGTTATTGTCATGAGCGGGTGTGACCAGAACCGTGTGATCTGCGACAGAGGACACCCAAACGTATATAAGTGAAAATATATATTAATTTATTAAGGAAAGTGAGTAATAAATAACAACCAACTCCAATATGACACAGTGCAATAACCAACCACAGACAGAGACCTACAAATAACAATAGACAGATAAATGCAATAAATGGGAAATACCAGGTTCATAAACAATAGCCAGGCCAGGGTCATACACAGAAGATCAGCAGGGATGTTCCAGAGACGTAAACGTAAGCCAGGCCAAGGTCATACACAGGGAAGTCAGTAGATGGGGTATGGAACACAGGACAGGGAGAGGATGGATGGGTCAGACTGCAGGCAGGGACCCAAGGTAACAGGTGGGACAGGATCAGGATCAGGACTCAGGGTTCAGGATCAGAAAGCTAGCAGGTCAGGAGGCAATGACGAAATCAAGGCAAACATGTGAATGCTTGCCGGGTATTTATAGGCCTATGATTGGCCTCAAGTGACACCTGATTGTAGGAGGTACTGTCTGCTCCACATTGCCAGGATCCATCCGCTGGTGGACGCCAGTACTGCGGCCCAAAGATGATATATTATAAACAGGGAAAAGCTCTCCTGACAGTTCCAAACTGCCAGGAGACACCTGCTGGTGGACCTCAGTACTGCATGCCAAATAACAGGTCTTACCAGCGGATGGAACATTTCCTGACAGTACCCCCCCTCAAAGGAGCGACCTCCGGACGCTCCAACTAGCCGTTGCTGGGGAAAGTCCATGGTGTCCAGCTGGGCAGTGGGCACATCAGGCTGGGCAGCGGACGGGAACAACTTGAGCTGGGCAGCAGACGGGAACAACTTGAGCTGGGCAGCAGACGGGAACAACTTGAGCTGGGCAGCAGACGGGAACAACTTGAGCTGGGCAGCAGACGGGAACAACTTGAGCTGGGCAGCAGACGGGAACAACTTGAGCTGGGCAGCAGACGGGAACAACTTGAGCTGGGCAGCAGACGGGAACAACTTGAGCTGGGCAGCAGACGGGAACAACTTGAGCTGGGCAGCAGACGGGAACAACTTGAGCTGGGCAGCAGACGGGAACAACTTGAGCTGGGCAGCAGACGGGAACAACTTGAGCTGGGCAGCAGACGGGAACAACTTGAGCTGGGCAGCAGACGGGAACAACTTGAGCTGGGCAGCAGACGGGAACAACTTGAGCTGGGCAGCAGACGGGAACAACTTGAGCTGGGCAGCAGACGGGAACAACTTGAGCTGGGCAGCAGACGGGAACAACTTGAGCTGGGCAGCAGACGGGAACAACTTGAGCTGGGCAGCAGACGGTAACAACTTGAGCTGGGCAGCAGACGGTAACAACTTGAGCTGGGCAGCAGACGGTAACAACTTGAGCTGGGCAGCAGACGGTAACAACTTGAGCTGGGCAGCAGACGGTAACAACTTGAGCTGGGCAGCAGACGGTAACAACTTGAGCTGGGCAGCAGACGGTAACAACTTGAGCTGGGCAGCAGACGGTAACAACTTGAGCTGGGCAGCAGACGGTAACAACTTGAGCTGGGCAGCAGACGGTAACAACTTGAGCTGGGCAGCAGACGGTAACAACTTGAGCTGGGCAGCAGACGGTAACAACTTGAGCTGGGCAGCAGACGGTAACAACTTGAGCTGGGCAGCAGACGGTAACAACTTGAGCTGGGCAGCAGACGGGAACAACTTGAGCTGGGCAGCAGACGGGAACAACTTGAGCTGGGCAGCAGACGGGAACAACTTGAGCTGGGCAGCAGACGGGAACAACTTGAGCTGGGCAGCAGACGGGAACAACTTGAGCTGGGCAGCAGACGGGAACAACTTGAGCTGGGCAGCAGACGGGAACAACTTGAGCTGGGCAGCAGACGGGAACAACTTGAGCTGGGCAGCAGACGGGAACAACTTGAGCTGGGCAGCGGGCTCCGGGTCATCTTGAGCTGGGCAGCGGGCTCCGGGTCATCTTGAGCTGGGCAGCGGGCTCCGGGTCATCTTGAGCTGGGCAGCGGGCTCCGGGTCATCTTGAGCTGGGCAGCGGGCTCCGGGTCATCTTGAGCTGGGCAGCGGGCTCCGGGTCATCTTGAGCTGGGCAGCGGGCTCCGGGTCATCTTGAGCTGGGCAGCGGGCTCCGGGTCATCTTGAGCTGGGCAGCGGGCTCCGGGTCATCTTGAGCTGGGCAGCGGGCTCCGGGTCATCTTGAGCTGGGCAGCGGGCTCCGGGTCATCTTGAGCTGGGCAGCGGGCTCCGGGTCATCTTGAGCTGGGCAGCGGGCTCCGGGTCATCTTGAGCTGGGCAGCGGGCTCCGGGTCATCGAGCTGGGCAGCGGGCTCCGGGTCATCGAGCTGGGCAGCGGGCTCCGGGTCATCGAGCTGGGCAGCGGGCTCCGGGTCATCGAGCTGGGCAGCGGGCTCCGGGTCATCGAGCTGGGCAGCGGGCTCCGGGTCATCGAGCTGGGCAGCGGGCTCCGGGTCATCGAGCTGGGCAGCGGGCTCCGGGTCATCGAGCTGGGCAGCGGGCTCCGGGTCATCGAGCTGGGCAGCGGGCTCCGGGTCATCGAGCTGGGCAGCGGGCTCCGGGTCATCGAGCTGGGCAGCGGGCTCCGGGTCATCGAGCTGGGCAGCGGGCTCCGGGTCATCGAGCTGGGCAGCGGGCTCCGGGTCATCGAGCTGGGCAGCGGGCTCCGGGTCATCGAGCTGGGCAGCGGGCTCCGGGTCATCGAGCTGGGCAGCGGGCTCCGGGTCATCGAGCTGGGCAGCGGGCTCCGGGTCATCGAGCTGGGCAGCGGGCTCCGGGTCATCGAGCTGGGCAGCGGGCTCCGGGTCATCGAGCTGGGCAGCGGGCTCCGGGTCATCGAGCTGGGCAGCGGGCTCCGGGTCATCGAGCTGGGCAGCGGGCTCCGGGTCATCGAGCTGGGCAGCGGGCTCCGGGTCATCGAGCTGGGCAGCGGGCTCCGGGTCATCGAGCTGGGCAGCGGGCTCCGGGTCATCGAGCTGGGCAGCGGGCTCCGGGTCATCGAGCTGGGCAGCGGGCTCCGGGTCATCGAGCTGGGCAGCGGGCTCCGGGTCATCGAGCTGGGCAGCGGGCTCCGGGTCATCGAGCTGGGCAGCGGGCTCCGGGTCATCGAGCTGGGCAGCGGGCTCCGGGTCATCGAGCTGGGCAGCGGGCTCCGGGTCATCGAGCTGGGCAGCGGGCTCCGGGTCATCGAGCTGGGCAGCGGGCTCCGGGTCATCGGGCTGGGCAGCAGGCTCCGGGTCATCGGGCTGGGCAGCGGGCTCCGGGTCATCGAGCTGGGCAGCGGGCTCCGGGTCATCGGGCTGGGCAGCAGGCTCCGGGTCATCGGGCTGGGCAGCAGGCTCTGGAACATTGGGCCGAACAGCGAGCACCGTAAGGGCAGGCCGGATTACAGGCACCGGCTCAGCAAGCTGGGTAACGGACCCCGGCCCAGTGGGCTGGGTAACAGGCCCTGACTCAGCGAGCTGGACACCGTGCACCGGTTCGGAAAGCCGGATAACGGATACTGGCTTGACAGGCAAAGTGATGGTCTTCGGTTTAGCAGACTGGGTAACGGGCACCAGTTCAGCAGACCGGGTAACGGGCACCGATTCAACAGACTGGGTAACGGGCACCGATTCAGCAGGCCGAGACACGGGCACCGAAACTCCAGGCTGAAACACGGGCACCGAAACTTCAGGCTGGGATACCAACATCACGACATCAGGCTGGAAGACAGATACCAGGATATCAGGCTGGAGGATGAACACATCAAACCGGAAAGCAGGCTTATCAGGCTGAACAGTGGGCACATCAGGCAGAACAGCAGGTACATCGGACTGGTCAATAGTCACTGGAGCGTCAGACTGGAACATGGACACTGGGGTTTTGGGCTGGAAGGTGGGCACACCAGACTGGAAGGTTGGAACGTCAGACTGGAAGGTTGGAACGTCAGACTGGAAGGTTGGAACGTCAGACTGGAAGGTTGGAACGTCAGACTGGAAGGTTGGAACGTCAGACTGGAAGGTTGGAACGTCAGACTGGAAGGTTGGAACGTCAGACTGGAAGGTTGGAACGTCAGACTGGAAGGTTGGAACGTCAGACTGGAAGGTTGGAACGTCAGACTGGAAGGTTGGAACGTCAGACTGGAAGGTTGGAACGTCAGACTGGAAGGTTGGAACGTCAGACTGGAAAGCTGGAACGTCAGACTGGAAAGCTGGAACGTCAGACTGGAAAGCTGGAACGTCAGACTGGAAGGCTGGAACGTCAGACTGGAAGGCTGGAACACCAGACTGCAAAGCTGGAACACCAGACTGCAAAGCTGGAACATCAGACTGCAAAGCTGGAACATCAGACTGGAAGGCTGGAACATCAGACTGGAAGGCTGGAACATCAGACTGCAAAGCTGGAACATCAGACTGCAAAACTGGAACATCAGACTGGAAATTGGGAGCAGGTTGGGTTACTGGCAGGATTGTATGAGTAGGGAAGAACTTCCGTTTCTTTTTTGGCTTAACTGCTGGAGATCTGTAGGTGGCTGTAGGACTGTAGACAGGAGGTGAGGCATACTGAAAGGAAGGGCTGGGATATGGCAAGGAAGGGGGAACAGCAGCCAGAGGGAGTTCTTGTGGGAAAGTTGCAGGTATTAGAGAAGAGGCAGGTGGGTTAAAGGCAGGATAGGTACAGGAAGGAGAAACAGGGCATTGATACTTGGTGGGAAGCAGGGTATATTGGGCTGTAGCTGAGGTTGCCATGAGCGATGGGGGAATAGATTCTTGGGAAGGCAGGTGATTAATGGCAGGGCTGGGTTGTTGTGGCTTGGCTAAATTAAGGAGATCTGACCATGCCTGTAGCACAGGATGAACAAACATTGATTCACACACAGCCTGACTAACCAGAGATTGCACTGAATGGATGCAATCAGACAACACCTGCGGGGAACAAGAGGCATAATGTTCCTTGAAAAAGGCTGGGTCATCCTCTAATAACCACACCAGAGACTCAACCTGATCAAAACTGAAGGGGGGAGAAAAATCATCCCTGCCCTCTGGAGTCCTGGACAAGGCTAGCTCTGCACACAGCTGGATCAGAGGCTGAACATTTTCAAATAGCAATCTACCCTGATCAACCAGAGAATGGGCCAGATGGATACACTCCAGGAGCTGATCCCTGGCCCACTCTTTCAATACCAGACGACAGTAATTGTTATCCTCCAACACCAGTGAGGCAAGGAGAACAACAGTTTTTGATTGCATTTTCATAGCACTACAATGGTTCCTTTGCGCAGTCACTTCTGGTCAGAGATGGCCTTGATTTACTGTCATGAACAGGTGTGACCAGAACCGTGTGATCTGCGACAGAGGACACCCAAACGTATATAAGTGAAAATATATATTAATTTATTAAGGAAAGTGAGTAATAAATAACAACCAACTCCAATATGACACAGTGCAATAACCAACCACAGACAGAGACCTACAAATAACAATAGACAGATAAATGCAATAAATGGGAAATACCAGGTTCATAAACAATAGCCAGGCCAGGGTCATACACAGAAGATCAGCAGGGATGTTCCAGAGACGTAAACGTAAGCCAGGCCAAGGTCATACACAGGGAAGTCAGTAGATGGGGTATGGAACACAGGACAGGGAGAGGATGGATGGGTCAGACTGCAGGCAGGGACCCAAGGTAACAGGTGGGACAGGATCAGGATCAGGACTCAGGACTCAGGGTTCAGGATCAGAAAGCTAGCAGGTCAGGAGGCAATGACGAAATCAAGGCAAACATGTGAATGCTTGCCGGGTATTTATAGGCCTATGATTGGCCTCAAGTGACACCTGATTGTAGGAGGTACTGTCTGCTCCACATTGCCAGGATCCATCCGCTGGTGGACGCCAGTACTGCGGCCCAAAGATGATATATTATAAACAGGGAAAAGCTCTCCTGACAGTTCCAAACTGCCAGGAGACACCTGCTGGTGGACCTCAGTACTGCATGCCAAATAACAGGTCTTACCAGCGGATGGAACATTTCCTGACAGTTATATTGCTACGCTTAGAATCAAATGCATATCAGAATATCCCTGAAGAAGGAGATTTTTTTCTCCGTAACGCGTAGGAAACATTGTATGCATTTCTATTGCTATATGTTCATACCCTGCGTGCATACTTCTCTGTGATTTTTCTGGAATGTTATGCACCCGGGAACTTTTTTGTACAGATTTTTCCTATATATGTTTGTATGAGTTTTATGTTTTTTTATAAAGTATTTAATAAAACTATGATATTTTTTACGATATTGTATGTCTCACAATCCATGCCTTTAAAATCTCACCCCCAAGGGGAAACCATGTACAAAATTTAAGTTTGGGATGTTGGCTGGTATACACAGCAGGCTCTTTTACAACCTCCATTCCTTTTTATAGCTAATGCCGCGTGCACACGAGCGGACTTTCCGGCATACTTGGTCCGGCGTACCGGAGTCCGTCGGACAATTCGATCGTGTGTGGGCTCCAGCGCACTTTGTTTTCTCAAAAGTTTGACGGACTTAGATTTGAAATATGTTTCAAATCTATCCGACGGACTCGAGTCCGGTCAAAAAGTCCGCTCGTCTGTATGCTAGTCCGACGGACAAAAACGGACGCTAGGGCAGCTATTGGCTACTGGCTATTAACTTCCTTGTTTTAGTCCGGTCGTACGTCATAACGTTCAAATCCGTTGGACTTTAGTTGATCGTGTGTAGGTAAGTCCGTTCATTAAGAAAGTCTGTTGTAAAGTCTGTCGAAAAGTCAGCCGGGCAAAGTATGCCGTAAAGTCTGGTCGTGTGTACGCGGCATAACTGAGAATGTACGGCATTATGTTGACTTTAAATAGTGCGGTTATGACTAGCTGTCATAACCCTGGTATTGTTTTTTCCCTTAGCGGACTGGCCTTCAGATAAAATTGGTTCCAGTGGTGGATTTGCCACAAGAACACTTTTATAGGCGATGGAAGAGGTGCACTCCCGCTGCTTCCCGGTCGATTCCAAGGTTACCTGAACCGTTTTATTCTCTAGGGTCTCTGTTAAAATATATAATGATTGGGGGTTGGGGATTTCCATGATGTCTTTTGCACCTAATATATTTTTTCTTTGGATTGTAGACAGTTATATTCATATTTTTTGAACTGTAGGGATAAAGTGTTTTGTGTTTCACCATGTTGTATTCACACTGTTACAGGGCTCACTTGTCTGTGTCAGTTCTGATATCTCTACTTCTAACCAAAATATACTATAGACTGGATTGCAGTCTAATTTATCTCAAAGGTGTTCGGTTGTGTTGAGGTCAGGACTCTGTGCAGGTCAGTCAAGTTCCTCCTCCCCAAACTCGCTCATCCATGTCTTTGTGCACTGGTCCACATCATTTGGTGGAGGGGGGATTATGGTGTGGGATTGTTTTTCGGGGGTTGGGCTTGGCCCCATTAGTTCCAGTGAAGGGAACTCTTAAGGCATCAGCATACCAAGACATTTTGGACAATTTCAGGCTCCCAACTTTGTAGGAACAATTTAGGGACAGCCCCTTCCTGTTCCAACATGACTGCCCACCAGTGCACAAAGCAAGGTCCATAAAGACATGGATAAGAGAGTTGGGGGTGGAGGAACTGGACTGGCCTGCACAGAGTTCTGACCTCAGTCCGAAAGAACACCTTTGGGATGAATTAGAGCGAAGACTGCAACCCAGGCCTTTTCGTCCAACATCAGCATCTGACCTCACAAATGCTCTTCTGGAAGAATGGTCAAACATTCCCATAGACACACTCCTAGACCTTGTGGACGGCCTTCCCAGAAGAGTTGAAGCTGTTATAGCTGCAAAGGGTGGAGCCAACTCAATATTTAACCCTACGGACTAAGACTTAAGACTGGGATGCCATTAAAGTTCATGTGCGTGTAAAGGCAGGCATATGGTATTATAATCACAAATACCATAGCAGATCAGTGTTGCTCCAAGCCAACAGTATCGGTTTCCTAGGTGTATGCTCTTTATTCAGGTGGGGGCAGAGCCAAAGCATATCTCGCTCAAAGCTACAATATAGCATACAACTACCACTGCGCACTTTTGTTCGATGGTGTGAAATGAATGAAAGACAGGCTTTGGCTCAAGTCCCAAGCTCCTCTGTCGGGGCATCCTTGGACGGGCATGACTGAGACTTGAGCTGAAGCTTGTCTTTCATTCACTTCCCACTAGGGTTGCCACCTCATCCCTTTAAACCCAAACACATGTGAATTTCACAGGTTCTGAGGCTAATTTGTTGCAGATAAGGCACCAAGTGAGTTTAATTACCACCTTAATCAGCCACAGAACCCGTGTAATTCATATGTGTTCGGTTTTAAAGGGATGAGGAGGCAACTCTACTTCCCACTGGAGTTGAGTACAATGTGCAGTGGTATGTGTAGGCTATACAGCAGTGGTCATCAACCCACTAACAGGCTGTCAGAAACCATGAAATCAGGCCAAGACAGAAGTACAGTTAAATCACACTTGTTTAATAATAAAAGTAAAAAGAACAAACATAGTGAAAACATTGCCAAAGTTCAGCAACCGGAATGGATAGTCAGACAAGCCTAATGCCAGGGATCAGTATATGTAGTGGAACAGCAAGCAGGATCTGGAGCCAGAAGGGATGTCAGCAAAGCAAGTCTTGAACAGGATCGCAGGAGATAGTTTCTGAGATGTTGACCAAGGAGAAGGCAGAGATCCTCTGGACTGGCTTAAGTGGGCAGGACTGACGAGCAGGATATCATCAACAGCTGAGTAACTATGGAGAGATAGGAGCTGGCAATTAGCCGACAGCTGAGTGGTCAGATCAGAGAAGGAAGGCCGGCCAGAGTTTTATGTATTACCTTTGGGGAGATGCAGACTAGTATACGGCAATCACTGAGCAGCAAATGATATCGCCTGTGATGGATTTCAGTTATCTTGCAAACCTGGCCTGTTAGTGGGCCCTGAGGACAGGGGTTGATGACCACTGGTCTACAGAATATATTATAGACACAACATCTAGTGGAACAGATAAATCAAGAAATGCACTTACTCTTTTCCTTATTCCATAATTTCCATCTTTATTTCTATGTAATTTCATATCATTCAAAGCGCTAGCCAGGGCGTATACCGCAGTGTAGATGAAATAAAAATTCCCATCGTGCTTTTTGGTAAAGCGGTATGCCATGGATTCTGGCCCAGTACAGGTGAAGTTAGAACCAACATTATCTAGAAATAGATCATTTTTCTGGGTATTTGAAGAAAGACAATGAAACTTATATAGCCAAATATCTTCCAGCAATGGATCATTTGGCCGTTTGGATGGATGTACATTATTCATATAATTGCCTAATCCAGGAATGTAGAAGAGCCCATAGATGGGAATAAGGCTGCAGTTAAATGCTTCTTTTAAGCTGATCTGCCGATATCCAAGTACATTCCACGACTGATTGACAATTAATGTTATATTGTGTCTGAGAACTTTTGATTCTTTAGAAAACAAGATGTATTCATACATAAAATGGCCGCATAATATGACCACCTCAGTAGTTGACTTCTCAATAACCATCACTCTCTTTCTGTTAATTTCCTCATTGTTGGTCAGGTACACAACAAATTCTATGCAGATCCCGTGTCTGGTCATCTCTTTTCTCAGCTCCCACAATTCCATTTCTCCGGTGCTGTCACTTGACATGATGATTCCAACCCAATTCCACCCAAACACTTTCAATAATTTTATAACCACCTCATACCAACCCAAGCTACTTGGAAACGTGCGGTAAAAGTTCGGGAACTTTTGTCTGTCACTTAGAAGAGGGTCGGTGACTCGATGGGTGATCTGAAGAAAATCAACATAAGAGGAGGATGTCATCATCACGTATTTGGTCAATGACATCACCTGGGTATACCCCGTCCCTTTGTTTAAAGTAAGTCATCAGCCAGGATTCTGTCATTTGTGGCAAGCAATCATTTGGAGAGAATTATGGCGGCGATCTACATGTTTTTTTTTCTTTCTCTGGGTCACCAAGCATTGTTTATCATGATTGATGGAGATCTACATTGCTGGGGGACATTATTGACAATAGTTTTACATTGTGGGACTTTTTTTTTTAAATTTGAAAGAACTCGTCAAAATGTGCGGCATGTTTATTTTTTCAATGAGTGTAGGTACTTTGAGCTACTTATTCCTGCAGGTGGGGAAAGTAATACATCAGGACCTGGACTTGAACCTGGGACCTCAGCTGTGTCTAGCAATGAGTCTTCTCATCTGAGATGCTGGATAGTGCCTTGTCGGATCCTTTGGACAACCCTGCCTTTCTGCTGAACCTTGAACTCTTTGCTCCTCCCACGAACTTCCTCATATAAGCCATGTCTCTGCACTTCCTCTTTTCCAGAATATTGTGCGATCTCCAGCCAGTATCTCGCTCCTGTCTTCCCTGCTGCCGTCCATATTTGCTACGGCTCGTTATTGGCCCTTGGCTTGTTCCTCCACTACACTTCTGCCTGATCCCAACCTGCAACTACTCGTCACCGGCCTTTTTGTCTTGTTTACTGACCATGCTTCTGTTTGTGCCTTACCTGATTATCCGCGAATGGACCCCTGCTTGCTCACCTTCTGGTGGGGCAATCCTGGGGACCGAGACCTGGTACTAACTTGCAGCAAAATCCATCTCCACCATCAGGAGCTCTGGTGAACACCGGTTAGTACTTAGACTCCGCACCTCAGGTGAGCCTGCGTCATCTGCCAGGGTGACTGCCTGTGTACCTATCCTGCTGGTCGGTGGTAGTCCTGCAACTGCTATAACAACTGGTCTTCGAGCCTGACCCCTGATCGGGACAGAATAACTGTAGACAGGTGTATTTTAAAGGTGGCTTCTAGATTCTGATATATCCCTCACCTGCAGGCCCCCATGACAGGCCACTGTTATGGGGGGGTGCCCTTGTCCTCATCAACATAGGGACGAGGATGTCCTATGTTCCCATGTTGGCCTGGTGTGCTTCAAGTGGGGGGATTGCATGTGCATCGTCCCTTTCCTAGCCAGTCAGGTTGTATGCCCTGATATGGATTTTGAGATGAACCCCACACTTTTTCTCATTTTTGGGAAACTCCATATGGGAATATGAGGGATGGCAGACATTCTCTGTTTGTTTTTATGGTAGGTTTCCCTTGAAATCCATGTTAGGCCCTCATCAAGGATAAGGGTATTGTATGTATTTTTAGACTCATTGCCTACTCTGTGACTAACTTTTGTATCCAGAACTTAACTTTGTTCAATGACCTGTCGACCCCACCTGGCTTGTTTTTGAATTTGCTCTGTTGGTTTGGTAACTGCCTACTGACCTTTGACTTATCTGACCTGCATTGCAAGGATTGTCCTGCTTCTGCCCAATCAATTCTGTGGATCTGTGCTTCCTTCACCTCTTCTGGAAAAAAGCCAGTAGGCAGGAAGATGGACGCAATTTTTAATCCAGTTCTTGGGGACTCTCTTAGAACCTGGCAGCAGTGTGGGGGCAACACAATCCACTGTAGCCAGTGAACGGTGAGCATGGCGATCAGCACTGTCCATGATAGGGAAGAGAAAGGTGTATAAGGGGCCCTGCAAACTCACAGATTTTTTTTTTCATCTCTGCTGGAGCTTCCCCTAGCCAAGATGGTGCTGCTACAGGAGGATCACCTACCTCATCTCCCAGCAGCTCCCCAGGCAGAGATAAGGCCAGCACTGCAGACCAGACCAGACTTGAAAAATAAGGCCACGCCTCTAAAACACATTGTCATAGCAACTACGTCACTCTGTTCCTCCCCCTCCTTGCCTATCGTTTTTGTCACTGCTGCTCGTGTCCTTGCCTGCCACTGGCTCAGCCGGGCCCCTGCATGCTGCACTGTCTGCCGTGGCCTCACAGGTGGTTACTGGAGCAATCCAGCTCCCTCCCAGCTAGTTTGTCCATCCCTGCCATGGACAGCAGGGACCATCCTTGGGTCCCTGCACATCGGTTTGTGTGCCAGCAGCCCTGCTGGGAAATTCTCCAGGTCTTGTATCACCTGGCCTGCTTTCTTGGACACCTCTCCATTGGAACCTTGGGATACACCATCCATAGAGGCAGCAAGGAATTTAGTCATGTCATATGTTGGGTCATGTGAGTACAATGGTTGATTTTTTTTTTAACTTTGTCATTCAAAATAATGGGTGTTCATGAGCTCTCTGTTTCTGTTTTTGACATTTTGTGCACGCGCATACAATGCCTTGAAAAAGTATTCACACCCCTTGAACTTTTTCCACATTTTGTCACGTTACAACAGAGGGGCGTGGTCTGACAAAGTTTACATTAACCACTTAAGGACCGAGCCTCATTTTGAGATTTGGTGTTTACAAGTTAAAATCATTTTTTTTTGCTAGAAAATTACTTAGAAGCCCCAAACATTATATATATGTAATTGCAATACTTTGTCACAACTGTTTTTGCGCAGCGGTCTCACAAACGCAATTTTTTTGGAAGAGTTTTTTTGGAAAAAAAATACACGTTTTTGACTTAAAAATAAGACAACAGGAAAGTTAGCCCAATTTTTTTTTTATTATTATGAAAGATAATGTTATGCAGCGTAAATTGATACCCAACATGTCACGCTTCAAAATTGCACCCGCTCGCGGATTAGCGACAAACTTTGACCCTTAGAAATCTCCATTGGCGACGTTTTAAAAATTTCTACAGGTTACCAGTTTTGAGTTACAGAGGAGGTCTAGTGCTAGAATTATCGCTCTCGCCCTAACGATAGCGGCGATACCTCACATGTGTGGTTTGAACACCGTTTTCATATGCGGGCGCGACTTACGCGTGAGTTCGCTTCTGCGCGCGAGCACGGCGGGATGGAGTGCTTTACAATTTTTTTTCTTATTTATTTTACTTTTTATTTTGACACTGTCCTTTTTTAAAAAAAAAAATGTGGGTCACTTTTATTCCTATTACAAGGGATGTAAACAAAAAAAGTATGACAGGTCCTCCTAAATATGAGATCTGGGGGGTCAAAAAGACTTCTGATCTCATATTTACACTAAAATACAATAAAAGAAGAAAAAAAAAATGTATGGGTTTTTTTTATTTATTTTTTTTTTTTACAAAAAAGTTCCCCTTTTAAGACCATTGGACAGAAGTGACGTTTGATGTCGCTTCCGCCATCCAATGGTATGGAGCCGAGTGGGGGGGCCTCCAGCCTGTGAGGGAAGAGGACCTCGTCTCCGCCGCTACCGATGGCTCTGGCAAGCGGCGGAGATGACCAGAGCGTGGCAGGAGGGGGGCCCCTCTCCAGCCCCCCCCGATTAAAAGTGATCTTGCGGTGAATCCACCGCTGAGACCACTTATTATCTGAAAGCCAACCGCCCGCTGTTGAAGAGGATACCGGGATTATGGCAGGTATCTGCTGCCATTAACGACGATATTCCCCTTCAAACAGCCGACGTACAACGACGGCCGGCGGTCGGCAAGTGGTTAGGTGTCGGTCCCCTACCCTTTTCTGCTGCCTGTTCACATAGACCTCAGTGACTGAAATAAGGTTTGATTGTAGTTATTCACATTGTGTTCTTTGCATTCTACAGAAATCTCTAAATTAATACGAGTGCTTTGTTGTCATCGGATAAGATGCTCGTATGACCTATGGTCTTATCTTATGTATTTTTTATGTGCTATTTTTGCCACAGTAAAGGAATGGAAACCGCTTTATCCATACTGTGTGAGTTACTTCTTACTGGTGTCAAAGGGTAAAAATGAGTGAGCCCAGGGTGTCAGAGGTGTCGGAGGACTTGCAGAGTTGGGGCAACCAGTGGGGTATGGATTCTACCAGCGTCTCTCACGAGGGTAGCGCTACGTTAGGGCGTACGTAAGTAAGGGCCTTGACTAGACAGTATGATGGCCACATAAGCCTCGTACACACGATCAGATTGTTGGCCAACAAAGCATCGGACTTTTGTCCAAAGGATCGCGTGCCGGGAACTTGTCTTGCGTACAAACGGCACACAATTGTCGGCCAACAAACGCGAAAGCAGTGACGTGCTACGAGGAGTTTCAGTTCTTGAGCGCCACCCTTTGGGCACCTTCTGCTAATGTCGTGCTTTTGGTGAGCATTGATTCCGAGCATGCGTGTTTTGTACTTTTGTGTGACGGACTTCTATAAACATGACAGGAAAATCTGACAGCGGACCGCTGCCCGCCGAAAATTTACTAGCCTGCCACCCAACATTTGTTGGCGGAAAGTTGGACAACAATTGTCTGAAGGAGCGTACTAACGGTCAGATTTTAGTCTGTCATCACACAATTCCCTGCCGAAAATCCGATCGTGTGTAGGAGGCTTTAGATATTTCTAAATTTCTAGTTTGCTTTTATAGCCCATAAGTCGTTGTTATGGCAGTTTTTTTAGAAAGGAGAACCTACCTGTGGGTACTGGTAAATATTCAAGAGTTCAGCCACGGCAAGCGTCGATGGGAAAGTGGCATCCCCCACAAAACCAGCGACTTCGGCACCTTCCGTACACGAGTAGTTTGGAACGCCCATCTTTCTATCACCGCTCAGTATCCGTAGGGTGGAATCGATGGCTTTGGTAGGATACCCACACGTGTCAAACAAGTGATAGCCCAGAGTGATGTTGGGAAGGATATCGGGATCCTTATTAATCTCATCAATTGAAAAAAAAAAAAGCCAACACGTATTCATATTCTGCTATATCGAGCCTGCCAAAGATTTAGAAATGTAACATTTAATCAAACATTAATATTATAAAAATGTAGAAAACTTTTTTTTTTTTTATTACTAATATAGAATAAATTTATGTTCAAATTTTTGGACAAAGTTGTACAATTCCTCACGTTAAAATGAATGCGATAATGTATACATTTCCCAGCTGACTCTCTGAGCTATATGAGAGAAATTTCCTCCCTACACTAAATTAAAAAAATATACAATGGGACCTTAAAAACGGGAGCAATTGAAACTATGAATGCACTGATATCTTTTTTTTTTAAGAGTACCAATACTTTTTTTTTTTTTTTTTTTAGTACTCGCCGATACCGACCAATACCGACTGCAACTGTTTTGTTTGCACTTCAACTATCAGCAATGGTACAAAGCATTGAAAAGTTATTTACAAATTAAATACATTTTTTTTTTCATTTTGCGCTTTTTTTTCAATGTGAAATGTGTAAATACACGTTAAAGGTGTAAAAATAATAATAAACAAAAAAGTTTTCAGTAATATTAATTTCTAAAATGGAAGTGAACAAAAAAAATCAGCAGGAAAATAATAATTAAATGGAGGAGAATAAGGCGTTAATTAAAGGGGCTGTAAGCCTTCGTGTTTTTTCACCTTAATGCATCCTATGCGTTAAGGTGAAAAAACACCTGGCAGTGACCAGCCCCCCAGCCCCCCCCCTCCCGTTTTACTTACCTGAGCCCTGGAACTTGACCCGGCGGGGACGCGATGTCTCTCTGGCCGGGGTTCTCGGCTCTTGATTGGATAGATTTATAGCAGCGCAGCCTTTGACTCCCGCTGCTGTCGATCAAATCCAATGACGCGGGCGCCGGGGGGGGGCGGAGCCGAGTCATACCTGAATGCTGCACTCGGGAGCGCACCCGCAAGGTAACCCTCACTGGAGAGCGCTTCTCCTAGGGGCTTATCTGATGTGGGGAGGAGCCGAGAGAGACGCCGGGGGGTTGGAGTCATACCGAATGCTGGACTCGGGAGTGCACTCGCCAAGGTAACCTCCACAAGAGAGCGTTTCTCCTAGGGGGGTTATCTGATGTGGGGAGGAGCCGAGAAGAGATGCCGGGGGGTGGAGTCATACCGAATGCTGGACTTGGGAGCGCACCCGCAAGATAACCCCCACTGGAGAGCGCTTCTCCTAGGGGCTTATCTGATGTGGGGAGGAGCCGAGAGAGACTCCGGGGGGGTGGAGTCATACCGAATGCTGGACTCGGGAGTGCACCTGCAAGGTAACCCCCACTGGAGAGCGCTTCTCCTAGGGGCTTATCTGATGTGGGGAGGAGCCGAGAGAGACGCCGGGGGGGTGGAGTCATACCAAATGCTGGACTCGGGAGTGCACCCGCAAGGTAACCTCCTCATGAGAGCGTTTCTCCTAGGGGGGTTATCTGATGTGGGGAGGAGCTGAGAGAGCCGCCGGGGGACCCCAGAAGAGGAGGTTCGGGGCCACTTTGTGCAAAACAAGATGCACAATGGAGGTAAGTATGATATGTTTGTTATTTGAAAAAAAAAACCAAGCCCTTACAATCTTTTTAAGGCTGAATAGAGTAAATGAGGGGTTGAACAGAAGCATTTAAAAAAAAAAACACAAAAATAGTTTGCTTTGAACTGACTTCATCTGCAGATCGAAGGTTATCCCTTTTGATCTGTAGATGAAGAAACAGAAATATACAAAAAGAAACAATGTTTCAGCGCCTTTTTTTTTTTGACAGCTTCAATTGCCGGACTTCTTTAACACTTCAGCTTTTAACAGGGGAACCCCCCTGACAACCGACTGAGTCATCGGTTGTTAAGGACTTCTTGACTGCTTCCCGCCCGCCATATAACAAATAAAAAAAAAATTGACCCTGACCAGACGTCATATGACGCCACACTGGGGCGATCGGAGATGATGCTTGTCTCTCGGACACAGCGCATCCCTGATCAGGGTAAACAGCCAATGGAATTGGACACAGCCGGTCACGTGGTAAAAAAAAACAATCACAGCCGGTTACAATTCAAAGCACTGAGGATGCAGGCCCCCCGGGCGCGTCCACTGCGCTAATCACGGATGGTTTGTGTCTCTCGGACATAGCCCATCCCTGATCAGGCTGGCTCTTTTACCACGTGATCGGCTGTGTCCAATCACAAGTGTAAACAACAGATCCGTTTCTAGGCGATCCCTGCTTCCTCTTCTCAAACACCGATCGTGTGAGGAGAGAGCAGGAGATCTGTGAGTAGAAAACTCATTTTTTTACACCTTATTGTGCACAACATGACCCCCCAATAAAGAGAACCTGTCACCAGTGCGGTCACACAGGCCCGCCACCAGTACCGCCATCGGTACCATTACACAGGCCCGCCATCAGTACCGCCATCTCTACCGTTACACAGGCCCATCATGAGTACTGCCATCAGTACCACCACATAGGGCTGCTATCAGTACCACTATTGGTACCGTTACACAGGCCCATCATGAGAACTGCCATCAGTACCACCACATAGGCCCGCTATCAGTACCACTATCGGTACCGTTACACAGGCCCATCATGAGTACTGCCATTAGTACCACCACATAGGCCTGCTATCAGTACCACTATTGGTACTGTTACAAAGGCCCATCATCAGTACTGCCATCTGTACCGCCACATAGGCCCGCCATCAGTACTGCCATCAATACTTTTACACAGGCCTGTCATCAGTACTGCCATCAGTACCGCCACATAGGCCCGCTATCAGTACCACCATCGGTACCGTTACACAGACCCATCATCAGTACTGCCATCAGTACCACAACATAGGCCCGCCATCAGTACCGCCATCGGTACCATTACACAGGCCCATCATCAGTACTGTCATTGGTACCGTTACACAGGCCCGTCATCAGTACTGTCATCACTACTGTTACACAGGCCCGTCATCAGTACTGTCATCGGTACTGTTACACAGGCCTGTCATCAGTACTGTCATCGGTACCATTACACAGGCCCGTCATCAGTACTGCCATCGGTACCATTACACAGGCCCATCATCAGTACTGCCATCAGTACCACAACATAGGCCCGCCATCAGTACCGCCATCGGTACCATTACACAGGCCCATCATCAGTACTGTCATTGGTACCGTTACACAGGCCCGTCATCAGTACTGTCATCACTACTGTTACACAGGCCCGTCATCAGTACTGTCATCGGTACTGTTACACAGGCCCGTCATCAGTACTGCCATCGGTACCATTACACAGGCCCATCATCAGTACTGCCATCAGTGCCATTACACCGGCCCGTCATCAGTACTGCCATCAGTACCATTACACAGGCCCGTCATCAGTACTGCCATCAGTGCCGCCATCGGTACCGTTACAGAGGCCTGTCATCAGTACTGCCATCAGTACCGCCACATATGTCCGCCATCAGTACCATTACACAGGCCTGCCAACAGTACTGTCATCAGTACTGCCACATAGGCCCACCATCAGTACTGCCATCAGTACTGTTACACAGGCCCGTCATCAATAATGCCATCAGTCCTGCCACATAGGCCCGCCATCAGTACTGCCATCAGTATTGTCACACAGGCCCGCCATCAGTACTGCCACATAGGCCCACCATCAGTACTGCCATCAGTACTGTTACACAGGCCCATCATCAATAATGCCATCAGTACTGCCACATAGGCCCACCATCAGTACTGCCATCAGTACTGTTACACAGGCCCGTCATCAATAATGCCATCAGTACCGCCACATAGGCCCGCCATCAGTACTGCCACATAGGCCCACCATCAGTACTGCCATCAGTACTGTTACACAGGCCCATCATCAATAATGCCATCAGTACCGCCACATAGGCCCGCTATCAGTACTGCCATCAGTATTGTCACACAGGCCTGCCATCAGTACTGCCATCAGTACTTTCACACACGCCCATCATCAGTGAACCATCAGTACCATCATACAGGCCCGCCATCAGTGACCTGTCAGTACCACCACCAGTACCGTCACACAGGCCGGCCATCAATATGGCCATCATGTCCCAAAGAGTTTTCACAGCTGAGGAGACATATAACATCCTTACCATGTCGAATGATGAGAGCAGCGGGGAGCACTCATTATCCGATTCTGGTTTGGAATACGAGCCAGTAGAGGGTAGTGGATCAGAGACCGGCTCATCAGAGGAAACAGGACCAAGATCAGAAGACATGCCTCCCACCAGCAGCGCCAGACCCCAGGAAGAGGAGCCCGGTACCAGTACTGGAATTGCACACCCAACCCAAAGAATCCAAGCCCAGTCCTTCCTTCCTGATGCCCTGGCAAACCACTTATGGTTACCTGCCAGCTCAGGATCCACTATAAGCCCCCCTTTCACTGCACAGCCAGGTGTGCAGCCCAATACTACAAATCTTTCCAAATTAGATTATTTTTATTTGTTTTTTCCCCAAAGATTTGCTGCAGTATAGGGGGGAGAAAACACATCTCTAGGCCAAGCAATTTATTGCCTCAAACCCCAATTCATCCTACGCCCGTATGTTCCAATGGCGACCTCTCACACTAGACAAATTCAAATTGTTTTTGGGCCTTACTTTTAATACGGGGCTTACAAAGAAGAATGAACTGCATGCCTACTGGTCTACCAACCCCATCCACCACATGCCCATATATTATGCTGTCATGTCCAGGACACGCTTTGACATGATTATGCGTTTCTTACATTTTAATGATAACTCGCAGTGCTCTCCCCGAGATCATCCCAACCAAGACAAATTGTACAAAATACGCCCCCTAATAAATTATTTTTTCCAAGCGATTTGCTGAAGTGTTTGTCCCAAACCAAAATATTTGTGTGGATGAATCCCTTATCCACTTTACTGGCCGGCAGTTCAAACAATATATTCCCAGTAAGAGAACCAGTTATGGTTTAAAACTGAATAAACTATGTGATAGAGCCACTGGATATATGTACACCTTCCATATGTATGAAGGCAAAGACTCCCAGCTCCAGCCCCCTGTTCAAATTATACAGTATGTGTAATTTATGCTTCTAAAATGCCTGATGGTGCTACTTGGATGTTGGGCCTCTGTATGAGGCCAGGCTGTGTCAAAGTCTCACACATGTGGTATCACCATACTCAGGAGGAGTAGCAGAATGTATTTTGGGGTGTAATTGCAAGTATGCATATGCTGTGTGTGAGAAATAACTTGGTAATATGACAAGTTTGTGTAAAAAAATAAAAATAAATAAATTTCTTCATTTTTCCAAGAATTACAACTTCAAAAAACTCACCATGCCTCTAGCTAAAATACCTTGGACCCCCCCAAATGACCCTTAGAAAATGGGTCATTTGGGGGGTATTTGTACTTTCCTGGCTTGCTATGGTCTCAAGAAATGAGATAGGCCGTCAGTACATCAGGTGTGATCAATTTTCAGTGATTAGCGCCATAGCTTGTAAACTCTATAACTTTCACACAGACTAAATAATACACACTAATTTGGGCTATTTTTACCCCAGCTATGTAGCCATATAAATTTTGGCCCAACTTTATGAAAAAAAAATTACTTATTTGCAAACATTTACAAATAAAGCTAAAAAAAGTGTTAGTTTTTCCAAATTTTTCCCTCTTTTTTTCGCTTATATCGCTAAAAAAAAAAAATAAAAGGCCCAGTGATGATTAAATACCACCAAAAGAAAGCTCTATTTGTGTGAAAAAATTATAAAAATGTTGTTTGGGTACAGTGTTTGGGTACAGTGGTTAACAACCGATAGTTGACAGGATTTTTTTTTTTTTTTTCATTTCAGCTGTCAGTGGGGGAATCCCACTGACAGCTGAAAGAACCGAGCCTGAAAGTATCAGTTTCAGGTATCGGTGCATTTGCAGCAGTACCGATACTCATGCAAAAGTTGAGGATTGGCACCGATACCAGTATCAGTATTCTTGCAACCCTAATTTCAACGTATTGTGGTTTGGACTTTCGGACTTAGTGAAGATGATTATGCATCAGTGGCTGCTTTAATTTATGCAAAAGATTCAGATACGACTCCTGTATCCTTTTTAATAGCTTTGTTCCCATTTAATCTGTAAGAGGACAACCTCAAGGTTTAAATAAAGTCACCTCACTCTACCTACACATAAGGGAGGTGTTAGTGTACCTGACATTTTGGGCCTGTCAGCTGGTAAGAATAATTGACTGGAGTGTTCCCTAGGGATGAGCCGAACACCCCCCAGTTCGGTCCGCAGCAGAACATGCAAACAGGCAAAAAATTTGTTTGGACACGCGAACACCATTAAAGTCTATGGGACACTAACATGAAAAATCAAAAGTGCTCATTTTATAGGCTTATATGCAAGTTATTGTCATAAAAAGTGTTTGGGGACCTGGGTCCTGCCCCAGGGGACATGGATCAATGCAAAAAAAGTTTTAAAAACGGGGAGCAGTGGGGGCGTGGCCTGGACGGGAATGAGATAGGACGTGAGTAACCAGAGCTCCGCTTGTGGCAGATCCTGAATTCGATATCCTGAGCCCCTAAAACATCTCTTTTTCTATACACCCGTGTGTCTGAAGCCGGGTGCAACTGCTGGGTCATGTCTCCACCAAGGAGGAACACAGCTGCTTCTTCATCCCTGGACAGGTACCGAAGAACGGAGCGGGACCACGAGGGGCAAGATGGCGCCTCGTCCCCAGAACACACAGCTCCCCAAGCTGACCAGGGCACGGCTGATACAGCCAAGGTGTTGGAAGCGATTTCCCTCTGCCAATCCACCCTCACCACAAAGATCGAAGAGGTAAAAGTGGACATTTCTTTAATTAGACAAGACATGACTAAACTTCGTGAGAGAGTTACTGAGACGGAGACCAGAATTAGCAGGGCGGAAGATACGCTATATCCCCTGCAACATTCCCAGGAGGACTTAAAGCGCCAAATACAACAGTTGGCACAGAAGCATGACGATTTGGAAAATCGTGCACGCAGATCCAATCTCCGCTTCATCGGCCTCCCGGAGGGCTCAGAGGGAACGGATCCTGCTACCTTCCTTGAAAAGCTCCTAATCTCTACATATGGCAGGGAGGCCTTCTCTAGCACATTCGTAGTAGAACGGGCTCACCGCATGCCCGCGCGCCGCCCACCTGAAGGAGCCCCGCCGCGCACATTCATAGCGAAGCTATTAAACTTCAAGGACCGAGATGCAGTACTACGACTAGCCAGACTGAAAGGAAACATCCCATTTCAGACGGGACAGGTGTCAGCATTTCCGGACTTCTCCGCCGAGGTGCAGAAGCAGCGAGCCCGCTTCACGGAGGTAAAAAGGCGCCTTAGAGCGCACCATCTAAAGTACGCCATGTTGTTTCCTGCCCGGCTTCGTGTGGCTGGAGATGATCGTGCCTATTTTTTTGAGGATCCGGTGCAGGCGTTGGAGTGGCTAGATCGCCGTGATGCGGAGCAGAACCGACCTGCCCAGGAAAGATCTCCTCGTATCGGAATGTAAAGGTGAGACTCTGTATTATTTGCCAAGATATCATACTCACACGCTTCTACCCTCCACTAAACTTCAGCAACACACGCTGGTTGGGCCTAGTTGGACACTGCTACGTTTCTTTTGGAATGACTTTCCTCTCAATCCCAGCCAGCGCCTAGAGAACTGCCTGCTACACATATCAATGCCTGGAGTTTCACACTTGTTTTAGCTTTAGATGGGCCGTACTCCGACAACACCATCATATAGCTCACGGGACCTAAATTAGAGCTTTGCTAAATCCTGACTTTCGCCTTTGTGATGATACGAGTCTGTAGTAATAAATCACCGCCATATGGCCCGCTCTCCTGCCTCACATGAACTTACACTAACCATGCTACCCCGGAGAGCAGCAAGGAGAAGCATAGAGATCATAACTTGCTATACGTGGGGGGGAGTAAAGTAGTTTTCGACCCTATTGATAATATTTGTAGGATGACTATAATTTCTATATACCACAACCGGAAAGGAGAATGTCTCTCATTCCCAGGTTTCAACCCAGCGTTTGTTCGCCCTCATTAAAAGTTCAACCCACTGCCAAGTGCATAGCCGAATAGGCCTCCACTGTGCTTGGTTGTGATGTTGTGCTCTACCTCGGTTTATAAAGTTTATTTGATGTTCAAAGGTAGGAGCACTGGTTTTGGGTTCAATGTCCCAGCTAAGTTGGGGTGGCTGAGGGCTGGGAGGGGGGTAAGGGAACTATTTCAATTAAGTTTAAAGAACATGTGTTTTATGTTAATGCAATATATGGTAAATGAACCTAGAATCTTCCTAACACTGATACGATACACCGATTCAAAAGTTTCTGTATGGAAGATATGTGAGCCTGCCCTGGGAAATGGTCTTGCACCAACTCCCCACAAATACTTATTTGCTAGAAATGACTGACATCAAGTTTCTGACTTGGAACGTCAGGGGAGTCCGAGATAAGGTTAAACGTACCGCAGTCTTCGGCTGCCTCAAATCATACCGGGCAGACATAATTGTACTGGTTGAAACCCACATTACTGGCCAGCTCCAGCTGGCAATGAAACGTCCATGGATAGGATGGACCTATCACACCACCCATTCCCCTTACTCCAGAGGGGTATCCATATTAATCGCCAAATCTGTCTCATTTGGACTTATTTCGGTGCGGACGGACCCCCAGGGCAGGTATATTTTTTTGCAATGTACACTCTGTGGCTCGCAATACCTAATTATGGCCTTCTATATCCCACCGCCATACAATTCTAGCCTTATCAGTGAGGGGTTAGCATATATGGCGCAACATCCAACAACGCCTGCTATCTGGTTGGGTGACTTCAACGAAGTAGTAACTCCTACTGTAGATAGATTACGTGGACAGCAAAGAGACCAAACACCAGACAGCACCAGATTTGGGCGTCTGCTACGCGAGTTTTCTCTAACTGATACGTGGCGCTCTAAACACCCACATACCCAGGCCTACTCATGCTTTTCAGCAACACACTCTTCTATGTCCCGAATAGACCTAGTGTTAATTTCAGACATGCTCCTACCACACCTTACGGACTCGGGGTATCACACTAGATCCCTCTCGGATCATGCCCCCTGTTGGGCCACACTGCGCATTGCTCCCCCAGCGGGGCCCCGTACCTGGCGCCTACACTCCTTCTGGCTATCGGCACTCGACGACCAGGAGGATATTAGTTGGGAATGGCAATTCTATTTTAACACAAATCGAGATACCGCCCCAATAGGCATGGTATGGGAGACATTTAAATTACATGTCCGCACGATTATCTCCGCTCGTATAAATAGGCTGAAGGCCGTATCCATAACTAAACTAAAACAGGTCTCCGAACAACTAGACACAGCCACCAGGGAATTCAGCACAGATCCTACACCTGCCAGGGCATCCCTTCTTAAACTAAGAACAAGAGTGTTAGACCAACTAATTTTTGAGAAAGCTAACCAGAAACTTCTTTTCTCCAGGCAGCGGGTGTTTGAACAGGGGGAACGGGCGGGTAAGCTCCTGGCGTACTTGGCACGCCAGGATGCGACCCCACCCGTGGTGGTCTCACTGATGGATCCACAGGGCACAATAACTTCTGACCCAGAAACGGTAACAAATATCTTCCGTAGATTTTATGCCTCCCTATACACATCTAAGGTAAGGGTTACTGCACAGGAAACCCGGGCTTTCCTTCAGAACATACCCATCCCTAAAATCTCATCGTCCCAAATGCAAGAAATGGAGGATCCAATAACAGCAGAGGAGATTGCGGTCGCGATAGCGTCTTTGGCTCCAGCTAAAGCCCCTGGGCGGGACGGTATTCCTTTAGATTTTTACGCCACTTACTCCGAAACATTAATACCTGAACTGTTGAAACTCTATAAACATATCTTTGAGTCTGGGTCTCTTCCGCAGTCCCTCCGACAGGCAATAATCGTAGTGATCCCCAAGCCCGGCAAGGACCCCCTCTGTCCAGAGTCTTACCGCCCAATCTCGCTCCTTCAGGCAGACATCAAGATTCTCGCCAAAATATTAGCTATCCGTCTCAACCGTATTATCCTTTCCATAATTCACCCCGACCAAACGGGGTTCATGCCTGGCAAAAACACAGCCATGAACCTGCGTAGGCTTTATATTAACATCCAGGCAGAACACGACACCGTCGGAGACAGGGCAGTGGTGGCGCTGGACGCCGCCAAGGCTTTTGACTCCGTGGAGTGGGAGTATTTGTGGGAGTGCCTTGGGGGGTTTGGTTTTGGTCCCAACTTCATCAAGTGGGTACAATTATTATATTTCTCACCAGAGGCCAGTGTACTAGTGAACGGGAGGACCTCAGCGCCATTTCCATTACAACGAGGAACTAGACAGGGGTGCCCACTCTCCCCTCTTCTATACGCCTTGGCGGTTGAGCCTCTGGCTATATCTCTCAGGGTACATCCAGATATTCATGGTCTTACGCGGGGGAACCTGGTAGAGACGGTGAGCCTTTACGCAGATGATATGCTGCTATACCTGCAAGATACAGGCCCCTCCCTCCAGGCTGCCCTGCAGACCATTGAGGAATATGGCAGGCATTCAGGATTGAGCATAAATTGGAATAAGTCACAAATTATGCCACTTGACTCAACAGCACCCACATACCGATCCGCATCCCTCCCTCTACAAAGAGTAGCATCTTTTAAATATTTAGGTATACAGATCACCAGGGAGCCCCTAGAATATCTTCCTAATAATATCGAGCCGTTATTCACATACTTAAAAATACGTACACAGTCTTGGGCAAAGCTCCCACTGGGAGTCATGGGTAGGATCAACCTATTCAAAATGGTACTTCTACCAAAATTCCTATACACAATGTGGAACTCGCCAATTCTTATTCCTCTTAAAACCTTTAAAACAATAGACCACATTCTCAACTCATTCATATGGGGACCCAATCGCCATAAGTTAGCGTGGCACACTCTGAAAAATCCGACCTCCTCGGGGGGAACGGCTCTCCCAGACCTACATGCCTATTATATAGCGGCACAACTCTCACACATATACCACCTCCACAAAACTGATAGCATCAGATATCAAACCTTGATATGTAAAAAACCAAACTCAGCTACCAACTCCCCTCTTCAAGTAATATTCAGAGGCAGGGGCGGAGGGAGGGGTTGGGCTGTTCAGAACCCCCTACTGCACCAACATAAAAGCATTTGGGAAATTGCAGTTAAACTTGTAGGGGCGGATTTTTTTCACTCACATACACCATTATGGCACAACTCGCAACTGCCGGAGCTGCTACATATGCCAGGAGCGACTGTATGGGCGGCAAAAGGTATAGTGTACCTATTCCAAGTAATTTCCCCCCTGGGTGTAAGAAGTTTTCAATCACTACAGGATGAGTTTGAATTACCCCCACACATGAAATTTAGATACATCCAGCTGAGACACGCGCTTGGAACCCAGTTCGCGGAGGGACTCCCCAGCCCACAGATGCTTCCAATGGTTGACATAATCATAGGTAATGACCCAGAGAAATTAATATCCAGTCTATACAGTATCATACGCACACGTACGGTAGCGAGAGTTATCGACACGGCTAAGATCAGATGGGAAATAGATATTGGCCCTGTGGACGACTCGGACTGGGATGAGATATTGGAAAACGTTAAACAGACATCACCCAGACTCTCGGACCGTCTTACCCAACTATATATCATCCACAGGTCCTACCTTACTCCGTCCAGATTATCTAAATTTCGCCCAGATCAGAGCCCGGACTGCCCAAGGTGCTCAGACAACCCATGTACTTTTTTCCATCTGATCTGGGCTTGTCCTCATATTCAGAGTTACTGGGCACAAATTATCAAATTCCTACACGACCAAATGGGCTCCCCAGTGCAGCTGGACCCCAGACTGTGCCTCTTTGGACTGCTTCCTGACACTGCAATCGAGAAATATCAAGCCACATTCTTGCAGGAAACTCTTTTCTGTGCTAGAAAAGTGGTAGCTAAATGCTGGATGAGGACTCACTCCCCCTCAATACAGAACTGGATTGCTGAGGTCAATAAGTCACTCCCTAATAAAAAGCTGCTTTACAAACATAGGGGATGCTCGCACAAATACCATCGGATATGGGATAAATGGCTAGAAACTAGTGATACATGTACAGAATAATCTACCGTAAGCATAACATAAGGGCATAATGAGACCATGATAAATCTTACATTTTGTAGTATTAGTAAAACCTGTTGTAAAATATGCCAACGCACTACATGCTTAGTAAAGGCAACTAAATCTATAATGCTATGCTATTACGTGAAAAGTCTGAGTTAGAGACAAACCCATGATACAATGTAATCATATTACTTTCCCCCTTTTTTTTTTCTTTTTGTTCTTTTCGGTATGATGTAAAATATAGTCTACTCCTGTAACCGTATGTTGTATATGCTATATATGTATGTCATGAATATAAATAAACATGTTCTTTTTCAAATAAAAAAAAAAAACGGGGAGCAGTGATTTAATAATAGCAGATGACGGCCGGGTGGTGGTTCAGTTATCCTGACTGGGTGTCATATGACGTCCAGAAGGATAACATGCTGTCGCGCGCCCGCGGGGGCACGCATCGCGGTGATCGGTGGAGCAGTGTGTCAGTCTGACACACCGCTCCACCGATCTTGGTAAAGAGCCTCCGGCAGAGGCTCTTTACCACGTGATCAGCCGTGTCCAATCACGGCTGATCATGATGTCAATAGGAAGAGCTATTGATCGGCTTTTCCTCACTCGGGCACTGATTGGCAACAGTATATTGCAGTGATGCCCAGCAATGCCACCCTTAGGGGCATCAGTGCCACCAATTAGTGTCATCAATGCCACCCATCAGTGTCTATTGGTGCCACCTGTCAGTGCCCATCCGTGCCCATAAGTGCCCACCTATCAGTGCGCATCAGTGCCCATCTGTGCCACCTATCAGTGCCACCCATAAGAACCCATCAGTGCCACCCATAAGTACCCATCAATGCCACCTACAAGTGCCCATCAGTGCCTCCTATGAGTGCCCATCAGTGCCGCATACCAGTGCCACCTATCAGTGCTCATCAGTGCCACCTATCAGTGCCCATCAGTGCCGCCTATCAGTGCCCATCATCAGTGCCTGTCAGTGCCACCTCATCAGTGCCACCTCATTGGTGCCACCTCATCGGTGCCCATCAGTGCTGCCATATCAGTGCCTGTCAGTGCAACCATATCAGTGCCCATCATTGAAGAAGAAAACGTACTTATTTACAATTTTTTTTTTAACAGAAACAGAGAAAAACTTTTTTTTTTCAAAATTTTCGGCCTTTTTTTATTTGTTGCGCAAAAAATAAAAACGCAGAGGTGATCAAATACCACCAAAAGAAAGCTCTATTTGTGGGAACAAAATGATAAAAAAATTGTTTGAGTACAGTGTAGCATGACAGCGCAATTGTCATTCAAAATGCGACAGTGCTGAAAGCTGAAAATTGGTCTGGGCGGGAAGGTGTCTAAGTGCCTGGTATTGAAGTGGTTAAAGTGAAACAATAAAAGTGAAATATTCCTTTAAATTTCATACCTGGGGGGTGTCTATAGTATGCCTGTAAAGTGGTGCATTTTCCCCGTGTTTAGAACAGTCCCTGCACAAAATGACATTTCTAAAGGAAAAAAAGTCATTTAAAAGTACTTACGGCTATAATGAATTGTCGGTCCCGGTAATACACATAAAAGTCATTGAAAAAAACAGCATGGGATTCCCCCACAGTCCATTACCAGGCCTTTGGGTCTGATATGAATATTAAGGGGAATCCCGAACCAAAATTAAAAAAAAAAATTGCGTGGGGGTCCCCCCAAATTCCATACCAGGCCCTTCAGGTCTGGTATGGATATGAAGGGGAACCCCACACCAAAATTAAAAAAAAAGGTGTGGGGTCCCCCTCAAAATCTATACCAGACCCTACAGGTCTGGTATGGATTTTAAGGAGAACCCCGCGCCAAAAATGTAAAAAAAAATGGCATGGGGGTCCCCCCAAAAATCCATGCCAGACCCTTATCCGAACATGCAACCTGGCAGGCCACAGAAAAAGAGGGGGGATGAGAGCACGCCCCCCTCTTCTGAACCGTACCAGGCCACATGCCCCCAACATGGGGAGGGTGCAAGGGCCTCATCCCCACAACCCTTGCTCGGTATTTGTGGGGGTCTGTGGGCGGGGGGCTTATCGGAATCTGGAAACCCCTAACAAAGGGACCCCCAGATCCCGGCCTCCCCCCCCGGGTGAAATGGTAACGGGGTACAAATGTACCCCTACCATTTCACAAAAAAAGTGTGATAATGTTAAAAATGACATGACACGGCTTGGGGACAAGTCCTTTATTAAAAAATAAAAAAATAAAACTGTCCCACGTAGTCTTCTTCATCTCTTGCTCCCCTGATGGACCGAAAAAAAATAAAATAAAAAACGCGACTGACCCGCCTACATGGGAGGCACCCGCCATAATGATGGTCCTCTCAGGTGACAGCTCTTTTAAGGGCGGGAAACATGGTGACGTTGCTGGGTGACCCGCCCCCCTCTGACGCATGGGAACATCCCTATGGCTTCCCTGTAGCATCAGAGGGGGGTGGGGCCATCTGGTCTGCCCCCTCTGATGCACGGGGACATCCCTATGGCTTCCCCATAGCATCAGAGGGGGTGAACCGGGTGGCCACGCCCCCCTCTGACGCTACAGGGAAGCCATAGGTATGCCCCCGTGCGTCAGAGGGGGGCGGGGTCACCCGGCAATGTCACCCTGTGGCCCCACCCTCAGTTATAAAAGAACTGTCACCTGCGAGGACACATCATACGGCGAGTGCCTCCCATTGAGGCGGGTCAGTGCGGAGCAAGAGAAAAAAAAGAAGACTTTGTGGGACAGTTTTATTTTTTAATAAAGGACTTGGAGACATGAAGGGAACACAAAGACACTGAATTTCAAAAGAGCCAACTTCCCTAAACTACAAACCTTGCTAAAAGGCATAAATTGGGATAAAATATTAGGAACAAAGAATACGGAGGAGAGATGGGTTTGCTTTAAGAGCATATTAAATAAGGGCATTAGCCAATGTATCCCATTGGGTAATAAATTTAAAAGAGCGAACAAACATCCTGGATGGCTTAACTCCAATGTAAAAATGCATATAAAAGCAAAGGAGAAGGCCTTCAAAAAATACAAGGTTGAGGGATCATCCACAGCATTCAGAATTTATAAAGAATGCAATAAGAAATGTAAGGGTGCAATTAGGACAGCTAAGATAGAACATGAAAGACACATAGCGGAGGAGAGCAAAAAAAATCCCAAGAAATTCTTTAAGTATGTAAACAGTAAAAAAGGGAGGACAGACCATATTGGCCCCATAAAGAAGGAGGAAGGACATCTGGTTACAAAGGATGGGGAGATGGCAAAGGTATTGAATTTATTCTTCTCCTCAGTCTTCACGAGTGAATCGGGGGCTTCAGTAACCAAAACTGCAGTGTTTATCCTCAGGACACAACACAGGAAGCACCTCCATGGTTAACAGAGGACGGAATTAAAATTAGACTTGAGAAACTTAACATTAATAAATCACCGGGACCAGATGGCTTGCATCCGAGGGTACTTAGGGAACTCAGTCAGGTGATTGCCAGACCATTGTTCCTAATTTTTACAGACAGTCTATTGACTGGAATGGTACCAGCTGATTGGAGAAAAGCCAATGTAGCACCAATATTTAAAAAGGGCCCAAAAAACATCCCTGGGAATTACAGACCAGTTAGCCTAACATCAATAGTATGTAAACTCTTGGAGGGGATGATAAGGGACTATATACAAGATTTTAGTAATAAGAATGATATCATTAGCAGTAATCAGCATGGATTCATGAAGAATCGTTCTTGCCAAACCAATCTATTAACCTTCTATGAGGAGGTGAGTTGCCATCTAGATAAAGGAAGGCCCGTAGACGTGGTGTATCTGGATTTTGCAAAAGCATTTGACACAGTTCCCCATAAACGTTTACTTTACAAAATAAGGTGCGTTGGCATGGACCATAGGGTGAGTACATGGATTGAAAACTGGCTACAAGGGTGTGTTCAGAGGGTGGTGATAAATGGGGAGTACTCAGAATGGTCAGGGGTGGGTAGTGGGGTCCCCCAGGGTTCTGTGCTGGGACCAATCCTATTTAATTTGTTTATAAACGACCTGGAGGATGGGATAAACAGTTCCATCTCTGTATTTGCAGACGATACTAAGCTAAGCAGGGCAATAACTTCTCTGCAGGATGTGGAAATCTTGCAAAAAGACCTGAACAAATTAATGGGGTGGGCGACTACATGGCAAATGAGGTTCAATGTAGAAAAATGTAAAATAATGCATTTGGGTGGCAAAAATATGAATGCAATCTATACACTGGGGGGAGAACCTCTGGGGGGATCTAGGATGGAAAAGGACTTGGGGGTCCTAGTGGATGATAGGCTCAGCAATGGCATGCAATGCCAAGCTGCTGCTAATAAAGCAAACAGAATATTGGCATGCATTAAAAGGGGATCAACTCCAGAGATAAAACGATAATTCTCCCGCTCTACAAGACTCTGGTCCGGCCGCACCTGGAGTATGCTGTCCAGTTCTGGGCACCAGTCCTCAGGAGGGACGTACTGGAAATGGAGCGAGTACAAAGAAGGGCAACAAAGCTAATAAAGGGTCTGAAGGATCTTAGTTATGAGGAAAGGTTGCGAGCACTGAACTTATTCTCTCTGGAGAAGAGACGCTTGAGAGGGGATATGATTTCAATTTACAAATACCGGACTGGTGACCCCACAATAGGGATAAAACTTTTTCGCAGAAGAGAGTTTAATAAGACTCGTGGCCACTCATTACAATTAGAAGAAAAGAGGTTTAACCTTAAACTACGTAGAGGGTTCTTTACTGTAAGAGCGGCAAGGATGTGGAATTCCCTTCCACAGGCGGTGGTCTCAGCGGGGAGCATTGATAGCTTCAAGAAACTATTAGATAATCACCTGAATGACCGCAATATACAGGGATATGTAATGAAATACTGACACATAATCACACACATAGGTTGGACTTGATGACTTGTGTCTTTTTTCGACCTCACCTACTATGTAACTATGTAACTATGACTTGTCCCAAGCCTTGTCATGTCATTTTTACCATTTTGACACTTTTTTTGTGAAATGGTAGGAGTACATTTGTACCCCGTTACCATTTCACACAGGGGGGAGGTCAGGATCTGGGGGTCCCCTTGTTAAAGGGGACTTCCAGATTCCAATAAGCTCCCCACCCGCAGACCCCCACAACCACCGGGCAAGGGTTGTGGGATGAGGCCCTTGAGTGCCTTTCGTGGGGAGAGGCAGTCGAGCGATGGAGCTAAGAACATGAGGATGGGGATTATGTCTGTTTACTTGGGGAAATGCGAGAGACACGGGTTTATTGAGATGCATTATACCAAAAGACTGAAAGGGCGTTTAGTAGCGCAGGAGACATGGTTTGCGCATAGCGTAAAGTGAAACCTCTACGTCAGTTGGAGGTAGAGGGGAAGCTATCGCCACTTAGGGACCATCCACCTTATTACCGGGGACCACAGTGAGTGGCTGAAGCAAGTACCGGAGCAGAATTCTCACCAACGGGGTACGGTGAAGAATTGGGAAACTTCAGCGGGAATAAAGTCAGGGATCCAACCAGCAGAGGTGACGCTTGCAGAGCAGCCTTGTGTGTCAAGCCAGGGTCTGAGCAGGCCAGTGGGTTGAAGATTAATAAGTATCTTGAGTGCCAAGCTAGTGACCCAACAGAGAGGCGGGGGTGACACTTGAGGAAGATACCACCGTGAAGATTGGAGGGGCTCAAGGGATTCAGTGGCTGTGAATCATCTAGTTTAGTGAGAGGGAGCTCAGTGGGCTGAAGAACTACAAGAAGTGATATTTTAGTAAATGTAAGAAACGTTTTTAAATGCATACAGAGAGGCGGATAGATCATACACACTCCATGCATACAGAGAGATCATACACACTCCATGCAGACAGAGAGATCATACACACTCCATGCAGACAGAGAGATCATACACACTCCATGCAGACAGAGAGATCATACACACTCCATGCAGACAGAGAGATCATACACACTCCATGCAGACAGAGAGATCATACACACTACATGCATACAGAGAGATCATACACACTCCATGCATACAGAGAGATCATACACACCCCATGCATACAGAGATATCATACACACTCCATGCAGACAGAGAGATCATACACACTCCATACAGAGAGATCACACACACTCCATGCAGACAGAGAGATCACACACACTCCATTCATACAGAGAGATTATACACACTCCATGCAGACAGAGAGATCATACACACTCCATGCATACAGAGAGATCATACACACTCCATGCAGACAGAGAGATTATACACACTCCATGCATACAGAGAGATCATACACACTCCATGCAAACAGAGAGATCATACACACTCCATTCATACAGAGAGATCATACATGCTCCATGCAGACAGAGAGATTATACACACTCCATGCAGACAGAGAGATCATACACACTCCATTCATACAGAGAGATCATACACACTCCATGCAGACATAAAGATCATACACACTCCATTCATACAGAGAGATCATACACACTCCATGCATACAGAGAGATCATACACACTCCATTCATACAGAGAGATCATACACACTCCATGCAGACAGAGAGATCATACACACTCCATGCAGACAGAGAGATCATACACACTCCATTCATACAGAGAGATCATACACACTCCATGCAGACAGAGAGATCATACACACTCCATTCATACAGAGAGATCATACACACTCCATGCATACAGAGAGATCATACACACTCCATTCATACAGAGAGATCATACACACTCCATGCAGACAGAGAGATCATACACACTCCATGCAGACAGAGAGATTATACACACTCCATGCAGACAGAGAGATCATACACACTCCATTCATACAGAGAGATCATACACACTCCATGCAGACAGAGAGATCATACACACTCCATGCAGACAGAGAGATCATACACACTCCATGCAGACAGAGAGATCATACACACTCCATGCAGACAGAGAGATCATACACACTCCATACAGAGAGATCATACACACTCCATGCATACAGAGAGATCATACACACTCCATGCATACAGAGAGATCATACACACTCCATGCAGACATAAAGATCATACACACTCCATGCAGACAGAGAGATCATACACACTCCATGCAGACAGAGAGATTATACACACTCCATGCAGACAGAGAGATCATACACACTCCATGCAGACAGAGAGATCATACACACTCCATGCATACAGAGATATCATACACACTCCATGCATACAGAGAGATCATACACACTCCATGCATACAGAGAGATCATACACACTCCATGCAGACATAAAGATCATACACACTCCATGCAGACAGAGAGATCATACACACTCCATGCAGACAGAGAGATCATACACACTCCATTCATACAGAGAGATCATACACACTCCATGCAGACAGAGAGATCATACACACTCCATGCAGACAGAGAGATCATACACACTCCATGCATACAGAGATATCATACACACTCCATGCATACAGAGAGATCATACACACTCCATGCAGACAGAGAGATCATACACACTCCATGCATACAGAGAGATCATACACACTCCATGCATACAGAGAGATCATACACACTCCATTCATACAGAGAGATCATACACACTCCATGCAGACAGAGAGATCATACACACTCCATGCATACAGAGAGATCATACACACCCCATTCATACAGAGAGATCATACACACTCCATGAAGACAGAGAGATCATACACACTCCATGCAGTCATAGAGATCATACACACTCCATTCATACAGAGAGATCATACACACTCCATGCAGACAGAGAGATCATACACACTCCATGCAGACAGAGAGATCATACACACTCCATGCAGACGGAGAGATCATACACACTCCATGCAGACAGAGAGATCATACACACTCCATGCAGACAGAGAGATCATACACACTCCATGCAGACAGAGAGATCATACACACTCCATTCATACAGAGAGATCATACACACTCCATGCAGACAGAGAGATCATACACACTCCATGCAGACAGATAGATCCTACACACTCCATGCATATAGAGAGATCATACACACTCCATGCATACAGAGAGATCATACACACTCCATGCAGACAGAGAGATCATACACACTCCATTCATACAGATAGATCATACACACTCCATGCAGACAGAGAGATCATACACACTCCATGCAGAGAGATCATACACACTCCATGCAGACAGAGAGATCATACACACTCCATTCATACAGAGAGATCATACACACTCCATGCAGACAGAGAGATCATACACACTCCATGCAGACAGAGAGATCATACACACTCCATGCAGACAGAGAGATCATACACACTCCATGCAGACAGATAGATCATACACACTCCATGCAGAGAGACCATACACACTCCATGCAGACAGAGAGATCATACACACTCCATGCAGAGAGATCATACACACTCCATACAGAGAGATCATACACACTCCATGCAGACAGAGAGATCATACACACTCCATGCAGACAGAGAGATCATACACACTCCATACAGAGAGATCATACACACTCCATGCAGACAGATATATCATACACACTCCATGCAGATAGCACCCTGGTGGGGTAAGGATTGCTAATACCAATAGCACTGTGCCTCTCAGATTACAATCCTCATCTCCCTAACAAATATTGGGGTGTCTTTAGGAAGGTCTGATACTCACTCCTCACATATATACTTATCATGAAGAATTCTGCTTTCCCTTTCCACAGGTTTAGTGGCAATATGTACAGAAACCAGACCTCCGATCATCACCTCTCCTCTCCCGTAATACTCGTATTCAAACACAGGACCTTTACCAGACAGGCCACACATAGACAACATGTCACCTCTAGATGAAGAAGGAAGTCCTTGGAGCATGGACACAATGCCAGAGAGGACAATGAGGACCACAACTCCATCCATGACAGAAGACATCACCGAGAGCTGTGTGTGTCCTCCACCCTGGAGGGATCATCTCCACAACTTTATATACAATATCTGAGATTAATATAGAAATGTCTCAACAGGTTTCCAATGACGTGATTCTCAACATGAAAAATAAAATCATTATAACTGTATAATAATATCAATCCTCTGGATGCTTCAGGCTGAAAGCTTAACCAGTTCTTGTCCTACAAAGGTTATCAGATACATTATATTACCAAAAGTATTGGGACACCTGCCTTTACACGCACATGAACTTTAATGACCTCCCAGTCTTAGTCCGTAGGGTTCAATATTGAGTTGGCCCACCCTTTGCAGCTATAACAGCTTCAACTCTTCTGGAAAGGCTGTCCACAAGGTTTAGGAGTGTGTCTATGGGAATGTTTGACCATTCTTCCAGAAGAGCATTTGTGAGGTCAGGCACTGATGTTGGATGAGAAGGCCTGGCTCACAGTTTCTGCTCTAATACATCCCAAAGGTGTTCTTTTGGTTGTGGTCAGGACTCTGTGCAGGCCAGTCAAGTTCCTCCACCCCAAACTCGCTCCTCCATGTCTTTATGGACCTTGCTTTGTGCACTGGTCCAAATCATTAGGTGGAGGGGGGATTATGGTGTGGGGGGAGTCCTGACGTCTACCCGATAGAACACCTTTGGGATGAATTAGAGCTAAGAGGCCTTCTCGTCCAACATCAGTGCCTGACCTCACAAATGCTCTTCTGGAAGAATGGTCAAACATTCCCATAGACACACTCCTAAACCTTGTGGACGGCCTTCTAAGAAGAGTTGAAGCTGTTATAGCTGCAAAGGGCGGAGCCAACTCAATAGTGAACCCTACGGACTAAGACTGGGAGGCCATTAAAGTTCATGTGTGTGTAAAGGCAGGCGTCCCAATACTTTTGGCAGTATATGTATCTGTCTGTATGTATTAGGACACCGTGTGCTAAAGCAGGTTTGACCAGATATGTTACACAGAAAGGACCGGACTCTAAATTTAGGGCACCTCCATACATGTGGCTGTACTGCCACTATACTGCATTTGACCCACTGTGCATTGAACGTGGCTGCAGGGCAATTGTTTGCACCCGGCAGCGGTACTGCCAAGCCATTTATTTCATTTCATTTTTGCCATGCCCATGAAGCAAGTACAGCCCTGAGCAGCTGCATTTTTGTGTTCAGGTGGGCGGTCCAGGCTTGGCTCAACCACTTACTTTTACTGGGCCCTGACTGTTGGTGTGAACAACCCCCAACTCATAAAAAAAACGTTCTATACGAACAGCAAGAGTGAAATGAAACAAAAACAACAATATATGTATGTACAAAGACACGTGAACAATGGAACTTCCTATACACTATCAACTAGCTAAGCTATAAGAAGGTGCAAACCACCTCAGCTATGTACAAAGCAGCAGGGGGAGGTAAAGCAAGGGCAGAACATGGTCTGTGACTGGCTGCATGAAGATACTCTTTGCCCCGTTCAGCGAACACCCGAATTTGCAGGGCATTCGGCTGGTGTATATCCTGCTGAACACCCTGCTGCGCAGTGCATTTTAAGCACTGATTGGGCAAAGCTTTGCCCAATCAGGGTACAGTCAGGGGCGGACTGACCATTGAGCGACTCGGGCACTGCCCGAGGGCCCTGGGCCACTAGGGGGCCCCATCAGGGTTGCCAGCCTCAGTAAAACCAGGGACAGTATGTATAAATCTGTGTTTTTTTTACATCTGTCTGTGTATACTGTGTGTACATGTATGTGTATACTGTGTGATTGTATACTGTGTGTGTGTATACTGTGTGGCCCCATAATCTCTGATTGCCTGGGGGCCCCATAATCTCCTATTGCCCGGGGGCCCCATGAGTTATCAGTCCACCCCTGGGTACAGTGAATAGCTGGTTGTTATAGAGTGGGCCGGGGAGCCTGCCACGTAGGGTTTCCACCTGTCCGGGATTCAGTTTGGGTTTGGAATCATGCGTCCGGGTTTCAAACTGCCTGAAACCTGGACACATTATTCAGTCTGGACTATGGCCTCCCAGCAGGGTTGCTTGCTCCAGTTGTCTATGCCGAGAGTGTATGTTACACTCTCTTTCACACTGCCCAAAGCCAACACTAACAATCCCCCCACACACAGACGGGAGAGGAGAGAGGGCTCGATCTGATCCTCTTCCTCCTGCCCCTACCCCTCTATATCTGCCCACACTCCAATCCCTGGCGCTGTGCCTCAGAAAAGGAAAGTGGGGGCCGGAAATTTGAAGTCCAGCAGCCTCCATCCCGCTCCGGCCATTCAGCACTCCTACCTGCCAGCGGCATCACTCGCGATCACTCAGCACGAGCACCAGAAGGTGGGGACACCAGAGGGATCACCCCATGTCAGTGGGGAAGGCCAAACAGGACTTACGGGCACAATTTAACATAATCCCGGCCTCTGTCGAGAATCCCAAGATGCCGGCGGTTCAGCAGCTCCATGAGGAAGTACCTGCAGGAATACCAGCCCATTCTTCCTGGTGGGACACACATTTGGCAGAGGTAGGTGGCTGCAATCCTCACCCCACTCCACTCAGGAGCACAGCATCTCCAGCATCCACGGAGTCCCTTATTAATCATACCCTGGATGATCTTTTACTGTCCCCTATGGCTGCAGCCTCTCCTCAGACTAATGAGCCCTGGCATAACACAGGCCAAATCCCCTCACAGCCACAGAACTTATTGCAGAAATACTATACAGAGGACTTTCCCAGATAGAGGCCAAAATCACTTCAGAAATAAAACTTGACCTCCAGTCCCTGGGCTCCCGCATTGAGACCATTGAGTCCAAAATGGATGCCACGATTGCCCGTTCCAACCAAAACACAGGCCGCATACAAGACCTACACAACCAGCTAGATATTGCAATGGCCAAAATTGATGACCTTGAGAACAGGTCCAGACGATATAATTTTAGGATTAGGGGGCTACCCGAATCTTTCACTGATATACCCGAAGCAGTCAGCTCCCTCATCAAGCATCTTATTCTGGATATTCACCCTCATAGGCTGGAATTGGAGCTCTGGGTCCCCCCCGATCGGATGGCCTCCCTCGAGAAGTCGTGGTCAAGCCACACTATTACACAGTCAAAGGAGAAATAATGAAAAGGGCCCACTCCACTGCACAACTACAGCTAATGGGACACCCCATCTAGATTTTCGCCGACATATCCCCCTCAACGATTCAAAGAAGAAGGGCACTCAAACCACTACTAACGGCGCTGACCCAGAAGGACATTAAATACTGGTGGCTCTTTCCCTTCAGCTTGAAATTTGAACTCAACAACAAACCATTCAGATTCTCCACCTTTCCTGAAGGCGAACATCTCCTACAGAAATTGGGCATAATCTCCAAGGATCCTCCTTCCCTGATGCAAACCTCCTCTGCCAGCTCCTCCAAGCAACCACCCCCAGCTAGTCCACTCGCCTCCAGTTGGCAACAATACAAAACCAAAAAGGCCAAAGAATGCCTTCCACCCTTTGTTGCCTTATCCCTTTCATCCCCTCTACAGGATTGACCCTGTTTCCTACAGGTCCTGTTCCCCCATTTCCATTTGACTCTTGTTTCCTTTACCATTTTTGAGCCTCACCTCCAGGTTGAGAGGAGACCACTTCCCCTGACCCTCCTCAACACCCTTCAGGAACACCTGTTACAAGATACTGGATACAGGGAGACAAACTACCTGGAACCCATGTATAACTTTCCCTCGAATCAACAACTAAACATCTCTCCGGTCTCCGACCTTTCTATGCATAACCTTGCGCTACCAACGGACTGGATGCATCACAGCTATACACTGCACTGGAGGATCCATCACTCTATTGCAGTTCCTGATGATCTGACTGGAGTTTCGCTAGTCACTTCCACCTGGGACTGGGGACGGACTGTTCATAGTCTCAATGTTACCTCATGCTTTTCCTAATATTTTTGTCAGGCACAGCTCCGTCTAATCCCTCTATACTCATACCTCACCCCACCTCCCTCCCCGGCCCTCCCCCCCATACCCCCCTTACCTCCCCCCGCCATGACCCCTTGGTCTCCACATACTCCATGTCTCACCTAGGTTGGATTTATTTGTTTTTTTATTCACAGGTGTTGGCGATGTTGGCGAAGTTTCATTACTTTTTATCGTTTATCACAAAGGAGTGCTGTAGCCGGAGCGGTACTCATGCACCTCCTCCTGCCCTTGGAGACGCAGATTTTTCTCCTCTCCTGGCCAGGATTTACCCTCTGGCTAGAGGGTAAATGTTTTTCTATTAAGGGCATGGCGGACTTATTCTGCCTATGCCCTTTTTGTTCTCATTTGTTCTCCTTCTCTTATCTCTTCCTCCTAAATCTTTTCTACTGTACAAACTTTTTCTTCTTCCTAGTGAATTGGGTGACCCTGCTTCCCTCCTGGACTACTACCAACATCAGAGTGAATGGGCTCCTAATATTCTTCCCCGGAACCCACACCAGGTTGGGGGTAAGTGACTGGTACTCGCTGGCATTCTATTCCAGGTTGTTCCATGGCTGATACTTCCACGCCACACTCTTCCTTACGCATTGCCTCACACAATGTTTAAGGAATGAACTCACCAGTTAAATGCAGGAAAAGTTTCCAGTATTACCATACCCAGAAAATTGATATACTATTTCTACAGGAGACACACCTTCCTCGCTCCTACTCCCCCTCATATATTCACTTCAAATTCCCCAATTCCCACCTCACTAATGCAGAAACCAAAACTAAAGGGGTAGCAATACTTTTTTCCCGCTCATGTAATTTCTCCCTCATTTCTGAATTTAAGGATCCAGAAGGTAGATTTTTACTTGTCAAGGGCCTCATTGATGGCCAGCTCTACTCCCTGATCTCCTACTATGCCCCGAACAAGGGTCAGTCTCACTTCTTCAATTCTCTGTTTCGCACCCTAAACTAGCTGACAGAAGGCATGGTAATTTATGGAAGGGACTCCAATGTCGCCATTGACACGGGACTGGATAAAACTCGCCCCTTAGGTAGGGACCTCATACGGCCCACCAGACAGAGCCTTAAGGTAGCTAGACAGATCTTCCAGCAGGGATTGGTTGACATCCGGAGAGAGATTAACCCGTCGTTGCGGGATTATACCCACTTCTCTAGCCCCTATAATTCCTTTGCAAGGATTGACCACTGCTTCCTTTCGGCAACTGATATCCCATTTATAACTAGATCCTACATAAAAGATTCAGCCTGGTCGGATCACTGTCTACTCTTCCTGATCTTCGGGAAACCGATAGGAAAAAAAGGAGAGGTATTTGGAGACTGAATGCCTCACTCCTTAGTAATCTGGTCCATGCTCGCGAAATAGAAAGGAGTATTGAGGAATATTTTTTATTCAGTAATGTGGCAAATATCTCCCCTATTTCTTTATGGGCTGCTCATAAGGCTACCATTAGGGGGAACCTTATCCAAATGGCGCCAAGGCTACACAAGGCTAGGCAGAAGGACATAGAGCAATTAGAAAAGGAATTCCAACTCCTTAACAAAAGGCACAAAAGTAACCCTACACTAGTATCAATAACACAATTAGACACCACACGTACAGCCCTAAACTTAGCCTTTACCTCTATTGCGGAAAAAAAGCTTACGCTGGAGCGGGGCCCGCTTTTACCACCAGAGGGATAAAACAGGATCTCTACTGGCAGCCAGATTGATTCCTAAAATAAGATCATACGCCTTTCCCAAAATCAAACTAGGGAGTGGAACGCACTCTCAAAACCCTCAAAGAATCATGGAAGCTTTCCATGACTTCTATAGGAAATTGTATAGTGAGGGAAGATCAGCCCCCGAGGACTTATTGGCACCCTTTCTTAACTCACTTACACTCCCGAAGCTCAAGGAGCACCACAGGAACAGATTAGAAAGCACCAATATTGACTGAAGAAGTCCTACAAGTCATTAAAAGTTTGAAAACTCACTCGGCTCCTGGCCCGGATGGCTTTTCGACTCCCTACTATAAACACTTTGCCCCCACCCTTGCCCCCTATTTGGCCCGCTTTTTTAATAAACTGCGTAAAGGATCTCAATTGGATAAGTCCTTAAACTCAGCCTTCATCTCGGTAATCCCCAAGCCGGGTAAAGATCCTAGCTTGGTTGCCAACTACCGCCCCATATCCTTAATCAATAATGATCTTAAAATCTTGACCAAGATCTTGGCAGACCGCATTTCCTCCTTTATTAAACTTTATGTCCATAAGGACCAGGTAGTCTTTATTCCAGGAAGACAAGGCCCTGATCAAATCAGGAGAGCAATTGACATTATTTCCCTTCTGAGGCCTGGGTGGGATGGTGGCCCCCCTCAAACAGGTTTCCTACTCTCCTCCAGAGGGCATTTGATTCTGTCTCCTGGTCCTTCCTAGTCATGATCCTACACCAATGGGGCTTTGGTCACTCCTTTATGAATGTGATCGGAGCCCTTTAATTCAACCCAGAAGCTAAAATAAGACTACAGGGATACCACTCTGACTCCTTTCCGATCTTTAAGGAAACTAGGCAGGGGTGCCCTTTATCTCCACAAATTTTTGCTATTATAATCGAAACACTTGCTATAGTTATTAAGGATCACCCGGATATACACGGGGTCAAGTGTGGGCCACAAACCCACAAATGTGCACTTTTTGCAGATGACATTCTACTATTTATTACCTCGCCAATAACCTCGCTCCCCAACATTTGCAAATTGTTGGATAACTTTGGGACACTCTTTAGGTCTTACAGTGAACTACGGGAAATCAAGGGCATTAAACATAAATCTCCCTGACCATTTAGTATCACAATTACAGCACAAATTTCAATTCCTTTGGAGCAACACGGTCATTCCATATTTGGGGGTCAATCTGGCAGCCTCTGTGGACTGACTATATGCGGCCAACTTTCCCCCAATATACCGTAAATTGGGGGAAGACCTCACACAATGGAACAAAATGGAGCTCTCTTGGTTGGGTAGGGTTAACTCAGTGAAAATGACTCTTTTATCGCGCATCCTCTACCTCTTCCGGTCACTTTCCATTCCAATTTCGAAAGATCATTTACGCAAATTTCAATCAAAAATGATCAAATTCATTTGGAGTACAAAAGGACACAGAATCGCCAGGGAGACCCTTTATCGACCTAGGGACAAAGGGGGGGGTGGGACTTCTTTGGTACTACCAAGCAGCACAACTGACCCAAATCTCTAACATTTACTCCAAATCGGCACATCCAGACTGGGTTCATATAGAAAGACAAGCCATACCTCACCACACTCTAGACTACCTGCTCTGGTGCCCCCCTACAGTCAAGCCGGCCACTATGTCTCACACACTCTCCCACTCCCTGGTGCTTTGGGACTCCCTCAAGAACAACCCACACCTGATCTCCACGTGGCGTCCACTATCTCATCTTTTCCGCAATCCTCTCTTCCCCCCAGGCATGGATATAAAGGCCTTCAGCTGGTGGCTCAACAAGGGGATGTATAGGATCGGGCAATTTGTCAACTCCACTGGCCCTCTCACCTTTGCTCACTGTGTGAGCAAACTTGAAATGCCCACTTCAGAAAGATACAGACTTCATCAAATCTCCCATTTTTTTCAGAAACTATGGACCTCAAAACCCAACCCACTTTCTATTACAGATTACGAGCATTGGTGTGGACAGGCCATGAATCAGCGTGGGGAAATTTCAGTGCTATATCAGTCATTGGCTAAGGTTGACTCTAAACCCCTCTATATGCGAGAATGGGAGAGGGACCTAGGCCAATCCTGGAGCCTAGCGGATTGGAACAGGGCCGCTACCTCCTCATTTAAAGGGATCTTGAATACAGCATTAGTGGAAGCAAACCTGAAAGTTCTCATGCGATGGTACCCAGTCCCCTTAAAGCTAACTAAAATATATCCGACATCCTCTCCTCTTTGTTGTGGACACATTGGTTCAATGCTGCATGTATGGTGGGACTGTCTGAAACTCTGAGGTATCTGAGGTATCTGGAACAAAATTTTTCACATGATCCAGGTAATTACGGGCCTGCCCATTCAGAAATCCTCCCATATAGCATTACTCAATTTCCCGATTCCGGGAACCCACAAATTGTTGCAGCACCTTATCATGTTTATATTCCTTGGGGCTAAATTATCAATTGCTAGGGCCTGGAAACAACCTTCCATTTCCTTCACTATGGTTAAATGGAAGATCTCCTGGATCATGACCCAGGAAAAAATGGTAAGTACCTTACTCAACACCACTGAAAAGTATGAGGCCACCTGGGAACCATGGTCCCAATATGTTCGGCTGTAGCTCACACTCGACACCCATCCACGCTCCTAACAAGGGGACGAGACTCACCCAGTCACTTTGATTTCTCTGTTTCTTTTTTTTCTACTTATTTCCTTTTTCCTTCTATCTTTCCACTTCACCCCTTTCTCCCTAGGTCCCCCACTACGACCTAGGAGCACTCTTCTAAAGACTCATTGGTTATCTCACTGGTAATTCTTTTATTTTATAGGGCACCTCTTGGCTCTGGTCAGTCCGGAGCCTTGTTAGGGGCTTCTAAAGTTTACCCATGATATACCTCAATGGCCGATGTCTCCCCCGAGGGGACTATACCCTATTCTAAAGTATGAGGCTCTTGTTTTCAACCCCTTTCCCACCTCATGAACGTTGGGGTGCCTCCCATCTATACCTAGTCATATTTGTACCAGTTGGTTTATTACCCACTACAGGCCTTAGGGCCTTTGCTGGTATGACATGTTCCACGTTTTCCATTATCCACTAGTTCATATGTAATACCCAGGGGCCTGGGTGGGACGCGCCTCCACCCTCTGACACAGCTAGATCCCATTTGGGGTGCTGGGCGGTGGAGGACGTCTCCCCCTCCAAAACTCCTGGTCCTTTTTTTTTTCTGCTATTATTTTTCAGTCATCCAATACGTGATGTTTAGTTAAGTCTTTGTTTTTTTACTGTACTTAAACACATACCTTCACTATGTACCAAATGTTATGCTGAAAGTCAAAATGCAACATTGTTGTTTTCTTTTCTGTATACACCAATAAAAAACTATTGAAGTTAAATAACATTGCCAGCAATAAAAATGTAAAAAAAAATGGCGTGGGGGCCACCCCAATCCATACCAGACCCTTATCCTAGCACACAGCCTGGCAGACCAGGAAAGGGGTGTGGGGAAAAGAGAGGGATGAGCGAGCACCCCCTGAACCATACCAGGCCACATGCCCTCAACATGGGGGGGTGCGTGCTTTGGAGCAGGGGGGCTCTGCCCCCCCCCCACCCCAAGGCACCTTGCCCCATGTTGATAAGGACAACGGCCTCATTCCCACAACCCTGGGCTGTGGTTGTAGGGGTCTGCCGACAGAGGGCTTATTGGACGTTGGAAGCCCACTTTAACAAGGGGGGCCCCATATCAAAGGGGGTGATCAAAGGGTTAAATGTGTGCCTAGCTGTTTTTTTACTACAGGAACACAGGATCCATGCCTTCCTTACTGACAGAACGGTGATCTGCCTGTGAACCGAATTGGCAGAGGGTGGCAGCGGACATCAGGTTCACAGGAGCCGCTGAACAGCTCCCCCTGTGTAGAACCACAGCAGGAGCGAGCCGCCGGTGGTGTGTAACTCGGGCCCGATACCCAAAAGTGCAGGATCATGTGAATATATAGGTGATCCTGCGCAGCGAGGACGCCCTGTAGCAGTTTCTGAGACTTTGAGCGGGCATTTAGCTTCCTAAAAAAAAAAATTGTGTTTTTTGTACACTGAGAATTAAAGGAGCATACAGGTTTGTAGCCAGCTAAACATTTACTGCAATTTCTGAGCAGGCATTTAGCATTTCTAAAAAAAAAAAAAAGAAAGAAATATTGATAACTTTTTTGGACACTAAGGATGGAAATAGCATGCAGATTTACACCACAGCCGGGTTAGACAGCTTGCATATTTGAGAGTAGGGTTGCACCGATACTAATATCAATATTGGTGCCGATAGCAAGCATTTGCACAAGTACTTGTAAAAATTCTCAGATACTTGACCCGATGCCTGCATCCTCACATCCTCAGCGTAATGGTGGTGGTGGGGGGGCAGGAAGCCTCACAGATGATCGGTGCGGGCAGTTACAAACAATGATCTCTCTGTATACCTTTTTATCTCCTCCTCTCCCTCCCATGGCTTTCAGCTGCTTTATTAAAAGGTGTACAGGGAGATCGGTGCTTGTAACTGCCCGCACCACTGCACCGATCATCCCTGACTGTCCACTGTGTCCTCCTGTGGCTCCCCAGGTCCTCCTTCAGGTCCTCTGCCAACTCAATCTATTAAAACCATCCATGCCAGCATGGATGCGGAGCGGCCGGGAGAAGAAGATGAAGAAGAGAAGAAGAGAAGAAGAGAAGAAAAGAAGAAAAGAAGAAGATGAAGAAGAAGATGAAGAAGAGAAGAAGATGAAGTGAAGAGCGGGAGCCTCCCTCCATGCCATGGGTGCGGAGCGGCCCGAGGAGAAGAAGATAGAAGATGCCGCGGAGGAGAAGCTGGACGAGAACGCCAGAGGAAGAACCAGAAGAGCCAGAAGAACCAGAAGAAGAAGAAGAAGAAGATGAAGGAAGATAGAAGAAAGAAGAAGCATTTAAATAAAGGAATTGTCAAAAACTGTCTCTTGTCATTTTTAACATTTTTGACAGTTTTTTAGTGAAATGGTAGGGGTACAACCCTTACCATTTCACACAGGGGGGGGGCAGGATCTGGGGGCCCCTTTGTTAAAGGGGGCTTCCAGATTCCGATAAGCCCCCCGCCCGCAGACCCCCACAAGCAGACCCCCACAACCACCGGCCAGGGTTGCGGGGATGAGGCCCTTGTCCTCATCAACATGGGGACAAGGTGTTTTGTGGGCTACCCCAAAGCACCCTCCCAATGTTGAGGGCATGTGGCCTGGTACGGGTCAGGAGGGGGGGCGCTTTCTCATCCCCCCTCTTTTCCTGTGGCCTGCCAGGTTGCGTGTTCGGATAAGGGTCTGGTATGGATCTTTGGGGGGACCCCACGCCATTTTTTTTTTTTTTTGGCGCGGGGTTCCTCTTAAAATCCATACCAGACCTGAAGGGCCTGGTATGGAATTTAGGGGGACCCCCACGTCATTTTTTTTTAAAAATTTTGTCTGGGGTTCCCCTTAATATCCATACCAGACCTGAAGGGCCTGGTATTGAATTTAGGGGGACCCCCACATCATTTTTTTTTTAATTTTTGTTCGGGGTTCCCCTGTGGGGAATTCCCATGCCGTTTTTATCAATGAACTTCTATGTGTATTGTCGGCAATGCAATAGCCGCGGTAGTTTTAAATGACTTTTTTTCCTTTGAAATGTCATTTTGCTGTCAGACTGTTCTAAACACGGGAAACATGTGCCCCTTTACAGGCATACTATAGACACCCCCCAGGTACGAAATTTAAAGGAATATTACACTTTTATTGTTTGACTTTAAGCATTATTAAAATCACTGCTCCTAAAGAAAACGGCCGTTTTTAAAACTTTTTTTGCATTGATCCATGTCCCCTGGGGCAGGACCCAGGTCCCCAAACACTTTTTATGACAATAACTTGCATATAAGCCTTTAAAATTAGCACTTTTTATTTCTCCCATAGACTTTTAAAGGGTGTTCCGCGGCATTCGAATTTGCCGCGGACACCCCAAATTGTTCGCCGTTCGGCGAACTTGCGAACAGCCAATGTTCGAGTCGAACATGAGTTCGATTCGAAGTCGAATCTCATCCCTACTTGGGACAAAGGAGCGGTGGGGCACGTAAGCGCTACAAATGGGCATTCCCAATAGAGGAAAGGACCTTTTTCCCAGCGCTAGGCTGAACTTTTATTAGCGCCATTTTACTGTCAGGCTATTGTTCAGCGATTAGTGCATTTAAATAGTACCTCTGCTTTGTGCTTAGGACTATGCATGCCAAAAAGGACACAAAAACAAACACAAGACACAAAAACCTCAAAAAAGGTACCAAAAACTTCACCCCCAGGCACTGGGAACTCCAGTCGTGGGAACTCCAGTCGTGCCTCCACACTGTCATCTTCTTCTGAAATACCAGATGTGGCAAGCCAGGGTGAGTCATTGGAACCAATTGGTGGTGCAGCTGCTTCTCACATCTCAGCCCCTGTATACGTGACTGAAGATGCCTTTTCCTCCGCCCTGTTGGGGCTAGAGGGAAGATTAGCGTCTTTAATCGCATCCTCCATCCAAAGCGATAGGAAGCGTGGTAGATCCCCCTCCCCCACCTTAGACTCTTTACCAAGGGAACAGTGGGTAGAGGATGAGGTGTTACCCTCAGGCGATCTGGAGAAAAGACAAACTGATTACTCCTCTGCGATGAACCCTTTTCAACCTCGCAATCTGAGAAATTGCTGATACAATCTCTTACGGAAATGGTTTGTTCCATTTTCAAGCTACCCCTAAGGGAGTCTGCTGAGAGTTCTTCTTTGGGTTCCTTAAAACCTTCTCAGCCTTTGCATGCGTTTCCCATCCATGCATTACTAGAACAGCTTATTTATGCTGAATGGGATCACCCGGAAAAGCATTTTATCCCTCCAAAGAGATTCACAGTACTCTATCCCATGGAGGAGAAATTCACCAAAAAGATGGAATGTACCAGCAGTTGACACTGCTATTTCCAGTGTGAATAGAAGTCTAACTTGTCCAGTAGACAATGCACAAATGCTTAAGGATCCAACAGATAAAAGGTTGGAATTCCTGTTAATATCCTCTTTTTCTTTGGCAGGTGCGGTTACACTGCAATAGGCATCTGTCAATCCCTAAAGGACCAGTTTATACAGGCCCTTAAGGAGGTTCCCGTACAGCAAGCCTGGGATTTGGCCGAACTAGAAGAGCATTATGTTTTGCCATAGACATCATTAAAGATTCTATTAACCAGGCGTCCCGCCTTATGCTTGTGCTAGTACACATCCGTAGGATCCTGTGGTTAAAAAATTGGTCAGCCGAAGCACCATGTAAAAGGCTCATGACTGGTTTTCCTTTTCATGGGGATTGGTTATTTGGGGATGATTTGGACAAATACATCCAAAAGATTTCAAGTGGGAAAAGTACTCTTTTGCCAGTCAAAAGAAATAATAAACGCCCTTCATTCAAGCGGGCTCTTTCTCTTGCACCAGGGGCATCCACCTCTAGGCAGTAGCGATGGCCTCCGCCATCAGAGTCTAGAGGAAAGCCTCAGGGTCAGGCCCAGGCGGAAAACCTGTAAAACAGAATTCTAAAGCCTCATTATGAAGGGGTGCCCCCCCCGCTCGCAAGGGTGGGGGGAAGACTTCTGCAGTTATCAAAAGTCTGACAAGAGGAAATTCAGGACAGATGGGTTATCTCTACGGTAACTCTAGGATAAAAACCTTAATTTTTGGGAGTTTCCACTGTCTCCTTTTCTGAGGTCAAACATTTCCCAAGATCCAGGTAAAAGGCAATCTCATTTTCGGGCACTGGACCAATTACTGGCTCAGGGGGTGATCATACAATTCCCCACAGAAGAGCAAGGTTTGGGGTTTTATTCAAACCTCTTTACGGTACCAAAACTGATTGGGGAAGTCAGACCCATTCTAGATCTAAAGAATCTAAATCAGTTCCTGAGGATCCACTCTTTTTGCATGGAGTCGATCAGGTCGATGGTTTCTATTCTACAAGGAGGAGAACTTCTGGCGTCTATCGACATCAGGGATGCATATCTGCATGTCCCTATAATTCCCACTCACCAAAGGTTTCTGCGGTTTGAGGTAGAACAGCATCATTTTCAGTTTGTAGCCTTGCCCTTTAGGCTAGCTACAGCACCCCAGGTGTTTACAAAAGTTCTGGCCCTACCTCTAGCCAGCTTAAGGGCACAGGGCATACCAGTCTTGGCGTACCTAGACGATCTATTGCTAATAGACCAGTTGGTGGCCCATTTTGAGCAAAGTGTGCGCATTACAACCAGATACCTGGAAAGTCTGGGTTGGATTCTCAACCTAGAGAAGTCTTCCTTAAAACCGCTAAAAAGTCTGGAGTACTTGGGTCTGATCATAGACACAGCCCAGAAAAAGGTGTTCTTGCTTCAGGCAAAGATCAACGCCATAAGAAAGCTGGTGCACATGGTCAGCTCGAAAAGAGATCCCTCTACTCTTTTGCATGAGGTTGTTAGGAAAGATGGTGGCTTCATTCGAAGCAGTTCCCTATGCCCAGTTCCATTCGAGACTGTTGCAAAACAGTATCCTGTCTGCTTGGAACAAAATGGTTCAAGCTTTAGACTTGCCAATGCGGCTGTCCCCAAGGGTGTCCCAAAGCCTCAGTTGGTGGTTGGTAACGCAAAATCTGCTGAAGGAAAAATTCTTCAGACCAGTTATCTGGAAGGTGGTAACGACAGATGCCAGCCTTTCAGGTTGGGGAGCAGTGCTAGAAAAGACAACTGTCCAGGGACAGTGGTCAAGAATTGAAAGGTCCTTGACCATTAACATCCTAGAGATTCAGGCAGCAGGTCTGGCTCTGAAGGTTTGGACATTCAGGTTACGGGGTTGTCCTGTCAGGATCCAATCCCACAATGCCACAGCTGTAGCTTACATCAATCACCAAGGGGGCACCAAGAGCCTCACAGCACAGAGGGAGGTGAACCATATCCTAACTTGGGCAGAAAGGAATGTTCCGTGCCTATCAGCAGTTATCATTCCGGGAGTAGAAAATTGGCAGGCGGACTTCTTGAGCCACCAGCAGTTGCTCCCAGGGGAATGATCCCTTCCACTCCAACATTTTTTGGGCTGTTTGCCAAAGATGGGGGACTCTGGACGTAGATCTTCTGGCATCCAGATTCAACATGAAGTTGGTCAACTTTGTGTCCAGGACAAGGGATCCACTCGCATGTGGAACAGATGTGTTGGTGACCCTGTGGGATCAGTTCTCACTGATTTATGCATTCCCCCCTATTCAGTTGCTGACACGACTTCTTTGCAGGATCAAGCTGGAAAGAAAGTCGGTAATTCTAGTAGCCCCAGCATGGCCCGGAAGGTCCTGGTATGCAGAAATCGTCAAGATGGCGGTGGAGGATCCATGGTCCCTTCCACTACGGCTAAACCTACTCTCACAGGGGCCGATATTCCATCCTACCTTACAAACTCTAAATTTAACGGCTTGGCTATTGAAACCCACATTCTGAAGAAACGTGGGCTTTCCAGGTCAGTTATCTCTACCTTGATTAATGCAAAGAAGCCAGCTTCCAGAACCATTTATTATAGAGTGTGGAGGGCTTATGTTTCCTGGTGTGAATCCAAGTGTTGGCACCCTCGGAAGTACAACATAGGCAGATTTCTTGCCTTTCTACAAGTAGGGGTAGAGATGAAGCTGGCCTTGAGTACTATTAAGGGCCAAGTCTCAGCTTTATCGGTCTTATTTCAAAGACCGCTTGCTTCGCATTCTTTGGTCCGGGTTTTTATGCAAGGGGTGATGCGGCTTAATCACCTTTAAATCCTTGGGACTTAGTTTTGTCAGTGTTACAAAAACAGCCCTTTGAACCAATACAGCATACTCCCTTAGTCCTTCTTAGAGTTAGTGTTCTTGGTTGCTATATCCTCCGCAAGGAGGGTTTCGGAACTGGCTGCTCTTTCTTGTAAATAGCCATATTTGATTATTCATGAGGACAGGGTTGTGTTGCGTCCTCATCCAAGTTTTATGCCTAAAGTGGTTTCAGGTTTTCACCTAAACCAAGATATTGTCCTGCCATCGATTTTTCCAAAACCATGTTCTAGGGAAGAAAAGTCACTATATTGTCTTGATGTGGTGAGAGCGGTCAAGGTCTATTTAAAGACGACTGCTCAGATCTGGAAGACTGATGTCTTAGTTGTGTTGCCAGAAGGTCCTAGGAAAGGACAGGCTGCATCTAAATCCACTGTCGCTAAGTGGATTCAGCAAGTTATAATTCAGGCTTATGGTTTAAAAGGTAAGATTCCACCTTTTCAAGTCAAAGCGCAGTTGACCAGCCTCCATGGCTCAGATTTGTAAGGCCGCAACTTGGTCTTCAGTACATACATTCACCAGGTTTTTTCAGGTGGATGAAAGAAGGCATGAGGATATTGCCTTTGGGCACAGTGTGCTGCAGGCAGCAGTATAGGTCCCAGTGGCGGAATTACCAGGGTCGCCACAGTTGCACTTGCGACGGGGCCCTGGCATTCTGTCACTGTTGGGGGGCCCAGTGGGGTTGCTATTCACAGGGCTCTGAGCAGAGAGCTTGTCTCTCAGGTAACAGCAGCACAGAGAAACCGGCATTGACAGTTTTATATCCCTCTACGACGGAGACCGTCCGGTCTGTCCTCTCTCGCACAGGATGACAGAGGACACACAGCTGATCTCTCCCTTCTCCCCCTCCCCTCTCCTGTGTGCTCCGCAGGCAGTCAAGTGTGAAGCTAATGAGCTCAAATTTCCCGCGGAGCACACAGGAGAGGGGAGGGGGGAGAAGGGAGAGATCAGCTGTGTGTCCTCTGTCATCCCATGCGAGAGAGGACAGACCGGACCGTCTCCGTCGGAGAGGGATATAAAACTGTCAATGCCGGTGTCTCTGTGCTGCTGTTACCTGAGAGACACGCTCTCCGCTCAGAGCTGTGCTGTCCTGAGAAGACAGAGGACTCTGATGAGCACTGATAGGAGGCACTGATAGGGACACTGATAGAGGACACTGATGGGCACTGATAGGGGGCACTGATAGAGGACACTTATGGGCACTGATAGGGGACGCTGATAGGGGAAATTGATAGGGGGCACTGATAGGGGGCGCTGATAGAAGACACTGATAGGGGACACTTATAGGGGACACTGATAGAAGACACTGATGGGCACTGATAGGGGGCACTGATAGAAGGCACTTATAGGGGGAGCTGATAGAAGGCACTGATGGGGGACGCTGATAGGGGACACTGATAGAAGGCGCTGATAGGAGACACTGATAGGGGGCACTAATAGGATTTACTGATGAGCACTGAAGGGAGGCACTGATAGGGGGCACTGAGAAGGCACTAGGGGGCACTGATAGGGGACACTGAGGAGGCACTAGGGGGCACTGATAGGGGACACTGAGAAAACACTAGGGGGCACTAATAGGGGACACTGAGAAAGCACTAGGGGGCACTGATAGGGGACACTGAGAAGGCACACTGAGAAGGCACTAGGGGGCACTGATAGGGGACACTGAGAAGGCACTAGGGGGAACTGATAGGAGGCACTGAGAAGGCACTAGGGGGAACTGATAGGGGGCACCGAGAAGGCACTAGGGGGAACTGATAGGGGGCATTGAGAAGGCACTAGGGGGCACTGATAGGGGGCATTGAGAAGGCACTAGAGGGCACTGATAGGGGGCACTGATAAGGCACTAGGGGGCACTGATAGGGGGCAATGAGAAGGCACTAGGGGGCACTGAGATGGGCACCGATGTGAGGCACTGGTGGGCACTGATAGGAGGCATTAATGGGCACTTATAGGTGGCACTGATGGGCATTGATGAGCACTAATAGGCAGAACTCATAGGCTGCACTGATGGGCACTGAAGAACACTGATAGGCAGAACTCAGGCAGTATTGATGGGCAGCATTGAAGAGTTCTGATAGGTGCCACTGATGGATGCTGTTAGGCAGCATTAATGAGCACTGATAGGTGGTGCTGATAGGCAGATTTGATGGGCACTAATAGGCAGAATTAATGAGCACTGATAGGTAACACTTGTAGGCAGAATTGATGGGCATTGATAGGCGGCATTGATGGGCACTGATAGGTGGCATTGATGGGCACTGATGATTGGGGCACTGATTATCAATGTAAACAATTTTCTAACATTCTTGACAGTTAATGGCAGTCCTTTCCTAACACAGACACAGTATGGGAGGAAAGGACTGCGGATAACCGGCAAGTCTGTTTACATGTGATCAGCTGACATCACATAATAAAGGGCCGATGTGATTGCGCTGAATGCACGTCCCAGGGGCCATGCGGGAAGCACGGTTTTGGGACAATGTACATGGACACCCTCCCAAAATTGGGAACCCGGGGCTCGGATGGAAGGTGGGCCCATCATGGTTTCTTGCACTGGGGCCCTGAAGGTTCTAGTTACGCCACTGATAGGTCCTCAAGTTTGGGGGTGTCCTATGGGTTGTGTCTCCCTCCCCTCCAATAGCATTGCTATGGGACATCCCATATAGTTAATAACTATGGCTCTGTGTCCCGTGATTTACGATAAAGAAAATAGGATTTTTATAACAGCTTACCTGTAAAATCCTTTCCTTGGAGTACATCACGGGACACAGAGGTCCCTCCCCTCTTTCTGGGGTTTAGTTATATTACTTTGCTACAAAAACTGAGGTACTTGTGGTAAGAGGAGGGGTTATATAGGGAGTGAACTTCCTGTATTGGGTGTGCCAGTGTCCATCACCTGAAGGTGCCTAATAACTATGGCTCTGTGTCCCGTGATGTACTCCAAGAAAAGGATTTTACAGGTAAGCTGTTATAAAAATTCTATTTTTTGATGTTTTTAATTAGCCGTCAGGCTATTGTACGCCAAGATGCTGCTTGTCCCATCTTAGGGCCATGAGGAATGATCAGAAGATTTTCCGTCTTCCTGAATGGGCTGGTAGCCGTTAGGTATGAGGCAATAGTTGTTTTGACGTCCAAGGGATGTGGGTCCCCTTGGCTATAAAGGAAAACTGGTAGGTTGATTTCTTGATTAAAGTGGAAAGCGGATGTTACTTTAGAAATAAACTGATCCGAGGGTCTTAGCGCCACTCTATCTGGGTAGAAGATCAGGTGAGGTTCTTTCATCAGTAAGGCTTGAAACTCGGATACCCTTTTGCCTGAGGTTATGGCAATAAGAAAGGTTATTTCAATCATTAAATCCCAAAGGGATGCTGTCTCCATGGGATGAAAGGGAGAATTTGACAGTGCTTCTAACACCGTGGAGAGATTCCAGGTATGAAAAGTTGGTTTCCTTGGGGGTTTTATCTTTAAGCATGCCCTTAGAAATTGAATGATAAGGGGATTTGAAGCCCATTTGATTCCCATCATAGCAGATAAGGCAGAGACTTGAACCATTGGCATACTAGAGCCTAGAGCTTTGTCTAGGCCCGATTGCAGGAATACTAGAATTCAATGGCGGCCTGTGCATTAAGGGCGCACGGGCGCCGTCCCCTCTCTCCTGCCACCCATCTATGTAAAATTGATAGATTCATGCATAGCATGAATCTATCTATGGCTGCCGCTGCCACCCCCTATTCAGGCATTCGGCCCCTTTTTGGGTGCAGGGCGCCTGAATTGCAGCGGCAGGGGGTGTTTTTGAAGCACCTGATTAGAGCCATAGGCTCTAATAGGCTTCAAAAAGGGTGACCTGCGAGCACCATGCTGGGCGCTCGCAGGTCACTCAGCTGTGTTAGAAAAGCAAATGACTATTTGCTTTCCTAACACTAAACCGCCTCTCCGCCAATCAGGTGCTCAGGTCTGTTATCTGTCACCTTATCGACTGAAATGACAGGCGCCGCTACTGGACGCCTATCAGGAGGAGAGAACGGGAGATGAGGACGTCAGAAGACGCATGGAGGACCCCGCCTCGTCTCCGTCACCCGCTGCCCCACCAAGACAGGGTAAGTACCAGGCAGACGGCGAGTGGGTGGGGGGCACACTGGCACCATTTAATGGGCACACCGGTAGCATATGATGGGCACACTGGCAGCATTTGATGGGCACACTGCCAGCGTTTGGCACAGTGACAGCGTTTGGTACAGTGGCTGGGTTTGATGGACACAGTGGCAGTGCTTGATGGGCACAGTGGTAGCGTTTGATGGGCACAGTGGCAGCGTTTAATGGGCACAGTGGCAGCGTTTGATGGGCACAGTGGCAGCGTTTAATGGGCACAGTGGCAGCGTTTGATGGACACAGTGGCAGCGTTTAATGGGCACAGTGGTAGCGTTTGATGGACACAGTGGTTGCGTTTGATGGGCACAGTGGCAGCGTTTGATGGACACAGTGGTTGTGTTTGATGGGTACAGTGGCAGCGTTTGATGGGCACAGTGGCAGCGTTTAATGGGCACAGTGGTAACGTTTGATGGGCACAGTGGCAGTGTTTAATGGGGACAGTGACTGCAATTGATGGCACAGTGGCTGCAATTGATTATTTATTTTCAAAAAAATTTTGCACCCCCCCCCCCAAAAAAAAATTTTGAGCACCAGCCGCCACTGCTAGAATTTGAGATACTGTAGGTTCTAACGATTCCCAGGAAGGCTGCTGTGCGAAGGGAATTTCTTCTATACTTTCTTGTCAGTATTATTAGTTGAAATCTTCTTCGGGGTTTGCTGTAAGGTAGTTACCACCTTGAGTGAGCATCCCTGGCTTAGTAGCCTTTCCCTTTCAATTTCCAAGCCATCAGGTGTAGTTATTCCGGTGCCGGATGGAGGGATTGGCCTTGTGAGAGTAGATCCGGTGTTACTGGGAGAGGAAATGGGTTCTCTAGACTCAGTCTTAAAATGGTTGTGTCTCCTTGACCCAAAGGGTATCACTGCTATCACCGTGGATGTTGATCTTCTGAGTCTGGCTGGAAATTCCGCTATTAATGGTATGGGGGGGGGGATATATCCCAGGTAGAAGTTCCAGGGTTGGTGTAGATAGTCTACCCCTGCCGCCGTTGGACATGTCATTCATTGCCAGACATTTAAACATACATTTTCTGCTCTTATTCTATGACATCATAGTGTACAGGAATGTTTCTGACAGGTCATTACATGTACAATTCACTACACAGAACGCCACTCACATTCTTTTATTTTTTCTTTGGATTCATCTGAAGTATTGTGTGTTGATCTGTATTATGTATTGCACCTTATGGGGGTAAAAGGCGTAAAATCAGCAATAACTGGATGTTCAACACCAATAGAAAACTAGGGCTGTAATGTACACATTGACCATCCTCACATTTATTAATCATATGCAAAAATAGTACATATACAGTGCTTTGCAAAAGTATTCACCCCCTTGGCATTTTTCGCGTTTTGTTGCCTCACAACCTGGAATTAACATGGATTGTTTGAGGATTTGCATCATTTAATTTACAAGAAGTTTTTTTTTTTTTTGTAAAGCTAACAACAAATAGGACAAAATAACAGAAAAAGTCAATGTGCATAACTATTCACTCCCCTAAAGTCAATACTTTGTAGAGCCGCCTATCACAGCTCCGATTCGCTTTGGATAAGTCTCTATGATCTTGCCAAATCTCACCACTGGGGATTTTTGCCCATTCCTCCTTGCAAAACTGCTCCAGCTCCTTCCAGTTGGATGGTTTGCGCTTGTGAACAGCAATCTTTAAGTCTGACCACAGATTTTCTATTGGATTGAGGTCTGGGCTTTGACTAGGCCATTCCAACACATTTACATGTTTCCCCTTAAACCACTCAAGTGTTGCTTTAGCAGTTTGTTTGGGGTCATTGTCCTGCTGGAAGGTGAACCTCCCTCCTAGCCTCAAATCACACACAGAGTGCTACAGGTTTTGCTCAAGAAAATCCCTGTATTTAGCACCATCCATCTTTCCCTCAACTCTGACCAGTTTCCCAGTCCTGACTGCTGAAAAAAAATCCCCACAGCATGATGCTGCCACCACCATGTTTCACGGTGGGGATGATGTTCTTTGGGCGATGTGATGTGTTGGGTTTGCACAAGACATAACTTTTTCTTTGATGGCCAAAAAGTTCCATTTTAGTCTCATCAGACTAGAGCACCTTCCTCCATACATTTCGGGAGTCTCCCACATGCCTTTTCCCAAACTCAAAACGTACCATTTTGTTTTTTGCTGAAAGTAATGTCTTTCTTCTGGCCACTCTGCCATAAAGCCCAACTCTATGGAGCGTATGGCTTATTGTGGTCCTATGTACAGATACTCCAGTCTCTGCTGTGGAACTCTGCAGCTCCTCCAGGGTTACCTTAGGTCTCTGTGCTCCTCTCTGATTAATGCCCTCCTTGCCCGGTCCGTGAGTTTTGGTGTGCGGCCGTCTCTTGGCAGGTTTTGCTGTTGTGCCATGTTCTTTCCATTTGGTTATGATAGATTTGATGGTGCTCCTAGGGATCATCAAAGATTTGGATATTTTTGTATAACCTAACCCTGACTTGTACTTCTCACCAATATTGTCCCTTACTTGTTTGGAGAGTTCCTTGGTCTTCATGGCAGTGTTTGGGTAGTGGGGCCTCTTGCTTAGGTGTTGCAGCCTCTGGGGCCTTTCACAAAGGTGTGTCTATGTAATGACAGGTCATGTGACACTTAGATTGCACACAGGTGGACATCATCTCACTAATTATGTGACTTCTGAAGGTAATTGGTTGCACCAGAGCTTTTTGTGGGCTTCATAACAAAGGGGGTGAATAAATACGCACATGACAATTATCAGTTTTTTATTTCTGAAAAAAAAAAAATGTTATGTATATATTTTTCTAATTTTACTTCACCAACTTAGACTATTGTGTTCTGATCCATCACATATAATTCAGATTAAAAAAAAAACATTGAACCAAAGGCTGTAATGTAACAAAATAGGTAAAAAGCCAAGGGGGGTGAATACAGACCATGTAACAAACACTTCCCAGTCCTATCCCTCCCCCACCTCCCTTCCAGAAAACCCTACAAACCCCACCAATTCCCTCACCCCCCCCCCCCCCCACTAGACCTATGAACTGCCTCATCGGGATCTCCCTGAGGAGCTGAAGAATTTCTGGGGGCGTAACGAAACATATGTAGATCTATTTGGAACAGCACCCCTCACACCCCCTGATGTACTGCATCCTGCATTGCCTGCTTACACGATCCCACTGACCTGACGGATTTACCAGAGGGATCATCCCGCCTCACTACAGCCTGCTGCTCTGTACCTGTCCTGTGCTCTATAGGATGTCAGCAGATGGGATTATCTACAGGAGATATTGAACACCCGTACTATTCACACGCGACAGCTGTAAGGACTTCCACAGTACTTGTGATATAAAGTGCAGCGCTGAGATATGCAAACGAATAAAAGTGCAATAGTGATAAAAATATACAAATGATTGGCACCAATAATAAGTGAAAATCATACAAACATGATACTGATACAAAAATATAAACATCAATAAATATTAATGTCCATATAAAAATACACGTGATGAATCAGAAAACATTCCAAGAGAGGAAATACCGTATATACTTGAGTATAGGCCAACCCGAATATAAGCCGGAGCACCTAATTTTTCCACAAAAATATGGGAAAACTAATTGACTCAAGTATAAGCCTACAGTGGGAAAATGCAGCAGCTACTGGGTAAACAATGCCCATCTGCAGCCTCACTGTGTCCATTTGCAGCCTCACTGTGCCCATCTGCAGCCTTGCTGTGCCCATTTGCAGCCTCACTGTGCCCATGTGCAGCCTCACTGTGTCCATTTGCAGCCTCACTGTGCCCATCTGCAGCCTCATTGTGCCCATTTGCAGCCTCACTGTGCCCATTTGCAGCCTCACTGTGCCCATCTGCAGCCTCACTGTGCCCATCTGCAGCCTTGCTGTGCCCATTTGCAGCCTCACTGTGCCCATTTGCAGCCTTACTGTGCCCGTTTGCAGCCTCATTGTGCCCATTTGCAGCCTCATTGTGCCCATTTGCAGCCTCCTTGTGCCCATTTGCAGCCCCACTGTGCCCATTTGCAGCCTCATTGTGCCCATTTGCAGCCTCACTGTGCCCATTTGCAGCCTCCTTGTGCCCATTTGCACCCTCACTGTGCCCATTTGCAGCCTCACTGTGCCCATTTGCAGCCTCCTTGTGCCCATTTGCAGCCTCCTTGTGCCCATTTGCAGCCTCATTGTGCCCATCTGCAGCCGTACCTTTGATTACTAAAACAGCAGGTGTCTCCCGCTGTGTTATGAAGTCTGTTTGGCGGCCGTCTATTGTAACAAAGCGCCCCCTCCTCCTCATCCATGATAGGCGAAACACTGATACAGTTTCCTAGCATTGTATCAGTGTTCCGTCTATCACGGATGAGGAGGAGGAGGGGCTTTTTTTACAATGGACTGCCGCCAAACAGACTTTTTAGTAATCAAAGGTATCAAAGGTATGGCTGCAGATGGGCAGAATGAAGCTGCACCCTTACTCGAGACCCCCACTTGAGACCCTGACTCGATTATAAGCCGAGGAGAGGTTTTTCAGCTTAAAAAATGGGCTGAAAAACGGCTTATACTCGAGTATATACGGTAAGTGACTGAAGTTAAAAAAAAACAAAACTGTTCAATATGAATTCAAACTTCTACTTCTGGAGAGAAGTTTGGTGTGCTTGTGAAGAGGACCACCGAAAGTGGAAATTGACATCAAATGTGCAGCCACCACCAAACACAATGATCGGGGTACTCTTACCAGATCCAATGGGCTACTAGCAAACAGCCAAATGCACAGAGAAATTGGAGTAGATTGGACTCCACAGGGACCAGCATACACGGGGACAAGCATACACAGAACCATCACACACGGAGCCACCACACATGGAGACACCACACACGGAACCAGCACAGATGGAATGCAGCCACTCCGACTCAGCATCCAAAAAATCCAAGGTTCAACCAGGTATGAGAATTGAGGAGGGAAAAATGCCAAAATAGCATAAAATCCTTAACAAATTATTTTATTGAATAAGTAATGCACTTACATCAATATGGATGGATACAGGCACTGTATATATGTGATCACAAAAGGAGGATAATGAGGAGCACAATAACATGACTCTATACGTCCCAACGTTTCCTTCACTAAGACATCACACGGGGTATGGATTGTACTTGCTGTGTTTGCTTGCTAAACGAACTGGCTGTGAAGTTCTCTGGCTATGTCCACTAAGGACTATGGACCATAGGAACAACATATAATGGCTGCTGAAAAACAGTAAGTAATTTATACACAGACAGACCGACCATATAGGCAATATTCATGAGGTTCCTCAAGGCTCTGGAACACAGCGGTCTAATAGTGGCCAGGTCGGATGTCTATTATGTTGCCAGATATGTTTGAGCTTATGTCCTTGGAAACTATGTCCTAGTAGTGACTATTTCTTTCTGTGCCTTTGAAATCAAGCGGAGCAAGCACTGAATATCACTTTTATTCCCTATGAGGTGTTCAGTAACGATATATACTGTAGCAGATTGCTGGATATCACCTTAGCACCCGCTGAGATTCGGGACTGGATGAAGACTGAAACCTCGTACACACAAGCAGATTTTCCGCAGACAAAACCTCAGACTTTTGGCGTGTGCCTGGATTTTGTCTTGCATACAAACGGCAAGGAATTGTCGGCCAACAAACACGAACATACTGACGTACTACGTGGTTTTTCGGCTCTTTAGCGCCACCCTTTGGGCTCCTTCTGCTAATTTCATGTCAGTAGAAGTTTAGTGAGTGCTGCTTTGCGCTTTTCATTTTGCGCTGTTTATTTTGTGCTTTTCATTTTGCGCTTTTCAGTTAGTTTCGGAACGGCCGTTCGTCAATCAGCCATGTTGCGGAATCAGAGGAGATAATGTGTTATTTATTATTGGCCTTGGAGTTATTGCTTTAACCCAAGTCCATTCCAGGAACAGGAGGAGGAGGAGTTCTTGGACCAAAAATTGGTTGCTTTATTAATTTTGACCAATTATGTCATATGCCTTTGCTGCGGGAGCTCCAGGAGAATAATCCGGATGATTTTCGGAATTATCTCCGGATGACGGACCCCCTGCTTTCACCAACTCTTGGCATTGCTGACCCCCTATATTAAGAAGCAGGACACATGCATGAGGCTTTCATTTTATTTTTTTGGTTGAATAAAAATGATTTGATTTGTTATATTTTCTATATTTTTGGATGCATAGAATGCATGTTTTGGTTAAGTTCTATGGGCAGATATCATGTCTAATTGTATTTGTTTTCTTTTTTTAATGCACATTGCACAATAAAAAATTGTGGAGAATAATACTTGGCTTTGTGTACTACTTCAAATGACAGTTTGGGAGTCGGCAGTTACATTTTATAAAATACAATGTCAAATTAACAAGGGACACCAACATAGTTGTATCTTTGATCTTAAAAACTACTAATAATGGTGTTGTGGTAACTTGCACCAAAAAAAATAAAAAAAATAAAATAAAAAAAAAACATAATATTATTCTTGATATCACTAGAAAAAAAAGCCTTTGAAATTTTGTTTGCAATAACTCCATCATATCACCAGCAAAGCAGCTTCATTATTATCCCATTATATAGAAGAAGAGTATTGTGCGCTGCATTTCCAGATTTCATAATTTGCCGCATCACGAATGTTAATTCTCCATCATGAACGCTCGTTTACAAGAGCTACCGGTTCCGGCTCGTCCTTGCTTCTGAGCATGCGTGTTTGTACTTTATTTTTTTGTATGATGGACTTGTGTACACACGCTCGGAATATCTGACAACAGACATTTGTCCGCAAAAAATTTTAAAACCTGCCATCCAACATTTGTCTGACAACAATTGTCCGATAGAGCGTACAAACGGTCGGATTTTCTGCCAACAGCGTGTCATCACACATTTCCCGTCTGAAAATCCGATTGTGTGTACGAAGCTTTACTGTCGTTTTTTTTTTTGTCTTGTTACAGGACTATCAACGGGGCTCAATTTCATGAATCAGACTTTCCATCCGCCCCCCCAGGTGCAGCCGTCCGTCAGATTGCACTGCATTCACCCCCATAGTGGCTTTAAGGTGCAGTGCTCTCCTCTCAGCTGCTTGGGTGGACATCTGAGTCCCCATTGTTGAAGGAACTATCGCTGCAGGTGTAGTCAACAGGTGTTTGTTTAATCTCCGTGAGGGGTTAGCAGCACAGCCGCACATTCTCAGCTCCTCGAGGATATCCCGGTGAGGCATTTCATAGGTCTGGGGGGGGGGGGGGGTGAGGGAATTGGTGGGGTTTGTAGGGTTATCTGGGAGGGATAGGACTGGGAAGTGTTTGTTACATGGTCTGTGCTGTTTTTATTTGTACTATTTTTGTGTATGATTAAGAAATGTGAGGAGGTAGCCTTTTGGGTGTACACAATTTTTTTTTTTTTCGTTTCTATGGTTATTTGCTGTGTTACACACCCTGCCCGCATGTTGGGTGGAAGCATTCATCTAGGGTTGCCACCTGTTCGGGATTCACCTGGACAGTCCGGGTTTTAAATCCTGTGTCCAGGTTTTAATCCACCTGAAACCTGGACACATCACAACCCGGACCATCCCCCTCCTCCCTCCCATCGGCTTGCAGTGCTTGTAATTATATTGGTAGGGGGAGGCTTTAACTCGGGTACAGACTGATCTGCAAGGGTGGGATTATACTGGGGGACAGACTGACCTGGAGGGGTGGAGGAAGAATTATACTGGGGGAGAGACTGACCTGGGAAGGGGAATTATACTGAAGGACAGACTGACCCTGGGGAGGGGAATTATACTGGAGGACAGGCTGACCTGCGGAGGTTGTACTGGGGTACAGACTGACCTGGAAGGGTGGGATTATACTGGGGGACAGACTGACCTGGAGGGGTGGAGGGATTATACTGGGGGAGAGACTGATCTGGAAGGGGGAGGAAGGATTGTACTGGGGGACAGACGGACCTAGAGGGTGGGATTATACTGGGGGACAGACTGACCTAGAAGGGTGGGATTATACTGGGGGACAGACTGACCCTGGGGAGGGGAATTATACTGGAGGAGAACTGACCCTGGGGAGGGGAATTATACTGGGGTACAGACTGACCTGGAAGGATGGGATTATACTGGGGGACAGACTGACCTGGAGGGGGGAGGAAGGATTATACTGGGGGACAGACGGACCTAGAGGGGGGGATTATACTGGGGGGCAGACTGACCCTGGAGTGGGGAGTTATACTGGAGGACAGGCTGACCTGCGGAGGTTGCACTGGGGGACAGACTGACCTGGAAGGGTGGGATTATACTGGGGGGACAGACTGACCTGGAGGGGGAGGAAGGATTATATTGGGGGACAGACGGACCTAGAGGGGGGATTATACAGGGGGGCAGACTGACCCTGGGGTAGGGAATTATACTGGAGGACAGGCTGACCTGCGGAGGTTGTACTGGGGGACAGACTGACCTGGAAGGGTGGGATTATACTGGGGGACAGACTGACCTGGAGGGGGGAGGAAGGATTATACTGGGGGACAGACTGACCTGGAGAGGGGGATTATACTGGGGGCAGACTGACCTGGGGGGTTGTACTGGGGGACAGACTGACTTTGAAGGGTGGGATTATACTGGGGACAGACTGACCTGGAGGGAGGAGAAAGGATTATACTGAGGGGAACAGACTGACCTGGGGAGGGGAATTAAAATGGGGAACAGACTGACCTGAGACAGGGAGGGATTATACTGGGGAAAAGACTAACCTGGGAGGGGGAGGGATTATACTGGAGAACAGACTGACCTGGGGGGTGTACTTGGGGACAGACTGACCAAGAAGGGATTATACTGGAGGGCAGGCTGACCTGGGGGTGTGGTACTGGGGTACAGACTGACCTTGTTTGATTTAACTACACTCCTTAAGCTTCTCCCATTATTAACACAATTTGGCCACACCCACTGTTCATCACGTCCTGTCCCCACATTGTTCAACTCTGATGGATATGTTTTTCTTATAGATGCACACCTGTCTCCATATATAACAAGCCCCTAAAGAAAGAACAAGCTCCTGAAACGCGTCAGGCTCTTTTCTCTTTCAAAAGAGGAGACCGTATCTGTTTGTATATTGATATATATATTTTTTTTATGTCATTGTTGTTACTAATGAGTCAGTTACAATACTCATATGCACTAACTCTTTTAAATTTGATACAATAATAAAATTAATCTATCTAAGTCCCAACCCTCTTGTGGGGGACCCTCAATTTACAACTTTGTATTAGGGATGATGGCAACATTGTGGTCCACTTTCGGTGAAATATTCAGTCTAGAGCTCTGTTCATCATGGGATGCTAAATGCGCTGAAATACTACTCTTCTTGGTCACCCAAAGGTGACCCAGGTCTTTTACAATTCTAAAGTGTAAACCGCACAAAAAAAATTGCCGTGTGCCGCTAAAGTGTTCTGGTGTGGCTTGATGAAAAGGTGGCAACCCTACATCCATCTATCCTTCGGGTTCCCAGCTTCCTTTTTTTCTTTAACATCGACATGGAGATGAAAAGATTTTTCTGTATAAGACACAAAAAATACAACATTCTAAATGTGTCTTCAGTTACCAGGGGAAGAATAGTAAATTCAGATTCCATCCCCTGAGAGATTCTACAGAAACTTCCATCCAATAGAAGAAACTCCGGCTGTTCCCTGAAGAAGATGTCTAATAATATTTTACTAAAGAACTGCTTTCCAGGATCAGCAATTCCGAGAGAATAAAAGTTATAATGTTTAGTAGTTTATTTTGCTGGATATTTAATATATATTATGTTTAACATTCAGATGCAAATATACAAAATAATGTAATTGTTATTAGCATGTAAAATATGAAAAAAAAATTGTATATGATAATTAGACACTTCCGGACCGCCGCGCGCCGATATACGTCGGCTGTTTGAAGAGGAATATCGTTGTTATTGCAGAAGCTATAACCCCGGTATCCTCTTCTTCAGCGGGCGGTCCGCTTTCCAATAATAGTGGTCTCTGCTGCCATAACCCCGGTATCCTCTTCTTCAGCGGGTGGTCCGCTTTCCGATAATAGTGGTCTCTGCTGCCATAACCCCGGTGACCTCTTCTTCAGTGGGACGGTCCGCTTTCCGATAATAGTGGTCTCTGCTGCCATAACCCCGGTGACCTCTTCTTCAGTGGGATGGTCCGCTTTCCGATAATAGTGGTCTCTGCTGCCATAACCCCGGTATCCTCTTCTTCAGCGGGTGGTCCGCTTTCCGATAATAGTGGTCTCTGCTGCCATAACCCCGGTGACCTCTTCTTCAGTGGGACGGTCCGCTTTCCGATAATAGTGGTCTCTGCTGCCATAACCCCGGTGACCTCTTCTTCAGTGGGATGGTCCGCTTTCCGATAATAGTGGTCTCTGCTGCCATAACCCCGGTATCCTCTTCTTCAGCGGGCGGTCCGCTTTCCGATACTAGTGGTCTCTGCTGCCATAACCCTGGTATCCTCTTCTTCAGCGGGCGGTCCGCTTTCCGATACTAGTGGTCTCTGCTGCCATAACCCTGGTATCCTCTTCTTCAGCGGGCGGTCCGCTTTCCAATAATAGTGGTCTCTGCTGACATAACCCTGGTATCCTCTTCTTCAGCGGGCGGTCCGCTTTCCAATAATAGTGGTCTCTGTGGCAGATTCGCAGCAAGATCACTTTTATCGGCAGCAGCCCCCTTCCGTCACTCTCCGGTGCCCTCCGCCGCTTACCGGAGCCGTCGGCATCAGCGGAGGCGATCGGGTCCTCTTCCGTGTGGTATGAAGACGAGTGAGGGGAAGACGGCACCCACCTGTCTCCATACCATTGCAGGGTGGAAGCGACATCAGAATGTCACTTCCCCCCATCGTTATTAAAGAGTAATTTTTAAAAAATGTTTTTTTAAATTACTTTTTTTATTGCATTTTAGTGTAAATTTGAGATGTGAGGTCTTTTTGACCCCCAGATCTCATATGTAAGAGGTCCTGTCATGCTTTTTTTTCTATTACAAGGGAAGTTTACATTCCTTGTAATAGGAATAAAAGTGACACAATTTTTTTTTTTTTTTTTAAGACAGTGTCAAAATAATGATAATAATAAAAAAATTTAAACGCGCCCGGTCCCGCCGAACCCGTGTGCAGAAACGAACGCATACACGAGTAGTGCTCGCATATGAAAACGGTGTTCAAACCACACCTGTGAGGCATCGCCACGAGCGAGAGTGATAATTCTAGCCAAAGACCTCCTCTGTAATTCAAAACATGCAACCTGTAGAATTTTTTTAATCGTCACCTATGGAGATTTTTATGGGTAAAATGTTTGTCCCCATTCCACGAGCGGGCGCAATTTTGAAGCGTGACATGTTGGGCATCAATTTTTACTCGGCGTAACATCACCTTTCAAAATATGAAACAAATTGGGCTAACTTTACTGTTGTCTTATTTTTTTTAATTCAAAAAAGTGTATTATCTCCAAAAACAGTGCGCTTGTAAGACCGCTGCGCAAACGACCGCCGATTTATTCTCTAGGGTCTTAGAAAAAAATGTATAATGTTAGGGGTTCTAAGTAATTTTCTAGCAAAAAAACCCTGTTTTTAACTTGTAAACAACAAATCTCAGAAAGAGGGTCGGTCCTTAAGTAGTTAAAGATAAAATGTTCTGTTCAATAAAATATCAATACTAATAATAATAATACTACTAATAATAATTATAATACATACTATGAATAATGGACTTACGATTTGTGAAGAAAGGTTATATAATATATATGGAGTTTTTGTTCATGAAATACATCTACAGGGATAAATATCTTTTATCTTTTTAACCCCTTCCTCTCTCACACCTGCACCCCATCTATGGACCAGAGCAATGTTTCCACTCCACTAAGTGGAAACAAAAAGAAGGATGGCAAATCTGTGCTTGAAGGTGCCACATCCAATATATAAAGCGAAAAGAGAGGGGGTTCCCCTAAATGGACTTTTTAGGCAACTGATAATATTCTAATAAATATATGCAAGAGTAATATAATAACACCAATTTTATTTAAACATGATTATAATAGAGTGAAACATTGATTCATTGATTCATTACAGTACAATTCGTTACTATCACCATAAATGAGGGATTTTTGAAAAGACCTCCTTACATCCAACGCGTTTCGGGATACGGTATAGTCCTTCTTCAGGGATGTAGAGGAAGGAGGAATTCATCTGCAGCATAATTCAGATATTAAATCAGTATTTTAAAGTGAAAAGATATTGCCAACATAACATATGTAGCGCCCACCTGTTTAGGTGAGTGCTATAATAGAGAGTTAGGTGTAGAAATAGGCCAAAATTGCCAGTGTTTCACCCTGCGGTGTAAAACTGGTGGGTTTAATTGGCATGGGAGGTTTACTAGAGTAGAGGAGGGTGTGACCCTCTTGCACTTTGCTTGAGCAGTTTCCTCTATTTTCCATGTTTTGACTTGGAGGATGGAAGGAATACAAATCTTTTCACATAACAAAACTCCAACTATCAGTTGCTCCCCCCCTCCCGGTGGTCTTTGAAGGCACTTCCCAACCTAGCTCTGTTCCACTTCTACACTGCAGGCCTTTTTCCGTACTAGGCCTCCAGCCGTGTAACACCAGCTCAGAGACAACCCTATACCATCATCCAGCTAAACCATGTTAGCTGGAATACACCAGAGGGCCCATACCACCGATGGGTCCCCCACACTTCCATCTCGTAGGTTATCTTGCCACCGTCAAAGACCACCACCGCCAATTCCATTGCTGCCATGACATGTCCTTCTTGCACCGCACCTGAAATAAAGCTAAATGAACACACAACAAAAACAGGGAGGGTGGGTGGGAAGCTGTTCCCTGTCTAGACTTCTCCCTGCAATGTTGGAAAAAAAAAAATAGAAATAAAATAAACTAAACCCCTCCTTTCTTTCCTTTTCTTCCAATCCACCTCTCCCTACTTTTACCCTGTTATCCTTAACCCCTTGGTGTCCCCTTCTCACTCCTGTCATGCCGGCCCACTGCTAGCTCCATTACTTTACAATCACTCCAGGCCTCACTTAGTGGAGTGGAAAAAGAGGGGGTTCCAGTAAATGGACTGAGATCTCCCAGCAATCTCCTCCCCAATATATCAGCTGTTTGCAATCACCAGCTGATTGGGGATTATCTATTATATATACTCACCTGGCGCACTTCTATATCCAGCACTTATCTGCTGGGTGTTGGGACGTGCGGCCGGCTTTCCATCCTCTTTACAAGCACGGTAAACCTCTTTTATTACTATACCACTTACTGCCCCCACTACATACAAATTAATGGGTAAAACTAAGAAGTCTTTCCAAAGACCATTTCCCTGTTTCCTCTCCTTTGGGATTTTTTCCTATTGACCCATATTATTAAATGGTGCCTACTATATGCTTTCTAAAGCTCTCACCAAAACATGCCTCAATGTGACCCACTTATTTACTTATCTTTTGTAGTCGCTGACTTTGGCTCGTCACTTTGTCTGGTTGTTAACCTCACCAGCAAGATTTCCCATACTGGTAGGTATTGTGACAGTAGGAGATGCTGTCAAGGTAAAATTGATAGTTTGGGGGACACAGGGTTTGCACATTTTCTTGGTGCAAGGCTACAGAGCATAAATGTGGACTGGAGAAAACTGCTTTCGCAGCTTTCTCCAGGTTTTGGTATTCGGTCATGGGGCTCTGTAGTTTGGAGATTCCATAGTGTCTTGGGTGGGACGGGATGGATAGGAGGGGCAGAATGCAGCACGTCGCAGGCAAGAGATTCAACCCACTCAGACTGAGATAAGGGGAAGGGGCTGGGCCAGTAGAAGAGACAATACGGGGGTGTGACTTCACTTAACCCGCGCCAAGCTGGATAGAAAGGAGAAGAAAACAAATGCACTTGACTTATCAGCGTTTGGGGCCCTCCAACAATGAATGGGCCCTGGGCAGATGCCCCATTTGCCCTGAGTTAAAGACGGCTTCCTGCAAAGAGAATGGGGGTGACAATGGCTTCCTGCAAAGAGTATGGGAGTGACAATGGCTTCCTGCAAATAGAATGGGGGTGACAATGGCTTCCTGCAAAGAGAATGGGGGTGACAATGGCTTCCTGCAAAGAGAATGGGGGTGACAATGGCTTCCTGCAAAGAGAATGGGGTGACAATGGCTTCCTGCAAAAAGTATGGGGGGTGACAATGGCTTCCTGCAAAGAGTATGGGGGTGACAATGGCTTCCTGCAAAGAGAATGGGGGTGACAATGGCTTCCTGCAAAGAGTATGGGAGTGACAATGGCTTCCTGCAAATAGAATGGGGGTGACAATGGCTTCCTGCAAAGAGAATGGGGGTGACAATGGCTTCCTGCAAAGAGAATGGGGTGACAATGGCTTCCTGCAAAGAGTATGGGGGTGACAATGGCTTCCTGCAAAGAGAATGGGGTGACAATGGCTTCCTGCAAAGAGTATGGGGGGTGACAATGGCTTCCTGCAAAGAGTATGGGGGGTGACAATGGCTTCCTGCAAATAGAATGGGGTGACAATGGCTTCCTGCAAAGAGTATGGGGGTGACAATGGCTTCCTGCAAAGAGAATGGCGGTGACAATGGCTTCCTGCAAAGAGAATGGGAGTGACAATGGCTTCCTGCAAAGAGTATGGGGGTGACAATGGCTTCCTGCAAAGAGAATGGCGGTGACAATGGCTTCCTGCAAAGAGAATGGGGGTGACAATGGCTTCCTGCAAAGAGAATGGGTGTGACAATGGCTTCCTGCAAAGAGAATGGGTGTGACAATGGCTTCCTGCAAAGAAAATGGGGGTGACAATGGCTTCCTGAAAAGAGAATGGGGTGAAAATGGCTTCCTGCAAAGAGAATGGGTGTGACAATGGCTTCCTACAAAGAGTATGGGGGTAAAAATGGCTTCCTGCAAAGTATGGGGGTTGACAATGGCTTCCTGCAAAGAGAATGGGGGTGACAATGGCTTCCTGCAAAGAGAATGGGGGTGACAATGGCTTCCTGCAAAGAGAATGGGGGTGACAATGGCTTCCTGCAAAGTGTATGGGGGGTGACAATGGCTTCCTGCAAAGAGAATGGGGGTGACAATGGCTTCCTGCAAAGAGTATGGGGGTGACAATGGCTTCCTGCAAAGAGAATGGGAGTGACAATGGCTTCCTGCAAAGAGTATGGGGGTGACAATGGCTTCCTGCAAAGAAAATGGGGGTGACAATGGCTTCCTGAAAAGAGAATGGGGGTGACAATGGCTTCCTGCAAAATGTATGGGGGTGACAATGGGTTCCCGTAAAGAGAATGGGGTGACAATGGCTTCCCCCAAAGAGTATGGGGGTGGAAATGGCTTCCTGCAAAGAGAATGGGGGTGATAATGGCTTCCTGCAAAAAGAATGGGGGTGACAATGGCTTCCTGCAAAGAGAATGGGGTGACAATGGCTTCCTAGTTGGTTAGTGTAGTGTGTCCTCTGCACAGTGTGCACCTAAAGCTACCTGAAGACAATTGGTGGTGTTTTTCTGATGCTATTAGTTCCAAAGGCAGGATTTTTTTTATTATAACTCTATATGTATCATTTATTACAGGCACCGCAATAATCCCAATCCTCCTCTTTCATGATTTTCATTAAACAGGATGAGTTGCAGGATATTTTAGAGCCACTCAGACCATTTCCTATTGTCTACAGTAGGTTAGTAATGCGGGAGGAGACTGAAGTAGTGAGACGAGGAGAGTAGAGAGATAGATTTGTGTGTCGTCGGTGTAGAGATCATACATAAGATGACCTGATTACATCATTTACAAGATTTGAACATTTAATCATCTCTGCAAAGATCAGTGGTGGAGCAAATCCTTTAATAGTCACTAACAAGGACTGGTTTCATTCCTAATCCTTTAATATTTTATATAAATATATATTTTGCTATCAATAAATTATTCTACTCTATGTATGCAAGATTGTGAGGTTAGAAACAGTTCTACTAATTAAAGATCCAACTAGAGGGAGTCCGATCTAGAAGAATAGGGATGAGCCGAACACCTCCCTGTTCGGTTCGCACCAGAACTTTCGAACAGGCAAAAAATTTGTTCGAACACGAGAACACCGTTAAAGTCTATGGGACACGAACATGAATAATCAAAAGTGCTAATTTTAAAGGCTTATATGCAAGTTATTGTCATAAAAAGTGTTTGGGGACCCGGGTCCTGCCCCAGGGGACATGGATCAATGCAAAAAAAAGTTTTAAAAACGGCCGTTTTTTCAGGAGCAGTGATTTTAATAATGCTTAAAGTGAAACAATAAAAGTGTAATATCCCTTTAAATTTCATACCTGGGGGGTGTCTATAGTATGCCTGTAAAGGGGCGCATGTTTCCCGTGTTTAGAGCAGTCTGACAGCAAAATGACATTTTGAAGGAAAAAACCCATTTAAAACTACCCGCGGCTATTGCATTGCCGACAATACACATAGAAGTTCATTGATAAAAACGGCATGGGAATTCCCCACAGGGGAACCCCGAACCAAAATTTTAAAAAAAAATGACGTGGGAGTCCACCTAAATTCCGTACCAGACCCTTCAGGTCTGGTATGGATTTTAAGGGGAACCCCATGCCAAAAAAAAACAAAAAACGGCGTGGGGTCCCCCCAAAAATCCATACCAGACCCTTATGCGAGCACGCAACCTGGCAGGCTGCAGGAAAAGAGGGGGGACGAGAGTGCGCCCCCCCCTCCTGAACCGTACCAAGCCACATGCCGTCAACATTGGGAGGGTGCTTTTGGGTAGCCCCCCAAAACACCTTGTCCCCATGTTGATGAGGACAAGGGCCTCATCCCCACAACCCTGGCCGGGGGGGGCTTATCAGAATCTGGAAGCCCCCTTTAAAAAGGAGAACCCCAGATCCCGCCCCCCCGTGTGAAATGGTAAGGGGGTACTTACCCCTACCATTTCACTAAAAAACTGTCAAAAATTTTAAAAATGACAAGAGACAGTTTTTGACAATTCCTTTATTTAAATGTTTCTTCTTTCTTCTATCTTCCTTCATCTTCCACTTCTTCTGGTTCTTCCTCCGGTGTTCTCGTCCAGCATCTCCTCCGCGGCGTCTTCTATCTTCTTCTCCTCGGGCCGCTCCGCACCCATGGCATGGGGGGAGGCTCCTGCTCTTCTCTTTTTCTTTTCTTCTCTTCTTCTCATCTTCTTTTCTTCATTTTCTTCTTCGGGCCGCTCCGCACCCATGCTGGCATGGAGGGAGGCTCCCGCTGTGTGACGGCGCTCCTCGTCTGACAGTTCTTAAATAACGGGGGGCGGGACTTGACGGGACTTCCCTGTGGCATTCCCCATGACATCACAGGGAAGTCCCGTCAAGTAACCGTGCGTCAGAGGGGGGCGGGGTCACTGGGTGGCCCCGCCCCCGTTATTTAAGAACTGTCAGAAGAGGAGCACCGTCACACAGCGGGAGCCTCCCTCCATGCCAGCATGGGTGCGGAGCGGCCCGGAAAAGAAAAAGAAGAAGAGAAGAATAGAAGAAGAGAAGAAAAGAAGAAGAGAAGAGCGGGAGCCTCCCCCCATGCCATGGGTGCGGAGCGGCCCGAGGAGAAGAAGATAGAAGATGCCGCGGAGGAGATGCTGGACGAGAACGCCGGAGGAAGAACCAGAAGAACCAGAAGTACCAGAAGATGAAGGAAGATAGAAGAAAGAAGAAGAATTTAAATAAAGGAATTGTCAAAAACTGTCTCTTGTCATTTTTAACATTTTTGATAGTTTTTTAGTGAAATGGTAGGGGTAAGTACCCCCTTACCATTTCACACAGGGGGGGGGCCGGATCTGGGGGTCCCCTTGTTAAAGGGGGCTTCCAGATTCCGATAAGCCCCCCGCCCGCAGACCCCCACAACCACCGGACAAGATTGTGGGGATGAGGCCCTTGTCCTCATCAACATGGGGACAAGGTGTTTTGGGGGACAACCCAAAAGCACCCTCCCAATGTTGAGGGCATGTGGCCTGGTACAGTTCAGGGGGGGGCGCACTCTCGTCCCCCCCTCTTTTACTGCGGCCTGCCAGGTTGCGTGCTCGGATAAGGGTCTGGTATGGATTTTTGGGGGGACCCCACGTCGTTTTTTTTTTTGTTTTTTTTTGGTGCGGGGTTCCCCTTAAAATCCATACCAGACCTGAAGGGCCTGGTATGGAATTTAGGGGGACTCCCACATCATTTTTTTTTTTTTTAATTTTGGTTTCGGGGTTCCCCTTTGGGGAATTCCCATGCCGTTTTTATCAATGAACTTCTATGTGTATTGTCGGCAATGCAATAGCCGCGAGTAGTTTTAAATGGGTTTTTTCCTTCAAAATGTCATTTTGCTGTCAGACTGTTCTAAACACAGGAAACATGCGCCCCTTTACAGGCATACTATAGACACCCCCCAGGTATGAAATTTAAAGGGATATTACACTTTTATTGTTTGACTTTAAGCATTATTAAAATGACTGCTCCTGAAAAAACGGCCGTTTTTAAAAAAATTTTTTGCATTGATCCATGTCCCCTGGGGCAGGACCCAGGTCCCCAAACACTTTTTATGACAATAACTTGCATATTAGCCTTTAAAATTAGCACTTTTGATTTCTCCCATAGACTTTTAAAGGGTGTTCCGCGGCATTCGAATTTGCCGCGAACACCCCAAATTGTTCGCTGTTCGGCGAACTTGCGAACAGCCAATGTTCGGGTCGAACATGAGTTTGACTCGAACTCGAAGCTCATCCCTAGTCACCAGTGAGAGGGGTGATGTGTTCCGAGGTCACCAGTGAGGGGGGGTGATGTGTTCCAAGGTCACCAGTGAGGGGGAGGTGATGTGTTCTGAGGTCACCAGTGAGGGGTGGTGATGTGTAAAAAAGAAAGAAGGACGGCGCCCTCTAAGTGCAGCATGTATGTTAAAAATATTTATTACAATAGATAAAAACACTCACATTTGAGTTGCTAAAAACCAGCATGTAAAGTAGTTTCATCCGCGTGCTCTCGGGGGATGTGGGTGTCACGGGCCAGTTCAGGGGTTCCTGGGATGTGAGTCCTGTAACCTGGGTCCTGGTAGCTGTTCCGGTGGTGCCAAGGGTCCTCAGAGCCTCCGGGCGGCCAGGATATCGGTCATGGATCCTCCGTGGAGCGCCGTGCTGACCTGCGTCTTCACTTCCGGGAGCGGGGTGAGGCGGGCGGTGCTTCGCGTTCGGAGCATGCGTGCTCCTTCATCAGGCTATGCTGGTGGCCATATTCAGTGTGGGAATTTATACCATAGGCAATGGGAGGGGTGGAGAGGTAATTGAGAGGAGGGCGGGACTATGTATAATGATTGGGCACGTAGGTAACCATGGAGATGGGGTGTACACAATGTGGAAGGGGAGTGGAGGGAGACGGGGAGTGGGCGGGGCGGGGAGTGAGGAGGGGGGGAAAAAAAAAAAAAAAAAAAAAAAAAGGGAGATATGCAAATGAGTGTGTTGTGGTAAGAACATATATGTGTGTATATGGAATGTGGGGTAAGGAGAAGGCGGTCTATAGGAAGAGGAATGTTGTATTAATCATAGTGGACGGGAACAAAATATATATACATATATGGGAAGGGAATACAAAAATGCAGAAAATGGTATATAATTAAATAGGTATACAATTATAGGGAGAGATTGGTGGTATATATGAGAAGAAATGACGCAATGATGGAAAAGGGATAAAACATGTACAATGTATATACGTGTGTAAACACAAAGAACCGTTTAAAAAGGATCCCTTCACACACACATACACATATATACACATTTAAATGACGCGTAAGATTGGGACAGAAGAAGGGGGGAGTGTGTTTCCAGACGGGTATTTGGGAATGAGAGGAATGTTATGGGAAATACAGGGAAATAAATAAATAAAAGTAAAAATAATAAAAATAATAAAAATATATAGAAATATAAATAAAAATAAAGATAAATATAAATATATATATATATGTAAAAATACAAGTACAAATAAATAAAAAATAAATAAAATTAAAAAATATATAAGGAAATTAAAAATAAAATATTTTTTAATAAGAATAAAAATAAAAATAAAAAATAAAGATAGGAATAAAAATAAAAATGGTATGTGTTATATACTAGGGCTATGTGGATAGGGGTAATGGGTGGGAGACGGGTATACCCATACACGTGCTCCACGTGGACTGTAAGTTACTGGGGTAGTGACTAGATGATGGATAAAACAATAAATGAGACAACAGGTAGGACAAAGGATGAAACAATACGTGGTGAATTGGGATGAGATGATGTGATGAGGCAGGGATATGGTTGGGGTCACAGCAAAATGTTAATTTCAATGCCTTCATTGAGGCCTCCTGGCGATAAAGTGTCCAGTGTGTATATCCAGTAGTTTTCTCTTTCACACAACCTTTTGTAGCGTTCAGCGGTAGGGAGGGTGGGTGGGATAGACTCAATAACCCACACGCGTAGCCCTGAAGATGTTTGTCCATGATGTTCTTTAAAATGTCTTGGTACACTATGCTTGTCAATGCCCTTCTCTACAAGGTTACGATGCTCACCAAACCTTTTGCGGAGTGGGCGTATAGTGCGGCCTACGTATAGTAGGCCGCAGGGGCATGTGAGGCAATAGACCACATAATCTGAACCACAATTGAAGAAGTCGGGGATGACATATAGTTTACCCTTATGGTGGAAGTCTTTTTGCCTATGTGTAACATGGGCGCATGTGAGGCAGAGGGGCTTCCTACATTGATACATGCCTTTGATGTTAAAGAAGGTTAAGGAGGCACTGACGGTGGGGCGTGCTGTTTTCACTTTGCTTGGTGCTATTTGGGCCTTTATATTCTTAGCCCGTCTGTAGGTGACCAGTGGTTTATCACTTATGGTGGGTTTTAGATGCGGATCCTCACGCAGAATGGACCAGTGTTTGGTGAAGATCTTTTCCATTTGCTTAAATCTGTTGTGGTATTGTGTCACAAATCTGACGGGTTGGGTAGTGTCGTCTGTACTGGTTTGTCTCTTGTCCTTCGCGTTTTCACTGAGATAGTATTGGAAGGCATCTTCTATGATGTGGTCTGGATAACCCTTGTCTTTGAATTTGGCTTTGAGTAGTAGGCCGTGTGTTTCATAGTCCTGTAGGCGCGTGCAATTGTGTTTCAGGCGGCAGAACTGGCTTTTTGGGATGTTTTTAACCCATCGTGGGTGATGGCAACTGTTAAAGTGTAGGTAAGAATTTCCTGAGGTGGATTTTGTATAATTCTGGGCGCAGATGGTGTTTTCATAGTGGAAGAGTTCCAGATCCAAAAAGGCCAGTTTGTTGTTGTCTGTGACTGATGTGAATGATAGACCCATGGAGTTGTTGTTGCAGTGTTGGACGAAGGGTAGGATGGTGGTTTCTGGACCATCCCAGATAATGACTACGTCATCTATGTAGCGCCCGTAATAGACTATGTGGGGCGCATATGGGTTATTGTTGTGTATATATTGTAGCTCCCAGTAACCCATGGTAAGGTTCGCGTAGCTGGGAGCAAAATTGGCCCCCATGGCAGTTCCTTTGGTTTGAATATAGAAGTCTCCGTGGGATTCAAAATAATTATGGGTTAGGCAGAATTCTAATATTTCCAGTAAGAATTGGTTCTGACGTGGGTTGAGTGATGGGTCATTGTTGAGGTAGTGTCGTACAGCTTGTAAACCAATGTTATGGGGAATGGACGTGTATAGTGAGACCACATCTAGCGAGAGCCAGCGGTATGTCGGTTCCCAGGAGTAGTATCGTAGCATGTTCAGAAGGTGGATGCTGTCTTTAATGTAGGAAGGTAGGTTCTGTACTATACCTTGTAGAAAATGATCAATGTAGATAGAGAAGTAGCTGGTTACGCTTTCCATGGCCGCCACTATTGGTCTACCAGGAGGGTGTGTGGGGTCTTTGTGCACCTTCGGAAGGTGGTAAAAGTAGGGCCTTTTGTAAAAGTCGTGTTTAAGAAATGAGGCTTCGGATGCAGTAACTATACCATCTGCTTGTGCTCGATCTATTAAGTTGTGAGCTTCAATAGAGAATTTGGGTAAGGGATCTCCGGAAAGTTTTTTGTATGTGGATGTACACACGTATACACACGTATATACATTGTACATGTTTTATCCCTTTTCCATCATTGCGTCATTTCTTCTCATATATACCACCAATCTCTCCCTATAATTGTATACCTATTTAATTATATACCATTTTCTGCATTTTTGTATTCCCTTCCCATATATGTATATATATTTTGTTCCCGTCCACTATGATTAATACAACATTCCTCTTCCTATAGACCGCCTTCTCCTTACCCCACATTCCATATACACACATATATGTTCTTACCACAACACACTCATTTGTATATCTCCCTTTTTTTTTTTTTTTTCCCCCCCTCCTCACTCCCCGCCCCGCCCACTCCCCGTCTCCCTCCACTCCCCTTCCACATTGTGTACACCCCATCTCCATGGTTACCTACGTGCCCAATCATTATACATAGTCCCGCCCTCCTCTCAATTACCTCTCCACCCCTCCCATTGCCTATGGTATAAATTCCCACACTGAATATGGCCACCAGCATAGCCTGATGAAGGAGCACGCATGCTCCGAACGCGAAGCACCGCCCGCCTCACCCCGCTCCCGGAAGTGAAGACGCAGGTCAGCACGGCGCTCCACGGAGGATCCATGACCGATATCCTGGCCGCCCGGAGGCTCTGAGGACCCTTGGCACCACCGGAACAGCTACCAGGACCCAGGTTACAGGACTCACATCCCAGGAACCCCTGAACTGGCCCGTGACACCCACATCCCCCGAGAGCACGCGGATGAAACTACTTTACATGCTGGTTTTTAGCAACTCAAATGTGAGTGTTTTTATCTATTGTAATAAATATTTTTAACATACATGCTGCACTTAGAGGGCGCCGTCCTTCTTTCTTTTTTATTTGTTCCAGAGCTTCTTCTAGCTTTTATAGACTGGCTGCCTTCCATTTATTCAGCATCATTTTATCCTTACATGGACTAATACCCGAACTTGTTGTGAAACATTAACTACCACCATCAAGTTCCCCCTCTCAGGAACCCCCAACCCACCCCCTTCCCCCCACCATTTTTAGTTATATGTACCCGGCTACCTCCATTGTGCGCCATATTAACCCCTTGAGGGGTGGTGATGTGTTCTGAGGTCACCATTGAGGAGGGTGATGTGTTCCGAGGTCACCAGTGAGGGGGGGTGATGTGTTCCGAGGTCACCAGTAAGGGGGGTGATGTGTTCTGAGGTCACCAGTGAGGAGGGTGATGTGTTCCGAGGTCACCAGTGAGGGGGGTGATGTGTTCTGAGGTCACCAGTGAGGGGGGTGATGTGTTCTGAGGTCACCAGTGAGGAGGGTGATGTGTTCCGAGGTCACCAGTGAGGGGGGTGATGTGTTCCGTGGTCACCAGTGAGGGGGGTGATGTTTTCCGAGGTCACCAGTGAGGGGGGTGATGTGTTCTGAGGTCTCCAGTGAGGGGGGGGTGATGTGTTCTGAGGTCACCAGTGAGGGGGGGTGATGTGTTCTGAGGTCACCAGTGGGGGGGGTGATGTGTATTGAGGTCACCAGTGAGGTGGGTGATGTGTTCCAAGGTCACCAGTGAGGGGGGGTGATGTGTTCTGAGGTCACCAGTGAGGGGGGTGATGTGTTCCGAGGTCACCAGTGAGGGGGGTGATGTGTTCTGAGGTCACCAGTGAGGGGGGTGATGTGTTCTGAGGTCACCAGTGAGGGGGGGTGATGTGTTCTGAGGTCACCAGTGAGGGGGGTGATGTGTTCTGAGGTCACCAGTGAGGGGAGGTGATGTGTTCCGAGGTCACCAGTGAGGGGGGTGATGTGTTCTGAGGTCACCAGTGAGGGGGGTGATGTGTTCTGAGGTCACCAGTGAGGGGGGGTGATGTGTTCTGAGGTCACCAGTGAGGGGGGTGATGTGTTCTGAGGTCACCAGTGAGGGGAGGTGATGTGTTCCGAGGTCACCAGTGAGGGGGGTGATGTGTTCCGAGGTCACCAGTGAGGGGGGTGATGTGTTCTGAGGTCACCAGTGAGGGGGGTGATGTGTTCCGAGGTCACCAGTGAGGAGGGTGATGTGTTCCGAGGTCACCAGTGAGGGGTGGTGATGTGTTCTGAGGTCACCAGTGAGGGGAGTGATGTGTTCCGAGGTCACCAGTGAGGGGGGTGATGTGTTCTGAGGTCACCAGTGAGTGGGGTGATATGTTCCGAGGTCACCAGTGAGGGGGGTGATGTGTTCTGAGGTCACCAGTGAGTGGGGTGATATGTTCCGAGGTCACCAGTGAGGGGGGGTGATGTGTTCTGATGTCTCCATTGAGGGGGGTGATGTGTTCCGAGGTCACCAGTGAGGGGGGTGATGTGTTCTGAGTTCACCAGTGAGGGGGGTGATGTGTTCGAGGTCACCAGTGAGGAGGGTGATGTGTTCCGAGGTCACCAGTGAGGGAGGTGATGTGTTCTGAGGTCTCCAGTGAGGGGGGTGATGTGTTCCGAGGTCACCAGTGAGGGGGGTGATGTGTTCTGAGGTCTCCATTGAGGGGGGTGATGTGTTCCGAGGTCACCAGTGAGGGGGGTGATGTGTTCTGAGGTCACCAGTGAGGGGGGTGATGTGTTCGAGGTCACCAGTGAGGAGGGTGATGTGTTCCGAGGTCACCAGTGAGGGAGGTGATGTGTTCTGAGGTCTCCAGTGAGGGGGGTGATGTGTTCCGAGGTCTCCAGTGAGGAGGGTGATATGTTCCGAGGTCACCAGTGAGGGGTGGTGATGTATTCCGAGGTCTCCAGTGAGGAGGGTGATGTGTTCCGAGGTCACCAGTGAAGGGGGTGATGTGTTCCGAGGTCTCCAGTGAGGAGGGTGATGTGTTCCGAGGTCACCAGTGAGGGGGGTGATGTGTTCTGAGGTTTCCAGTGAGGGGGGTGATGTGTTCCAAGGTCACCAGTGAGGGGGGTGATGTGTTCTGAGGTCACCAGTGAGGAGGCTGATGTGTTCCGAGGTCACCAGTGAGGGAGGTGATGTGTTCCGAGGTCTCCAGTGAGGAGGGTGATGTGTTCCGAGGTCACCAGTGAGGGGTGGTGATGTGTTCCGAGGTCTCCAGTGAGGAGGGTGATGTGTTCCGAGGTCTCCAGTGAGGAGGGTGATGTGTTCCGAGGTCACCAGTGAGGGGGGTGATGTGTTCCGAGGTCTCCAGTGAGGAGGGTGATGTGTTCCGAGGTCACCAGTGAGGGGTGGTGATGTGTTCTGAGGTCACCAGTGAGGGGAGTGATGTGTTCCGAGGTCACCAGCGAGGGGGCTGATGTGTTCTGAGGTCACCAGTGATGGGGGTGATGTGTTCCGAGGTCACCAGTGAGGGGGGGTGATGTGTTCTGAGGTCTCCAGTGAGGGGGGTGATGTGTTCCGAGGTCTCCAGTGAGGAGGGTGATGTGTTCCGAGGTCACCAGTGAGGGGTGGTGATGTATTCCGAGGTCTCCAGTGAGGAGGGTGATGTGTTCCGAGGTCACCAGTGAGGGGGGTGATGTGTTCCGAGGTCTCCAGTGAGGAGGGTGATGTGTTCCAAGGTCACCAGTGAGGGGGGTGATGTGTTCTGAGGTCTCCAGTGAGGGGTATGATGTGTTCCGACGTCACCAGTGAGGGGGGTGATGTGTTCTGAGGTTTCCAGTGAGGGGGGTGATGTGTTCCAAGGTCACCAGTGAGGGGGGTGATGTGTTCTGAGGTCACCAGTGAGGAGGGTGATGTGTTCCGAGGTCACCAGTGAGGGAGGTGATGTGTTCCGAGGTCTCCAGTGAGGAGGGTGATGTGTTCCGAGGTCACCAGTGAGGGGTGGTGATGTGTTCCGAGGTCTCCAGTGAGGAGGGTGATGTGTTCCGAGGTCACCAGTGAGGGGGGTGATGTGTTCCGAGGTCTCCAGTGAGGAGGGTGATGTGTTCCGAGGTCACCAGTGAGGGGGGGTGATGTGTTCTGAGGTCACCAGTGAGGGGAGTGATGTGTTCCGAGGTTACCAGTGAGGGGGGTGATGTGTTCTGAGGTCACCAGTGATGGGGGTGATGTGTTCCGAGGTCACCAGTGAGGGGGGGTGATGTGTTCTGAGGTCTCCATTAACCACTTCAGCCCCGGAAGGATTTACCCCCTTCCTGACCAGAGCACTTTTTACAATTCGGCACTGCGTCGCTTTAACTGCTAATTGCGCGGTCATGCAATGGTGTACCCAAACGGAATTTGCGTCCTTTTCTTCCCACAAATAGAGCTTTCTTTTGATGGTATTTGATCACCTCTGCCGTTTTTATTTTTTGCGCTATACACGGAAAAAGACCGAAAATTTTGAAAAAAAATGATATTTTCTACTTTTTGTTCTAAAAAAAATCCAATAAACTCAATTTTAGTCATACATTTAGGCCAAAATGTATTCGGCCACATGTCTTTGGTAAAAAAAATGTCAATAAGCGTATATTTATTGGTTTGCGCAAAAGTTATAGCGTCTACAAACTAGGGTACATTTTCTGGAATTTACACAGCCTTTAATTTATGACTGCCTATGTCGTTTCTTGAGGTGCTAAAATGGCAGGGCAGTACAAAACCCCCACAAATGACCCCATTTTGGAAAGTAGACACCCCAAGGAATTTGCTGAGAGGCATGTTGAGCCCATTGAATATTCATTTTTTTTGTCCCAAGTGATTGAATAATGACAAAAAAAAAAAAAAAAAAAAAAAATTACAAAAAGTTGTCACTAAATGATATATTTCTCACACAGGCCATGGGCATATGTGGAATTGCACCCCAAAATACATTTAGCTGCTTCTCCTGAGTACGGGGATACCACATGTGTGGGACTTTTTGGGAGCCTAGCCGCGTACGGGGCCCCGAAAACCAATCACTGCCTTCAGGATTTCTAAGGGCGTACATTTTTGATTTTACTCCTCACTACCTATCACAGTTTTGAAGGCCATAAAATGCCCAGATGACATAAAACCCCCCCAAATTACCCCATTTTGGAAAGTAGACACCCCAAGCTATTTGCTTTGAGGCATGTTGAGTCCATGGAATGTTTTATATTTTGACACAAGTTGCGGGAAAGTGAGAAATTTTTTTTTTTTTTTTTTTTTTTTTGCACAAAGTTGTCACTAAATGATATATTGCTCACACAGGCCATGGGCATATGTGGAATTGCACCCCAAAATACATTTAGCTGCTTCTCCTGAGTATGGGGATACCACATGTGTGGGACTTTTTGGGAGCCTAGCCGCGTACGGGACCCCGAAAACCAATCACTGCCTTCAGGAATTCTAAGGACGTACATTTTTGATTTTACTCCTCACTGCCTATCACAGTTTCGGAGGCCATGGAATGCCCAGGTGGCACAAACCCCCCCCCAAATGACCCCATTTTGGAAAGTAGACACCCCAAGCTATTTGCTGAGAGGCATGGTGAGTATTTTGCAGCTCTCATTTGTTTTTGAAAATAAAGAAAGACGAGAAAAAAAAATTTTTTTTTTCTTTTTTCAATTTTCAAAACTTTGTGACAAAAAGTGAGGTCTGCAAAATACTCACTATACCTCTCATCAAATAGCTTGGGGTGTCTACTTTCCAAAATGGGGTCATTTGGGGGTTTTTTTTGCCACCTGGGCATTCCATGGCCTCCGAAACTGTGATAGGCAGTGAAGAGTGAAATCAAAAATTTACGGCCTTAGAAAGCCTGAAGGCGGTGCTTGGTTTTCGGGGTCCCGTACGCGGCTAGGCTCCCAAAAAGTCTCACACATGTGGTATCCCCGTACTCAGGAGAAGCAACAGAATGTATTTTGGGGTGTAATTTCACATATTCCCATGGCATGTTTGAGCAATATATCATTTAGTGACAACTTTGCGCAAAAAAAAATAAAAAAAATAAAAAATTGTCTCTTTCCCGCAACTTGTGTCACAATATAAATTATTCCATGGACTCAACATGACTCTCAGCAAATAGCTTGGGGTGTCTACTTTCCAAAATGGGGTCATTTGGGGGGGTTTTGAACTGTCCTGGCATTTTATGCACAACATCTAGAAGCTTATGTCACACATCACCCACTCTTCTAACCACTTGAAGACAAAGCCCTTTCTGACACTTATTGTTTACATAAAAAAATAATTTTTTTTTGCAAGAAAATTACTTTGAACCCCCAAACATTATATATTTTTTTTAAAGCAAATGCCCTACAGATTAAAATGGTGGGTGTTTCATTTTTTTTTTTCACACAGTATTTGCGCCGCAATTTTTCAAACGCATTTTTTGGGGAAAAAACACACTTTTTTACATTTTAATGCACTAAAACACACTATATTGCCCAAATGTTTGATGAAATAAAAAAGATGATCTTAGGCCGAGTACATGGATACCAAACATGACATGCTTTAAAATTGCGCACAAACGTGCAGTGGCGACAAACTAAATACATTTTTAAAAGCCTTTAAAAGCCTTTACAGGTTACCACTTTAGATTTACAGAGGAGGTCTACTGCTAAACTTACTGCCCTCGATCTGACCTTCGCGGCGATACCTCACATGCATGGTGCAATTGCTGTTTACATTTGACGCCAGACCGACACTTGCGTTCGCCTTAGCGCGAGAGCAGGGGGGACAGGGGTGCTTTTTTTTTTTTTTTTTTTTTTTTTTTTTCTTTATTATTATTATTTTTTTATCTTATTTTTAAACTGTTCCTTTCATTTTTTTTTTAAATCATTTTTATTGTTATCTCAGGGAATGTAAATATCCCCTATCATAGCAATAGGTAGTGACAGGTACTCTTTTTTGCAAAAATTGGGGTCTATTAGACCCTAGATTTCTCCTCTGCCCTCAAAGCATCTGACCACACCAAGATCGGTGTGATAAAATGCTTTCCCAATTTCCCAATGGCGCTATTTACATCCGGCGAAATCTAAGTCATAAAATGCTCGTAGCTTCCGGTTTCTTAGGCCATAGAGATGTTTGGAGCCACTCTGGTCTCTGATCAGCTCTATGGTCAGCTGGCTGAATCACCGGCTGCATTTTCAGGTTCCCTGTTGAGACAGGAGAGCCAGAGAAAAACACAGAAGACGGTGGGGGGGGGGGCATTCCCTCCCACTGCTTGTAAAAGCAGTCTAGAGGCTAATTAGCCGCTAGGATTGCTTTTACATGAAAGCCGACCGCTGGCTGAAAAGAATGATACCAAGATGATACCTAAACCTGCAGGCATCATTCTGGTATAACCATTCAAAGTCGTGAATGGCGTACCTGAAGACAAAAAAATGGTTAACAATAAAGCACAGTAAACGGTAAAGTATAAAAAATTGCATACCTGAAAAACAAACATGATAAAACATAATAACAATAAAACATTGCAGAATAGAATACAGTAAAAAAGAGCAGAACAATAGAGAGAGAGAATAGAGAGAGAAAGAACAATAAAACGACAACTATTTTTTTTTTATTTTATATTTTTGTATGTGTTTTTTTTTTTTTCTTTTTTTGTAACTAACTTTTATAACTGTACCCGGTTCCAGGTTCGGGTCTCTCAAAATGCGATGGCATCTTGGGAGACCCTGTGAAAGTGTGCCTAGTCTGTGGAATGCTGTACCCTACGCTAATAGTCAACTAGTGAATGGTAGCGTTCAAAACATTCACCAATGCAAAGACCAGGATTGTCAGGACAGGAGGGACAATAATAGCGGGTGTCACGCCTATATCCGCGCTTGCTGCAGACACAACATCTTTTTTGGGGGGGTTCGTTGGGTAGGGGTACTCGGGAGGACATAAAGAAAATGCCTCTCATGCAGCCGACTGCATTTGGTTGGGGATGTGAATGGGGGAAGTACGGGCGCTGCAGAAGCGGTGGGTTCCCAATTAGGATTGGCGAATGCAGCAGGAAGGGCACTATGGGCACGACGGGCCTGTGTTTGTCTTTTTGGTGGCAGCGGGACACTACTTGTGCTTGCCACCTCACCAGCTTGAACTGCACTTATGGGACTCGCCACGTCACCAAGTGTTACTGCAGTGCTGGTTTGACTACGACCGGGGTGTACTACGCCGCTGGCGCTTGCCAGTTCACCAAAACGCTACCAAAAAATCTGTTAGCGATCGCAGGGATCAGGCCTGACTCTGCGAACGCTGCAGTTATGCGTTTAGTGTTCTGTAAGTGACAGTGATCGATCGATACTGCACTTGGGTGGGCTGGGCTGGGCCGGGCGGAGGGGCAAAACGCAGGTGCTAGCAGGTATCTGGGCTGATCCCGCTAACACTGCGTTTGTGGGAACCCTAAACTGCTGGGGACGCTAGTATAGATCTGATCGGATCAGATATTGATCCGTTCAGATACTATACCACTAAGGGAGGCGTATGCTGCGTGCGTGGGTGTTAGCGGTACTGGCGCTAATCTGACGCTGCCTGGGGCTGGTGCTTGCCAGTTCACCAAAACGCTACCAAAAAAACTGTTAGTGATCGCAGGGATCAGGCGTGACTCTGCGAACGCTGCAGTTATGCGTTTAGTGTTTTGTAAGTGACAGTGATCGATTGATACTGCACTTGGGTGGGCTGGGCCGGGCGGACGGGAAAAACGCAGGTGCTAGCAGGTATCTGGGCTGATCCCGCTAACACTGCGTGTTTGGGAACCCTAAACTGCTGGGGACACTAGTATAGATCTGATCGGATCAGATATTGATCCGTTCAGATACTATACCACTAAGGGAGGTGTACGGTGCGTGCGTAGGTGTTAGCGCTACTGGCGCTAACCTGACGCTGCCTGGGGCTGGTGCTTGCCAGTTCACCAAAACGCTACCAAAAAAACTGTTAGCGATCGCAGGGATCAGGCCTGACTCTGCGTACGCTGCAGTTATGCGCTTAGTGTTTTGTAAGTGACAGTGATCGATCGATACTGCACTTGGGTGGGCTGGGCTGGGCTGGGCCGGGCGGAGGGGCAAAACGCAGGTGCTAGCAGGTATCTGGGCTGATCCCGCTAACACTGCGTTTTCGGGAACCCTAAACTGCTGGGGACGCTAGTATAGATCTGATTGGATCAGATATTGATGCGTTCAGATACTATACCACTAAGGGAGGTGTATGCTGCGTGCGTGGGTGTTAGCGGTACTGGCGCTAATCTGACGCTGCCTGGGGCGACGCATATCACCGCCGGGCGATCAGGGGGCTAAACCTTTATTCGGTAATAAACGGCGGGTGCCCTGACACTATAAAAAATAAACGAACTAACCAGCGTCACCCGTAACAGTTATACGGTGATCAGTGGTGAAAGGGTTAACTAGGGGGCAATCAAGGGGTTAAAACATTTATTAGGTAGTATATGGGGGTCCCTGTCGCTATAAAACGCTGACGGCGAACCTAAATATTTATGTCCCTAACTAGCGTCACCAGCGACACTAATACAGCGATCAGAAAAATGATCGCTTAGTGACACTGGTGACGGAGGGTGATCAAGGGGTTAAAACTTTATTAGGGGGGGTTAGGAGGGTACCCTAGACCTAAAGGGGGCCTAACATTCACTGCCCTAACACACTAACTGTCACAAACTGACACCAATACAGTAATCAGAAAAAAAAAAAAAAAAAAAAAAAAACCTGCTTTGTGTCAGTTTGTGACAGGGGGGGGGGGTGATTGGGGGGGGATCGGGGGGCGATCGGGGGGGGGATCGGGGTGTAATGTGTGCCTGGCATGTTCTACTGTGTGTGTGTGTGTTGTGCACTCACATTCCAGTCTTCTCTCCTCGGCCCGGAACGGAAAATACCGAGCCGAGGAGAGATGACATCATTTCCTCTGCCTCTGTGTACAATACAGAGGCAGGGAAATGATCCCATTGGCTGGGAGCGATCGCGAGGGGGGGGCCACGAATGGATGGCCTCCCCCTCACCACCGATCGCCGGGGGACATTTGCCGACCGTCGCAGGCACCGGGGGGGGGTCCGATCGGACCCCCCACCCGCGGGCAGGCAGGGACGTACAGGTAAGCCCTTTTGCCTGCCCGTGCCGCCCTGTCGACGTACATCTGTGTGCGGCGGTCGGCAAGTGGTTAAGGGGGGGTGATGTGTTCCGAGGTCACCAGTGAGGGGGGTGATGTGTTCTGAGGTCACCAGTGAGGGGGGTGATGTGTTCTGAGGTCACCAGTGAGGGGGGTGATGTGTTCCGAGGTCACCAGTGAGGGGGGTGATGTGTTCTGAGGTCACCAGTGAGGGGGGTGATGTGTTCTGAGGTCACCAGTGAGGGGGGGTGATGTGTTCTGAGGTCACCAGTGAGGAGGGTGATGTGTTCTGAGGTCACCAGTAAGGGGAGGTTATGTGTTCCGAGGTCACCAGTGAGGGGGGTGATGTGTTCTGAGGTCACCAGTGAGGGGGGTGATGTGTTCTGAGGTCACCAGTGAGGGGGGGTGATGTGTTCTGAGGTCACCAGTGAGGGGGGTGATGTGTTCTGAGGTCACCAGTGAGGGGGGTGATGTGTTCCGAGGTCACCAGTGAGGAGGGTGATGTGTTCCGAGGTCACCAGTGAGGGGTGGTGATGTGTTCTGAGGTCACCAGTGAGGGGAGTGATGTGTTCCGAGGTCACCAGTGAGGGGGGTGATGTGTTCTGAGGTCACCAGTGAGTGGGGTGATATGTTCCGAGGTCACCAGTGAGGGGGGTGATGTGTTCTGAGGTCACCCGTGAGTGGGGTGATATGTTCCGAGGTCACCAGTGAGGGGGGGTGATGTGTTCTGATGTCTCCATTGAGGGGGGTGATGTGTTCCGAGGTCACCAGTGAGGGGGGTGATGTGTTCTGAGGTCACCAGTGAGGTGGGTGATGTGTTCGAGGTCACCAGTGAGGAGGGTGATGTGTTCCGAGGTCACCAGTGAGGGAGGTGATGTGTTCTGAGGTCTCCAGTGAGGGGGGTGATGTGTTCCGAGGTCACCAGTGAGGGGGGTGATGTGTTCTGAGGTCTCCATTGAGGGGGGTGATGTGTTCCGAGGTCACCAGTAAGGGGGGTGATGTGTTCTGAGGTCACCAGTGAGGAGGGTGATGTGTTCCGAGGTCACCAGTGAGGGGGGTGATGTGTTCTGAGGTCACCAGTGAGGGGGGTGATGTGTTCTGAGGTCACCAGTGAGGAGGGTGATGTGTTCCGAGGTCACCAGTGAGGGGGGTGATGTGTTCCGTGGTCACCAGTGAGGGGGGTGATGTTTTCTGAGGTCACCAGTGAGGGGGGTGATGTGTTCTGAGGTCTCCAGTGAGGGGGGGGTGATGTGTTCTGAGGTCACCAGTGAGGGGGGGTGATGTGTTCTGAGGTCACCAGTGGGGGGGGTGATGTGTATTGAGGTCACCAGTGAGGTGGGTGATGTGTTCCAAGGTCACCAGTGAGGGGGGGTGATGTGTTCTGAGGTCACCAGTGAGGGGGGTGATGTGTTCCGAGGTCACCAGTGAGGGGGGTGATGTGTTCTGAGGTCACCAGTGAGGGGGGTCATGTGTTCTGAGGTCACCAGTGAGGGGGGGTGATGTGTTCTGAGGTCACCAGTGAGGGGGGTGATGTGTTCTGAGGTCACCAGTGAGGGGAGGTGATGTGTTCCGAGGTCACCAGTGAGGGGGGTGATGTGTTCTGAGGTCACCAGTGAGGGGGGTGATGTGTTCTGAGGTCACCAGTGAGGGGGGTGATGTGTTCTGAGGTCACCAGTGAGGGGGGTGATGTGTTCTGAGGTCACCAGTGAGGGGAGGTGATGTGTTCCGAGGTCACCAGTGAGGGGGGTGATGTGTTCCGAGGTCACCAGTGAGGGGGGTGATGTGTTCTGAGGTCACCAGTGAGGGGGGTGATGTGTTCCGAGGTCACCAGTGAGGAGGGTGATGTGTTCCGAGGTCACCAGTGAGGGGTGGTGATGTGTTCTGAGGTCACCAGTGAGGGGAGTGATGTGTTCCGAGGTCACCAGTGAGGGGGGTGATGTGTTCTGAGGTCACCAGTGAGTGGGGTGATATGTTCCGAGGTCACCAGTGAGGGGGGTGATGTGTTCTGAGGTCACCAGTGAGTGGGGTGATATGTTCCGAGGTCACCAGTGAGGGGGGGTGATGTGTTCTGATGTCTCCATTGAGGGGGGTGATGTGTTCCGAGGTCACCAGTGAGGGGGGTGATGTGTTCTGAGGTCACCAGTGAGGGGGGTGATGTGTTCGAGGTCACCAGTGAGGAGGGTGATGTGTTCCGAGGTCACCAGTGAGGGAGGTGATGTGTTCTGAGGTCTCCAGTGAGGGGGGTGATGTGTTCCGAGGTCACCAGTGAGGGGGGTGATGTGTTCTGAGGTCTCCATTGAGGGGGGTGATGTGTTCCGAGATCACCAGTGAGGGGGGTGATGTGTTCTGAGGTCACCAGTGAGGGGGGTGATGTGTTCGAGGTCACCAGTGAGGAGGGTGATGTGTTCCGAGGTCACCAGTGAGGGAGGTGATGTGTTCTGAGGTCTCCAGTGAGGGGGGTGATGTGTTCCGAGGTCTCCAGTGAGGAGGGTGATGTGTTCCGAGGTCACCAGTGAGGGGTGGTGATGTATTCCGAGGTCTCCAGTGAGGAGGGTGATGTGTTCCGAGGTCACCAGTGAGGGGGGTGATGTGTTCCGAGGTCTCCAGTGAGGAGGGTGATGTGTTCCGAGGTCACCAGTGAGGGGGGTGATGTGTTCTGAGGTCTCCAGTGAGGGGTATGATGTGTTCCGAGGTCACCAGTGAGGGGGGTGATGTGTTCTGAGGTTTCCAGTGAGGGGGGTGATGTGTTCCAAGGTCACCAGTGAGGGGGGTGATGTGTTCTGAGGTCACCAGTGAGGAGGGTGATGTGTTCCGAGGTCACCAGTGAGGGAGGTGATGTGTTCCGAGGTCTCCAGTGAGGAGGGTGATGTGTTCCGAGGTCACCAGTGAGGGGTGGTGATGTGTTCCGAGGTCTCCAGTGAGGAGGGTGATGTGTTCCGAGGTCTCCAGTGAGGAGGGTGATGTGTTCCGAGGTCACCAGTGAGGGGGGTGATGTGTTCCGAGGTCTCCAGTGAGGAGGGTGATGTGTTCCGAGGTCACCAGTGAGGGGTGGTGATGTGTTCTGAGGTCACCAGTGAGGGGAGTGATGTGTTCCGAGGTCACCAGCGAGGGGGCTGATGTGTTCTGAGGTCACCAGTGATGGGGGTGATGTGTTCCGAGGTCACCAGTGAGGGGGGGTGATGTGTTCTGAGGTCTCCAGTGAGGGGGGTGATGTGTTCCGAGGTCTCCAGTGAGGAGGGTGATGTGTTCCGAGGTCACCAGTGAGGGGTGGTGATGTATTCCGAGGTCTCCAGTGAGGAGGGTGATGTGTTCCGAGGTCACCAGTGAGGGGGGTGATGTGTTCCGAGGTCTCCAGTGAGGAGGGTGATGTGTTCCAAGGTCACCAGTGAGGGGGGTGATGTGTTCTGAGGTCTCCAGTGAGGGGTATGATGTGTTCCGACGTAACCAGTGAGGGGGGTGATGTGTTCTGAGGTTTCCAGTGAGGGGGGTGATGTGTTCCAAGGTCACCAGTGAGGGGGGTGATGTGTTCTGAGGTCACCAGTGAGGAGGGTGATGTGTTCCGAGGTCACCAGTGAGGGAGGTGATGTGTTCCGAGGTCTCCAGTGAGGAGGGTGATGTGTTCCGAGGTCACCAGTGAGGGGTGGTGATGTGTTCCGAGGTCTCCAGTGAGGAGGGTGATGTGTTCCGAGGTCACCAGTGAGGGGGGTGATGTGTTCCGAGGTCTCCAGTGAGGAGGGTGATGTGTTCCGAGGTCACCAGTGAGGGGGGGTGATGTGTTCTGAGGTCACCAGTGAGGGGAGTGATGTGTTCCGAGGTTACCAGTGAGGAGGGTGATGTGTTCTGAGGTCACCAGTGATGGGGGTGATGTGTTCCGAGGTCACCAGTGAGGGGGGGTGATGTGTTCTGAGGTCTCCATTAAGGGGGGGTGATGTGTTCCGAGGTCACCAGTGAGGGGGGTGATGTGTTCTGAGGTCACCAGTGAGGGGGGTGATGTGTTCTGAGGTCACCAGTGAGGGGGGTGATGTGTTCCGAGGTCACCAGTGAGGGGGGTGATGTGTTCTGAGGTCACCAGTGAGGGGGGTGATGTGTTCTGAGGTCACCAGTGAGGGGGGGTGATGTGTTCTGAGGTCACCAGTGAGGGGGGTGATGTGTTCTGAGGTCACCAGTGAGGGGAGGTTATGTGTTCCGAGGTCACCAGTGAGGGGGGTGATGTGTTCTGAGGTCACCAGTGAGGGGGGTGATGTGTTCTGAGGTCACCAGTGAGGGGGGGTGATGTGTTCTGAGGTCACCAGTGAGGGGGGTGATGTGTTCTGAGGTCACCAGTGAGGGGAGGTGATGTGTTCCGAGGTCACCAGTGAGGGGGGTGATGTGTTCCGAGGTCACCAGTGAGGGGGGTGATGTGTTCTGAGGTCACCAGTGAGGGGGGTGATGTGTTCCGAGGTCACCAGTGAGGAGGGTGATGTGTTCCGAGGTCACCAGTGAGGGGTGGTGATGTGTTCTGAGGTCACCAGTGAGGGGAGTGATGTGTTCCGAGGTCACCAGTGAGGGGGGTGATGTGTTCTGAGGTCACCAGTGAGTGGGGTGATATGTTCCGAGGTCACCAGTGAGGGGGGTGATGTGTTCTGAGGTCACCAGTGAGTGGGGTGATATGTTCCGAGGTCACCAGTGAGGGGGGGTGATGTGTTCTGATGTCTCCATTGAGGGGGGTGATGTGTTCCGAGGTCACCAGTGAGGGGGGTGATGTGTTCTGAGGTCACCAGTGAGGGGGGTGATGTGTTCGAGGTCACCAGTGAGGAGGGTGATGTGTTCCGAGGTCACCAGTGAGGGAGGTGATGTGTTCCGAGGTCACCAGTGAGAGGGTGATGTGTTCCGAGGTCACCAGTGAGGGGGGTGATGTGTTCTGAGGTCACCAGTGAGGGGGGTGATGTGTTCGAGGTCACCAGTGAGGAGGGTGATGTGTTCCGAGGTCACCAGTGAGGGAGGTGATGTGTTCTGAGGTCTCCAGTGAGGGGGGTGATGTGTTCCGAGGTCTCCAGTGAGGAGGGTGATGTGTTCCGAGGTCACCAGTGAGGGGTGGTGATGTATTCCGAGGTCTCCAGTGAGGAGGGTGATGTGTTCCGAGGTCACCAGTGAGGGGGGTGATGTGTTCCGAGGTCTCCAGTGAGGAGGGTGATGTGTTCCGAGGTCACCAGTGAGGGGGGTGATGTGTTCTGAGGTCTCCAGTGAGGGGTATGATGTGTTCCGAGGTCACCAGTGAGGGGGGTGATGTGTTCTGAGGTTTCCAGTGAGGGGGGTGATGTGTTCCAAGGTCACCAGTGAGGGGGGTGATGTGTTCTGAGGTCACCAGTGAGGAGGGTGATGTGTTCTGAGGTCACCAGTGAGGGGAGGTGATGTGTTCCGAGGTCACCAGTGAGAGGGTGATGTGTTCCGAGGTCACCAGTGAGGGGGGTGATGTGTTCTGAGGTCACCAGTGAGGGGGGTGATGTGTTCGAGGTCACCAGTGAGGAGGGTGATGTGTTCCGAGGTCACCAGTGAGGGAGGTGATGTGTTCTGAGGTCTCCAGTGAGGGGGGTGATGTGTTCCGAGGTCTCCAGTGAGGAGGGTGATGTGTTCCGAGGTCACCAGTGAGGGGTGGTGATGTATTCCGAGGTCTCCAGTGAGGAGGGTGATGTGTTCCGAGGTCACCAGTGAGGGGGGTGATGTGTTCCGAGGTCTCCAGTGAGGAGGGTGATGTGTTCCGAGGTCACCAGTGAGGGGGGTGATGTGTTCTGAGGTCTCCAGTGAGGGGTATGATGTGTTCCGAGGTCACCAGTGAGGGGGGTGATGTGTTCTGAGGTTTCCAGTGAGGGGGGTGATGTGTTCCAAGGTCACCAGTGAGGGGGGTGATGTGTTCTGAGGTCACCAGTGAGGAGGGTGATGTGTTCTGAGGTCACCAGTGAGGGGAGGTGATGTGTTCCGAGGTCACCAGTGAGGGGTGGTGATGTGTTCCGAGGTCTCCAGTGAGGAGGGTGATGTGTTCCGAGGTCTCCAGTGAGGAGGGTGATGTGTTCCGAGGTCACCAGTGAGGGGGGTGATGTGTTCCGAGGTCTCCAGTGAGGAGGGTGATGTGTTCCGAGGTCACCAGTGAGGGGTGGTGATGTGTTCTGAGGTCACCAGTGAGGGGAGTGATGTGTTCCGAGGTCACCAGCGAGGGGGCTGATGTGTTCTGAGGTCACCAGTGATGGGGGTGATGTGTTCCGAGGTCACCAGTGAGGGGGGGTGATGTGTTCTGAGGTCTCCAGTGAGGGGGGTGATGTGTTCCGAGGTCTCCAGTGAGGAGGGTGATGTGTTCCGAGGTCACCAGTGAGGGGTGGTGATGTATTCCGAGGTCTCCAGTGAGGAGGGTGATGTGTTCCGAGGTCACCAGTGAGGGGGGTGATGTGTTCCGAGGTCTCCAGTGAGGAGGGTGATGTGTTCCAAGGTCACCAGTGAGGGGGGTGATGTGTTCTGAGGTCTCCAGTGAGGGGTATGATGTGTTCCGACGTCACCAGTGAGGGGGGTGATGTGTTCTGAGGTCACCAGTGAGGGGGGGTGATGTGTTCTGAGGTCACCAGTGAGGGGGGTGATGTGTTCTGAGGTCACCAGTGAGGGGAGGTTATGTGTTCCGAGGTCACCAGTGAGGGGGGTGATGTGTTCTGAGGTCACCAGTGAGGGGGGTGATGTGTTCTGAGGTCACCAGTGAGGGGGGGTGATGTGTTCTGAGGTCACCAGTGAGGGGGGTGATGTGTTCTGAGGTCACCAGTGAGGGGAGGTGATGTGTTCCGAGGTCACCAGTGAGGGGGGTGATGTGTTCCGAGGTCACCAGTGAGGGGGGTGATGTGTTCTGAGGTCACCAGTGAGGGGGGTGATGTGTTCCGAGGTCACCAGTGAGGAGGGTGATGTGTTCCGAGGTCACCAGTGAGGGGTGGTGATGTGTTCTGAGGTCACCAGTGAGGGGAGTGATGTGTTCCGAGGTCACCAGTGAGGGGGGTGATGTGTTCTGAGGTCACCAGTGAGTGGGGTGATATGTTCCGAGGTCACCAGTGAGGGGGGTGATGTGTTCTGAGGTCACCAGTGAGTGGGGTGATATGTTCCGAGGTCACCAGTGAGGGGGGGTGATGTGTTCTGATGTCTCCATTGAGGGGGGTGATGTGTTCCGAGGTCACCAGTGATGGGGGTGATGTGTTCTGAGGTCACCAGTGAGGGGGGTGATGTGTTCGAGGTCACCAGTGAGGAGGGTGATGTGTTCCGAGGTCACCAGTGAGGGAGGTGATGTGTTCCGAGGTCACCAGTGAGAGGGTGATGTGTTCCGAGGTCACCAGTGAGGGGGGTGATGTGTTCTGAGGTCACCAGTGAGGGGGGTGATGTGTTCCAAGGTCACCAGTGAGGGGGGTGATGTGTTCTGAGGTCTCCAGTGAGGGGTATGATGTGTTCCGACGTCACCAGTGAGGGGGGTGATGTGTTCTGAGGTTTCCAGTGAGGGGGGTGATGTGTTCCAAGGTCACCAGTGAGGGGGGTGATGTGTTCTGAGGTCACCAGTGAGGAGGGTGATGTGTTCCGAGGTCACCAGTGAGGGAGGTGATGTGTTCCGAGGTTTCCAGTGAGGAGGGTGATGTGTTCCGAGGTCACCAGTGAGGGGTGGTGATGTGTTCCGAGGTCTCCAGTGAGGAGGGTGATGTGTTCCGAGGTCACCAGTGAGGGGGGTGATGTGTTCCGAGGTCTCCAGTGAGGAGGGTGATGTGTTCCGAGGTCACCAGTGAGGGGGGGTGATGTGTTCTGAGGTCACCAGTGAGGGGAGTGATGTGTTCCGAGGTTACCAGTGAGGGGGGTGATGTGTTCTGAGGTCACCAGTGATGGGGGTGATGTGTTCCGAGGTCACCAGTGAGGGGGGGTGATGTGTTCTGAGGTCTCCATTAAGGGGGGGTGATGTGTTCCGAGGTCACCAGTGAGGGGGGTGATGTGTTCTGAGGTCACCAGTGAGGGGGGTGATGTGTTCTGAGGTCACCAGTGAGGGGGGTGATGTGTTCCGAGGTCACCAGTGAGGGGGGTGATGTGTTCTGAGGTCACCAGTGAGGGGGGTGATGTGTTCTGAGGTCACCAGTGAGGGGGGGTGATGTGTTCTGAGGTCACCAGTGAGGGGGGTGATGTGTTCTGAGGTCACCAGTGAGGGGAGGTTATGTGTTCCGAGGTCACCAGTGAGGGGGGTGATGTGTTCTGAGGTCACCAGTGAGGGGGGTGATGTGTTCTGAGGTCACCAGTGAGGGGGGGTGATGTGTTCTGAGGTCACCAGTGAGGGGGTGATGTGTTCTGAGGTCACCAGTGAGGGGAGGTGATGTGTTCCGAGGTCACCAGTGAGGGGGGTGATGTGTTCCGAGGTCACCAGTGAGGGGGGTGATGTGTTCTGAGGTCACCAGTGAGGGGGGTGATGTGTTCCGAGGTCACCAGTGAGGAGGGTGATGTGTTCCGAGGTCACCAGTGAGGGGTGGTGATGTGTTCTGAGGTCACCAGTGAGGGGAGTGATGTGTTCCGAGGTCACCAGTGAGGGGGGTGATGTGTTCTGAGGTCACCAGTGAGTGGGGTGATATGTTCCGAGGTCACCAGTGAGGGGGGTGATGTGTTCTGAGGTCACCAGTGAGTGGGGTGATATGTTCCGAGGTCACCAGTGAGGGGGGGTGATGTGTTCTGATGTCTCCATTGAGGGGGGTGATGTGTTCCGAGGTCACCAGTGAGGGGGGTGATGTGTTCTGAGGTCACCAGTGAGGGGGGTGATGTGTTCGAGGTCACCAGTGAGGAGGGTGATGTGTTCCGAGGTCACCAGTGAGGGAGGTGATGTGTTCCGAGGTCACCAGTGAGAGGGTGATGTGTTCCGAGGTCACCAGTGAGGGGGGTGATGTGTTCTGAGGTCACCAGTGAGGGGGGTGATGTGTTCGAGGTCACCAGTGAGGAGGGTGATGTGTTCCGAGGTCACCAGTGAGGGAGGTGATGTGTTCTGAGGTCTCCAGTGAGGGGGGTGATGTGTTCCGAGGTCTCCAGTGAGGAGGGTGATGTGTTCCGAGGTCACCAGTGAGGGGTGGTGATGTATTCCGAGGTCTCCAGTGAGGAGGGTGATGTGTTCCGAGGTCACCAGTGAGGGGGGTGATGTGTTCCGAGGTCTCCAGTGAGGAGGGTGATGTGTTCCGAGGTCACCAGTGAGGGGGGTGATGTGTTCTGAGGTCTCCAGTGAGGGGTATGATGTGTTCCGAGGTCACCAGTGAGGGGGGTGATGTGTTCTGAGGTTTCCAGTGAGGGGGGTGATGTGTTCCAAGGTCACCAGTGAGGGGGGTGATGTGTTCTGAGGTCACCAGTGAGGAGGGTGATGTGTTCTGAGGTCACCAGTGAGGGGAGGTGATGTGTTCCGAGGTCACCAGTGAGGGGTGGTGATGTGTTCCGAGGTCTCCAGTGAGGAGGGTGATGTGTTCCGAGGTCTCCAGTGAGGAGGGTGATGTGTTCCGAGGTCACCAGTGAGGGGGGTGATGTGTTCCGAGGTCTCCAGTGAGGAGGGTGATGTGTTCCGAGGTCACCAGTGAGGGGTGGTGATGTGTTCTGAGGTCACCAGTGAGGGGAGTGATGTGTTCCGAGGTCACCAGCGAGGGGGCTGATGTGTTCTGAGGTCACCAGTGATGGGGGTGATGTGTTCCGAGGTCACCAGTGAGGGGGGGTGATGTGTTCTGAGGTCTCCAGTGAGGGGGGTGATGTGTTCCGAGGTCTCCAGTGAGGAGGGTGATGTGTTCCGAGGTCACCAGTGAGGGGTGGTGATGTATTCCGAGGTCTCCAGTGAGGAGGGTGATGTGTTCCGAGGTCACCAGTGAGGGGGGTGATGTGTTCCGAGGTCTCCAGTGAGGAGGGTGATGTGTTCCAAGGTCACCAGTGAGGGGGGTGATGTGTTCTGAGGTCTCCAGTGAGGGGTATGATGTGTTCCGACGTCACCAGTGAGGGGGGTGATGTGTTCTGAGGTTTCCAGTGAGGGGGGTGATGTGTTCCGAGGTCTCCAGTGAGGAGGGTGATGTGTTCCGAGGTCACCAGTGAGGGGTGGTGATGTATTCCGAGGTCTCCAGTGAGGAGGGTGATGTGTTCCGAGGTCACCAGTGAGGGGGGTGATGTGTTCCGAGGTCTCCAGTGAGGAGGGTGATGTGTTCCAAGGTCACCAGTGAGGGGGGTGATGTGTTCTGAGGTCTCCAGTGAGGGGTATGATGTGTTCCGACGTCACCAGTGAGGGGGGTGATGTGTTCTGAGGTCACCAGTGAGGGGGGGTGATGTGTTCTGAGGTCACCAGTGAGGGGGGTGATGTGTTCTGAGGTCACCAGTGAGGGGAGGTTATGTGTTCCGAGGTCACCAGTGAGGGGGGTGATGTGTTCTGAGGTCACCAGTGAGGGGGGTGATGTGTTCTGAGGTCACCAGTGAGGGGGGGTGATGTGTTCTGAGGTCACCAGTGAGGGGGGTGATGTGTTCTGAGGTCACCAGTGAGGGGAGGTGATGTGTTCCGAGGTCACCAGTGAGGGGGGTGATGTGTTCCGAGGTCACCAGTGAGGGGGGTGATGTGTTCTGAGGTCACCAGTGAGGGGGGTGATGTGTTCCGAGGTCACCAGTGAGGAGGGTGATGTGTTCCGAGGTCACCAGTGAGGGGTGGTGATGTGTTCTGAGGTCACCAGTGAGGGGAGTGATGTGTTCCGAGGTCACCAGTGAGGGGGGTGATGTGTTCTGAGGTCACCAGTGAGTGGGGTGATATGTTCCGAGGTCACCAGTGAGGGGGGTGATGTGTTCTGAGGTCACCAGTGAGTGGGGTGATATGTTCCGAGGTCACCAGTGAGGGGGGGTGATGTGTTCTGATGTCTCCATTGAGGGGGGTGATGTGTTCCGAGGTCACCAGTGAGGGGGGTGATGTGTTCTGAGGTCACCAGTGAGGGGGGTGATGTGTTCGAGGTCACCAGTGAGGAGGGTGATGTGTTCCGAGGTCACCAGTGAGGGAGGTGATGTGTTCCGAGGTCACCAGTGAGAGGGTGATGTGTTCCGAGGTCACCAGTGAGGGGGGTGATGTGTTCTGAGGTCACCAGTGAGGGGGGTGATGTGTTCGAGGTCACCAGTGAGGAGGGTGATGTGTTCCGAGGTCACCAGTGAGGGAGGTGATGTGTTCTGAGGTCTCCAGTGAGGGGGGTGATGTGTTCCGAGGTCTCCAGTGAGGAGGGTGATGTGTTCCGAGGTCACCAGTGAGGGGTGGTGATGTATTCCGAGGTCTCCAGTGAGGAGGGTGATGTGTTCCGAGGTCACCAGTGAGGGGGGTGATGTGTTCCGAGGTCTCCAGTGAGGAGGGTGATGTGTTCCGAGGTCACCAGTGAGGGGGGTGATGTGTTCTGAGGTCTCCAGTGAGGGGTATGATGTGTTCCGAGGTCACCAGTGAGGGGGGTGATGTGTTCTGAGGTTTCCAGTGAGGGGGGTGATGTGTTCCAAGGTCACCAGTGAGGGGGGTGATGTGTTCTGAGGTCACCAGTGAGGAGGGTGATGTGTTCTGAGGTCACCAGTGAGGGGAGGTGATGTGTTCCGAGGTCACCAGTGAGGGGTGGTGATGTGTTCCGAGGTCTCCAGTGAGGAGGGTGATGTGTTCCGAGGTCTCCAGTGAGGAGGGTGATGTGTTCCGAGGTCACCAGTGAGGGGGGTGATGTGTTCCGAGGTCTCCAGTGAGGAGGGTGATGTGTTCCGAGGTCACCAGTGAGGGGTGGTGATGTGTTCTGAGGTCACCAGTGAGGGGAGTGATGTGTTCCGAGGTCACCAGCGAGGGGGCTGATGTGTTCTGAGGTCACCAGTGATGGGGGTGATGTGTTCCGAGGTCACCAGTGAGGGGGGGTGATGTGTTCTGAGGTCTCCAGTGAGGGGGGTGATGTGTTCCGAGGTCTCCAGTGAGGAGGGTGATGTGTTCCGAGGTCACCAGTGAGGGGTGGTGATGTATTCCGAGGTCTCCAGTGAGGAGGGTGATGTGTTCCGAGGTCACCAGTGAGGGGGGTGATGTGTTCCGAGGTCTCCAGTGAGGAGGGTGATGTGTTCCGAGGTCACCAGTGAGGGGGGGTGATGTGTTCTGAGGTCACCAGTGAGGGGAGTGATGTGTTCCGAGGTTACCAGTGAGGAGGGTGATGTGTTCTGAGGTCACCAGTGATGGGGGTGATGTGTTCCGAGGTCACCAGTGAGGGGGGGTGATGTGTTCTGAGGTCTCCATTAAGGGGGGGTGATGTGTTCCGAGGTCACCAGTGAGGGGGGTGATGTGTTCTGAGGTCACCAGTGAGGGGGGTGATGTGTTCTGAGGTCACCAGTGAGGGGGGTGATGTGTTCCGAGGTCACCAGTGAGGGGGGTGATGTGTTCTGAGGTCACCAGTGAGGGGGGTGATGTGTTCTGAGGTCACCAGTGAGGGGGGGTGATGTGTTCTGAGGTCACCAGTGAGGGGGGTGATGTGTTCTGAGGTCACCAGTGAAGGGAGGTTATGTGTTCCGAGGTCACCAGTGAGGGGGGTGATGTGTTCTGAGGTCACCAGTGAGGGGGGTGATGTGTTCTGAGGTCACCAGTGAGGGGGGGTGATGTGTTCTGAGGTCACCAGTGAGGGGGGTGATGTGTTCTGAGGTCACCAGTGAGGGGAGGTGATGTGTTCCGAGGTCACCAGTGAGGGGGGTGATGTGTTCCGAGGTCACCAGTGAGGGGGGTGATGTGTTCTGAGGTCACCAGTGAGGGGGGTGATGTGTTCCGAGGTCACCAGTGAGGAGGGTGATGTGTTCCGAGGTCACCAGTGAGGGGTGGTGATGTGTTCTGAGGTCACCAGTGAGGGGAGTGATGTGTTCCGAGGTCACCAGTGAGGGGGGTGATGTGTTCTGAGGTCACCAGTGAGTGGGGTGATATGTTCCGAGGTCACCAGTGAGGGGGGTGATGTGTTCTGAGGTCACCAGTGAGTGGGGTGATATGTTCCGAGGTCACCAGTGAGGGGGGGTGATGTGTTCTGATGTCTCCATTGAGGGGGGTGATGTGTTCCGAGGTCACCAGTGAGGGGGGTGATGTGTTCTGAGGTCACCAGTGAGGGGGGTGATGTGTTCGAGGTCACCAGTGAGGAGGGTGATGTGTTCCGAGGTCACCAGTGAGGGAGGTGATGTGTTCCGAGGTCACCAGTGAGAGGGTGATGTGTTCCGAGGTCACCAGTGAGGGGGGTGATGTGTTCTGAGGTCACCAGTGAGGGGGGTGATGTGTTCGAGGTCACCAGTGAGGAGGGTGATGTGTTCCGAGGTCACCAGTGAGGGAGGTGATGTGTTCTGAGGTCTCCAGTGAGGGGGGTGATGTGTTCCGAGGTCTCCAGTGAGGAGGGTGATGTGTTCCGAGGTCACCAGTGAGGGGTGGTGATGTATTCCGAGGTCTCCAGTGAGGAGGGTGATGTGTTCCGAGGTCACCAGTGAGGGGGGTGATGTGTTCCGAGGTCTCCAGTGAGGAGGGTGATGTGTTCCGAGGTCACCAGTGAGGGGGGTGATGTGTTCTGAGGTCTCCAGTGAGGGGTATGATGTGTTCCGAGGTCACCAGTGAGGGGGGTGATGTGTTCTGAGGTTTCCAGTGAGGGGGGTGATGTGTTCCAAGGTCACCAGTGAGGGGGGTGATGTGTTCTGAGGTCACCAGTGAGGAGGGTGATGTGTTCTGAGGTCACCAGTGAGGGGAGGTGATGTGTTCCGAGGTCACCAGTGAGGGGTGGTGATGTGTTCCGAGGTCTCCAGTGAGGAGGGTGATGTGTTCCGAGGTCTCCAGTGAGGAGGGTGATGTGTTCCGAGGTCACCAGTGAGGGGGGTGATGTGTTCCGAGGTCTCCAGTGAGGAGGGTGATGTGTTCCGAGGTCACCAGTGAGGGGTGGTGATGTGTTCTGAGGTCACCAGTGAGGGGAGTGATGTGTTCCGAGGTCACCAGCGAGGGGGCTGATGTGTTCTGAGGTCACCAGTGATGGGGGTGATGTGTTCCGAGGTCACCAGTGAGGGGGGGTGATGTGTTCTGAGGTCTCCAGTGAGGGGGGTGATGTGTTCCGAGGTCTCCAGTGAGGAGGGTGATGTGTTCCGAGGTCACCAGTGAGGGGTGGTGATGTATTCCGAGGTCTCCAGTGAGGAGGGTGATGTGTTCCGAGGTCACCAGTGAGGGGGGTGATGTGTTCCGAGGTCTCCAGTGAGGAGGGTGATGTGTTCCAAGGTCACCAGTGAGGGGGGTGATGTGTTCTGAGGTCTCCAGTGAGGGGTATGATGTGTTCCGACGTCACCAATGAGGGGGGTGATGTGTTCTGAGGTCACCAGTGAGGGGGGGTGATGTGTTCTGAGGTCACCAGTGAGGGGGGTGATGTGTTCTGAGGTCACCAGTGAGGGGAGGTTATGTGTTCCGAGGTCACCAGTGAGGGGGGTGATGTGTTCTGAGGTCACCAGTGAGGGGGGTGATGTGTTCTGAGGTCACCAGTGAGGGGGGGTGATGTGTTCTGAGGTCACCAGTGAGGGGGGTGATGTGTTCTGAGGTCACCAGTGAGGGGAGGTGATGTGTTCCGAGGTCACCAGTGAGGGGGGTGATGTGTTCCGAGGTCACCAGTGAGGGGGGTGATGTGTTCTGAGGTCACCAGTGAGGGGGGTGATGTGTTCCGAGGTCACCAGTGAGGAGGGTGATGTGTTCCGAGGTCACCAGTGAGGGGTGGTGATGTGTTCTGAGGTCACCAGTGAGGGGAGTGATGTGTTCCGAGGTCACCAGTGAGGGGGGTGATGTGTTCTGAGGTCACCAGTGAGTGGGGTGATATGTTCCGAGGTCACCAGTGAGGGGGGTGATGTGTTCTGAGGTCACCAGTGAGTGGGGTGATATGTTCCGAGGTCACCAGTGAGGGGGGGTGATGTGTTCTGATGTCTCCATTGAGGGGGGTGATGTGTTCCGAGGTCACCAGTGATGGGGGTGATGTGTTCTGAGGTCACCAGTGAGGGGGGTGATGTGTTCGAGGTCACCAGTGAGGAGGGTGATGTGTTCCGAGGTCACCAGTGAGGGAGGTGATGTGTTCCGAGGTCACCAGTGAGAGGGTGATGTGTTCCGAGGTCACCAGTGAGGGGGGTGATGTGTTCTGAGGTCACCAGTGAGGGGGGTGATGTGTTCCAAGGTCACCAGTGAGGGGGGTGATGTGTTCTGAGGTCTCCAGTGAGGGGTATGATGTGTTCCGACGTCACCAGTGAGGGGGGTGATGTGTTCTGAGGTTTCCAGTGAGGGGGGTGATGTGTTCCAAGGTCACCAGTGAGGGGGGTGATGTGTTCTGAGGTCACCAGTGAGGAGGGTGATGTGTTCCGAGGTCACCAGTGAGGGAGGTGATGTGTTCCGAGGTCTCCAGTGAGGAGGGTGATGTGTTCCGAGGTCACCAGTGAGGGGTGGTGATGTGTTCCGAGGTCTCCAGTGAGGAGGGTGATGTGTTCCGAGGTCACCAGTGAGGGGGGTGATGTGTTCCGAGGTCTCCAGTGAGGAGGGTGATGTGTTCCGAGGTCACCAGTGAGGGGGGGTGATGTGTTCTGAGGTCACCAGTGAGGGGAGTGATGTGTTCCGAGGTTACCAGTGAGGGGGGTGATGTGTTCTGAGGTCACCAGTGATGGGGGTGATGTGTTCCGAGGTCACCAGTGAGGGGGGGTGATGTGTTCTGAGGTCTCCATTAAGGGGGGGTGATGTGTTCCGAGGTCACCAGTGAGGGGGGTGATGTGTTCTGAGGTCACCAGTGAGGGGGGTGATGTGTTCTGAGGTCACCAGTGAGGGGGGTGATGTGTTCCGAGGTCACCAGTGAGGGGGGTGATGTGTTCTGAGGTCACCAGTGAGGGGGGTGATGTGTTCTGAGGTCACCAGTGAGGGGGGGTGATGTGTTCTGAGGTCACCAGTGAGGGGGGTGATGTGTTCTGAGGTCACCAGTGAGGGGAGGTTATGTGTTCCGAGGTCACCAGTGAGGGGGGTGATGTGTTCTGAGGTCACCAGTGAGGGGGGTGATGTGTTCTGAGGTCACCAGTGAGGGGGGGTGATGTGTTCTGAGGTCACCAGTGAGGGGGGTGATGTGTTCTGAGGTCACCAGTGAGGGGAGGTGATGTGTTCCGAGGTCACCAGTGAGGGGGGTGATGTGTTCCGAGGTCACCAGTGAGGGGGGTGATGTGTTCTGAGGTCACCAGTGAGGGGGGTGATGTGTTCCGAGGTCACCAGTGAGGAGGGTGATGTGTTCCGAGGTCACCAGTGAGGGGTGGTGATGTGTTCTGAGGTCACCAGTGAGGGGAGTGATGTGTTCCGAGGTCACCAGTGAGGGGGGTGATGTGTTCTGAGGTCACCAGTGAGTGGGGTGATATGTTCCGAGGTCACCAGTGAGGGGGGTGATGTGTTCTGAGGTCACCAGTGAGTGGGGTGATATGTTCCGAGGTCACCAGTGAGGGGGGGTGATGTGTTCTGATGTCTCCATTGAGGGGGGTGATGTGTTCCGAGGTCACCAGTGAGGGGGGTGATGTGTTCTGAGGTCACCAGTGAGGGGGGTGATGTGTTCGAGGTCACCAGTGAGGAGGGTGATGTGTTCCGAGGTCACCAGTGAGGGAGGTGATGTGTTCCGAGGTCACCAGTGAGAGGGTGATGTGTTCCGAGGTCACCAGTGAGGGGGGTGATGTGTTCTGAGGTCACCAGTGAGGGGGGTGATGTGTTCGAGGTCACCAGTGAGGAGGGTGATGTGTTCCGAGGTCACCAGTGAGGGAGGTGATGTGTTCTGAGGTCTCCAGTGAGGGGGTGATGTGTTCCGAGGTCTCCAGTGAGGAGGGTGATGTGTTCCGAGGTCACCAGTGAGGGGTGGTGATGTATTCCGAGGTCTCCAGTGAGGAGGGTGATGTGTTCCGAGGTCACCAGTGAGGGGGGTGATGTGTTCCGAGGTCTCCAGTGAGGAGGGTGATGTGTTCCGAGGTCACCAGTGAGGGGGGTGATGTGTTCTGAGGTCTCCAGTGAGGGGTATGATGTGTTCCGAGGTCACCAGTGAGGGGGGTGATGTGTTCTGAGGTTTCCAGTGAGGGGGGTGATGTGTTCCAAGGTCACCAGTGAGGGGGGTGATGTGTTCTGAGGTCACCAGTGAGGAGGGTGATGTGTTCTGAGGTCACCAGTGAGGGGAGGTGATGTGTTCCGAGGTCACCAGTGAGGGGTGGTGATGTGTTCCGAGGTCTCCAGTGAGGAGGGTGATGTGTTCCGAGGTCTCCAGTGAGGAGGGTGATGTGTTCCGAGGTCACCAGTGAGGGGGGTGATGTGTTCCGAGGTCTCCAGTGAGGAGGGTGATGTGTTCCGAGGTCACCAGTGAGGGGTGGTGATGTGTTCTGAGGTCACCAGTGAGGGGAGTGATGTGTTCCGAGGTCACCAGCGAGGGGGCTGATGTGTTCTGAGGTCACCAGTGATGGGGGTGATGTGTTCCGAGGTCACCAGTGAGGGGGGGTGATGTGTTCTGAGGTCTCCAGTGAGGGGGGTGATGTGTTCCGAGGTCTCCAGTGAGGAGGGTGATGTGTTCCGAGGTCACCAGTGAGGGGTGGTGATGTATTCCGAGGTCTCCAGTGAGGAGGGTGATGTGTTCCGAGGTCACCAGTGAGGGGGGTGATGTGTTCCGAGGTCTCCAGTGAGGAGGTGATGTGTTCCAAGGTCACCAGTGAGGGGGGTGATGTGTTCTGAGGTCTCCAGTGAGGGGTATGATGTGTTCCGACGTCACCAGTGAGGGGGGTGATGTGTTCTGAGGTTTCCAGTGAGGGGGGTGATGTGTTCCGAGGTCTCCAGTGAGGAGGGTGATGTGTTCCGAGGTCACCAGTGAGGGGTGGTGATGTATTCCGAGGTCTCCAGTGAGGAGGGTGATGTGTTCCGAGGTCACCAGTGAGGGGGGTGATGTGTTCCGAGGTCTCCAGTGAGGAGGGTGATGTGTTCCAAGGTCACCAGTGAGGGGGGTGATGTGTTCTGAGGTCTCCAGTGAGGGGTATGATGTGTTCCGACGTCACCAGTGAGGGGGGTGATGTGTTCTGAGGTCACCAGTGAGGGGGGGTGATGTGTTCTGAGGTCACCAGTGAGGGGGGTGATGTGTTCTGAGGTCACCAGTGAGGGGAGGTTATGTGTTCCGAGGTCACCAGTGAGGGGGGTGATGTGTTCTGAGGTCACCAGTGAGGGGGGTGATGTGTTCTGAGGTCACCAGTGAGGGGGGGTGATGTGTTCTGAGGTCACAAGTGAGGGGGGTGATGTGTTCTGAGGTCACCAGTGAGGGGAGGTGATGTGTTCCGAGGTCACCAGTGAGGGGGGTGATGTGTTCCGAGGTCACCAGTGAGGGGGGTGATGTGTTCTGAGGTCACCAGTGAGGGGGGTGATGTGTTCCGAGGTCACCAGTGAGGAGGGTGATGTGTTCCGAGGTCACCAGTGAGGGGTGGTGATGTGTTCTGAGGTCACCAGTGAGGGGAGTGATGTGTTCCGAGGTCACCAGTGAGGGGGGTGATGTGTTCTGAGGTCACCAGTGAGTGGGGTGATATGTTCCGAGGTCACCAGTGAGGGGGGTGATGTGTTCTGAGGTCACCAGTGAGTGGGGTGATATGTTCCGAGGTCACCAGTGAGGGGGGTGATGTGTTCTGATGTCTCCATTGGAGGGGGGTGATGTGTTCCGAGGTCACCAGTGAGGGGGGTGATGTGTTCTGAGGTCACCAGTATGCCGTAGGGGGGGATGTGTTCG